>OY992516.1:27802132-29030965 GCA_963921215.1 Scoparia ambigualis
GGTGACTAACGGACTAAAGACTGCACATACATCCAACAGCATATCACTGTACGCTGTGCACATGTGCAGTCGCTATTTGGTGAAAAATGGACTATTTATAACGATACGTATTCCTTTTTTATGTGACACGTCATAGTGACTACATCCTGCCTGATGGTAGGCAGCCGATGCAGTCCAAAATAATGACAGCGCTCCTCACCGTGGAACAAGCATGGTAACAAGCGCACCCATTCATGACGACCTGCATAAATGCCATTTCACGCCCCGTTTAAAAAAACCCGGGTTTATAGGAACTGGGAAACACATGCGCCGGCAGAGAATTTCAAAGCTGAATGGTCTTACAGAGGAAGGAGAGGGCAGGACTAGATCAAAAAGTTTATCAAAACACTCCTTTGACCATCTCGCCCATAAATGCTGCCTCAGCTGCTCCAGCCGCTCATAGCGCCCCAGGCGCGCAGTCGCCGTCTTGGTCATGACCTGGCAGCCCAGCGAAGTCAATAGTCAGCTAATAAGGAAATGAGCGAGATGATGTAAGGAAAAGGTAGTCATTTGGATCTGTGGACAGAGGGGACATGGAACGGGAGTTCAGGACGGCTTGCGTCAATACCTTGCTGAACTTCTCGTACGTTAGTTTTGTATTTTCAACTACCAATCTCAAATTGTACTTGCACGACTTTACCCCCCTGCCTCTTATAAACCACCAACATGAGGAGCATATGGCGGTATGAATGAAAAACGAAAAGTATTGTCGCTAGCAAAATCTACAATTTCTTTTTGATTTTCTAAAATAGGTGAACGTTCTCTTTTAGCCCTTACGAAATTTCTCCCATTATCGGCGAATATTTGACAAGGCTTGTCTCGTAGTGAAATGAAACGCTTAAGCTCAGTAAATATTCTTGTAAGGATAAACCACCAACTAACTCCAAATGAATAGCCCTTGTAACAAAACATATAAGTAAACAAATATAACATTTAACTAAATTTGAACTTCTGCCTTTTCGGTTTAAAATGTACATGGCCCCTGCGTAATCGACTCCATATCGCATGAAAGGGAAGCTGGGTTCTAAACGTTCTGAAGGTAAGTTACCCACTAAAGGTTTTTTTTATGTAGGAAGGAGGCAAACGAGCAGGCGGGTCACATGATGGAGAGCAATCACAGAGGAGTCGCAGATGCGTTGCCGACCTGTATGAAGGGAATAGGGTTAAGGAAGGAATAGGAATTGTGAGGGGTTGGGGGGGAAGGGGCTTCCGGAACTCTTACTGGCCAGACGAAACACAACAGCACGAAGTGCCATTATTTCACGCCGGATATTCGTGAGAGGATGGTATTACCCCGGGCGAGCCGGCCCAATGCGTGCTGCAACGCAGCGTGGCTCTACCACTTAGTCGGTGTCACTCATTTAGCACCACCCAGGGGTCACGTGTGTACGGTGCAAACCATAAAAGTTCATAATAAAATGAACTGAAATGACAAAATTTATGGATCTGATCTGAAATATAGCTTATAGGTAGTGAAGCTTGAAGGAAAAATGAAGCCTATCTTGAATACATGAACTGTCTTCGGTTTAGGTAAAATATTGGTGGTATTGTCGTTTCGACAGTTTGAGGTATTAAGGATATGCAGTAAAAAAAGTTTACACATATTTGAAAAAAAATTAGTAAGTAGTTAATGAGAAAAGTAAATTTTATAGTTGGTTTTGAACGAGCTGCGTCCAAAGCCGTGACTTTACAACTTAAAAAATTAAGCTGTAAAAAAAACATTGTTTGAAGGGCTAACATTACAAGTGCAATAAATGCGGGCACAACTGCTTAAAGTATTTACTTCAAATATGAACTTCACTAATAGCTACGGTCCCGCATGAAATAATCGCTATTTTTTTTTAATTCACCAACGGGTAAGCGCTTGCCCTTCATCACACCTGATGGTAAGTGACGATACGGCGGAAGGTGGAAGCGCGCTTTACCTGGAATCCTCTACCACTGAGGAGCTGGCTATCTTATCTCTAAACTGTCAGAACACAACAATGCTATAAACATCTTTGTTATGGCGACAGACTGACACAGATAAGATGGTGGTAGCTAGCCAGGCGGACTTAACAGCCCTACCACCAACCAAACCAAGCACACAAAGATGTGCTCCATGCTGGGAATCGAACCCTGGACCTCTGGGTCTGAGACCGGTGGCTAAGCCACTAGACCACAGAGACGGTTAAAAGGCGGCTATAGTGGAGGACTGCTTTTGCTGTCCTAATTGTCTAGTATCTGACTAACCCTTCGGGGATAATATTCGTGATTATGTGTGTGTATGGAAATAAAACCCTGGACTTCCGGTTATCACGCCACCACTAGGCCACCGACGTGTTTACTTGACTTTCTGTAATGTTGGCTTTTCCCAGCAGCTTAAATATTGTATAGACTGTTACTTTTCTCTTTAAACATTCCTGAGCTTAATGGCGTAGCAGCTTAAGAGGGTTTACGCAAGTCAGTTTCCCATACAAACTTCCTAATAAAAAATTTTAAAAACCAATAAGCCAATTTTAATGAATTTTTGCATGCTAAAGTAAAAAATATAGTGATCTAAAAAGTATGTTCAAAACATTTTTAAAAAACGTTTACTTGGCTGAGTTATTGCGATTTAAAGTCCACTATAGAAAAGTTAAAATGGCAATAACTCAGTTAAATAACTTTAACAAAGTTTCGTCAAAATTGGTTTAATGGTTTTTTAAAATTTCGACTTGGTAGTTTGTATGGGAAACCAAAATGCGTAAACCCTCTTAAGCATTCGGCTTGCGATTTTTTCAGTTAAGCTACTTGAGGTATGCGGGGTCACTGGATGGGTAAACAGAAATAAAAGAACGTCTCAGGCTTCTTCTTGCTTCGGAAGGTAAAGCTGTTGATCCCAGTTGTTGTCGTAAGGTGGCAGTCGTGTAAAGGCAACAACCAGCATGTGGCTAAGTGGGTTAAGGGTTGACCCAGATTGATCTCATGTGTGCTGATCATGTGCCCACTGTGCCCAGCAGTAGGACACTTTTACATATGTACATATAATCACGACTATTATTCCCGAAGGGTATTCAGAGATTAAGCAATGAATACTGCAAAAGCAATCCTCTACCTTAATCCACTTATCCCCTTTTATGCCTTAAAACTCCTCTTCACAACACCACCTTTTACGATTGCTGCTTTACTAATGAAGCTGTTTGTCTCTGGAACTCGCTTCCAGTTGCGATCAGGCAAGCTAAAAAACATTCACGCATTCAAGGAGCTCGTGAAGAATTTCTACCTTTCCCTTTAACCCTATCCTGCTGCATAGCTGTCGTTGTCCGCTACTTCCTTCCTGAGACTATTAAGTTTAAGTATGTATATTTTATTACACCTTATTACTTATTTATTTATTTATTTTATAATGTTATTTTATTTAATTAGTTATTTTTGCATTTTATTGTGTAACCATGTTTTAAATGTTTACACCTCCGAACACAGAGTGTATAAGTTCCCTCCATCCGACTGGTTGTCTGGCAGAAATCGAAAAGACTTTGTATTTTTGCTCTTTTATGTCTAATGTGAATGTTTGTGTTATGTTGCAATATATAAGTATTATCTATCTATCTACCTAGCCACTTTTTACCAAATAGCGACTGCTATTTAATAGTGTTCAGCGGGACAGGTGGTGAGCACAACGCCGCGAACGCCGCCATATGCTGTTGGATGTATGTGCAGTATTTAGTCCGTTAGTCGCCACCCGACACCCAATTGAAGAGAGGGGGTGGTAGTCTTTTACCGCTATGCGACACGGGGACGTTTACAGGCGATGATAATGATGATTCCTTCATCCTCGTGCTCTATGTCACAACGAACCGGCTGCAATATAGTAAGTGTTAAGCAACTTTCGCAATGTCTAATTCAAAGATCTCGAGATCCTCTTCACTTCAGAAAGTACGTTAAGCCTAAGTGTTTGTTGTCGTCGTAGAATGATATTAAACCACAATCAAACCCACCAAACCGTATAGCGCGACAGCGACGCGCTATTTGAATAAATTAAATAAATTTGTGTACGCTCACACCAATTATCTAGACCAAGATGAGTCTTTTGAAACTCGTTAATATGGTGAGATAACGGATAAAAAACATAAACATAGAAAAACACCCAGACCCGAAATCAATTTAGAATTTTTTTTCTTTAAATTGACCCGACCGGGAATTGAACCCGAGACCTCAAAGATGGCGCGACGCCAGACCCGGCGTGCTAACCACGCGACAATGGAGGTCGTCATTTGTAATTTTTAATTTACTCCTGTGTTTCATTATACTTAAAAGTATGTTTTACGAAATCTCTCTAAAATATATTTATAATACGCTGTGAACTTTCGCCAACCAACTTTTTAAAAGAAAAACAACGTGGTGCAACAGTCTGAGACGTTTCCGTTTAATTTCTTAAATCAATTTCTGGTTGCACGTCCAATTGGTGAAATAGCGTAGAAATAGAGAGACGGTGATAAAGAAAAATCGGAAATGCCTTAGCCTCAGCCAGCCTCAGATCTGAAAAGTAACAAGTATTAATGAGAACACGATCGACTTTTTTCTAGTTTCTACGACCGAGCCTGCCTTTTTGACTTAGTAATATTCTGCCAATGCAAAATTTTTGTCTAACAATTGGATCGCACGAGACTTGAGTTCAGACGAACACCGTTTTTTGAATCGACCGTCTTTTAGTGGGACATTTGCGTTGGTATTATAGAATTAACAACGTTCCATCATCTCCGACAAAATAACGGACACCTACAGTCTGTCTTGCGCGCTCTCTTAGCTAGGAAATTTACCGGATCGTACTAACTTGATACTGAAGATTCAAGATTCAAGATTCAATATCGTTTATTCAGGTTAGGCCATGTTTAGGTTACAGCACCTATGAATGTCATTTATGCCATCGGTTCGTAAGTCTAACTATGGAGCGGGAACCTTGTACTGAGAAGAACCGGCAAGAAACTCAGCAAGGGCATTTCTTTTCTCCATTTCTTTTACAGCGTCAACTAGAATTGAAAAATGTCCTCCCTATCATAGAAGGGCACTTTCCATTACAATAATAAAAACAAAACAACTACAAGACATAAAAATAAAAAATATATTAATAAAAATAAAAAGTTCAGGTATTCATCAATATAAAATAATCAATGTTATCAATGTCTTACAGTACAGAAAAATAAAAGTAAGACTACAACTACTAATATACTAATAATAAAAATAAGTTAGCAAGAGCAGACTAGCCTCCACAGGCGGCACCCGTTCACGAGTATGACATGTGAATCAGCCATCGCTTCGCTCAACCATGTTTTAGGGAACGTAACGACCCGACGCACATGCCACCACGCAGGGACATTTAAGAGAGCATGACACACTCGAGCAACTCCAATGAAGCAAGCAAGAAAACATTAAGGCAACGTTTTACGCAACATAAGTTTTGAGTAGGTACCTCTTGTCTGTAAGACACTGCTGATAAAGGCTTATCATACCAGGGTAAAATGAGCTAGTTACAAAGAAAATGGACATAAGAAAATATAATGTGATTATTTTATCATTACCAGGCTGTTTTGTCTTCTAAATATTCTTTAACTGTATAATAACCTTTTTTAAGTAAACAAGATTTTACATGATTTTTAAACTTATCTAAAGGTAATTTTAGTACAGTACTTGGTATTTTATTATAATAGTGTATACCTTGCCCCAAGAAAGAGCCGAGAACCTTCTGTAACCTGAACAGGGGCATCATAAGTTTTGACTTATTTCTTGTATTGAAATTGTGTACGTCACCGTGTTTAGTGAATGATTTAATATTGCAACGCACAAAAACTATACAATTATAAATATATTGAGATGCAGCTGTAAGAACACCAACTTCTTTAAAAATATCTCTTAGAGAAGTTCGTGAGCTTAGTCTATAAATGGTTCTTATTGCCCGTTTCTGTAAAATGAATATAGTTTCAACATCAGCCGCTGTTCCCCACAGTAGGGCGCCATATGACATGACACTGTGAAAATAACTAAAGTAAACCGTTTTAGCAGTTTCAACGTCGGTTAACTGCCTAATTTTTCTAATAGCATAAGCAGCAGAACTGAGTTTGCCGGCCAATTTCGATATATGAGGATTCCATTGAAGTTTTGAGTCAAGGGTTATCCCTAGAAAAACAGCCGAGTCTACCAAATCTAATTTATCACCGTTTATCGTTACATCAGTTTGTTTGGTCTTAACATTTGGTAGTTTAAAATTAATGCATTTGGTTTTTTTAGCATTTAGCTGTAAATTATCAACAGTAAACCAATTGAGTACCTCTAAGAGAGCATTGTTAATATCGTCATAATTTTTCTTAGACCTAGTCACATTAAAAATGAGTGAAGTATTATCTGCAAACAATACAATATCACAGAAGTTTTCTACAAAGAGTGGAAGGTCATTAATATATATCAAAAATAAAAAAGGGCCTAGGATTGACCCTTGTGGATCTCCCATTTTTACATAAGAACCAGATGACTTAGTTCCATTGACATCGACAGTTTGTGTTCTAGAACTGAGATAAGACTTTATCAAATCAAGCGCAAAACCTTTGATAGTAATTTAACTTCATCACCAATGTCCGGTGCTCAACGCAATCGAAAGTCTTGGACAGGTCGCAGAAAACTCCAAGAGCGCTATGAGACTTCTCCCAGGCATCAAATATATGTTTTACTAGAGCAACACCAGCATCAGTAGTGGAACGACCCTTAGTAAAACGAAATTGCTTACTATGTAGAAAATTATTTAAATTAAAGTAACTAACTGTTCGAGAATAATTTTTTCATAAATCTTACTAGGCTTTTTCATAAATCTTACTTACTACTTACTTTACTAGTTACTAGAGTCCTCTTTATTTCCAGATTTAAATAAAGGTATAACCTTACTAAACTTCATAAGACCAGGAAAGATTCCTTTATCAATAGAGTTATTAAATATGTCAGCAAGATGGGGTGCAATAGAATATATAATATTCTTAATTATTTTTATAGACATGCCCCACAAATCACCTGTGTTTTTCATTTTTAGTGATTTGAAAGTTTTAATAATATTTTTAGCGTCAATATATTGAAAATTAAAAGAAACATTACATTTGGGTTCATGTTGTTCGAGAAAAGATTGTGCCGCCACTGGTGATGACTTTAAATTTGAAGTTGTTACCACAGGTATATTTATAAAGAAATCATCAAAAATATTAGCAATTTGTGCATCTGAATTGATAAGGTTTACTTTAACTTTAAGAGTGAAAGTGTTGTCCCGTGGTTTTAATTTACCAGTTTCACGGTTGATGATATCCCAAGTGGCTTTTATTTTATTATTAGATTTTGTAATTTTATCTTTAATGAAATTAGATTTTGCTAATATGCACACTTTCTTAAACAATTTGGAGTAATTTTTTACATATTCTTTAAAATTTAAATTATGGTTATATGGTTTTAAATTATATAACTCATACAGTTTATTTCTACTTTTATAAATACCAGTCGTGGCCCAGTCACAGAACTTAAGTTTTTGTGAAAACTTTATTGTTTTAGAGGTAAATACTTGATTGTATTCTGTCTTTAGTAAATCAAAGAGATTACCATATAGTACATCCGGATCATCGTGTATAAAGGGCAAAGTATCGATTTTACAAGCTACATTGGTTTTAAAACACTCCATTCGCTTTTTTGTAACTGGTTTACATGTTACACTTTTATGCTCCTCCTTAACATCAAAATCGTAGGTCACCTTCAAACCACAATGGTCAGACGTAAGACTACTAATAACTGACTTAGAGACAGGGTTATAGTCCGTAAAAACATTATCGAGACAAGTGGCCGAATGTGAAGTTATTCTAGTGGGTTCAAGAAATAGATTTCTTAGATTAAAACATTTAAATAAAGCAAGTAGACGAACACTCCCTAGAGTGTTTTCTAGAATATTTATATTGAAATCCCCACATACTAAAACAAATTTATTTTTCAATTTTATTCTCTGAAGTACGTCTTCCATTACTGATTCGAATACACCGAAACTGCCGGATGGGGGTCGGTATACACACACTATTACAAAGCTATTACACTCTATACATGATAGCTCAATGGTACGCTCCACTGAAAGGCCTACAATATCGTTTCGTTCTTTATATCTAATATTATTTCTTACTGGTATTAGAGAACCACCGTGAATAGCTGTACTACGCACGTACGTGCTTCCTAGTTGAAAATTATTAACATGGAAGACTTGGACAATACGAAACAGTTCAGGGAAACGTTTTAAACTTAAATTAAAACAGTGGCAGACAGTTTAGTTTCAACAAGCAGCTCGATAACAAGACTAAGATAAAGAATACTAGAAACCCTATGTCGTATCGGGAATTAAATCTTCATTTCAATTAATATGTTTTTTTTTAATTTAGCCAATTCAGCTGATAGTTAATTGTATTTTGTTACTCCACGAATAACGTTTTTGGTTATACATTTTTACGAAGCATTGCCATTTCGCCACACTACCATGTAATGTGTAACTGTTTGTTATTCCTATTATTAAATCCTACTAATATTATAAACGCGAAAGTTTGTAAGTATGGATGGATGTTTGTTACTCTTTCACGTAAATACTACTGAATGGATTTGGATGAAATTCGGCAAACAGATAGTTTATAACCTAGATTAACACATAGGATACTTTTTATTTTAATTATTCCCACGGGAACGGGAACCACGCGGGAGAAACCGTGAGCGGCCCCTAGTAAATAATAAAACACATGCTAAACATCAAGGTAATTCATTAAAACTTCGTCAAGAATCGTTTTTCATCTGTTTTTCTGCTAAACTTATCTTATTATCTTAACTCATACGTATAGCGCTATGCCAACCAAAAGAAAAAAAAATCAAGTGGCCACGTTGAAAGTGCATCTAATACGTACGAATGGTATGCAAATAAAATGTTGTATTGCCCACTTTTATGAGTCCAGTCCCCTTTTCGAGTAGCTGTTTGCTACTCCGTCGTGTATTTTCATGAAATTGCCAAGTGAACGACCTTGCGAAATTTTCAGATCGCAATGCAGTAAAGTGATGGAGCCAGTACAAACACTATTGTTTCATGAAGTTCATGCGGATATTACACATTAAAATAAAACTTGAAACATAATTATGCTCTTATTTTTAAATAATCATATTGTACCATATATTTTATAACGTGCAAAACCTTCGAATCTTCGTGTATTTTGCTAATTACTGAATCTTAAAACTCCCATCTGAAGTTCGTCGCTCAAAGTCACCTGCTTCTTTCAAAGCCAAACTGCATTTGCATCTCTTGACTATAATCCAGCCAAATTCGATGACGATTGTTTGTCTGTCTGTCATTTCTTTGTGCAACTATTTAGATTCACTCAGGTTTTTACTGTTTTTGGAAAAAAGACACAATAGTTAACTGCTTTTTTGAGAATCCATGAAAACATGAAAAAGTAAAAATCCGAGTGTAAAAGTAAAAATGACAGTAATCTGTTTACAAGCATTCGTCATCGAATTTGGCTAGAGTATATTATTTTATATTATACATATATTTATTTTCATATTAAATAGTTGTCTGGAAGCGATCGCTTTAAGCGATAAGACTACCTTTGCCCACATTAGTTTTGATATGCTTATTTTATGTCTTCTGTATTTTTTTGTGTGCAATAAAGCGCTTTATCTATCTATCTAAATTTTCATAAATTCATAAAAAAATATATAAAACCAAATTACATTAAAAACCCAATTAATGTTAAGTACAGCCTGAATACCGTCCCACTGCTGGGCAAAGGCCCACATCATTGAAATCATGTCATCGCTACAATTTGACGGGTATTAGCTTAATTGGTCATTGTACCTTCCACAAATAAATACATATTATGAGGGTTTACGCATTTTGGTTTCCCATACAAATTTTCCAGTTGAAATTTTTATAAACCAATGAACCAATTTTAATGAAACTTTGCATGCTGAAGTAAAATACAGGGATCTAAATAGTTTGATAAAAATATTTTTAAAAAACGTTTATTTAATTGAGTTATTGCGTTTTTAAACTCTGTAGTGGACTTTAAATCACAATAACTCAGCTAAATGAACGATTTTCCAATATGTTTCCAACAAACTATTTAGATCCCTGTGTTTTACATTAGCATGTAAAGTTTCATTAAAATTGACTTATTGGTTTAAAAAAAATAATTAAAAACCAATAAGTCAATTTTAATTGGAAATTTGTATGGGAAACCGAAATGTGTAAACCCTCTTATGTACGATTAATGTAGTAAGATAGTCCTTATAAATTTTGTGCATTTCAAGCAATATCTAAAAGATTTTTTGCATGCCCACCCGTGTGTGAGCTTAACCAGGTACCTAACCTGTGATCCGATTTAGATGTTCCATAACAGGGTTAGAGATAAGTTGTCTTGCTTTTCTTTGTACTATTATTGCACGCAATTCTCTCCGGGAGGTTTGCTTCGGTATGGGGAAATTGGGCCATTACCTACTACACTGGCCCAATGCAGGTTAAATGTGTCTGTAATGTAAGATTTAGTTAGGAATGCCTCAAACTTATTACCCCAAATTTTTCGCCTTGTTGCAGTTGGTACTACTGACTCCTCTATTCACGGGTGTCGCAAAAGGCGACTAACGGAATACAAATAATACACACATATTTAGACAGGATTTAACGCAAAAACTACTTGGTAAAGGTGACGTGACGACGGTGTGTGACGGTAGTTTGAATATTTTTCATGTGATGGTGGATGAAGACTCAGCGACGCAAACGGAGGCGATCAACTGCGACAGCACCGGCCGTGACCACTGTAACACTTCTGCCTAAACACAAATACTAAATCCTAAATAATATAATATCAAATCAAATGATCTCACTATGATCTCACTATAAACGTCCTACTGCTGGGCAAATAAAATTATTTTAGCGAATTGTACACATCTAACAGCTGACAAGGACGCAAATAACAGAGCTTGTTTCACTTACTCTAAATATCCTGTCGTTAGCTACTTGTGTTGGGACGTTGAAAGCGTGTTCCAGCCGGATTGAGGTGGTTTCTTACAATTTGATCTGGAGGTGCTAAAGGTATTTTTCCTTTAATTAAATAATGTTGATTAAAGGGAAAATCATATAAAGGAAAAAAAATAGTGTATCGCTTTTAATTTTGCGATTGTGTAAGCGAGTCATTGTTGATCTGTCTTCTCTATGGTCTGGTCGCTCTGTTTTTGTCTCTGCTCGAGCGTCATGACTAGTCATATCATTTGGGGAATTTAAAATAACAGTCCAGTTTTTTCATCAATTGTCGGCATATAAAAAGCCGACTCACGGTGAGAAAACTCTCTTTTACTGCTGGGTTTACCTACTCTTGACATTACTTACAACGTCGTGCTGTTAAAATTCTGCGCGAAAATATAACCCGAAATCTCGGATTCTTCCACCGGGTTCCTGCCACCCCTGGTCTGCTGCCACCACTGCTGCTCTACTGCAGTCCAAGTACTGCTGCCCTACCGCAGCCAAACTACGGCTGTTCTACTGCAGCCTACCTACCCACCTGATCTGCGGGTGAACTTCATCGGCGGGTTCCAGTTTCCTGTCGGCGCGGTCTCCGTGTACGCGGCCTAGCTTTCGCCTCTGCACACCGTCCGTCAGAAAGCCTAGCCGAAGCTAAGTCCCTTTTAAGTCCTAGCAAGCGGACAGAGTGAGCGATCCGTGAACCACCCCCTGAGTTTTTGTAAATTCTTTTCTAAAAGATTGGGAATAAAACTTTGTAACCTATACATTGTTGTCATTCCTATTCTGAGGCAACTAACCTTGTTTCGTTTCACCACGGCCGGTGCAACTCAGTCTAAACGTCGGTTTTTTTTTAATTAAACAGCGGGTAAGCGCTTGGCCTTCATCTCACCTGATGGTAAGTGACGATAATGCCGAAGGTGGAAGCGCGCTTTACCCGGAATCCTCAACCACTGAGGAACTGGCTATCTTATCTCAAACCGCCGGAACACAACAATGCTATAAACATCGTTGTTATGGCGACAGACTTAGATAAGATATTGGTAGCTAGCCAGGCGGACTTACCAGCCCTACCACCAACCATAATATAAAAGGTATGCGTAGAATGCCTTTACTATGTAGTTTTTGCGTTAAATCCCGACTAAATATGTGTGCAAAACGGAACACGAAAGTTTAAAAGTGTATACAATATAATAGAATAAAGACTGCACAAACATGCAGTGATGGGCTCACCACCTACCCACTGAGCACATGTGCAGTTGCAATATGCTTCTGCGGTCATCATTGCCTAGTCTTTAACTGGGAATAATATCGTGAATCTATGTATATCCGTAAATGAAGAAGAAAACCCCAAACAGCTGACGGTGCACCCAAAACGTCATGTTCTATGTCTATTTTGACTATGGTAATGGCGGCTGAGCAAATTCGGTTACGTACTCTTTGTATGCACGGTACGCGCGGCGGTTGGACGCCGCACGACTTACAACGCATCCATTATTTTATACAAATTGAAATGTCAGCAGATTTGCCTACTGCTCCCACTGTTCTTGGGGGATCCGGGCTGGCACGGATTGTTCGGGCCGAATTTGCGCGGGCTGCGAAGCTATACGGTGTCTGTTGGAAAGCTTATCTTTGGCTTAACGTTTTAGATTAAACTTATTTAAATTATACACTTTTTCAAAATATACCCATTCTTGCGTAAATTGTTTACAAATGTTATGAGCCTGAGATTTCGTAGGTAAATGTTATGGGAGTAACAAACACTACCGAAGATGAGTTATAACAATGTTCAAGTTCTGAAAAGACTTGGTTCTGCCTTAGGTTTCATGGAAATCAACTTACATACAAAATATTCCCCATGTAACATTCAATAAGGATATTCAATGAATTAAATCATTGTATTCAAACTAGGCAGGATTTAAGCCAACGTTGAGCCTAGAATAGACATAATAATTATATTACATTTTCATTTTAATATATTTGAAGCTTGCCTACTCCTAAAGTAATATTAGTTATTTAAAAAATTGAAATGTTCTATGATTGAATATTAATGATAAATTAATATTAGCGACCATCAAAAATTGCCATCATTCATTAAAATTACTTTGGTAGCAAATTGCCTTACGCGTTATAGCAATTTATGCAACACATGGCGTAATACTAACTTATGGCTGATCTCGGTTACAAGCAGCCACTTACCAAACAGCCATTGTAATTTCCGAAAAAGCATTCCTTGAGGAGATAAGGTGAGATGACGATAAGTAGCTTGTACCAAATTAGTCACCAAAAATATACGCAATAAATGCCAAATTTTCGCCTACTCCAGATGACTGGTACGAAGCACATTAAAATTCTTGATGAACTTTTGATTCACTTACTCAGACCCGACTTACATTTTAATTAGAGAGCGGACCACCGAAAGTCAGTTAGTTGTCCAAGTTAATTTAAGTGGAGTCGTTTGACTGTAGAACAGAAGTTTTGTCTAAGTAAAGGACCGACATTCCATGTACCTATATAATCAAGTACAGTTTGATTCCGATAAAATACAGAGACGATTAAATACAGATACAAAAAATCTGTGCTACTTTGTACATTTATAATCTCAATTTCGATTTATTATGTGAGATGAATATTTTTTGATACGTAATTCATTCTCAATGTAAATATGTTTCACAGTAGATTGTCATGACATGACAGTCACTACACAACGTGTAAAAAAAATAAGCAATACAATTTGAGCAGCCTACATGTTTGGTGATAACGGTATTTTTCACAAGTAATAGGTAGCTGAGAAGTTTATATTTTTAGACAAAAAGGAGCTTAATATTTTGTTTAAACTTTTCGTTCGAACCCTGAAGACGGGGCAATAAACTCTAATTCAAAGATTAATAACACAAAAGTGGCAAATTGGTAATTCCCTGTTTTCTACCTACAAAATAGGGTTGTACAAAATGTACTTAACACTCATGTAAAAAAAATTAGAAAAAGAACTTTACCAGATGTAATGGTGATATTTAAGCAGTAAAGTCATAACAGGGTATATGTACGCACCCTTAAATATTATTGCTTATTTTTTACACGTTGTATAGTGAAAAAGAAACATTATTATTGCAATCCAATCTAAAATTGAAATTGATAAATTTATATTTTACAAATCTCACTTTGTTTTGAGGCCTAACTGCTATAGAAAGCAAAGCAACAAATTCTTACAAGAAGGTAGGTATATAATAAAGGTAGATAGGTAATAAAACCTTTTCAAATAAAAATAAACAAACAGTGAAACTTAAAACTGTACACACGAGACCACACACTTAACATAATGGCGAGGGTAGCAACCTCTTATGAAAAAATGTGAAATAAATGAATTGGAGTTCGTAATAATTATTATATTAACTCCTTTTTAGCATGAACTGTAGTTAACGAATCAATTGATAAGATTCTCAATTAACAGTACAGTAGTGCAACAATGAAAAGGAAAATAGAAACATCAACATGAAACATGAAAAACCAACGTTTAATGAAAACCTATCGTACTGACAAACGCCTTAATATTTCCCAGCGCTCAACGGCAGCCGGCTAATTGGTTCCAATGCCAACAATTTATATTCTAAGCTAATAGAACGGCCTGATTTCCCTCGACATTTGATTTCATTACCGTAGGTGCCGGATTCCGTTCCCCAACTCTAGTTTACAACTTATTGACGCTATAAATAAAGTTGAAAGTTTATGTGTTACTTGACTGCGAAGTGTGAAGTTAAATTATCTGGTCGGGTTTGTTATTTTCCACACATTGATAGTTAGAACCGTTGCCTCTGGTCTAGCTTTATAAGACTGACCTTAAAACCAAAACTCTAAGAGTTATTTCCTAGCGGAGATACAAATAATATTAGGTAAAGTAGGCAATCAAGCGTGTTTTAAGTTCCAGATTCTATAATCAGTTTTCAAATTCAAAAATCGATGACATGGTTTCTTAAAACAGACCCTAGCTTCCGAAATCTTCCGAAACTCACACAGAACCATTTGAATTGCTTACCTTGTACATATTCTATGCAAATATGAGCATAAATGATGCATCGTTGCAACCAGCAGCGCCCCCCCTTGGGGCACGACGCCTCGCCGTTGTATCGTCTGATGAGTTCTCGAAATTGTGTCGGCATTCAGCTGCGAAGTCCGAAGTCCGTAGGTTCACTAACGGGAACCATACTGAAAAGGCTGCAATTGTTTTAACATGCAATTATTCGGCCAGTACGCCCGGCGTTTCTTCTGAGTTTGCTTTTACTAAAATGGTTACATATCAGAGAAACTAAAGTTAAATTACAAATCATTAGAATGTCACGTAAACCTTAGCAATTCCTCGCGTAACAGTCATTACGACTAAGTGCATTCGCACATGGCCGCATACGAAGCGGTGTGCGGATTTGTTTGAAAATGTACGTGTTCGTATTGCTCTTGTCCTACGCGCGTATTACGATACGCTTACGATACGATTACGATACGACGCCGTGTGCGAAGGCACTTAATGCAGTTCGTATTGTTCAGTATTATTATTGATACAATGTAAGGTTCCAAACAATTTTTTTTATTGTTTACAAGGACATGAACCTTAGAAATTCTTCTTTTTGCTAAATTTGCATCGTCAGCACCTTAAAACGTTTCACTACTGTTGTCAGGTCTATCAGGCTATAAACCACTTGCCCAATGGGGTTTAGCATTAAAGTAATTTAGCAAAACAACAGTCTTGAGTCAAACAAAATATTGCTACGTGAGCAAGGCAAAGGCAAATGGAAAACAATAACGACCTAAAGGAAGTGTATAACCAAGTTCCTGTTTACAATATTCTGAATGCTACCGTAATCCTTACCCCAATTTTAAATGTAAAGGCACATATTTTCACCAGCGGCGGCGCAGAAAACAGTGGATATCATTATTTCTGCCGGCTGAACAGCTGAATGGGTGCCCCTCGTTATACTGGTACCGGAGAAACCCTTTAATTCTACTTTTGTAATATGTACCTTTACTGCTTAGGTGTGAATAGCTTGGGGAGGTGTTATTAAAAAAGCGTGATATTTTCTTTGTTTCGCCATTTAAGATTTAACTTTGTCGCTTTTCGTAACGCTTTTTATCATACTGTGTGTATCATATCATACCTTTATTAACTAACACAGTAATTATGTACTTAACTGTCAACGCACTTTTATTTCACTCTATTTCTTTTTGTCGTTTTTCTGTTGTTTTATTTTGTATGTTTACTTAACTTTATTACTTTTTGCATTAATAATATATTTTACTTTGTTTACCTCTTTGCTTTTATTCATTCATCTTTTATTTCTCTTGCGCCTTCGTTATCCTGTAATGGAGCAACCCACTGCCTTTAATAGTGCAAAGGTTTTTATCGATAAATTCATAGTAACCGAAGCGGGTAGGAAATAAATAGGTACTTTAGTGTCACAATTTCAGGCAGGCAACTCTATTAACGGATACTATTAATAATAATATATCGTTTGACGTCAAACATCTGACCCAGCTCGAAACGTCCAAATTAAACGGTGGACAGTTGATGAAGTTATCGGCCATTGATACCCAATTAATCTATTTCAGACATTGAGGTATTAGAACTAGAGACGACACCACGAAGCAATTTTTAAGCGGTCGCAACCGCTTAGATCAGTCGTGGCCAACAATTCGATCGCGATCGACCAGTCGATCTCTGGGGACAGCGCAGTCGATCGCGAGAGACAACAAAAAGTGCTTCGCGCGAAATAATCACCATGAGGTGCGACAATATAACATTGAAGGCCATGCCATCAGGAAAAGATTTTTGCAAATATATTTGCAGTAAAAAAATACGGCATTATAGGAAATGTTGTGAACATTTGCATTCCTGTTTTGGATCAACATGCATAAGCGAGTCAGCATTTTCCTACACAACGGAAGACCCTCTAGGGATGGCGCTATCTGATTATGCTCCTGGTTTTATTTACATTGGCTAAAGAAATGAAAGCTCAAACATCCCATTAACTTTAACTTAATTTTAATAATAAATAATAATAATATACTTTTTATTGATTTACGCAGGGCAACTAACCCTATAGGTATATTACTAATATGTGCACTTTCATTTTAGATGTTTTCAAGCGAACTTTTACCGCGCATTTGCAGGAACACGCACGGGGTGGTGGGTGGTTGTCATAAATTAGGTACAACGGAGTTCATACATTATTGCGTGAGCGGTCCAACTAACATGCGTTGGCAGTACGGTTCAGATCGTCTAAAATAAAAATACTTTAAGTCGATCTCAATAGGCCAGATAATTTTAAAGTAGATCGCAAACATAAACTAGTTGCCCCCCCCTGGCTTAGATTACTCACAATTACTCAGGCGTTTGTAGCCTTTTGTCGCAACTCAGTGCGCAAAAACTTGCTTCACGATATCGTCTCTAGTTATAATACCCAATGATTCCAGAGGGCTTGGGCGAATCAAAACTTTCGCTGAAATCAATTTCATAAGCTGTGTCAACTGTGGAAAACCGACTAGCTGTATTACCAATTTGGAATATTTAATCACTTACAACTTTGGATCGGTAATAGGATTATGAATAAAGGAGTTAATTATATAATATATTCCTCTTACATAATATTAATCTTACCACCAAACCGCATTGGGCCAACGTGTCAGTTCATGGCCCGATATCCCATAATGCTGTTTTCCATATAAGAAGGGAAGATGAATTTTGTAGTAATTTTACAGTTGTATTTATCGTTTTTATCGAAATAATAAAGGAACATGTAGACACTCTGGCTCCCTCCCACATCCGTGCGACCTCCTGCGAGGCGGGCGCGGCAGCAGCCGCAGCCGAAAGCCTCAAGCGGCGCAAATACGAAGCTCTTGGCGAGAGCTATGTGTTTGTGCCGTTTGGGGTGGAAACTCTGGGGCCATGGGGGCCAGAAGCACGGCGTTTCGTTAAAGATCTATCGAAACGCCTTGTCGAAGCCTCCGGCGACCGGAGGGCTGGCAGCTACTTTTGCCAACGAGTCAGCTTGGCCATTCAAAAGGGCAACGCTGTCAGCCATTTGGGGACTTTTCCGCGCGGCAGCGGTTCTCTTAGAGATATTTTTTATTTATAAGGTATTTATAGGTTTTTAGTTTTTAAGTTATTTTGTTTTAGTTTATAGGTTTTTTTTATTTCTGTTATTAGTAATAAGTAAATTTAGTAACATCTGTATTAATTATAGTAAATAGAAGGGAAGGGAAAGAAGAATAGCGACTGTCATCTTATTACAACAGGCCAACGGCTTTACCTTCCGAAGTATGGAAAATGTTGTGAGTATCAGATTTTTTTTTAATTTGTTCATTCATTCAGTGACCCTTCATGGCGGAAGTGCTTAGCTGGCAAGATACTGAGTAAAATAATAATAATAATAAATTGTTCGCCAAGACTTGGTGAAACTGCTGAAAATTACTGATACTTTCAGCAGTGCCATCAAGATGGAGTTTGGTGTGGATAAGTGTGCGGTTATGCATGTACAGCGTGGGAGAGTAGTAAATTCAACCAATTTACAACTCTCCGAAACGATAAACCTCAGATCTCTCTCCGAAGTTGAAACATATAAATATCTTGGTATGTCACAGTCTTTGGGTGTTGAGGACAGGGACATAAAACAGTCATTACGGGAGCGATTCTTTTGCCGCCTGAGAAAAGTACTTAATAGTCTTTTATCGGGTGGCAATAAGTCGCGTGCTTTTAATGGCTGGGTTATGCCTCTACTCACATACTCCTTTGGCATACTAAGATGGACTCAGACCGAATTGGACGCCTTGGATAGAAGAGTCCGTCAAATGCTCACGACTTCCAGAATGCTACACCCGCGCTCATCTGTTATGAGGCTGTACATCCCGCGGAGATGTGGGGGTCGCGGCTTTTTAAATGCCAAGGACCTACATAACCGTGAGGTGTGCAGTCTCAGGGATTATTTCCTTAACAGTGAGTGCGGGATGCATTTGGATGTCGTGGCAGTTGATAGACACTTTACGCCGCTCTCCTTGGCAACAGAAAACTGGCGCAAACCAGTGGTGCTAAGCACTCTCGATCGCAAGGACATATGGAAGAGCAAGGTGCTACACGGGCGCTACTATCGGGCTCTAACTGGGCCTGATGTAGATTTGCCTGCCTCGGTGAACTGGCTACGTTTCGGTGACCTCTTTGGGGAAACCGAAGGTTTTGTCTGTGCCATTGAAGATGAAGTTATCAAGACGAATAACTACCGGAAATATATTATGAAGGACGATACGGTCGACATCTGTCGGGCATGCCGCCGTCCTGGAGAATCACTCCGACATATTATTTCCGGTTGTTCTCATCTTGCTAACGGAGAGTATTTGCACAGACACAACCAAGTAGCCAGAATAATTCACCAGCAATTTGCTCTTCAATATGGCCTTGTTGAATCAGAGGTGCCGTACTATAAGTACGCACCTGCGCCAGTTCTCGAAAATGGTCATGCAACGCTCTACTGGGATCGCTCTATCATCACGGACAGGACTATTGTCGCCAATAAGCCTGATATCGTGGTGGTCGACCGATCTCAGCGCCGGGCAATATTGGTTGATATCACCGTACCTCATGATGAGAACCTCGTGAAAGCCGAGAAGGACAAGCTCAGTAAGTACCTTGACTTGGCTCACGAGGTTACCGCCACGTGGGATGTGGATTCAACCATTATTGTACCGATAGTCGTTTCGGCAAACGGTCTTTTAGCTAAGAGCCTCGATCAACACCTAGAGAGGCTCTCGCTAAAAGGTTGGGTCAAGGGTCAGATACAGAAGGCAGTACTCCTTGACACGGCACGTATTGTCAGGAGGTTCCTCACTCTGCAGCCCTAACCACCGGTAGCTTGGGTCTATCCCCGCTGCCGGTGGCAACCTAGGTTAAGTTTTTTATAATATTTTATATTGTAAATATGTTTTTTTTACATAAAATATTGTAAAAAATTTTTCTTAACATATAGTTTGAATGAAGAGAATAATAATACTAAGTAAAACTGAGACACTTTAAACTTATAATTTTTATCTAGTTTGTAAAATTCAATTATATAAGTAGTTTTATAATAAAGTAACCATAAGATAGACTGCACCTTAATTACTTTCAATGTATTATTCAGCTAAATAATTTAATATATATTACACACAGACACACACTATCTGTGCGCACATATTATGTTCACATTATTTTAGTTTTTTGTTTGTTTGCATGAATTAGCACATGGTTGTTGCGAATTAAAAATTGTCAGTTTTAGTTATAAAATGTAAATCCATTACTGGCTGTCAGTTTCAAAATTTGAGGCCTATTACATCTCGAATGTGATTTTTGCGTAAAATGCCCATTTTCGCATTTTGTAGTAATTTTGCAGTTGTATTTATCGTTTTTATCGAAATAGGATAATAAATTTGTGCATAGTATTACAAATCGCCATTCTGTGAGCATAACTTGAATTCGGACGGCCGGCGCATCGTATTTTGTAGTAATTTTGCAGTTGTATTTATCGTTTTTATCGAAATAATAAATTCATTATAAAATCTTTATTCCTCATGAAGTAACAATTACTCTGGTACAAATTTAGCTCATTAATATATTCGTAGATAGGAGAAATTCACAGTTAACTTATAGCGATTTTCGATGTTTTTTGGTTTAGAATAAGATTTTTTTTCCTATATTAAATCAATTATATCTATAAATTCCGAGGCAACTACGCACTATTCGACTACATAAGAGATAACATTATAATTTTTTTATTTCACTTGTTCAGAACAGTAGTTCAATCGATGAGCTCAAAAAAGTGCCTTCGGGCACTTTATGAAAATCTTTCTCTGCAATTTTGGGTATAATTAAAAAGTTAAGTAAAATTTACAAACAGCGAGGCCGCTACGCACTATTCCAATAGCTATTCAATAAGTCATAATTGTTAATGTATTTTAATAGGCCTCTTAAGGTTAACCAAAGAGCTGTTGATTTTGTTAAATAAAAAAAATAAAAAAGGTCGCAAACCGATCTTTTATAATTCATATTGATTACAAACTACATTATAACATTTAAACACATAAAACAAAATTGTAGAAAATATATTTTAAACACAACATAACGTAACAAAGTAAAGTTTTTATTATTTACGGTATCGTATAAAAATATTGGCTTCCTTGTGCCAGTAATAGCTCTTATGTTGCCATTTGTTTCCATATTACGTGACATGTTGGCACTTTCAGATACATTTTGGCTTTAAATTGCGAAATGGACAGGCAAAAGCTGATATAGTGCAGGAAGTGGAACCTTGCGTGTTTTATGATAGATTTTGTATGAGTTGTAGAGTTTCATGTAGGTACAGTCACGAGCACCAATATGTATACACTTTGACTCTTATTCCACTGTATTAAGAGTTACAATTGTTTACATATTTTTGCTCGTGACCATACAATCATCACTCACATCAATCATCCTCACACAATGAAGAGCTTGATGGCGCGGCGGCTAGCGCGTTCGGCTTACGATCTTGCTTGCTAAGCAACTTTCGCAATGCCGGGTCGCTGGATGGGTGACCAAATTTAAAACATCTCGAGCTCTTCCGTGCTTCGGAAGGCATGTTAAGCCGTTGGTCCCGGTTGCTGTCGTAAGATGGCAGTCGTTAAAACCCACCAACCCGCATAGGGCCAGCGTGATGAGTTATTGCCCAATATCTCCACGTGCTATTGTTCACGTGGGAGGCCTGTGCCCAGCAGTGGGACGTTTATAGGCTGATGATGATGATGATGTACAATCATCATTATATATTATAAAGTAAAATCGCCGTTTTCCTCTGTTTGTGGCACCGCACTATTCTCCTAAACCACGCAGTGGATTTTTATGGGTTTTCACAAAAAGATAGAGCGTTAACTGAGGATGGTTTTTGTTTATATTTTGTAGATATAATTTTTTAAATGGCTGAACTATGACGCTCTTACTAAGTTATCGTGGACGAAGGCGCGAGCGGGCCGCTAGTTAACGTATAAAATTGAAAATAATAAAAATGGAATAGGATATTGACACGTTAAAAAAACAAATGAATATCTGGGAAGGTTATTTTTTAGCGGTTCAATATTGAGTTATTATGTTTGAGCGTTTTTAACGTAAAAAAATATCAAATTTTAATAATAAAAATCTTGTGGTGATTCAATCTGGGTCATTTTCAAAAAAATTGTACATTGGTATCTCATTATGTCCCGTGACTTTAGTATTTTTTTTTTATTTAACTATTGCGTTTTTGATAAAAGTACCATTTAAATTATAATCTGTGATAAGTTTCTTTTTAACATTTTAAATATTACACAGATAATAGTTAGTTAACATACCCTAATTTAAAATCGTTATGGTAGATAGTAACTACTTTACGCTGTCCCACTAAGGATACAGCAAGTTACATGTAATATTTCATGATATTCATAAGTCTTTTGTAATCATAGATATATATATATATATATATTGTTTTTTTGGCATTTCACAATTTATTTGAAATCAAAAAATAATACATAATTAAAGTAATAATATATTTAATTAATTAAAATAGACGAGGACTTATTTCGTTTCGTATGGAAAATTCCTTTCCGAAACCACGTTTTTAATTTATAAACTCCCATAAAAAACTACCATTTTAAATTTATATTTTACCACTGGCTACTACAATTCTTAATAGCAACGGCCTCCATCTTGAATTCGTTCATTTTGACAGCGACCAGCAAACAACAACACCTGTGTCTAGTAACGGCGTGGCGATCATATTCCGCGAACCGAAACCAATACCAAAGTAAGTTCAATAGTATACATCTTACCAATTGCGTTCTATAAGTAATAGCGATCTTTGTAGATTATCAAAATTTCTTGATTGTTTGGTTGTCATAAAATTATTTAAAAAATATTGTCGGGTGCTAAGTGTCCGTGACTTCCGTTCCGAAACCAAAACATCGGTAACATAGAAGAGGAATTAAAAAGTTTCGGAATGGAACCCTTATGCACAGTGCTCACTGGACGATTTGTGTAGCTACCTATACAGTCTACAATTTTATATTTAGCATTGTAAAACGCTAATGAGGTGTGCTGAAAACCACATGACTAGCAAAATGTGTAAATTTTTTGGGAATATCATGATAGGTGTAATAATAGGACCTATGAAATTGGAGATTTATATGGAGATTTTTATAGAAATTTCTTTTTCCATACTAACGCTTTCTGAGTTTATTTCACGATCAAGAATGCTAACATTATGAAACTTTTACGTACATAATATCTATAGACACTAAGTTAATTAATGATACAAGTGATACGAGACAAAAATAGTTTTTGTAAATTGGATTTTTGGATTCTGGAAAGAAAAAAATACGCTTTTTACGAGTTGATTTTTTTCATACTAAATAAATTAATATCCAGATTTTACTCAATTAGAACTTGCTACATATAGGTAGTCATAATGTCATGTAATATTAAATAATTTCATTTCATTTTATAATAAAGAAGTTATGACGTCAAACGTGCGTCAGAAAAAAACTCCAATTTCATAGGTAAAGACCTATTATATACGGCAATATCATGATAGGTGTAATATTTTGTTTCAGATTTTATAAAATGGTTGTTGTTGCGGACGTAGATGGATTTTTAAGTAAAAATGATTTTTTATTACTGCATACATCAGAATGGCCCTGGCCCGTCACTATTGTGAAAAAATGCTACGGATGTAAATTCCCTATAAATTTATTAAACAAACCATATCATTTTATCGTGTCCGATAGCAACAAAGTAAAAAACCTAATTGCTTATGCATTTTTTTGGTGTCCGTAATGTAAACTTCATGCTATATACGATCATTATTGTGAAGACGAATGTGATTATTGTCATTAATTTTTGTACTTATGATGGGCAAGTATATTGAAGATTGATGATTTTGCTTACTATTCATTTTGTGTTTGTAAGACATTTATGTATGCTGTTATTAAAAAAATAAGTAGTAATATTATATTGGATCGTTTTGCTAGTCATGTAGACAAACTGCCGCACTCAGAGACGACAATTAAATTTAATTGGCATTAAATTGTCATTCCTACTTTATTCAATTCTGGACATAAAAAAGAAACAGATAGAGATTTAGTTATCAACTAAAGTTAATTGGCGTCTCTGAGGGCGGCAGAAAGCAACCTTAATAATTGAATAGTACGTTTAATGTTTTTTTTCAACTTTACAATCTTGCCTTTAGGATGCCACTTACGCCAGCCGAAAAAATGAAGAGGTATCGAGAAAAACTAAAACAAGACCCTGATAGATAAGAAGAGTATAAAAAGAAAGATCTAAAAAGAATCAAATCAAAAAATAAAAAAATTGCAGAATTATCAGTGAAAGAAAAGGAAGACCAAAGAAAAAGATGGAGAGAACAAAAAAGAAGTCAGAAAAGGAAAAAGACTGATAGTGAAAAGATTAAGAGTAAAAAGACTGATAGTGAAAAGATTAAGAGTAAAAAGACTGATAGTGAAAAGATTAAGAGTAAAAAGACTGAGAGTGAAAGGAAAGAGAAGAAAAGTGATCCGCCTGCCACGGGGACAAAGTGTATGAATAAAAACCACATTCCCATGATAAGAAAATTAAGACGTGCATACGAATCTGCAATTAATAAAAATACCCTGTTGCAAAAAAATATCGAAAAATACAGGAAGCAAATGTATCGCATGAAGGTAAAACATTTAAAAGAAATCGAAAGGTTGAATGAAATTAATATGAAAATGAAAGCAAGAGAAGAAGTTATTGAAAGCGCTCTACGTTTGGCTTGTAATAACACCAAATGTCATAGAGATACACGTGCAATGAAAAGAATCGCCGAGACAGTTATTGTAAAGCAAAATAAATGCAAAACCTACGTGGGAAAACTTATGGGCCTAAAAGGTCGCGTAAGAGTAGTGCAGAGATCTCAAAAATTAAAAATTAATAAAATTAAAGAAGATTTGAAACTGTTTTTTATACGTGATGATATAAGTCGAAGTACAAGTGGAAAGAAAAAGTGTAAAACGATTAATAAGGAAAGAAATCAAATTCGATATCTTACCGATAAATTGTCGAATTTATACCAAATCTATAAAGATGAAGGGGGTCGCCTCAATTTTACAACGTTTTTTAGATATAAACCGGCCTACGTACTGTCACCAAATATTCATAACCGTAACACTTGCCTATGCATAAAACATAGTAACATGGACATGTTGTTTACTTGTTTATTTAGAAATGGCATTTTTCCAAACGATGTTAAGTCAATCACGGATGTCATTTCAACATCATCTTGCGATCCTAATTCGTATGATTGTATGCGCGGGATATGTACGATTTGTAAGGAATTTAAATTAGTCTATGCTTGGAAGGAGAGGCTTTGTCTAAAAAAGTGTATTTGGAACAATGGGAACGAGTAGATCATACCTATGAAAAGATGGAAAATGGAGTTTTAAAACAAATCAGTACAAAGAGGACAGTAAAAAATCGTAAACATGACATCATCACAGACTTGATACCACTTTTTGAAAAGAATTTACCTTTATTTAAGAAACATATACATAATTGGAAACATCAGCAACGTAAATATCGGGAGAAAATCGAACAACTTGGCCATGATGTAGCGTTGATATTATGCGACTTTAGCGAAAATTACGAGTGCAAGTCGGCTCAAGAGGTACAAGCCACACATTTCGGAGCGTCTAAACAACAGATTACCTTGCATTGTGGGATGATGTATTGGTCCTCTGGTGCACAATCTTTTTGTTCTGTTTCCGACAGTAAATGTCATGACCCAAGTGCTATTTGGGCTCATCTCTTACCCGTTCTTAAGTTACTGAATTTGAAATGTGCTGGAATCAAACGCATTCTTTTTTTCTGATGGGCCTAGTTCCCAGTATAGACAAAAGAAAAACTTTCATCTTCTCAATTTTTTTACTACAGAGCTGGGCCTAGAAATGTGCACATGGAACTTTTCTGAAAGAGGACATGGGAAAGGCGTAGCTGACGGGATAGGGGGATCTGTAAAAAACAAACAAGTTGCTTATGGCCGGGATGTTACAAATGGCAAACAAGCGTTGGAGATCCTAAAATCTACATCCAAAGCAATACAGTTCTTTTTTATAGAATATTCTGAAATTGAATAAATTCAAAAAAGTCTCCCTGTTGCGATTAAAGCAGTGCCTGGAACGTTGCAGATTCACCAAGTCTTGTGTTTCGCCAACTCGTCGAGGTTATTATACAGAGTATTAAGTTGTTTTTGTGTCATAGCTGATAAATAACATGTATGTAAATGTTATGAATGTAAGGAGTACACTCTACAAAATTTCACTCTAAATAAAAACTGTAATTCCGTTCCAATACCATCAACAAGTAATATTGCTAGTATAAAAATCAAAACTGACGTGCCTGCATCTTTTGATGAAATTACTCAAAACTCAGAAAACTTACTTGACGTCCATAAAAACTTGAATCCCACCAATAACTTGACTGAAATAATTCAGACCAATATTTTAGACTTACCAATTTTACTTACAGAATCAGATAATAATAGTACAACTTCAGATAATGCATGGTTAAGCTACGATTTAACTAATGATGAAAATGATTATCGAGAGGTTATTACAGAATCTTTTTTAAAAGAGGAAACTAACAATATACATCTAACAACAAGTCACAAAAAGATCTGTGATACACAAAATATTGTAAATTTGCCCATTCCTATGTCAAGTGAAATACAGTTAATTACAAAGGAGGAATGTCAGAGTAACCCACTCGATGAAATTAATAATATACAATTCAATTCACGTAAAAGGATGTCTTCAACAGTGACTATGACAAATCAGATCAAAAAAAATTGTTTATCTGATATAAAAAAATGTTCTCGAAACACAAATTCTTCTATTAGGACTGTAGTATCCCGTAACTTAGAATGTTTTGCTTGCCAGAAAATAGTACCTATGGCTGGCTTAACAAAATGTATTTCCTGTTTGAAATGGTTTTGTATAATGTGTAGTGAAGGCAATAATAATATAGATTTTATATGTCGAAAATGTTTTGGTGAAGAATATATTTTGTGAATGTTTTAATTTTTTTGTCAGTGTATCATAGGCTTAAGAATTCTATTCCGTTACAAGAACAGTCCATTCCGTGACTGTCCTATTTGAATAGTTTTATTTTATTAAATTCTAAGCACTTAAAGCAATAAGATTGTGATCTCATTTTGATTTTGTGATACTAAGTTAATTTCTCTTATTATTATAATTTAAGGTTCCAGGTGCTAAGACACTATTTTTTAGGAAAAAATATTTTTGGTTCCTATTTTGTCCAAAGAGGAACGTAATGGAAATTTAAAAGACGACTACGTAAATTTGTCGTAGTTGATTTTGAATTTGTAACATTTTTAAGGAACATCAATAAAAGCAAAACTATTTTTTTTTTACGTTTAAGTTTAATTAAACATCTTAAATGTGCAATGTTTGTTTTATTTCATAAATTTACAATCAAATATTATAGGTTTCGGAATGGAACAAATTCATCTACTCTAATGCATTAAAATATTCATATTTTATTAAATAGATCAAAATTATTGATTTCAATACTGTTTTATCATAAGTAAATAAATACTTAACATATTTACGCCCACAACAATCGCTTTTCTGAAATCAAAAATATTTACATTATTTTTAAATCATGTACAATTTTTTTGAAAATGACCCATCTACTTATGTGCTGCTGTCCATCTGGGAAGGCCAGTGGGACGTTTAAGGCTCATGATAATAAAGTTTTTTTTTAAATATTGTACCCACAATGATGCTATATTAAAAAAAATGTAACAATGAGATGGTATCTTTTATTTCTATCTTTTTTTTTTCTATCTTTGGCTATCTTTGGCATAATTGTCAGAAAACAAAGAAGCTACCAACATTGCTTTTATGACAATCTATAAGAAGGTGGTAGTTAGCCATTTGCAATAAGAACAAGTAAAACATCCAATACCTAATATAATATTATAATATGTACCCACTCTGTATAAATAACTCTTTGTCTGTGAGAATAAGGTATACTCATATAACTAGACGTCGAGCGTATGCCTCATTGCGTCCTTTATATGAGACGTATGCCTCATTGCGTCCTTTATACCATGTTTGATTTTATCTAGCAATACGTTTCCGAAGTAGAATCTAACAACTAGTCACTTTATACACTCTCGTTGACGTTGGGAATCCTCAATCTTACCTCTAGCTTTTTCGGGGCCACGCGATTGTTACTTTGTTTACTTTGTTATATTAACTGATGTTATATTTTGTTACTGAATAAATGGTTTTTCTTCTTTTTATTATCCACGTATTTATTTATTTTCTTAAGTCTAGGTTTTTTATAATATTCCATATAAAAATAATAAACAAAACTACCATAAAACATTAAACATTAAAAAAAACCTAAACCTAGGGTGCCGCCAGTCGCGGGGCAGGGCCCAAGCTACCGGTGGTTAGGGCTGCAGAGAGAGGAACTTATTATTTTTATTTGTGAGTTATTTATATATATTAAAATTATCAATTTAGCGTTCGCTAAATGACGAGCGTTGAGATAAGTCAAATCCCATACATTTATCAATATTCTTAAGTTTCTTTTACGCCAATTGTTTAGGCCCTCTGTTTGTTTTCATCAGGAAATACGTTTCCGTAGTAGGTACGAGGAATCCAATAACTTGTTACTTTGACCAAACACTCTCTTTGACGTTGCGAATCCGATTAACGAATCTGTTTGAGGGTGGGAATCCATTGTGTCTCTGGAAATGATCAAAGAAAAATTCAACTCAGACCGTTTACCGATGACCTATTTCACCTGTTAAATACAGAAAGTTTAGACAGAGAGTGAATTAAATAAATTTTATGGCGCGGGGGACATTGATCTTGAAAATTAAAGCAACTTTCGCAATGACAAGTCGCTTGATGAAATACCAATTTAGTAATATTTCAAGATTGTTTATGCTTCGGTAAGCCTAATACATAAAAAAGGTTATGAGTACTATTAGTATTTTTTACAAAATTTATACATTAACTAGTGAAAATTTTAGAATGACTGCATGTAAGCGTCAAAGTAGACTTGGGCGGGATAGTTAGGTAGGTAGATTAGGTAGGTATGTAAGTAGTTAAGTTAGTTGTAAGATTTAACTACTGTTAGTTAACTTTTTTGGTGTACATATTTTTTGACGTCAATAAGTACCTGTAAACAATGACATTATAATAAAAAAGGTAGATAGATTATGTCAGTACTAATTTGATGTCAATTATGAACCAAAGCTCGTACGAAAGTGTGAGCAAAAGACAGTATGACAAGTAGCTATAGCGTAAACGAGACAGAGAATGCTGTTGGTGGACTAAGCACGGATGTTCTCGAGATGTTTTTGGTCACACATCCATTGACTTAAATGCCTTAGCCGCTGCTTAGAGCTATTCAAGACTTAACACGGAAGATAGAGAGGGAGGCCGATGGTCAAATTCATTCATCATTCCTGTACACCAAGAATGGCCCTGGTGATGATAATAGACAGCTTTCTATATGACTCATATTCTTCACTTCATTTATTCCCATGATGATGAAAGCTTCTAGTAATGTATTTAAAATCTTCTACTAGCTATAACATGCCGTAAATTTTCCACAAAGAAAATCATAACAGCTTTAATTAAAAATAATAAATATTTCGTAGTAGTAATCTTTTGTTCAATTTTGTGAATCCTCTCACGTACCTAATTTGATTAGGGCTGAACCTCGCAGACGGTGTCAATGACCTGTGGCTAGAAACTTGACGGTTTCAAATTAACTGCCGTGCCGTGCGGCTAAACTGAATGAATGTTTGCTTTCGCCGCACTCTAAGTTCTGCTAAAACCAAATAAATCTCTGTAGCCTTCTTAATCTCTCTCGCTTTCTCTTGTAATTATTTGTTTCTGTGTTTGTTTTCTACAAGCTGTTCGGTTTCATGAAGCAGCTAACTCGTTCTTGGTTAAATGTATTATATTTCATAACTTCCATAGGAAGTTGTCGCTTATCGGAAATAGGTATGTAATCTATTCTATTCTATTAAGTGCAAAGAACAACTATTTTTATAGAAGCAACTCTGAAATTTTTAGAGCGATAATAAGTATTAGCAGTTTTGTTACAAAAAGCTGTTTTTTTCCGTAGCTTCAGATTTGCTCTCATATTAATTGTTGTTGTTTTTTAAATCAATAGCGTTGCTCTGTTGCTGATAATTTAACTGTTACTAAACACCCTACACAGATAAACTCACTTGGAATCGCACCCAGACCTCGAGTTCTGACTCCACGACACTGCGAGAAGAGGTTGAATTTCCGTCCAATCAAATGGAAACCTATCCCATCCCACATAATGTCCATCATTGCGAGCTTTAATAATACCAACATTTGGAAAGTTTTAATTGTTTCGCGCTCGCATCCGACTTCTGCGATGTTGATTGTAAGAACATTGCGAGATTCAACCTCGATTGAGTTGGTTCGTTTTAATGAATATTTTACTCGCAGCGGTATAAAAAATACTTATATTTTAAAAGCCGCATCATTTTTCACATCATCTAAAAATACTCGTGCCTTTAAAATAATATACTACTAATACATACATACCTACCCTTTCCTGCTGCATAGCTGTCGTTGTCCGCTACTTCCTACCTGAGACTATTATATACAATAAATACATAATTATACATACATAAATATGTATAATTATGTATTTATTGTATATTTAATATATGTGTATATATATATATATATATATTTATTAAACCCTATTATTTATTTAATTTATAATGTTATTTTTTTTATTTTATGCTTTTAATTGTGTAACTATGTATGTTTTCAATGTTTGCACCTCCGATCTTAGAGTATAATAGTTCTCTCCATCGACTGGTTGTCTGGCAGAAATCGCTTTAAGCAATAAGACCGCCAAATTGTAACTTTTTTTCTTTTTTATGTAAATGCATTGTAAATGTTTGTGTTATTATGTTACAATAAAAGTATTATCTATCTATCTATCTATCTACATACATACACAAATTTACTACCAAATGGTCATTTTTAGAAGACCACAGGAGCAGTTCCCTGCCATAGTCCACGTTTGACCAAATTACAACTTTTGCAGTGGTTTTCAGCGTGATAGGCGGTGAGCACATCGACGCTCTATGCCGTTGGATGTATGTGCAGTCTAGTCGGTAAGTCGCCTTTTACGACACCCAAGGGAATAGTAAGAAGACCACAGAAGCAGTTCCCTTTCATAGTCCACGTTTGACCAAATCACAACTTTTGCAGTGTGTTCAGTGTGATAGGTAGTGAGCATATCGACTCTCTATGACGTTAGATGTATGTGCAGTCTAGTCGGTTAGTCGTATTTTACGACACCCAAGGAAATATTCTTATAGTAAGCAAAGCTTAAAAAAATGTAAGTTTTTTGAACTACGAGTAACTTAACTATGTGTGATGCAAATGTTGCAAATGAGGAGCTCGATGGCGCAGCGGCTAGCTCATTCGGCTTGCGATCTTGCTCGCTAAGCAACTTTCTCAATACCTGGTCGCTTGATGGGTGACCAAATTTTAAACATCTCGAGCTCCTCCGTACTTCGGAAGTCACGTCAAGCCGTTGGTCCCGGTGGTTATCGTAAGATGACAGTCGTTATAACCCACCAACCCGCATTGGGCCAGCGTGGTGTGTTATGGCCCAATATCCCCTGCTATATACTATTGTCCACGTGGGAAGCCTGTGCCCAGCAGTGGGACGTTTATGGGCTGATGATGATGATGCAAATGTAAACCGCTTTATGTCGATTCTATTGCGGTAACCGCTAACGCCTTAGCGTCCCGTTGTTTTATATTTATAAGGGCCGGATTTTCAATAGGGAGATGGGCCTCCGGAACCTTCACCTCACTGGCCGGACGAAACACAACAGCACAAAGTGCTGTTATTTCTCGCCGGATATTCGTGAGAGGGTGGTATTACGACGGGCGAGCCGGCCCAATGCGTGCTGCAACGCAGCGTTACTCTACCACTCAGTCAGTGTCACCCATTTAGCCCCACCCAGGGGTCACGTGTAGGGTCTCAAGGGTAAACCTACGGACGCGAGTAACTTTAACCCCCAAAACGTGTATGGCAGTAGACTGCTTCTGCAGTCCTCATTGCCTAGTCTCTGACTAACCCTTGGGGGATAATATTTGGGAATTAAAAGAATTATTGTATCACTCACAATTCAAAGTCAAATTAAAAGCGTTTTTATTGGAAAACTGCTACTATTCAGTGGAGGAATTGTAGCGATAAAGTGATTACTGATTACGATTATACTTACAAGCATGATCCTTATTTCTTGTAATTGGTGTTTACGTTTGTTGTCAAGTTGTGTTTTTTATCACATATTGTTGAATTAATCTTATAGTTTTTATATTTATTATTGTAATATTGTATTCGAACTCATTTGTCAATTAATAGGTGACATGTTAACGAATTTTAATTATTATTGTAATTTTATTATGAATGATCTATTTTATTATTTTATTTAAGTAATTGAATTATCTGAATTTTTTTTTGTTTTTAATTGTTAATTTATATTTTAAATTTAATATTCTCTGAACTTTAAACACAATGTAAATTGTTTATGAATAAATAAATAAATAAATAAATAAAATAGTCTTGAATATATGTATGTAGAAATGGAACATTACGAATTCCAAAATACCAACGAAGCACACGTCCTACAAAAAAGACGGTCCTACAAAATACGGTGTCCAAATTACGTTTCATTCTTTAACCGCCTCTGTGGTCTAGTGGCTAAGCCACCGGTTTCAGACCCAGAGGTCCCGGGTTCGATTCTCAGCGGGGGGTACATCTTTGTGTGCTCGGTTTGGTTGGTGGTAGGGCTGTTAAGTCCGCATGGTTAGCTACCACCATCTTATCGAAGTCTGTCGCCATAACAACGAAGTTTATAGCATTGTTGTGTTCCGACAGTTTGAGATAAGATAGCCAGTGGTTAAGGATTCCGGGTGAAGCGCGCTTCCACCTTCGGCCTTATCGTCACTTACCATCAGGTGAGATAAAGGCCAAGCGCTTACGTGTGTAGAATAAAAAATTAAAAAATGAATCGATTGTCAGTCAAAAATGAAATATTCGACGGGATAAGTAAGTCAAGTCAAAAAGTCGGAAAAAAGTAGAAAATCGACTGTGGGTCCTACAAAAAGTCGACCGTCTGACAATTTACACGGTCACGCAAGTGACGTGGCCCAGAGAGGGTGGACGTGTCTACCTGACAATGACATATGTCAACAAGCTCACCTCGCCACCGCAAGCTTGCCTATGTAAATGAATGGAAATTATAATGGCGCGATGAATTATTCATTCGCAGTGATCTGCATTATTTTATAGGACTAACGGCGACATAGGTCAGATCCTTCTAGGGCAGTGGACGGGCTAATAAGGAGACAGGTTTTGAAAGAAGATCGTCCAGGGGAGTAGACAACATACTCGTAAGACGAATACAGATAAGGGTGAAGGCGATCTAGAAGAGTGGGGGAATCAGGAAGTAAGTATTGTAACATTACCTTTCTATGTTAGAAATTGTACTCAAACCCTATTTTCTAAATATAGTAGGGAAATCAACAGCAAGGCACTTAGTCGAAAGCAAATTTTGAGGAGTTTTGAGGTTTTGAGGAAAGGATGTCTACTCCAAAATAGATAAGTACTACATAGGAAGTAGACTGAAAGAAAGAAACAAAGAAAGAAGAAAGAATATTTGAGTCCCGGCGATTTGTTGTTTACATTTCCCCCCTTAGTTTTAATGTTTAAATCAGATCGCTGAGGCACGATTGTAGACGTATCAAAATATCTTTATCGAGGCACAAGACCACCGGTTTGACGTGCCTTCAGAAGATAGATAGATACCTATCAATTTTCAAAATAAATCAAAATTAATACGACGCAAGCGGCATAAATTACTACTACAAGCCAAACATAACTTATAATACTTACTTAGTATATAAAGACAACACTTAGACCCCTAGACACAATTTGGAAAACAGATTTTTTTTTAAATGATTGTCCCGGGATTAGAATCCGAACCTCAGCGATGGCGTCACCAGAACTGATCTGCGTGTGTTTAACTACTTAGGTAACCACAGAGCACGTCAAGTTAGACACATTCTCATGAAACGTATAAATTTTTATCATACCTACTTAGTTCGTGGAATCGAGTTCCAGCTATCCGAGTGGCAGAAAGAAAGATAATAGCCAACTTTATGAATGTTGTCTATTATCAAAACATTACATTACTAATAAATGATCGTAGGCACATCCTTTATCTAATGCACAGGGGAAAAAGTTATTCTTTCTTTTGCCGCAATGGCTGAGCCACGTGACAAGTGATTGGCAGGGCCAGCTAACGATACTGTTCGCCCACGAGAAAGCGCTACGTCTGTCGATAAATTACTATTGTGTGATAGGTTTCATTTGGTCTCAACGGGAACGCTTCGTTTGCTTGATTAATAGAGTTAATTTTGTATCCCGAGAAAATATACAAATGCACAATGTAGGGAGACAAGGTTCGAGTTTATATAAGTAGGTATTATTATATAGGTACATAAAATCACTACTATTATCCCCGAAGGGTTAGTCAGAGACTAGGCAATGAGGACAGCAAAAGCAGTCCTTTACCATAGTCCACTTTTCACCAAAATTGCACATTTGCTCAGTGTGACAGGTGGTGAGCCCATCGCCGCTCTATGCTTATGGAAGTATGTGCAGTTTTAGTCCATTAGTCGCCTTTTACGATACCCAAGGGAAAGGGGGTAGTATTCTATAGCCGCTACACGACACGGCAAGTTTTATTTATTTATTTATATCTTAGGAAGACCAAAAGCTTATTCAAACAGTATAAGTGGTGGTTATAATAACAGATGGCCAATTACAGTTTCTCACAAGTAACAACAGAAACATACAGACAATATCCTAATTTAAAAAATTACTTATACAAAAATAAATTAAGTTCCATCTTTACTAACATTTGAAAACGAAAAAAAAGTTAAAAATTAACTTTAAATAAGAGGGTTGCCTCATATTATCTCGCTAAGGCAAAGTACCTAGCAGGCTAGCGGTATTGCTTCGCTGGATTGCGAGGCGTAGCCATTGACCCATGAAGCTGATATATTCACATTGTACTGCGAAAACCAACAAAACCTTATGTAACTTGAGTTAGCACCACAAATTGACTTCGTTTTTCGTGCTCTTTCATCCGAGGAAACTTATTAAATGACAGGTTTAAATTTAGAACTTTTATGGTGGAAACACAAATCTCAAATATTCGAGTTACTTGTGTCTTTATTATTGAATTTTTTCCATTCACAATGCTTTATAGATATAGGATAAAATGTTTACTAGAAAAAAACAAACAGTCTCAGGAAAGCTTAAATGGGACTCGAACTCATAGTTTGCAGCGTATCACAAACTACTAGTAAAAATTCAACGAGTCTTCTGGGCCTCGGTAGCTTAGCGGTTAGAGCAGTGGGCCGGTAATCCAAAAGTCATGGGTTCGATTCCCATTCGAGCTTTCCTGAACATGTTTGTTATTTTCTAGTAAACATTTTATCGAGTTATTTGGTTTTCGAGTACAACAATGATATTTCAGGTCTTGTCCAGTCTGGTTTTTTCATTATTGCAATTGTGTGGGTACCAGAATCCTATAAAACTAATGCATCAATATATGGTACAGATATTTGCTCTTCATCACAAAAAGGAAGTGCGTTAAACGATAAAATAAAATATGGAGACACACTACCAACTATCCATATCCTCCAATTCCATCAAATCATGATTTAAATATAATGTTAACAAAATATACAAATCCAATATTCAAAATAACATTAACAGCATTGGCCTGCGCCATTACCGACTGAACATAACTTAAGCCAGTAAATTCTCAAAGGATTGTGAAGATTTCGAGACCAACTGTTGCGCCAACATTTTATATCTGAAATAGCTGCTGATCCCTGAGGAACGCCCTTGAGCGATGCGGCCGGCAGCCTAATATACAGTGTGTGTTTTTTTTACTAAAAACGTCTATCACGTGAATAAGCCTCAAAATATAACAGAGCCGTGTGTGTAACGGCTTACTAAAAAAATACTAGCAGCCCCCCAGCTAGCAAAACACCCTTAGAAACGAAAGCTTTTAAGAACTATGTCCATAAATAAATTTTATATTCGTTCTGATTAGGACAGAGACTCTAATAATGGCATATAATAAGACTTTTTAAGATATAAGAGCATATATACTTGTAAAAAAACCTTTAGTAGTATATAAGAAACGAGAAATGACATCAATAACAACAGTAGTGTTATAAACGAACCCTGTAAGCCTTATTCTTAATTAACACTTATTTACGCCTTTAATGTCGTCAGTCATAACATACTCCTTTCCATCCTTTCTCATCTTATGGTTTCATCTAGAGTACAGAAATGGTTCTCCTCTTATCTGCAAGAGCGTCAGCAGTCCGTCCGCATCGATAACACAACATCAAATTGGTGTAATTTGGATGCTGGCGTTCCACAAGGTGGTATACTTTCTCCATTATTATTTTCAATATTTATTAACTCTATCACCCACCACCTTCAGTGTGCGTATCATCTGTACGCCGATGACCTTCAGCTTTACACCCATGCAAGGATGGACGAACTATCAGACGCCGTTGTAAAAATTAATCGGGATTTGGAAGAAATTAACGACTGGTCTCGTAGGTTTGGTGTAGCTGTAAATCCCACAAAATGTCAGGCGATACTTGTTGGTAGCCCGCGATTGACAAGTAAAGTGGGGATTACCTCTCTTCCCCCTATAGTGTTTGACGGAACGGTCATACCGTTTAGCACGACCGTCAAAAATGTTGGCCTACATCTCGATTCTACACTCAGCTGGCATTCTCAGGTTGCTAGTGTTAGCCAAAAAGTTACCTGGACTTTGCGCTCCTTAAACCGCCTGAGGAACTTTCTACCGTTCAAGACGAAGGTAATGCTTGCGCAAACTTTAATATTTCCTATGGTTGACTATGTTGACGTGTGTTATTACGACCTTAACTCAGACCTGCTTGACAAGCTCGACAGACTGCTCAACAACAGTATTAGATTTATATTCAATCTGAAGAAGTATGACCACATATCACAGTATAGGTCCGAGCTGAAATGGCTGCCCATTCGCCAGCGGAGACGTTTACGAGCTCTGACCACACTCTTTTCGATACTAAACTCTCCTAATGCTCCTGCTTATCTAACTCCCTATTTCCAGTATCTTTGCTCTTCTCATAGTAGGAATCTCCGGTCTTCTAACAATCTTCTCCTTCTCTCTCCTTCCCATACTTCTGGATTTGTACACTCCTCCTTTCTTATTCAGTCCATTCTTCTTTGGAACGCGCTGCCCCTCGAAATCAGGATGACCACTAGTCGCGAAGCATTTAAAAAGAAAGTCCGCTTGCACTTCTCTGGAAAAACCATGGCAGAATCATCTCAATAACTTCATATTTATAAATTATGTATTGTATGTTTATATATATTTATATTATATATATATATGCATATATTTAAAGTGATGTGTACCTACTTTCAAAATATAGTGTTTATAGATTTTACTACTTATATGTTTTTGTATTAAGTATGTTTAAAATATTTAAAAGTATACCTACGCTTCCACTTTTATTATCGCACCTAAATGCACCTACCATGTTATCTCTGCACCACCCTATGGTTGACTGGTAGAGAATGCCTCAGGCATTAAGTCCGCCATGTAATATTATGTTGCAAAAGTTAAAATAAATAAACACTTATACATGTACTATGTAAGTCCTCTCGATCTTAGAAGTGACTTAACTAATTATTATATTAGATATCGGCTGTTATACTTAGGTATAACTTATTTTTACAGACGGACGTATACAAGCAAACTTTATATAACGTTTATTAGAGCAATAGTATACACGCACTTTATAAGCCTACTTGCCCTTGCGTCTTAATTAACACTTATACATGCACTTTGTAAGACCAAACGATCTTAGAAGTGACCCCCTCTCTTCTCTTGGGCGTCGTATAGGCAACTACCGAATTAAGGACTGCACATACATCCAGCAGCATAGAGCGGGGTGGGCTCACCATCTATCACGCTAAGCACATGTGCATCCCCTCTCTTTACATCACAAAATTTTATTTGTACTGGCACCTCGAGACCAACCGTTAGGTTATGCAAGAAGTGCCAGACGTCCCTGCGCCAGTAGAACACTCGCGCAGGAGACCATCTGCGTTGGGTCTTGACGCCAAATCAGTGCCCGCCGCAGCGCGCTCTTCATTCGGTACTCATAAAACTAGTGTCTCGGGACAGTCTCCTCGTGAAAACGTGTAGTTCACTGCCTATTGTCCAGATAGGTAACCGGAGCTGTCGAGCTGCTCACTTCTCGTTGCACGAAGGGCACAACTCGCAGTTGCCACTGCTAGGGTCGTCGACTCTATAGTCGACTCCCAAGTGTCCACCTTGGTAGCGGAGTAGTAGACACACTCACTTCTCGGAACCCATCCAGGCGCCTAGCCAGTTCCCACGTCCTACGCGGCTGGCTGGACCAGAGGCTACGGCATCTAGGGGGCCGCCTCTACTAGTTATCCAGACTAGTACCGGAGATGTCAACACCAATGTCCAATGAGAACCACCGGACAAAGCTGCCAACTATAAGGGAAACTCACGTTCCCCGCAGGACTTTTTGCTTCTGGCCCCTCAGAGACCGCTACTAGGCCCCGCTCGCTGTGCGCGAGTTTGGAAGTCCTGGCACACAATACCAGGACAAACGAACATTCCCAAGCTCTACAGCTAACCACGAGCCACTACGAGTGCAACCCACGTCCGGATCCCGCCGGAGGCGCCGGCACAACCAGCGGGGGGCTTGAACCGGAAACCCGTAGTACCCCTGAAAACACAACCGGACCCGTAGTTCCAGTTGCGATACCCTATCTATCGGGGTCAGTAGATAGGGACACAACTGCACATGAGCACATGTGCAGTTGTAATTAAGTCAAATGTAGTCTACATTTGACTGACTGGAGCGGGTCCGTATTTCACGCCGGCCCATCGCTTACAACTGTATAAAGCACAGGTCAGGCCGCAAAAGGAATACTGCTCTCATCTTTGGGCTGGAGCGCCCCAATACCAACTCCTTCCTTTTGACCGTATTCAACGCAGAGCTGCTCGAATTGTCGACGACGTGGTTATTTCAGGTCGGCTCGATCCACTGGCTCTTCGGAGAGACGTTGTGTCTCTCTGTATATTGTAACGCATATATCATGGGGAGCGGTCTGAGGAATTGTTCGGCTTGATCCCTGCCGCTGATTTCCTACACCGCACTACACGCAATCGACTGTCATTCCATCTACATCACCTTGATGGATGGCGGTCTAATACTGTGCGTTTTTCACGAAATTTCTTGCCTCGAACAACAGTGTTTTGGAACCAACTCTCGGCGGCGGTATTTCCGGACCATTACGACGGATCTTCAAGAAACAAGCCTATTCCTTCCTTAAAGGCCGGCAACGCGTCTGCGATTCCGCTGGTTTTGCGGGTGTCCATGGGCGGGGGTGATTACTTTCCATCAGGTAGGCTACTTTTGAAACAGAATTGCATTAATCAATTTCCAATCACAAATCTAAAAAATGTCAAATGGCACTTTTGTAAGCGACAATAGCCCCAAATTGGAATTAAATTACGTGATAATAATTGATAGAAGAATTTATTATCGAGATGGCGTTCCGGAATTATCTTTACTTATCCCAATATCGATACATATTAATCGCATTGGAATTGCATCAAGATTGAGTTTGCGTTCGAGATTAACCCCCCAGGTGACGCCGCTTGCTCGTTTGCCTCCATCTGCTATAAAAAAAAGACTATGGCAGTGAACTGCTTCTGCGGTCCTCATTGCCTAGTCCTTGGCTAACTAACTATTTGGGGCCAATAGTCCTGAAATATGTGAGTAGGTATGTGTAAAAAAAATAAAGTAGGTACTTATTTTTTTTTTTAAGATAAACGGTTTTATTGTTAAGAATGGTGATGATGATGTAGATAATGTACAAAAAGATACAAAAAATTTAAAAAAATTAAAGTAAAATTGTATGGCGCGAAGCTACAAAAAAAACTCAGGATGCTCGAGTGGGATTCGAACCCACGACCTTTGGATTGCTGGTCCTTTGCTCTAACCGCTGAGCTACCAAGACCCCAGAAGACTCACTGAATTTTTCCTAGTAGTTTTGATTACGCTGCAAGCCAGCGGTATTACGTCACTGTAAGGTCTACCCTCACATTCGAAAGAAATACTATTGAAAGTATTTAACAATCGATAAAGACGTAATTGCTTATAAATATCTTTATTATTGAAATTTTGCATTTGCAATGCTATATAGATAACGGATAAAATGTTTACTAGAAAAAAATCAACCAGTCTCTTCTGAGACTCTCTCGAGTGGGATTCGAACCCACGACCTTTGGATTGCCGGTCCACTGCTCTAACCGCTGAGCTACCGAGCTATTTTATCCGTTTAAGTACTAAATTTGACCCAATATCAACAACAACAAACAGGTTAAGCTAAATAAAACCGTTTAAAAACTGTAAAGAAGCCTACAAAGGAGAATTTTATTCTCTTACTTCTGGGAAAATGTCTCTATCATTGAAATAAAGTCATCGTTGATGGATATTGGCTTGACCACTGCACTTCTCAAAAGCGGGTTGGCGATCAGCAACCTTGGTTTTGTATAAAAAATATGAAACACTCATATTGGGACCTTTTTGGGATCTCCACATTTCTTTTTTACATTTACATGCATACATACCAGGCAATGACGACCGCAAAAGGAGTCCTCTGCCATAGTTCACTTTTCACCAAATAGCGACTGCACATGTGCTCAGCGTGACAGGTGGTGAGCCCATCGCCTCTCTATGATGTTTGATGTATGTGCAGTTAGTTTACCGTGGTAGCCATGACCGGACTAAAGTTAAGCGCGGGCCAAGTTTTGCCGAGATGTGGAAGTACCTCCTTAATTATTATTTCTAGTCCTGTGACCACGGACGCTGTAAAGGGTTCGAAACGTCAGGATAATATAATAAAAACTATGTAAATAGTAAATTAAGAGTTAATCCGAGTTAATCCGTAAAAAAAGTGTTTCATTTTCATGCTCGCTTAAACCTCAGAAAACAATAATTATTATTTAGTAAAAATTAATAAACTGTTATCGAACGATTTTTAGTGTGATAGAAATTTAGTAAGTATTTTGTGTTTTGTGTGTTAATTTTTCTGCCCAACAAAATGTTTTTATGTGTTCTGTTTATCATGTAAGTGATGTTTGTAAATCTTTATGAGCAAATAAATATCTTTAAACCTTAAACCTTAGTCGCCTTTTAAGACACCCAAGGGAAGAGAGGGGGTGGTAGTATTCTTTCACCGATACGCGACACGATTAATTTTTACTTTAAATTTATTAGTATGATACTACTTAAAGGTAATATTATTATGACAAGGCTGGTCGCACTGAAGATCTTGGGGAAGAACTTTGTCCAGAAGTGGACGTAGAGATACTCAGCCAACCTGCTGCCAAATTTTAATTGTAAGAGTTTTCCATCTTATTGTACCTACTGCCTCTACCAGATCTTACGAGCCGTTCTTCAGAAATTTAATTAGGCGCAATGTTCAGAGAGCTGAGTGTAAGTTTGTAAATGTGCAAACGTTACTATCGCGTTTGTGTTAAGACTTTTGATTCTCGATCTTATTTACTTTGCATTAAGATCTATCTGTCAAAGCTTAACTCAAACGCGATAGTAACGTTTGCACATTTACAAACTTACACTCGGCTCTCTGTTCGTGTGACAGCTGACTAATAGATGTTCGTTAATTAGCAAAATATGTGCTCATATTTTTTATGTCGTAGAAAGCTACAATGTATTCCGTTGTATTGATATTAGTTATCAGAAAAACATACATTAATATTACAATGAAAAAAAAATAAAGAGCCATTATCTATACTTCCAAGCTACTCGTGTTATGTTGTTTCTACCTGAGGTATTAGTTTTTTCACATTTCATTGTCCTTAATACATTTTGATCGTCATTATCATCATTTGAATAAAATAAAATCTATGTTGTCTTACTTTGTATAAAATGTACGCAAAAAGATCAGTAAGTACAAAAGCTTTGTTTTTTTTAGCAAATAAAAATAACATTTTTACCACAAAGCATTTCTAAGACTAACTTTTTCGTCATACTTAGGTACTATCCAGTTATCATCGTTCTAATACGCGAAGTATTAAAAATAGATAAAAACTTTTTTTTAGATTGATTTCGGGTCCGGGTGTTCTGTGTTTATGTATATTTATCCATATTAACGAGTTTCAAAAAGAATACTTATCTTGGTCTAGATAATTGGTGTGAGCGAAACAATTTTTTTTAAATCAACGATTTCATGTGAAAACATGTCATTTGAAATTGTTAATATTTATAGATTATTTTAAGTATTGCATTAAGAACTCCCACTTAACCTAGAACTTTACACTTTAATTCCTGAATCACACAGTAAAGTAGAAAATCGCCAAGGAATCCTTTATTTGCGCATCCAAACATTACTCTGCCTGTGAACTTTTTGCTCACCTATCTGACCTAGTTGGAAAGAATATGAATAGGCAAACTTATCGTGAGTGATGTACTCCTGAATGGAAGCCAACAGCTCAAAGAAATAAGAAAAATAAGAAAGTTGCAAAATAAAAGTAACATGGGAATCGAATACTGTAAAAATTCAGAACAGCTTCTTCTTGCTGATGTTTATTTGTCAATATTCACACTGTACTTCAAAACCAGCTCGTTGAGGCAGAATTGATGGTTCGGGTAACGTTCATGAAAGCTAAGTAACATTTGTATTTCTTGGAGCCGGGATGGGTGACCAAATGTTAACCAAAGGTGCCCGTACAATTTTTTTTATTGCTTCTCTCGTTTTCCAATAAAATTTATTGGGTTCGTATTATCAAAGGCGGTCTCGAAGTGTTTTTGCTTTTAGCAATAACACCGCCGCGCCGGTCGCCGAAAAGAAATACATAAGCTTTCTCTTATGTAAGCACAATACTAATATTTTTCAATCTATTAAGATCTAGTATTTTTTTTAATTGGACTTAAATACAAAAACAATGTTTTTTTATATGTATGTTAAATATATGGAGAGATATACCTATACTATACCTCAGTCTTTTAGAATTGGCTTGTTCATTTCAAAAGTATTACCCTCTCAAAATAAAGCTACCTATATCTCAGTCGACTAACAAATTAAAAGTACGCAGTGTTGCCAGAAAAGAGAAATAAAAATTTGTCTCGCCATCTTGTTATGTCCGTAGAAAATTTAAATTCATGTCAGACGTGAGATCAAAGACAGCGGAAGCAGGACCCGAACAAGTGGATAAGTAAGGTAAGGAAGCCTACAAAGACACCGCCGCCGTACAATCAGCCACACGTGAGCCACCGCAATGACACTTGTAATAATGGCCATAAGGTGCATTGTCACAAACAAGTGCACCCAACTGGATTGCTACATTTTTCATGTAGAACGGAAGTGAAAGGCTATTGTTGTTTGTTACAAGTTGCGTTGTTGCTGAATAGGTGCTTCTTAGTTGTTTGTAGTTTAGTGATACATTTTCAAATGTTTTTTTCAACTAGCGTGGTGGGTGAAGGCCCAGTCTCTCTCTACGTGAAAAGGCGGCAGTGGGACGTTTATAGACTGATAGGGATTTTTTGTAGATAATAAGAAAATCGTGCAGAGCTAAATACACAATTATATCTTCTTGAAAATCCGGAAATACCGATGCTACAAGCTGTCAGAGCACTGTCGAAGTGCTGGGCTTTCATGAGCCAGTCGGTGAGTGAGTCAGGACTTCTTTATTTATTAATACGCTTTATTTTAGAGTCCTCTTACATCTCAGTTTTATATTTTATCGTTTTTATCGTAATAGGATAATAAATTCATTATAAAATCTTTATTCCTCATGAAATAACAATTATTCTGGTACTTATAAATTTTGCACATAATATTATCGTAGATAGGAGAATTTCACAGTTAAGTTAAAGCGATTTTAGCCCTCCGTAGCTGCATAGTATAAAAGCAAAACATAGTAGAGTGAGCGATCCCTGAACCCTTCCTGGGTTATTGTAAATTCTTTTCTATAAAGAATAGAAAAAAACTTTATAACCTATTCGCAGTTTTAATTCCTATTCTGAAGCACGGACTAATACTAATTGGAGGAGGTTAAGCCTCATATACCGCTTCAGTGGCGTTCAAGTACTTACTCGAATTTACGAGTAAGTACTTGAATCTTACACAACAACCTTATATATTATAAAAATTGTGTAATGACGTTATAAGTTGATAGTTAAAGTTTTCAAGTAAAGGTTTATATTTTTCTTTTTAGCGCATTTAAATAAAAGCTTGTTTATTAAAAAGATTTTTAATTTTTAATTTATTTTAATGTATTCATTTGATTTCTTCGTGCTCAAACACAATAAGCACAAAGTTGTACTATAATAGAACAGTAAACAAACACTCGTGTAGTACGCAGCACATACAACGATACAACACGGTATGTACGAAAGAAATAACGTCATAGAAAAAAGTACAAATATTCCCCCGAAAGCTTGCGTTGAAAAACTCCATTCGCGAACACACATATTTGTCGTTCCCACGCCGAATCTATATTCATAAACTAAACAGACCCGGCGTGGGTGTCGAAGTATTTTTTTATAAATACGCTAAACCGTTACAGTATATCGGAAAATCAACATAGAATCAGCCATCTAGATGCAAACACCTCCATACCGATCCTAACGCCTCGATACTGTTATACGGAAATCACAATTTCCTAAGTCTACACGTCAGCTTGCAAACCAACAGCGACCTTACCCGTGTTACGAAAGAGGTGATAATTCAACAGCATGACACGTATCAGAGGCACACGCAAAGTAACGCCAAGAAAGTTATTGAAATAAAGAAGTTTGTAATCAAATCCCGTAGCCCTAATAAGATATAAATACGTGAATCTTTCGGCTTGAAATGTCCTCCGCCTGATTATGTTTAGGATATGTCGGTGGTAACTTTTGAAAAGCCAATTTCGAGTTTTGGATATGTTCAAGTTTTAATGTGAACGTATATGTTATTCGTGCACAGTTTACCATGCTAATGCCGCGTGTGTAGAGCACGTTGCGGTTTCGTTACACGGCTTTAACATATCATTTAATATGCATGTGTACAGCCTGCTTAGTACATTTACTTCTGTACTTACTGCTTGACACTGTACTAGTTAGCCTGTTACAAACCTTACTAACGACAGCAGAAGTTATGTATGTAAGTTTTTTAATCTTAAACGGTAAAACTACTGAACTAGATGAGTTAAGTATGATTAATATAGATAAGCGCATAATATACTACGTTCTCCTTCTAAAAATGTTTAGGTACCGTATTTTATACAAAGAAAATGTATTTATATTTCATGTAAGCTTTATTTTTTCTCTCAATATTTCTTTATATAAACGTGGCAACTTATAAGGAAAACAACGCAATAACTTAAGCCACCTCCAGTTTTGTCTAACTTTAGTTTGTGTATGTTTTGTAAGTTGGTCAGATAAATAAACAAAACGTCTTATCCCTCTGATTTTTCCACTTTGTGACAAAACAAATATCGCACATTCGAAACCGTTATTCGAAGCTGTAATTCTTTAAAATACATCTGTCACGCTGAGCACATGTGCAGTCGCTATTTGGTGAAAATGTACTATGGTAGAGGACTGCTTTTGCTGTCCTCATTGCCTAGTCTCTGACTAACCCTTCGGGGATAATCGGTATGTAAAATAAAAAACTTATTTGTATCATCTAATACGATACACTTGATTTAGAAAATACCCAGACAGCGGTCTGCTCAGATGCAACTTATGTAGTGGGGCCACCCAAAACATTTTCTAGTGCCCGGTCAATTGAGAACTTTTGTTCCCCAACGGCCATCAATTTTATGAACAAAATGCTCCTCCTAATAACACTTGCACTTTGAAATTCGAGAGCTAAATTTTTACAAGATATTTTTATACATCGATGACATATTATGATTCGAATAGAAACTTGAACATAAATTTCCCTTTTAGTTGATGTAAACGTAAAAATTTGCTTTAAAGTAAAGGTATTATTTATTTAGCCAGCTTCCAAACCTGACGCACACACGCTAACTCGGAGATTTAAGATCCGATCTCGAACCCTCCTAAGCAGAAAAGTTTGCGAGTGTTCTAAAAGCATTTTATCATGTAACTTATGAATTGTTCCACGAGGAACGTTTAGCTCTGATGTATGGGTAAGAGCCGATTGGCCAGGATACCGCTCGCAAGAACCACCTACCCTCGTTATTTCTAGTGATAATGGCCTGGAAAATGCTGTGCGGAGATTTACATTCGAGTGCTGGTAAAAGCATTCGGTGTGTTTCGATATCTATTTCGAATTGTAGGTTCCTTTGTCGAGTAATGAGAAGCTGGTTTATCTATTTTTTAAAAATGATTATTATTAATTTACGTTTAACAAATTAACACATAATAGTCCTGTTACAAACTAGTATTTGATATGGTATGGGTCCTCTGTATGTTCAAGTATACATATATTATATTTACATATTTTCGTCTTTTGTAATACAAATATTTGTTAAATGCATATTGTTAGAGCCAGTATTTTCTTCTGCTTTTGCATTCTTAGTTGCTGTCGGTCGCTATCTGGCCGTATTATTTTTTTGGCGCTGATTGTCTTTTGTTATAGATTCAACATGGCTCCGAAGTTGTTACTAAGCTTAAAGTGCATACTGTAAAAGTTTTGTTAGTGCAGATGCTGGTGGATTACATAAAGTCTGTTTAGGTCCCACAAAACCCCAAGGGGCTGGAGTTCGTGTGAATGGACCAAATTTACTTTGTAATTTGTGCACGTGAGTATACAACGTCACCAAAACTATGTGATATTTTATTTGTAGCAACCGAATGCTGAAGGACGATGGTTTTGTATTATATTTTCGTATTTTTCCATATTTTATATGTAAATATATTTTTAATATTTCGTCTAAAGCAAGCTGCCCCCGTCTCAACTGAAGACAATAAATAAAATAAATATAAAAATCTAATGTTGAATTTTTAAGTTAAAATGTATATTTTCTAGATAACAAATTGTTTTTATTATAAATAACATAATTTTAATAGTTATGGTAGCACATTTTTTCATATTTTTTTAAAAGAACAGAGCGTTAAATTACAGTGAATCACACAAAATCTACAGAGAATTATTTCTTTTCCATTTTTACGGTTTGTTCAATTCTTAGCCTCAGTCCAAATGTTTGAATTGCATTAATACTTTATTCTGCGGCTTAGCAAAGTTTATTTAACTTGAGACAACTTTTTTCTAGTGATACATTAAGCTTACTTTAATGTTTAAGTTGAATTTTCATGAACAACTTTATATAATAAATGCATAGATTTCTTCTAACATATTAATATTTTTAATGTATTTTTTTGTTTTTAGCGACTGGCTGCAGGAAGTGGAGCAGAACAGACCCAGGTGAAGTCTCTTATTATTGGAGGCTAAAAGACTCACTTTGTGTTACAGCGATAACTTAGTTAGTGTTTTAATGCATACCTAGGTATAGCATTACAAATTGAAAAATAGTTGAAAAAATTCCAAGAGCGGGATTCGAAACCTAGCATGCCATTAACAGTAATAGGAGTGGGTTTATAATGGCTGGAAATGATGAATGATATAATACATGTTTACGAGTATAATAAAAATATTGATATGTTTTTAAAAAACAGTGATATTCACAATTTAAATACTAGAAGTAGGAACAAATTAGCAGTACCTTATACTAGGCTTCATAAAATAAATAATTCTTTTAATCACTTAAGCGTCCCAGCCCGTATATACAACATGGCGGCCAGTGTCCAGCTGTTTCCAGAGCTGCTAGAAGAGTGTACAGAAGTCTACGAACCCTGACTGAGCTGACAAAAAAGCTTAGAACTAAACAACTACTCAAGCTATATCAAAACTTAACATACGTACGGAATGCTTAGAAAACGCAGTATTTTAATAAATTAACAGTTCATTACGAAAATCTATTACAAAAATTACAAAAATAAACATTCCAAGACAAAAAAAAATACGTAAAAATATATCGACATGTAGAAGTTATTATTACTTGGAAGTCACTGTTTGAAACTACAAAGAATCATACCATGTTCGATAGCTAAAACCATAACAATTGTTTTGATTTGCACATTATTAGGAAGAAGGATGATTACAAAGAGTAATAACAACATTTTTAGCACCAAAAAAATCCTATGCAAAAAAAATGGCGAACCGTCAAAATTGTCAACAATTTAATTTTTTTACTAAAGGTTTTCTTACACTATGCCATAGTTTCAATTGCTCTACGGATCAATTGATATCCATACAGCCACCTCAAATTTTCTTGCGGAACTACGAACTAGGTGCAGTGGGCAACAACCTTATCAAAGAACGTTGCCGTGTTTATGGCGCTTGGTCAGAAAAAAAATTTAGTTGCAATGTCACTGTCTACGAATGTAAGCAAACTTAACCAATCTGGTAGATTTAGATCAATCATATTCAATTACATTCACATCACTATCAATCGAATTAGACTTGTACCGATGCTACGTCCCTAACCTAACTTCTACTACTCTCATCATTTTTTATCCTCGATCCTATGGGGGTAAACCAATATTGCGTCGTGTCGTGTCGGCCATTTTCACTTCCGATCCAGCCTGCCTACGCGACAGGGCCTTTGAGTCGAGCTCTCGTGTTCTCGTGTATTTATCGGTCAAGTCATAACATCTTCCAAGTGATCGCCGCGAGTTTACTACTGTGATCACGAACTTTTGCCGTGGAAAGTCAAGAAAGAGTAAGACGCGCGTCCACTACATCCAGCACGCGGGAGCAACGTCGAACCAGGTTAGCCCCCTAAAACCCCTCTTCTTTGATCGCCCACAATCTTTAACGATAATTAGTTTGCTATTGTTTTGATGTGCACTTATTTAGGAAATATGGTGAGTAGAAGAGTATTTCGACATTTTTAAAGACGCTTACGCTGCAAAATTCCGTTTTGGCGAATTGTCAATTTCGTCAATTTCATTATTTTTTTGTGTGAAATTTTCTGTGGCAATATATAGATTTCTTTTACTTGTATGATGAATTAGTAACCACAGAACCACCTCAATTTTTTTCACGGACCTACGTACTACGTGCTTTGACCTATTATACGGGTGACTAAACCTACCGTGGACGGTTGGAGGTTTAAATGCTCGGTGAGTAAAACTACCGTGGACGTATCGCACTTATTTTTTCTCGGTGACTAAACCTACCGTGGACGTTGTGTGTACGATTTTACAACAAAGTACCAATTGATATTCAGAAATTAAATCTTGATAAATTTAAAATCCATATCAAAGAAAAGCTTTATAAAAAAGCTTATTATAAAGTGTCAGATTACACAGAAGACAAAACGGCTTGGCTCTGAACTGAAATGCTCCAAGTACTCCAAAAGCTATTCCTAATTGTATATATTTAATTTATAGTACCGTATATTTTACATCCAAATTATTATTTTGTATTTTATGACCTGGTAACGATATTTTTTTTTTGTAAATGTCGTTGCTTCTGTGCGCTGTGGTTTCTTGAGCCCGTTCTTTGCCACAGTTAAAAAATAACGTCCTGAATGGGTGGTAGGTTAAATATTTGGACGATTCATAGTACTTATTAATTGAGTTTTTTGAATAAATATATTTTGAATTTAAAATTTAGATTTTTTTTGAATGATATGTGTAATTATCATGATTAAGATGATGATAGCCAAATATGCGATTCCACTAGGCAAATGCATATTAGTCAAGTCACAAGTCATCACTTCAATTGATGCTTTGTAGTGGGACAATTAGATACATAAATATGTATTGTGTATTATCAATTGATACATTGATGGGCATTTAGTTTAATTACCACGCTTACAAAATGCGGGTAGGTGATCACAAACTCCAATATATCTCAGCGAATCGAGATAGTAATTAAAACCTGTTTACACCGCTTATTATTCAATGAGTTAACGCAAAGCGTTTACTTTCTGTTTCATTAATTCCAAATAATCCTTGTAACTTAGCGGGCAACTTGTGAATTTGCAGAGCGGTGATCGATCAAAGTCACTTAGACAGATTAAGTTGCGAGGCCGCAGTTGGCGGCGCAATCTTTGTTGCCGTGTATTCTCCGCGGAGGATGCACTAAGGTGCTATTACTGACTACGATAATTGAAATTAGAAATATTTATTTATCGACACTTTCAATAATTTATTTTCAAATATTTTTTTACTTGGTAAAGGCATTTTATGTATACTCTTTTTTGGCCCCGACGTTTTGACCGAGCTGCGTGTCGGTCGACCGTGACCGGTGCAACTCGGTCAAAACATCGCGTATAAAAAATAACGTACCCAAATGTTTTTTTTATTAATTTTTTACAATATATGCGGTGAGCTTGTGAGTTTTTAGAGCGGTGATCGACTAAACTCACTTAGACAGATTAAGTTGCGAGCTTGCAGTTAGCGGCGCAATCTTTGTTTCCGTGTATCCTGCGGAGGATGCACTAAGATGCTATTATTGACTACGATAAATAAAATTAAGAATATGTATTTATCGACACTTTCAATAAGTTATTTTCAATAAACATTTTTTTTACTTGGTAAAGGCATCTTATGCATAATTATTTTCTGGCCAAGACGTTTTCACCGATGTGCGAGTCGGTCAACCGTGACCGGTGCAACTCGGTCAAAACATCACGTATAATAAAAGCGAACTCAAATCTTTTTATTATTATTATTGTACAATATATGCGGTGAGCTTTTGATTTTTTAGAGCGGTGACCGATCAAAGTCTCTTAGACAGATTAAGTTGCGAGCTTGCAGTTAACGGTGCATTCTTTGTTGCCGTGTATTCCGGAGGATGCAGTTAGGCGCTATTGCTGGCTACATAGGTACATAAATATAAATAATCGCGATTATTATCCCCGAAGGATTACTCTGAGACAAGTCAATAAGGATGGCAAAAGCAGTGAACTGCCATAGTCTACTTTTCACCAAACTGCACATGTAGTTCAGCGTGACAGGTGGTGAGCCCATTGCCGCTCTATGCCGTTCGATGTATGTGCAGTCTTTAGTCCGTATAGTGGGTAGGTAGTATTATTTTACCGCTCCGCGAAACGGTTATGGACTTTAACAACTACCTACGATAATTGAAATTAAGAATATTATATATCGACAATTTTTAATAAACTGTTTACAAACAAATTATTTACCTACTTATACAGGTATTTTGCCAACCCAATCCAAAATACCCAACATTTATCAATACAAGTCGGTTATAACGTTGCCTATAAAAAAATGTATATAAAATGTTTACAATCAATTATTTTACTTAGTTATCAGCTCAGTATAATAGAAGTGTTGCTTTTTTTTTAGTTTTTACATTTTAACCGAGTTGCGACTGCGAGTCGGTCAGACGTCGCGTATGAAAAGAAATATGTTTTATGATATATTTCTAATTATGTTAAACCCGGTTGTAAATTTAATTTATAATGAAAAATGAAAGTTTTAGGTGTAAACTTGTGAATTTTCATAGCGGTGATCAATTAAATTCAATTATACAGACAGTCTTTTTGCCGTATATTTCGCAGAGAATGCACTATATACGGTGATATTGCTGACTACGGTTATTTAATTTATTAATATTTATATCGACATTTTGTAATCACTTTTTGACTGTATTTATATAAAACATTTAAACGTGGCTAACATGCAAATCAACATTCTGTCTTAGTTGCACCGGTCGTGGTTACGGGTTGACTCACAGTTCGCAACTCGGTCGAAACGTCGGGTATAAAAAGTTAACTCATATGATTATAATTATGGCCTCAAATAATTTAGGTTAGCGCCATTTATAGTCTTAAAACAAACGTAACAAAAACTCTCGCAAAGTTCTCCTCATATATCGTATCGTCACAATACCGTTCCTTAAACAACCCCTACGACCTGAGCCTCAGAAACTATTACGGTAAAAGTTAAATCAGTTCCGCCCGCCCCGCCGGATCCAAACTAGTCTGAACGCAGCCTGCAGCAAGGCCACTGTGCAGATTTTTGCCCAGTTTTGCCCAACTGTATCTCGGCACAGGAAATTGGGGCATGAAGTAAGGAGGACCGTATAGTTTAAGAGGGTTTACGCATTTCGGTTTTCCATACAAACTTTCAAGTTTAAAACTTTACAAATCAATAATTTAAATAGAATTAAAAGTTTGTATGACAAAGTAAAATACAGGGTTAGTCAGAAACTAGGCAATGAAGACAGCAAAAGGAGTCCTCTACCATAGTCCACTTTTTAGCAAATAGCGACTGCCCATGTGCTCAGCGTGACAGGTGTTGAGCCCATCGCCGCTCTATGCTGTTGAATGTATGTGTAGTCTTTAGTCCGTTGGTCGCCTTTTACGACACCCAAGGGTAAAGAGGGGGTGGTAGTATTCTTTCACCGCTACGCAGTAGAAAACATTTTGAAAAACGTTAATTTAGCTAAGTTATTGCTATTTCAATTCTACAATAGACAGAATTGGCTCGTTGGTTTGTAAAATTTTGAACTTGTAGGATTGTATGGAAAACCGAAATGCGTGAACCCTCTAGTTCGTGCACGTTAAGAATGCAGTGACGTATACTTGTCCGGCGGCCGAGCCACGCCCCCTAACCAATCAAATCGTTCCTAATTAGAAAGTTAAGTTCATTCCATAGTGACCAGTTGAACGCATGCTAGTTCATAGCGGAGAAAGAAAAGTAATTTCGAATGTTTTTAAGTACTTTAAACAGTGTGATTTAAATACGACTCTGGAAATTAAAGTACAAAAAACAGCAACTGCATGCGGTGTGTCCGAGAGAACAGTTTATAGTATTCTGAGAGAACAAAAGGAAACTGATACATTAAAATAGCCAGTGAAAAAAGAGCCAGCCTGTCAATAATTAATAAATTTAATGAATTAGACAAATAAAAAGCTGTAAGGACAAAAATGTACATTCAATATATTTAATTTGATTTTAGACTGTTAAGTGTATTTTTATAAATCCATTAAAATCAATCTTTAAAAATATAATTTGTTTGGATTGGGAAGGTAAAGGGACTGGCGTCCGTAGGTTTACCCTTGTGACCCTATACGTGACCCCTGGGTGGTGCTAAATGAGTGACACTGACTGAGTGGTAGAGCCACGCTGCGTTGCAGCACGCATTGGGCCGACTCACCCGGCGTAATACCACCCTCTCACGAATATTTGGCGTGAAATAATGGCACTTAGTGATGTTGTTGTGTTTCGTCCGGACAGTCAGGGTTCCGGAGACCCCTCCCCACTTTCCCCACAATTCATATTCCTTCTTTAAAGGCCGGCAACGCGTCTGCGATTTCTCTGGTGTTGCGGGTGTCCATGGGCGGTAGTGATTACTATCCATCAGGTGACCCGTCTGATCGTTTGCCTCCTTCTTTTTTATAAAAAACAGGGTTTGTAGGCTATTTTTATATATTTTACTTAACATTACTTTTTCCTTATAGGCCGACCACGCGATTCATCTGGTAGACAGATGACCTCCAGGTAAAGAGGTTATCTATGCTCTAGTATGCGGGGTGTACATAAGTGGCGGTAACTCTTGATCAGGTAAACAGGCTGAAACGAAATTCAGACAATATCTAAAAAAGCTCGTGCTCGCATTTTTGGGCCGTAGCTCAAGAAAGAGACGCAACATATTAAAAGCTCGTTAAACACGTGGCTAGCTCTAAACACCGACCGTTCTGTATTAAATCCCTAAATGTTTTGTGATCAAAAATGTGGAGATGCAGGGATTCGTCGACATCCAAAAAAAATGGCAAACGCCTTTAATCCCTGTGTAACGTGACAAAGGATGACACTAACAAATCTGTCTAATGCGAGTTAGATTAACCCTGTTCTGGTGTGTATGATATCCAAACCTTTTTAGGTCGAAGGACGAAGGGGATTGAATGACACAATTTTGCGTAAACATTAAACTATATCAAGCAAAGCCTAAAGAAGTAAAGTTAGAGTAAAATTTATTTATATCAGTAACATTTTGAAATCATGTCATGATATCACTACTGTTTAGGAACGCTCGAGAAGAGCTCTCGTTCTGACTTCTCAAAAAACTCCTCAGATAATAAAAATTTAGTTTAAAATAAAACAATTTAAACAATAAGACTGCATTCGATATCTCCGTAACCAGAGTGTTCCCAGGTATGGCTTATTACAGAAAAATCTTCGTAACTGTGGATGCACCATGGCTCTTGGCGGCGGCGGCGTCGCTAAAGATCTTTTCACACTGCGTTCAAAAGAGTGGTGGGCTATGGCTTACACCCATATGCAGAGTCGTTTCCTCGAAATTTTCTCCCCTCGACTTAACCTCAAGGATAAATTCGGTATGCTGAATTGTTGAAACCATCCTCGTCTTGAGGAACTTCCTCAGTCGAGTCGAGCAATGAAATATCAAACTCAAGGTACGTCGCGATCTACCTTGAGGTGTCCTCACAGCTTTTTAACAATGCTTCCGACGCCATATTTAATTTATTTTGTTGTCATAATGAGTAATTTTCGTGATTTTATAGACTACTACTAGAGTTTTCAAATCTAATAAAACAAATGGTGACCTCGACTAAGGTCGAGTGGAGGAGGTCTGAAGGAAACGACTCTGCATATGGGTGTTAATCTTCCTATGTGCAGTTCCTCTGGTAAGACCTGTGCCAAGCTGCAGGTTTATTGGGAGGATGTTAATACAGGATTTTGCAGGATGTCAGATGATCTTAGTCTTAAGTTATCTTAGTGGGGCCTATCTCACATTACACTTCGACCCATTGGGATCTTTTGTGCAAATGATGATGATGACTTGTTAATCTTCTTTAGGTCCGTCGCCATAACAACGATGTTTATAGCATTATAGTGTTCCCACAGTTTAGAGATAAGATAGCCAGTTCCTCAGTGGTTGAGGATTCCGGGTGAAGCGCGCTTCCACCTTCGGCCTTAACGTCTCACACACACTCACAATCAGGTGAAATAAAAGCTAAGCGCTTACCCGTTGTAGAATAAAGAAAAACATATAATATACCTAAATCCGTGTACAGTAGGCACAGTAATGGAAAATTGTCACCCTCTGGCGAGCACATAATTCCAACCACGAAACTATTAAAACATTACATACAACAAGGTTTTGCATTGCCAATCCAATCAAATGCGAACTCAAACTAACTTTTACTTTGCAGTTATCGATCAATGCGGTATGTAGAGTTAACAGCTTTTAATCACGTTAAATAAAACGTGAACATTTGGAGACTGAAAGACAAATTAACTTACATAAATATTTACAGTGGGTTTTTTTTTCTCCTAAAGACCTGTGATGCCGCTTCATCGCGGGAAAGTAAAAGGTCTGCCTTACACTTTGGTTTTATTTTGTGTTTTATCACCTCAGTGGCCGAGTGGCAAAGCGCTTGGCTAAATATCCGGAGGTCCTGGGTTTGGTTTCTGGATCGGGCTAAGTGTGTTTCGATTTATTCTGCTTAATCAATTTGGTGATCACGCATTTGGAAAGCATGGTGCTAAAGCCGATTCTCATTAGGTGTTTCGATGAAATGATTTTAATGTTGAAGGTCGAAGTAGTCAGACTAAAACCACTTTTTTTAAAGCTCTTCTCATCGAAAGATGACTCCATTCCGAACAGCAATTGTATAAATATGCTTCATAATGTGAACTTTACATATAGTATTTAAACTATCTTTATTTTTTAATATTTCAATTTTTGCATTCACAATGGTACTTATAAAGATATAAGTAGGATAAAATGTTTAGCAGAAAAACCGCTGGCTTGCAGCGTAAATCACAAACTAGGTACTAGAAAATATTCAAATAGTCTTATGGGGTCTCGGTAGCTTAGCGATTTAAGCAGTGGACCGGCAATTCAAAGGTCATGGGTTCCAATCCCATCCGAGCTTTCCTGCGAGTGGTTGTTTTAATCTGGTAAACATTTTATCCAGTATTAAAACTGTTTTACTTTTATTTATTATCGGGTTGTTACGTACTGTTTAGTTAATAAATTCAACCAATAGATTATATTCCAACTGTGGCCTTTAATTATTAACGGCCGGTTTCAATAACCTATCTATCTGTTGTTGTGCCTACCAGAGTTAGAAATTTGACTTAAGCTCTTTAAATATCTAACTCTAGTAGTTAAAAGAACAGATAGTTAGGTTATTGGAACCAGCCGTTAATATTTTACCACTATCTTCATCCACTAATAACATCTAAATATGGAGGGAACAAGTTACTCCTAAAACCGGTCAAGTGCCTGTACGTTGTATTAGATCAAGATTATATTACCCAGTCACGAATCTTAGGCGTTCTGCAAAGAGCAAAATGTCAGCCAAACCTTTTATATTACGTGCGCGAACGTTTTGTCAATATCGCTTTGGCTAGACGCTGACAATGCAGTCTCATTCAGACGTCTAGCTGTAAGGATCATATTACTATTTTAGCTGACACCGTAATTGCTGTTGTTCTTTTCAATTTAGATCTTTTGTTAGTCAATGGCCAGCCAAATAAAGAAAAAGAGAAAAGTTAGATGGCTGTTGACAACAATCTCCTAATGTGCGGTTGTCTGAAATTCAGTTAATTATATTGGCCGTCTCGCGTTGCGTCTATAGAAATACTACCACCCCCTATCTTCCCTTGGGTGTCGTAAAAGGTGACTAACGGACTAACGGCTGCACATACATCCGCCTCTGTGGTCTAGTGGCTAAGCCACCGGTTTCAGACCTCTGGGTCTCGGGTCCCGGGTACGATTCCCAGCGGTGGGTACATCTTTGTGTGCTCGGTTTGGTTGCTGGTAGGACTGTTAAGTCCGCCTGGCTAGCTACCACCATCTTATCTAAGTCTGTCGCCATAACAACGATGTTTATAGCATTGTTGTGTTGCGACAGTTTGAGATAAGATAGCCAGTTCCTCAGTGGTTGAGGATTCCGGGTGAAGCGCGCTTCCACCTTCGGCTTTATCGTCACTTACCAGCGGGTGAGATAAAGGCCAAGCGCTTACCCGTTGCCAAATAAAAAAAAATAAACATCCAACAGTATAGAGCGGCGATTGGCTCACCACCTGTCACGCTGAGCACATGTGCTGTCGCTATTTGGTGAAAAGTGGACTATGCAGAGGACTGCTTTTGCGGTCCTCATTGTCTAGTCTCTGAGTGTCCCTTCGGGGATGATAGTCGTGACTATATGTGTGTATGTATCTAATTTATATCGGATTGGCAATAAGTAGTTCCTCAGTTCTGGATTTTTTCGGTTAAAAGCGTTTCCATTTTGCACCGTATTGTCAGTCAGAAGTGCTTATACGTTGAGACTTTAAAAACAATACTTTGGCGTACCCATATCAAACATTTATATGAATTGAGCTACCTCCCTTAATACCGGGAAAATTGTGTTCATAAACAATAACTTTCGCGATGTTTAACCGCCGTTTAAAACATTGTATACAGACGTGTAACAAGAATTTCCATTTACATTTCTCCGCAGTAGGCTACATCGTAATGTAAGTTAGGCAGTATAACATCTCAATAAAATGGCGGTCGGACTCATGCAGTTGTACGAGTGTGTGTGCAATGCGTACCATTACTTAATTTTTTTTCACTCCTGCACCAATTACCTATCTAGACTAAGTTAAGCTTTTTTGAAACTTTAAAGTTACTCGCGTCCGTAGGTTTACCCTTGAGACCCTACACGTGACCCCTGGGTGATACTAAATTAATAACTCTGACTGAGTGGTAGAGCCACGTTGCGTTGTAGTACGCATTGGGCCGGCTCGCCCTGCGTAATACCAAACGCTCACGAATATTCGGCGTGAAATAATGGCACTTGGTGCTGTTGTGTTTCGTCCGGCCTGTGAAATATACAAAAAAACACCTAGACCCAAAATCAATTTAGAAAAGAAGTTATTTCTAAACCCGGCTTTTACTCGACCACGGAGGTCGTCATTGTATTATCATTGATTCTGTTTAATTTTCTCTCCCATTATTTTACAGCGTCACGAGTGTTGTCCTCTCTAATTTAAATAAAAAGACTGGTACTAGAAATTAGCAAGCTGTTTATCGAAACACTAGGTGGCCCTGCTCTTATTCTATTAAAATATAACACATAATTAATTATCAAAAAGAAGTTTTATTAAAATAAGTTAAATTACAAATAATATTGAATAATGTATCTTGTAGCTGTACCAATTTTTACCCTTGAGACCCTACACGTGACTCCTGGGTGGTGCTAAATGAGTGACACTGACTGAGTGGTAGAGCCACACTGCGTTGCAGCATGGCTCGGCCGGGGTAATACCTCTCACGAATATTCGGCGTGAAATAATGGCACGTTGTGTTTCGTCCGGCCAGTGAGGGTTCCGGAGGCCCTTCCTCCCCCGCCCCCTTCACAATTCCTATTTCTTCCTTAACCCTATTCCTTCCCAAGGCCGGCAACGCGTCTGCGATTCCTCTCGTTTGCGGTTGTCCATGGGCGGCAGTTATTGCTCTCCATCAGGTGACCCGCCTGCTCGTTGGCTTCTTTCTTTTATAACAAAAAAAAAGACATTAAAATGTTTTTTTTTATTTAACCTAAGGTGTCCCGCTGCTGGACAAAGGTCTTCCCCGTTTTCTTCCAGGAAGGATATAAAAACTAGAGAAGAAAAATCCCGTACTATCGTGTGTTCCGTTTGTGACCCGACCACGGTGACGTACCAAATCCTGAAAAAGGCCATAGAATGTACAGGATGTACACTATCTGAAAATGTCTCTTTTTTGCACATGGAAATATCTCATTGAGAGACGGCTTACTGTTCGGGATGCACTGTGTTCGTAGTCCTTTTTTATTGCTTCCTGATATGGACGCCGACAGAAAAATATGTACCGTAATACGTCCCTAGGGCTACGTACGTACGTACGTACGTTGACAATTTCTTTGCAACCCAATTTCTATGGAGCGTCGGTACTATCAAGATATGCACGGTTATGGTTATAATAAATTGAAAATGCGTATAAAACTTTTATGTTCTTACTTTGCACTTCTTACTTACACAATTTTTGTTGAAAATAAAATGTTTCCAACTGTTAGGTAGTTCAAATAACAGCTGTGAACAAATAAAGGGTGCAATTGAAAAGGGATTTTATTCTCCCAATAATTGGTACTAAATTAATTGTAAAAAGAAAAGTACAGCCTATCTCCCGTCCCACTGCAGGGCAAAGTCTCCATCATTGAAATTAAGTCATCGCTACTATTGATGGGTATGCTTGCCTATTGCGGGTTGGTGATCACAAACCCGGGCGTTGCATTGAAAAATCCGAAAACATTATTTGCCCAAATTGGGCAAAGTATGTTTTCGGATTTTTCATTAATCATTTTGGAATTGTACCCTTCTAGGAATTGGCTTAACCACTCGGCCACCTAGGCGTTAATAAATTAATTGCATGTGTTTTTATTCGTAGCCAATTATTATATATTTGCAAATTCCGCAGGAGCAAGCGGGTTTTGTGAAGGGCAAGGGCACTCGAGAGCAGATACTCAATGTCAGGCAGCTCGTTGAGAAGGCTTACGAGTTTGATACGCCAGTGATAATGTGTTTCGTCGACTACAGTAAAGCTTTCGACTGTGTCAACTGGGGTTTCTTATGGAAAGTCCTACAAAGATTTGGAGTACAAAACCATCTTATCGCCCTACTTCGCACCCTGTATGGTTTAAGCCGAGTCGTAAGAGTCGATGAAACAACTTCAAACCCCTTTAAATTTTACCAAGTAGTATGCAAGGATGCATTTTATAACCTTTCTGTTCAACACCTATGGAGAGTATAATTATGAGACGTATTTGCGAGAATTGGGAGGGAGGCATCACAGTTGGTGGTGTGAAAATCACCAACCTGTGCTACGCCGATGACACACTCTTCTTGCAGCAAATGAGTCGGAAGTGGTTACACTTTTAAACCGAATGGAGCGAATTAGCCAGGAGATGGGACTTTCCGTAAACAGGTCTAAAACCAAGGTCATGGTGGTGGATAGATCTGGGATATAGGAACTCACTGGCGCAGTGGACCTAGATATAGTGGACAACTTTATCTATCTGGGTTCCAACATCAGTAACGATGGTTCGTGCGAGAAGGAAGTGCGCAGGAGAATTGGCATGGCTAAGAGTGCGCCATGTCTCAGCTTGCAAAAATCTGAAGAGATCGCTATATTTCCGTAAAAACCGAAACCAGACTGGTACGGACTCAGGTCTTCTCGATTTTTTCATACGGCGCTGAGACCTGGACACTAAAAGCTGCAGACCGCAAACTCATTGACGCTTTTGAGATGTGGTGCTGGAGAAAGTTGCTTTGTATTCCTTGGACAGCATTTCGGACTAACGTCTCTATATTGCGAGAACTCAAAATCTGCTTTGGCTGTCATCCGCAGTGTCTACGCAGAATTCTCGAATACTTCGGTCACATTGCAAGGAAAGACGGTGACAACCTTGAGAAGCTCATCTTGACCGACAAAGTAGACGGGAAAAGGCCTCGAAGACGCAGCCCAATACGTTGGTCTGACTAGATTCACACCACTCTTAACTCTTCAGTTCACAATGCTCTTCACACCGCCAGAGATAGGAACAGATGGAGAAAAACCATAAGAGAGAAAGTGATGCAGAAGGGAGGTCACGACCCTCATAATTAAGGAACACGACGCAAGGAGGGGATTATCTATTTACTTATATTTGTCGTTCAACCGCTTATTTATTTAACCTGTCTTTCTACTGCTGCTTGCTGGGCTGAAATTTTATTTATATAAGATTTTTGTTGTTGGCTTTGTATGCCGTATCTACCTAGTAATTTAATTTTTAAAATTGATGCTTTGCATTAGAATATATATTTTATTGTGTAGTGTACTTACCCTTTTTCTAGAGATTTCTTTAGAATATAAAAAAATAGATTACAAAGGAACATAATATATACATGTAGGATTTCAAATATTAGCATGTACTGAACACGGCCTAAATTATATTTCATTATCAATGAACGCAGTCAAGTATGAATGAGATGAAGTATGAATGAGATGAAGAATGAGTGAGATGAATGATATAGAGAGAACGGGTCGGTCGAGCACTATGGCAGATTAGATTAAGTTGGGTGTGTACGCGCATGTGGTTACGGGGAAAATTAAAGTTTACAAAGCGATCCAGCGTTTCTCATTTAATCATCCTACATTTTTGGGGGCTCGTCCGGGATGAGAAAATAGACAGTGGTTTCGTCGCGTAAAGAAGGTGATTTTTAAGAAGCACAAGGTGTCAAGGTGGAAATACTAAGAAGAAAGATGACGAAAGACGAAGAAGTAACGCCGACCTCGAGTTCCACGTTCATGGATGCGCGCATACCGACGTTCGACGGTGTGGACAAGACGTACAGTTGCGAAAAGTGGATAGAGGACATCGACGATAATGGAGAAATTTTCGGATGGACGCCCGTCCAAAAATTAATCATAGCGAGAAGATCGTTGCGCGGCACGGCAGAGCTATGGTTTAAGTCGGAACGCACTTTCAAAACGTATAATGACCTAAAAGCCGCTATACTGAAGGAGTTCCCAGAGGCTTTAAATGCAAAAGAAGTGCATGAGGTGATGTCAGCGCGTAAGAAGAAGAAAGATGAATCGTGCTATGAGTACTGGTCATGAAAGAACTAGGAAGAAGAGGGAAGCTCGCCGATTACATAGCAATCCAGTACATTATAGAAGGGATCATCGACTATGAACCGAATAAATCTATCTTGTACGGCGTAACTACCTACAGCACGTTGAAAGAAAAACTGGCTATGTACTAAACTATGAAAAATAAGATGACGAAAAGGCAAGAACAGCCAAAGAAAGACGAAAATAAAGCATTTCGGAAGCCTACACGTCGTTGTTTCAAGTGCGGAGACCATGATCACATCGCAGACGCTTGCATCAAAGGCGTAAAGTACTACAAATGTAACGCATTCGGCCATATTGCAACGCGGTGCACAAGGCGGGAGGCTGCAGTTTCGCATTCGCAAGGGGGCGCTGGTGGCGACGCTCGCTCGTCAAGTTGGCAACAGCAGCGTTCAATGTGCGTGAAGATGGCGATTGTAGGTTCGGATTCGGATGGTGCGGTTGGCAGCGACGGAGAGCGGGTTCATTCGGAGGTTCAATCGGCGTCACATGACAGATCTGTCAACAGAGCTGTCAGTGTCAGTGATCGTCAATGTCAGTGCGGTGCAGGTGCGGTATTAAGTGTAAACAAACAGTTGTACGGAAATAAATCGGTGAAATTCGCGGAAATCGGTGGTGTACCGGTAGAAAGTCTTATTGATTCGGGAAGTGACGAAAATTTAATGTTATACAACTTATTTTTAGAACTTAATGTTGCAATTTTTGATAAGGAAAGCATCACTTTTACGGGGTTGGGCGCGTTTCAAGTTCAGTCGCTTGGTAGGGTTAAGTGTGCGACTAAAATTGATGGAAATTGTTTTCAAATGTTTTTCCATGTTGTGCCCAAAGATGTTATGCCTTATAAAATTATTCTAGGTCAGCCTTTTTTACAAAACACAACATTAATTTTCGATAAGGGGTCAGTGAATTTCTTCCCACACTTTAATGTTGCTTTGGTTTCAGATTTTCAGCAACCACAAATAGGTAGGTTGCCTGAGGAGTTAAAGTGTCAAGTTCAAGATTTAGTGAAGCAGTATAAGCCGCAACAACACAAGGAAGCACCGATAGAAATGCAGATTATCCTGAAAGATGACATTCCGGTGGCACAGCGACCAAGAAGATTAGCTATCAAAGAACAACAAGAAGTTGAAAAACAAATAGGTGAGTGGTTAACCAATGGCATTATTCGACAAAGTGTCTCAGAGTATGCAAGCCCTCTAGTACTGGTGAAAAAGAAAGATGGTTCTACTTGTGTATGTATTGATTACAGGAAGATAAATGAAAAGATGGTAAAAGACGTGTTTGCCCTACCAGTAATTGAAGACTACATAGATAGATTACTGCATGCCCACGTGTTCAGTAAATTAGACTTCAAGGACGCATTTTTTCATATGACAATTAAGGAGGAGTGTATAAAGTACACTGCGTTCGTCACCATGTCACCGAGTGGACAATATGAATTTTTAAGGGCTCCTTATGGATTATCGATTTGTCCGAATTGTTTTACTCGTTTTGTGACAATTATTTTCAGGGAGCTCATGGCAAAGGAGGGAATCATGATATTCATCGACGACGTGATCATTCCAGCAAATTGTTATGAAGAAGGACTAAGGAAGCTACGAGAGGTTTTAAAAACTGCGAGCGAATATGGTCTTAAAATCAACTGGAAGAAGTGCGACCTACTGGTGACCAAAGTCGAGTATTTGGGGTATGTGATTGAGAATAATACAATTAGACCGTCTCCTGACAAGACTGCAGCGGTGATGAAATTTCCACAACCCCGTAATCAAAAGGAGTTGCAAAGCTTTATAGTTCTCGCTTCCTACTTTAGAAAGTTCATAGAAAACTTTGCTATGATTGCTAAACCGCTCACGGCTATGTTGAAGAAAGACAGTAATTTCTGCTTTGGAGAAATGGAAAACAATGCTCTTCAAATGCTTAAGCAAAAGTTGTCAGAACACCCAGTCTTAAGAATATTTGATCCAGCACGACTAACAGAGATACATACAGATGCGTCACAAGTTGCATATTCTGCAATTCTTTTGCAGCAAGATCCCAATGACAAAAGCTTACACCCTGTATACTACATGAGCAGAAAAACATCAGATGCTGAGAAGAAATATAGCAGTTATGAATTGGAAGCGTTGGCGATTGTAGAAGGTGTCAAGAAGTTCAGATGCTATTTGTTAGGAATACCATTTAAAATTGTGACAGATTGCTTAGCTTTTGAGATGACTCTAAAGAAAAAGGATTTGTCTACCAGAGTTGCAAGATGGGTTCTGCTTTTACAGGAATATGATTACACTATTGAGCACAGAGCAGGGACAAGAATGCGACATGTAGATGCGCTCAGCCGCAACCCATGCGTTGCTGTCATCACAAGAGGTGTGCATGAACAAATAATACAAGCTCAGAAGTTAGATGAAGAACTTCAGGCTATAATTGAGATACTTAAGAAGAATCCCTACTTGGATTACTATGAACAGAACGGTTTACTTTACAAAGGTGAAGATGGCAAGATTGTCATACCTAATATGATGGATTATGGTATTATACGAAGAATACACGAAAATGGACATTTTGGAAGAAAGAAAATGACAGAATTACTAAACAAAGATTATTATATAAAAAATGTATCAAAGAAAATTGAAGAAGTCATATCATCTTGTATCCCTTGTATATTGGCCACGAGAAAAGGAGGAAAGCAAGAAGGGTTTTTAAATACCATTATTAAAGAAGATATTCCTTTGGGTACGATTCACTGCGATCATATTGGACCACTGACAGAAACTAAGAAGTTATATAACTACATCCTGACAGTAGTAGATGCGTTCACAAAGTTTGTTTGGCTCTTCCCTACAAAGTCTACAACGGCTAGAAAAACCATAGATAAGCTGAGAATTCACCAACAGACGTTTGGGAACCCAAGTCGGATCATAACAGACAAAGGGTCTGCTTTCACTAATGAGTAATGAGTTCGCCGAGTTCTGTAAGGATGAGAATATCACCCATGTTACCATAACAACAGGAGTTCCACGTGGTAATGGTCAGGTGGAGAGAATACACCGCATTTTGATTTCAGTTCTTACCAAGATGTGCATTGAGGATGAGCGAATGTGGTACAAGCATGTTAGCAAAGTACAAATGTGCATAAACTGCACGTATCAAAGAAGCATTGGAACCAGCCCCTTTGAGTTGTTGGTGGGGACTAAAATGAAACAGAAGGAAGATGTCAAAATAGTTCAACTTTTACAAGAAGAATGCGTAGAAGAATTTACAAAAAACAGAGAAGATCTGAGGGCAGTAGCCAAGGTGCAAATATTAAAAATTCAAGAAGAGAACAGAAGAACCTATAACAAGAAAAGGAAAGAGAGTAATAAATACGGAAGAGGTGATTTGGTTGCCATAAAGAGGACACAGTTTGGACCATGTCTAAAGCTCAAACCAAATTACTTTGGGCCATACCGAGTAACCAAGGTGAAGCCGAAGGACAGATACAACGTTGAAAAGGTTGACAGCGCTACCGAGGGTCCTAACGTCACTACAACCTGTGCCGAGTACATGAAAAGGTGGGCAGTTATTCCTGATTATTACTAATTTCTATGTTTATTTTCAGTTGTTTTGTGTGCATAGGTGTCTGGCCATCGTCTCTATTTTAATGTTATGAGGCATAACATTATGGGTCAACTTTCTTTAGTATTTCTTAACTTATTTTGTACGAAGTTAAAGTTACGAAAAGGCGCGACATTAAGCTTAGGTAGAGTTTTGTTTAATATAAGATGATACGTTTTTATTGTCCAGTTGTTAATTTTTTTTTGTTAAAGAATAGGTATCTATGTACGAACTGTTTTGTTGTGTACCCTAGATTTACCTACTTTTAGTATTAAGCAAGTAATGTATCAGGAATGTAAGGAGACAATAAGGGAGTATCAAGGTATGTAAATGAAAATACTTGACTGTAAGGTAGGAAGTTGTAATATTATTTAAAGTTATTAGTACTTGGTACCTAGGGATCATAAATTGTAATGCTATGTTAGTCTGGGGGCCAGACTTTGCAGGAAGGGCCGTGTCTGTAGGATTTAAAATATTAGCATGTACTGAACACGGCCTAAATTATATTTCATTATCAATGAACGCAGTCAAGTATGAATGAGATGAAGTATGAATGAGATGAAGAATGAGTGAGATGAATGATATAGAGAGAACGGGTCGGTCGAGCACTATGGCAGATTAGATTAAGTTGGGTGTGTACGCGCATGTGGTTACGGGGAAAATTAAAGTTTACAAAGCGATCCAGCGTTTCTCATAATCATCCCACATACATACACACATAATCACGACTATTATCACCGAAGGGTTAGTCAGAGACTAAGCAATGAGGACTGCAAAAGCAATCCTCTACCACAGTCCACTTTTCACCAAATATCGACTGCACAATTGTGCTCAGCGTGACAGGTGGTGAGCCCATCGCCGGTCCAAGCTGTTGAATGTATGTCTTTAGTCCGTTAGTCGCCTTTTACAACACCTAAGGGAAGAGAAGGGGTGGTAGTATTCTTTCACTGCCACGCGACACATCGCAACTGGAACTACGGGTCCGGTTGTGTTTTCAGGGGTACTACGGGGTTCCGGTTCAAGCCCCCAGCTGGTCGTGCCTTTAACCAGGCGCCTCCGGCAGGATCCGGACATGGGTTGGACTCGTAGTGGCGTGTGGTTGTAGCTGTAGAGCTTGGGAATGTTCGTTTGTCCTGATATTGTGTGCCAGGACTGCCAAACTCGTGCACAGCGAGCGGGGCCTAGTAGCGGTCTCTGAGGGAAGCGAAAAGTCCTGCGGGGAAAGTCAGTTTCCCCTACAGTTGGCAGCTTTGTCCGGTGGTTCTCATTGGACATTGGTGTTGACATCTCCGGTACTAGTCTGGATAACTAGTAGAGGCGGCCTCCTAGATGCCGTAGTCTCCGGTCCAGCCAGCCGCGTAGGACGTGGGAACTGGGCTAGGCGCCCGGATGGGTTCCGAGAAGTGAGTGTGCTTACTACTCCGCTACCAAGGTGGACACTTGGGAGTCGACTTTAGAGTCGACGACCCTAGCCGTAGCAACTGCGAGTTGTGCCCTTCGTGCAACGAGAAGTGAGCGAGCTCGACAGCTCCGGTTACCTATCTGTACAATAGGCAGTGAACTACACGTGTTCACGGGGATACTCTCCTGAGACACTAGTCTTATGAGTACCGAATGAAGAGCGCGCTGCGGCGGGCACTAATTTGGCGTCAAGACCTAACGTTGGTGGTCTCCTGCGCGAGTGTTCTACCGGCGCAGGGACGTCTGGCACTTCTTGCATAACCTAACGGTTGGTCTCGAGGTGCCAGTACAAATAAACTTAGTGAAGTAACGAGAGGGGATGCCACGCGACACAGTTACAAAATAAGAACATAATATTTATAAAAAAATATGTTTCCATAACAATTTTTTTTATATAACAAACATACTCATTAATTTCTGAGCTGAACTTTGGTTAGTACCTACTATTATTGATCGCAGAAGCTGAATGGTAACAGCTATGCGATTCTCTAAGCGACACATAGACGCTGCGCGCATGGCTGTGATCTACTGTCTCTTTCCAATTATATGAATATGTAAGAAACAGAGTCTATTCTCAGCGCTGCGGCAGCCGCAGCTATCAAGGCATTAGCTTAGAGAATCGCACGGCTGTAATATACTGTATAGCTGTAACCGGTGAAGAAACAAAATAAATAATAAGAGAGTTTTGTACTCGACAGTATGAAGGTCGGTTCAATTGATTTGGGTTATGAAGAACAAAACAAATACAACGCCAACCCGATACATACTCGTAGTAATGAATAAGTATGTAAATGTGTTCTAAATATTCATTACTAAATGCAAAATTTAACAGGCTTAGACTAACAGGCTCAGTGCGTGTGCCTGCTAATTTAAATAATATTTAGATAAATTGCTATCGTATAAATAATGGTGAACCATTTTTATTGTACATCGATGTACAATAAAATATATAGGTACTTATATAATTATTGCCAAACATAAATATTATTAATGTGCCAATAAAAAAGATCTGAAAGTATATTATTTATGGAAAAGACAACTTAGTCCGGCAAAAAAGAGAAAGCGACGAAATGTTTAGATTATTAATTGAATTTTTCATATCTTTTTAATATTCGTCACAAAAGCGCTTCATGATTATTATTTCATTTGAGTGTTTCAGTTGTTTATAAATCACTAGCGGCCGCTCGCGGTTTTACCCGCGTGGTCGTTCCCGTAGGAATATCGGAATAAAAAGTACCCTATGTGTTAATCCAGGTTATAAACTATCTGTATGCCGAAATTCACCCAAATCCATTAAGTAGTTTTTACGTGAAAGATAAACAAACATCCATCCATACTTACAAACTGTCGCGTTTATAATTTAAGTAGAATAGGATTAGATAGAAGTTTAATTTAGCGTATTTGGGTCAAGAACTTGTTCTGATCGTTCCCAGGTAGACTACACTCCAATCCCTTGGTAAACATATCATCACGAGTAGTTTGCATAAAAAGTTGTAACTAAATAAACTCTTTACTATTTATACGAGGATTAACGATAACTACTTATTAAAGGCATCCTACGCAAACCTTTTTATACCCGACGACGTTTCGACCGAGTTGCACCGGTCGTACTCACGGACTTGCTACTGTCGCGATGTGCCAACGACATGTGTGCGACACATTTTTTATTTAGCTACCGTCACACAAAACTATACACGTCCCTATTGAGTATACATACATACGCCTTATTCTAGTAGTCAGCCGATTGCAAACTAAAACAAAGTTGTGTTTTTGCTAATAATGAATTCCAGCAGGTACTTTAAAAGAGGCGCAAATCACTAAATTGAATTTCATCACACACACACACACACAACACAACAGCAGCGGCGACAACAGTCAGCCCTTGACCACGACCGGTGCAACTCGGTCGAAACGTCGGGTATAAAAAAAGTAACTTAAAAAACTAAAAAACCCGACTGCGTTTCTGTGTAATTTAGAAATGAAATAACCCTAAAACAAGAAATTTGTCATACCCGATTGCACTTAACTTAAGAATCGCCAGCTGCAAAGAAAAGTTGAAGCAGTCGGGACCCATTCTAGACGCCAGTGTCACTCTAACAGTAAATATACGAATCTAACGACACCTCTCAAATTAAAATCCACGAGCCGTTCAGGCCGCAGAGCGTGCCAAACAATTATACATATGTTCGAGGTCGAACTAAGAACTGAGATACTGATAAAAATGATAAACTGATATCTGATATGAAACAACTGTATATTTAAATAAAACTATAAAATAACTATGAATGGATGAAAATGCTATGAGTACGCGTGACTTGATTGCTTGCTGATTGCGAACTAAAAATAATATGGAAAATTGCTGCTAAATTAATGTAGGTCATTTAACAAAATGCTGATGAGACAATGTACGCGCTTGCTCGTACAACATACATACTCTCGAAAAACATAACCCTCCTTCTGGCGCAGTCGTGTAAAAAGGTATGCGTCGGACGCCTTTGTTATATAGTTAGCGTTAATCTCCGTATACAAGTTTGTTTATATGGAACACGAAAGTTTAAAAAGTGTCTATCAATTCCCAAAGCTCGAAATTGAACAGGTTTAGAAATAATAATCAGATGCACATTATTTTAATACGTCATTTATTACATAATGGTGTAAGTTACATTTACAAACGTAAAACTATGATTTTAATTTAATACAAAAACAAAATCTTAGTCAAAATTATTAAACACTACTAAATTGCCAGCATCTGTATACAAATCTTAGTTAGATATCTTTTTTGACTCCTACGGTATCAAATTGTATTTATGCGGACTAAGTCAGAGGCTATCGATACTTGTAAAATCTGTAAAATGAACGCTAAATCCGTATAAATTGTGTCTTAACCTTTTACAGGCAGTAGTATAAATATTCCTTTATTATATGAATGAGATAATATTGAAAATCAATGAAATATTCAAACAGCTGTCTTGTATAGTTAAGCTAATCTTGTAGTTCTACACACCAGTCTAAGCTACCAAGCTCTCTTTGTCCAGTTTACTAATGGGGGGGATTATGAAGGCAATGTCTCCTACAGGAGGCTCGGCGGACTCCTGGTCTTCTGTCTGCTCTCGCTCCAGCTGGGCAGCACACACGTAGTATACCACAACAAAATATGCTGTCAGTGCTGTAATTAAATAAAAAAAATGTTATTGACACAGAGCTGAGCAGTGTAAGACTGCACATATAACCAAAAGCATAGAGCGGCGACGAGCTCAACACTCTGAGCACGTGTGCAGTCGCTATTTGGTGAAAAGTGGACTATGGTAGAGGACTGCTTTTGCGGTCCTCATTGCCTAGTCTCTGACTAACACTTTGGGGAATTATCCCCGCGATCATTAAGGGGGGTGAGGCGGTCAGCAAAAATTTGGATGTTGCGCGGGGCGTAACATGCATTTGAAATTTTAGAGGTAATTTCAGGATTTTTTTCTATCGAGCCAAATGTTTCCAATCGTGTTTTGGCTTCGTTCATCCCGTCACACATACGCTCTGTAATACTCATTGTAAATTTCAGTGCGAAATATCTAATATATTTCGAATAACAGCTAATAGAAAACAACAATTAATGGTCGCGGGGTGTGTCTGTATGTATGTACAAGTTTTAAGACAACTTTTCCTATTCGTAAATAAATTCCCTACATCTGAATTCTATCGTAGCCAACCATTTGCACTAACCACAGCAGTTTCCAAGGTTAATAGCCACAATGCGCTGTGATTACTGGACGAACGTGAACTCCATAAGGATATAGCATTACCTACAACAATGGGAAGTAATTGAAAGGTGCAAGTAAGAAACGGACAATGAAACTTCTTAAGAAACACAAGATAACTATCTACTTATGTCTGGATACGGTAGCTAAGATAATTTGTGATATTTTTCCGGTCGGAAAAGGGAGGAAGGCTAGTACCATGTGCTAGTACGGCTTATTCTAGCTGTCTTTGCACACGGACTCCGTTTCCACTTATTTATTTTTTTAATTTTATCACGACTATTACCTCCTAATGGTTAGTCAGCGACTATAGGCAATGAGGACAGCAAAAGCAGTCCTCTACCATAGTCCACTTTTCACAAAATAGCGACTGCACATGTGCTTAGCGTGACTGGTGGTGAGCCACATGCTATTGGATGTAAGTGCTGTCTTTAGTCCGTTAGTCGTCTTTTACGACACCTAAGGGAAGAGAGGGGGTGGTAATAGTCTTTCACCGCTACTACCGGTTAAAAAATAAAATGGATAAATATAGTTTGTACCTGCGATACAACGAGTGACACATTTTTAAGTGAAGGTGGTTGGTAAAACTAAAAGCAGTGACTTTATTTTTATTTTTATACAAACTAGCGGCCGCTCGCAGTTTCACCCGCGTGGTTCCCGTTCCCGTGGGAATAAAGGGATAAAAGTATCCTATGTGTTAATCCAGGTTATAAACTATCTGTATGCCGAAATTCATCTAAATCCATTGAGTAGTTTTTACGTGAAAGAGTAACAAACATCCATCCATACTTACAAACTTTCGCGTTTATAATATTAGTAGGATGTCAATACGTTGTGTTTTCGGTAAGGTTGTGCTACAAAAGTCAATGATAGAAACGAATCGCGTCAAAACCGACTCCACGTAGTCGTACACAAGGCTATGCAAATCTTCGATACTCAACGATTTTAGTCTCCAAGCGACTCCGCCATACAAATTGGAGTCGCGGGACAAATGTCGGCGACGCGACTCGTGTACGAACCTCAATGGATTTGGATAGCGGTAGTCGCTTGGAGACTAAAATCGTCGAGTATCGAAGATTTGCGTAGTCTTGTGTACGAAGGGGCTAGGAATAGGGCGAAAAGTAGTGAAATGACTTTTGAATTTGACTTTGAATCCATACCGATATCAATGCTGTTCGATACGACGGCTTGCACGTTCGCTGTGGTTGTCATGACGAAATACACGAAACCGGCGAGTGATAGCAGCAGGCGGGCCGCGGCGAACGCCACGTATACTTTGACAGGGCCAGGTCGTTTCTGTAAAAAAAAAAAGAATATTGAGCGAGCATTAAGACAATGTAAATCGTGTGACAGGCAGGTGTAGTTAAAATAATAACTTTCAATATAAAACACTTAACTCATCACTGCACAACTTTACTTAATGGAATCAAATTATCCTCTCGTCTGTGAGAAACCCGATATTGGTGACTAACAATTAAATTTCTGTTGTGTCTGGTCTTGCAGACGAGAGAATAACAGAATAATACTATCTCTTTCTGAAGCAAGAAGCATCCTAAATCCCTCAGAACAATAACTAAAGCGTAGAAACCGTCTGAGTAGAAAAAAACCGTACCAGGCGATCTGTCAATACTGTAGCCATTACCAATTACCAATAGAAACATGCATAGATTCACGGCTTTGTATCCCCAATCGGTAAGTCAGAGACTAGGCAATGTGGACCGCAGAATCAGTCAACTGCCATAGTCCACGTTTCACTCAACAACTGCACACTCCTCGTGACAGGTGGTGAGTGACACTTCATCTACTTTATGCAAAGAACATCCATACATACCTAATAATCACGACTATTATCCCCGAAGGGTTAATCAGAGACTTGGCAATGAGGACAGCAAAAGCAGTCCTCTACAACAGTCCACTTTTCACCAAATATCGACTACACGTGTGCTCAGCGTGACAGGTGGTGAGCCCAATGACGCTCTATGCTGTTAGATGTATGTGGTGCAGTCTTTAGTCTGTTAGTTTCCTTTAACAATACCCAAGGGAAGAGAGGGAGTGGTAGTACTCTTTCACCGCAACGCAACACGGTTAATTATTGTTTGCAAAGAAAATGTTTGCTACTATCTCTCTAACTTAACACTGGCTAAATGTGCTGACCTCACCAAGCCATTATTTGGAATAAAGAAGAACTTTCGCCTTGCCGGGTTACGGTCACACTATTCTCCGTGCTTTAAAAATGGCAGTTGTTAAAACCCACCAGGGCCCTTATTCTGTAACGATTCCTTGTTTCAAAACCACGTTAATTCCTTAAAAAGTTACGATATCTTCCCAAAAACGTATGCGTTTGACGTTTGTGCGCGGTAAGGTTTAGGTATGGAATCTATAGATTGCGATACAGAATCAGGGCCCAGCGCAGCGTAGTGAATAATGATCTAACCTTCTCATGTTCTTTTTCCACATGGAGAGGCTTGTTTGTAAGCTGATGAAGGTTGTAGGGTTTATAGTGTTACTTTATTGTTGATGTATGAAGGGGACAGAAAGAACAACTATGTTTTCAGGAACCGCATTTATTTGCGCGGGGTAATTCACAAAATACAGGTATCAATTACGTGGTATAGCTAGTACGGTGGACACGGGACGACTGCCTGGACTGTGGCGCGCTCGCAGCTCTATTGTTCTAAAATGCTTACATGACACTAAGTACTAACGCGACGCCACGTCCCAACAAAGGTTAAAATGGTTGAGGGATCTACGCCCTTAAGGTGATGAACTATAGGAGCAATACACTCTTCACGTAACATAAATAATGTAGAGATTCATTTTTATAACCGTGTCGGTGAAAGAATACTACCACCACCTCTGTATCCCTCGTGTCTCGCAAAAGGTGACCCCTCAGTCTTGGAAATTTTTTGATATAATTTTTGGCGCAACTGTCAACGTCAAATTTGACAGAATCGAGCATAGACTATGCGATATTTTGCGTTAACGATGCATAAGATGTACCACAGAACCGAAATAACCAAACTTGTTCATACTAAAGTAGTCTGTATGTATTTATGTATGAAAACACGGTAAGTCAAGTGTGTTTTTGTAGGTGCGGTCTCATGCGACCGCTTGGGGCCTGAGGGGCAACTAAAGACTGCACATCATCCATCAGCTTAGAGCGGCGATGGGTTTATCACCTGTCTCGCTGAGCACATGTGCAGTTGCTATTTTTTTTTATTTTTATTTTTTTTATTACGTACATTATAAACTTACATTAGGTAAGGTCCCACAAAACCGATTTATTCGGTTTTACTGTGGGATCAACAGTCTCATTCATAAAACAATAGTTTATAATTACACCTGTTTATGTATAACTTTAAACATGATATGCCATTATGATATATATACTTATATGATATGTTTGTAATTTTTAGTTACTCTCTTTCTCAACATTCATCAACTACAACTAACAACAACTCAACACTCTTAGCGGGAAATTAATGTTGAGAGCACAGCTTGGTGTTACTCTTTCCACAAATTCATTGCAATGATAAATTTTAATTACGGTATAAATATTTTTCATTCGTTCATTAATATCGTTTTTTAATTTTTATCACTCGTTTTTAATTCAGAGTTGCTCAGCGAGGTATGGAAAGGTTTTTACTCTGTCCACAAATTAATTGCAATTATTGGTTTTTAATTATGAAACATTTTCAATATTTCTCATTCGTTCAATTTTTTTTTTATTGCATCGTTTAAAATCAACGTTGCGTTACTTAACGAGCTATGGATAGAATAATCTTAATGTTACTCTGGGGTATCGAATCTTGTACAAAGTAATTCGAGAAGCAAACTTACAGAAACAGAGCCTTCCTATGTTTTAATTTTCCTTTGATTGTCATCACAGTGGCCTAGTGGTGAGCAGACAAAGTAAATATACACATAGACAAAGTGAATGTAGGTTCGATTCCCAAATCGAATAATGTCGTTGCTTTTGTGCGCTTTGGTTTCTTGCGCCCATTCTTTGCCACAGTTAAAAAATTATGTCCTGAATAGGTGAGGTAGGTTAAAAAAGATTTGGACGATTCAAAGTACTTATTAATTGAGTTTACTGAATAAATATATTTTGACTTTGACTTTGAACCTACATTCACTTTGTCTGCTTGCACGAAAATTTTTAAAGCATTACTACTTCAGGTGGACTTGAGGTAGTCATTTTTTAAATTTTCGTTATCTTTGAGTTTGTTTGAGCGTTAATAATGCAAAAAAAATCAAACAGACAAAGTGTGTTTCGGATGTTTCAAAACATAACCCGGGTTTGTGATCACCATCACCAATGCGTGCTGCACCGCAGCGTAGCTCTACCACTCAGTCAGTGTCACTCATTTAGCACCACCCAGGGGTCACGTGTAGGGTCTCAAGGGTAAACCTACGGACGCCAGTAACTTTAACCCCCTAAAAGCATGATGAAATTAAAATATATTTTAGAGTATTAAAGAGATATATAATAATATAGAGTTCGCTTGTGACCACGGCCCTCAGAATAATAACTAAAGCATAGAAGGAGTGCTATCACATTTGAGTATACAAATCTTTTTACAAACTTTTAATTAGCTTGCAATGTATGTATGTATGTAGGTAAGTCTTGTTCGGGTGGAATTTTGCAACTCAATTTAACCCACTTCCCGGTTACCGATTAAGCTGAAATTTTGCATACATGCGTAAATCGCGTAACAATGCAATATTAGGATGACATGGTGCTGATCTGATGATGGAGCTGGAAGGTGACCATAGGAACTTTGCAATGAAACAACACAACCTCATCGAGTTTGGGCTCGTTTGAATCGTCTTGACGAGTAGTTTGTCTTTCAATGGTAACCATCAGGGTCTAATGATGGAGCTGGAAGGTGGCCATAGGAACTCTGTAATGAAACGACGCAACCCCATCGAGTTTCGGTTCGTTTCATTCGTCTTGTCGAGTACTTTGTTTCTAGATGGTTACCAGGGTCTGATCTGTTGATGGAGCTGGAAGGTGGTCCTAGGAACTCAGTAAAGAAACGAAGCAACCCCTTCGACTTGGCTCGTTTGATTCGTCTTGACGAGTACTTTGGTGCTAGATGGTAACCAGGGTTAGGAACTCAGTAATTAAACAACATAACCCCACCGAGTATGGGCTCGTTTGATTCGTCTTGACGATTACTTTGGTGCTAGATGGTAACCAGGGTCTGATGATGGAGTTGGAAGATGGCCATAGGAACTCAGTAATTAAACAACATAATCCCATCGAGTGTGGGCTCGTTTGATTCGTCTTGACGAGTACTTTGGTGCTAGGTGGTAATTACGGTCTGATGATGGAGCTTGAAGGTGGCTTAGTAGGTAATTAAGCGAAACAACCGCGTCGTGTTTGATTCGTCTTAATGGGTGGACCGTTTTTGATGGGTGGTGAGCGGTGGTGGTTTGGTGGACGTGAATAAATTTTGTATACATAAATATTTGTATTCAGTGAGATGAACAGATGCAAAACGTGTCCAGGGATAACTAAAAACTAAATTAAAAGTAAAAACCTTTTTAATAAACAAGCTTTTATATAAATGCGCCAAAAAGAAACAAATAAACTTTTACCTTAAAACTTTTACTATCAACTTTTAACGTCATTACACAATTTATATGGTATAGAAGGTTGTCGCGAGATTTAAGTAAGTACTCGTATTTTAATACTTATTTCAAAATTTTGATACTTAGATAAAATCAATCACATCAAGTTATTTAATTTACTTGTTTATTTACACACATTAATACATTATTATAGTAAATCTCGCGACAATCTTTTATACCATATAAATTGTGTAATGACGTTAAAAGTTGATAGTAAAAGTTTTAAAATAAAAGTTTATTTTTTTCTTTTTGGCACATTTAAATATAAGCTTGTTTTTTAAAAAGGTATTTACTTTTAATTTTTTTTTTTAAATTAAAAAAAAATATAAAAAAATAGTATAAAAAAACCGTGTGCCCCGGTTCGGTCACCATTCGAATTAATTTTTTTGTATAAGTCGCTTTTGAATTTTGTATCATAAAAGGTGACAGGTTTTTTTTTCGCTACACATTTGACGTTTTTGTCAACTTATTTTGTCTCTTTTCTTTCAATGTCTATGGCCCATTTGAAAAAATAGGACAACTATACGAGTCTCATTCGGACTCCTTCTATGCTTTAGTTATCATTCTATGCCACGGCCGCAGCATCGCACCCTTTTTGTTTTAATCTAAGGTCGCAGCTAAAACGTCAAGCAGTAGTCGATATGTACTCACAAAATCAATCGTTTTAGGTCCCGTTGGAATAGTTATATGCAAAAGAATGCAACGCGAAAGTTTAAAGTCATAAACAAAGTTTTCTTTTTGAAATCTGATGAAGATATTAATTTATAAGGTTAAATAGAAATTGTATTTCAACACTACCTGACCTTATCCAATAAATTTGATTAGCAACAATATCCAATAGCTAATTAGGCAAACTTCACTAACTATTAAATTAACGACAATTTATACAATTGTAAATGGCACTACCGAAGACTAAGAAAAGCATGTCTTATCCGCCTAACTAATCAATCACAGTAAATAAGAAGGTAACCTAAACAAGGTATCTATAGCTGGGCCAAGGATTTCATCACTGCAATCAAGTTAACAAAACAAATTGTGGGTCTTGACGTCATGTTCGTGAGGAGCTCGTTGGCGCAGCGGCTAGCGCGTTCGGCTTGCTATCTTGCCCGCCTGTCAACTTTTGCAATACCGAGTCGCTGGATGGGTGACCAAATTAAAAACATCTCGAGCTCCTCCGTGCTTCGGAAGGCACAGTTAAGCCGTTGGTCCCGGTTGTTTTCGTAAGATGACAGTCGTAAAGCCCACCAATCCGCATTGGGGCAGTATGGTGGGTTATGGCCCAATATAGACACGTGTTATCCTAGGTCTGTGCCAAGCAGTGGGACTTTTTTTTGTCTCTTAAATAATGGCTTCGTGTGATCTGTACATTTAGCCAGTGTCATGTTTTTAATAGTAATTATTATTTTCTTTACATTAAGTTGACGATAATGAGTGACAATGAAATGATTGGTTCTCACACAGACTGTTTTGTTTTATTTGCACGCGCGTTTTGTATTATAACACTCATGCACATTCACGAACTACTTAACAGTAAATAATCCACCATTATTTTACATTAATAATTCGACAAAACACAAATTATAGAAAATAATACAAAACTGCAGACATGACGCTTCACTTTCCCGCCAAGAAGTCCCAGTGGGACGTTTATAAGCTGATGAATGGTGATGACGTCATGTTGACACTTAGTTTGCACACAGGCTCGTATTCTAAAACCAAACTCAAAATTAAATCCATGTTTGAATACAGTTAGAAAGGGATGGCGATATATGCGATGACTAGCACCATCCCTTTCTTTCTGTACTCAAGCAGAGATTAGAGTGTGAATTTGGTTTTAGAAAACGAGCCTAAGTACCAAGCGAAAAGTACCAAAACATCTCGCTGTACACACGGCGGCAGATCAACCTACCCTAAACTGTCAAATTTCTTTAATGAATATTGATGCTTAGAACCAAACAATAAAGTTCAAAATTGATTGTAGAAATTTGACAGTTTGGGTAGGTTGATCTGACGCCGTGTGTACTCTTTTAGTTCAGAAATTTTGAGAAAGTTGATTGTGGATCTAGTTTTTATAATGTGAACGAAGGGTGTTGGCTACAAAGCAGCCAAGGTCGAATGGAATTGGACAGGTCCCGTTAGCCATGTATCCCGACTTAGGGCAAGGGTCACTACAATGGGTTCCTGCAGGCCTAGCATGCGCAACGCGAGAAAATTTTCTAGACCCGTTTTCTCGTATTATGTCTATACACGATATGTCAAAAATAGACATAATAGTAGTTTTAGCGTAGCGGCTCACTACGAGATTGGTCACTCATCTCTTCTCTTGGGTATCATAAAAGGCAACTAACGGCTACTAAAAGCTGCACATACATCCAACAGGCTGAGAACATGTGCAGTTATTATTTGATGAAAAGTGGACTGTAGCAGTGAACTGTGGCAGTGGACTGTGGCAGTGGACTGTATAAGCGGTCCTCATTGCCTGTAGGCCTAGCATGCGCAACACGAGATATGTCGCGGACGAGAGACGACAACTCATTTTAAGTTGCCATGTTAAGGTTTGTACACAAAAATACCACAGTTTATGCGAAAACTACTATTAAGTCCATTTTTGAAATAATATTATGTAAAGTTCTAAGCGCATCCATTAGTGTCGATAGACATTAGAGATAAATTAATAAAATACGAGAAAACGGGTCGAGAAGAGTTCTCGTGTTGCGCGTGCTAGGCAGGCTGGTCTCAAAATAACCCTACGGGGATAATTGTCGTGAATTGTATGTTATTCGGTTAGTATCGAAAAGCAACGTTGTGTTGAAATCTTCTTTCCTATTTTCGATAAAATCTCTCATTACGCGCCACTTATTGTGAGATAAAAATAGAGATAGCCACTCATGCTTTGTGACATCCGAGTATAATAAATGTCCTGTCATTCCGCTTTACTTAGCTGGCTTGTTTCCAGTGCCACATTACAGTATGGGAGGCACAAATCCAGGGATGGACTTAGTTGCAAATTGTAATGTACGCGTAAACAGAAAATAAAAAGTTATTGTGTGAATCCCATAAGTTTTGTTTCATTTTGTTAAATTTAGTAATTTTAAGTAAGTCACTCTTAAGTTTGTTTAATATTTAAGTAATATTAGATAAAAAGCGAGGTCATCTGGTACAGGCATCAAAATATTTTGCTTACTAGGTGACCTCGATCAATATTCATAAAATGTAACAGAAAAGATGTAATTAAATTTCATTTAATTTCATAAATCTCGTTTCATTTCAAAATGTACCAACTAAAGCAAAAAAATATTGTTAAATAATTTAAGTTGAGAAATAAGAACGTACGAGTAAAATTACTAAACATAAATGCTTTTGAGTGTATAGAGAATTTATGAATTAAATGTACTTTTTCACGCCTTACTATTACACTAAGTAGCGTGCTAGAAATATAAAATTAATGAATAATTTTTCAACATTTATCATTAAAACAGTAATTTTAACTATTTCAAAAGTGATTTAAAAATCATTGGTTGTTTGTTCACGTACCGTAAAAAGTATTGTGTAACACGCTACGGTACCTACATAAGTGTCCGCATTATACTATATTTCCCTCAGGCGGCTTTATCACGATAGCTAATGACAGCAATTACTTTATTTGTGAACATGTAACCACAATGAACGTATGGAATAAGTTAAATCGAACGCACCAGTGCTGTCCAAAAAAAATAATCCTGATGTTAGCAGCGCCCTTGTACTTACCTACTCCACGATACTATGCTTCGTATTTTTAAAATATTTGTATTTGTCTACATAAAACTTATTTGCCTCAAATACAATGAGTTCTCGTAGACTAATGATGACCTAGACATTTTTGTACTCAGCCTCGCCTTTACCACGCTGTTAAAAAGTTACCGTGCAGAATGTAACGGAATTGTTGCCATTCTTATAGTACTTTATGTTGTGACAAGCTGTAACTGTTAATGTAATATTTAACCCTTAACTACCTTCGCTATTTAAACTTAAATGTGTGGCTTCGTGGGGTAATTTTTTACCCCAAACTTAAACAAACAATATTTTTAAAAATATGAGGTAATGAAAATAACTAGAGGTGTAGAAATAAACTGTAGACAACATTTATTTGAAATAAACTTTATTAGGAACTATAACATGTATTTACTTAACATAAATGGCACCATTATAATCAGTCTTCATTTTAAGAAGAAAAAACATGGTCTTTAAAAATTTAAGAACAAAATCAATAAAAAAATTTTTTTGCTAAGCTAAATCCGTCTTGAGACCAAAAAAGAATAATTTTTTTATAAAATAAACGCAAAGCTTTCCTAAACTTAAATGAAAAAAATATGACAGTGGGTCTTTGAGCCCTATCATTGGTTTGCAAATATCAACAATTATGACATCACAGTCCACAGTGACTTCAGTACACACATTGAATGCAAACTATCTTATTTAAACAATGCCTTTTACAAACAAATTTGGCAAATTGACAACAAATCTTAGTGGTCTTTTTGTTTTTATTACGAGAACATATGTGGCAACGAGAGGTTTTTGCTAAATTCTGCATCATCTTCAAAGAAATCCGGTATATTTTCTTGATCGGAACATTCTTCGTCCGCCAATACGCTTGCAATAGCTTCATCGTTTAGAAAACGCTCCATTTTCACCTACAAGTAATGAAAATATTCATAAAGTCCTTAGGTATGAAAAAGTAAAAAACTTACGTAAGTGTCTTCGTGGGGTAAAAGTTTACCCCACACCTACCATACCTTGGTAAGTATAAGCCGCAGCGCGTTCCCCGTCCGCCCGCCGTGGTAACGCGGCCACTACTGAGATTACATGAAGCAACGACGGACAGATCACAATAGGAGGAATTTTACAAACGAGAAATCAGCGGTTGGGGTAAAAATTTACCCTACGAAGGGTTAATGTGAAATTACTGTTCTAACATTTTGATCAGTAATTTATTTACACTCGTTATTAATATCATAATTTCACAATTATTGTCACCGATTCAAAATACTCGCCTTGCGTCCCGACGAACGAAGTGACGGCGACTATTAGATTTTCTTTTGGATAAAAATGAGCAAGAACCGACAACCCCCTAATTGCGGTCCTGCGTATTTTGTTTATTGCACAACGTGCTGACCCACAAACGAGCTTAGTTATTTTTACGAGCTTAAGCTTGCACGTGTCCCCTGTAAATGGGGTAGTGCGCTACGGATTTTAGCATAGATAACGGAATAGGAGGCTAAATAAAAAGCATATCGCGTTAATTGTAACGCTGTTTGCAACTTCCCAGAAAAAAGGCCGTGAGAGTGCTCAACTATTTTTAATGCTTGTAGAGTGTACAATCTGACTCTTTGTCGACGTTTAGGATGTGAATATTTTAATAGGATTACATTGCGTGCTGCAGAAAACAGTTGTTTAACAATATCTAAAAATTATAAATGCTCCGGATGAATTGAGAAACTCCTCCTTTTTTTTAAATCGATTAATAAATGGTTTCCAAGTAATTATGTTTGCTCAATGTTACTTGTTTTGATGTACATTATGTTGATATTCCAACTTCGATAAGGGTTACAACCTGTACAATCAAAATAATACAGAGAACCTCCTCCTTTTTGAAAAAGGCTAAAAATTCAAAAGTCAAGTCGTTAACGTATCAATTTTGACTTTTGAGCACTAATGAACTACGCCATCGCAACGGTTCGTAAACAGGGAGACCTTGTACAGAGAAGAGTCGGCAAGAAACTCAGCAATAGCATATCCCTTCTCCCTTTCTCTTACAGCATCAAAAAAATGGACAACACCCTCCTTATCATAGAAATACAAACATAGATTTACACCTATTATTACTATAGGGTTACTAAGAGACTAGAGACAGTCCACTGCCACATTCACCTTTCAATAAATAATACTCGTAATAACTGCATAATGTGCTCAGCTCAGCGTGATAAGTGCTGAGAACATCGCCGCTCCATGCTGTTGGATGCTAGTGCGTCTCTAGTCTGTAAGTCGCCTTTTACGACACCCAAGGCAAGAGATGCTGCAGCCCACACACACCTTTCTTTCACAGTGTCAAATAACAATAGCAAAACTCCCTGTCTACTATAGAAAGACACTTTCCATTTCAAAATAAAAAGTACGGTCACAGAATAACTAATAGTACTACCGTATAGAAGGTTCACTCTCTAACGACTTTTACGCGAAATTGAAACTTATTGTGTGACCCCAGCGTTCATGTTCCGTTAAGCGACGCTGACTTGATATCGATTTGACGTCATGACGTCACAGAGCGTAGAGTTTGCGCGCGCGCGAGGGATGCGTTCGGTGCGTCGGCTCGCGGCAATCTTTACTGCCATACGCCTAGGCGGCCTGCATGGGAGGCGCGCCAAACGAACCTACCTAAACTGCGGAGTGACACCCCCCTGGTACGGGGTCTGATACTCTACTTCGAATGTAGTACGGGTTGTTGTACCTTTGCCACAAAGTAAGTTTACCACATAAAAAAGTATGTGTTTTGCCACAATTCTATTTTGATGAAGTTAATTCGTCATATTTGAATTTGGATTATTGTAATTTGGACACATTGTATTTTTTCGTATAAACAGAAAAAATGGTCAAACAAAAAGTAAACTAAAAAAGTCATTTATTTATTTTTCATAATCACAGCATAAAATCACAGATAAACTAAGGTAGGTAAATATGTTAAAATTCAAAGAGCATTTCTATCATCTATTATGAAAACCTTGTATTAAATTGTAGTCCTTTGCTGTAGCAAAGGAGAACCGGTACTTTCCAAAGAAAAAATGCTTTATTTGTGTACAATAGAATTTGGTCATAAAGTAAAGCTAATATTTATTTGCTACCTAAACCAAGTTTTGTCTTATTTTTTATCGAATCGCGGATAAAAGTTATTTAATTATCAATATTTTTTTAATATGGGAACACTAAGTCTTAAAAAAACAGACATGTTACTTTAAAAATGTCTAACGTGGCTGCATAAACCATAATTCTTTTGCTTTTAAAAAAGGGAAATGTCAACAATGCCATGTTTGATTTGACAGCTAGCGGCTGCCATTTGTCAACAACTGTCAGTTGTTGACAGATATTGCCAGTTAAATAATGAATTACAGATAAAAAAATTAAAAAAGTATACAACTTAAGCATAAAACGCCAGGTCTCCTTTTAAAATTTTCCTTAGCATCTACATACGCGTAAAAATAGAATAATAATAAAACGATCATAATCACAGTAATTTTTAAAACAGTTTTTTACCTTGTGTAATCCGACCAAGCAGGCGACGTTGATGACCAACCACGCCACATTGGCGCACAGAATTACCATCAGCAGAAGTCCGATCTGATTCAGGGATGGTTTCTCCACGGATTCCACCTCCGGCGACTGGTTGGAGACCACGTGGGGCCCAGACGGGTCGAAGTGGTCGAAGCCGTGTGTGGTGATGCCGATGTACGTGGTAAGGGTCAGTAGGGCCAGCGTGTGGAACGTATTGAAGATCTGCAACAGATATGTGAAGGTAACATACATATAATCACGACTATTATCCCCGAAGGGTTAGTCATAGACTAGGCAACGAGGACCCGCAAAAGCAGTCCTCAGCCACAGTCCACTTTTCACCAAATAGCGACTTGCACATGTGCTCAGCGTGACAGTTGGTGAGCCCATCGCCGCCATATGCTGTTGGATGTATGTGCAGTCTTTAGTCCGTTAGTCGCCTTTTACGACACCCAAGGGAAGAGAGGGGTGGTAGTATTTTTTCACCGCTACGCGACATAGTTAAATAAAGGTAAGCATATGATAGAGGCCCAATTCCTTGCGTGACGTACATATTTGTTTACTTGGTTTAGTTGTTGGTAGGAATTGTTAAGTCCACCAGGACTAACAACCACCGTCTTATCAAAAATCTGGTGCCTTAACAACAATGTTGTGTGTCATAAAAACAATGTTAATAGCATTTTTGTGTACAGTTGAGAGATAAAATAGCCAGATCGTCAGTGGCTTAAGATCCCGGGGGAAACCCGTCTCCACTTTTGACCTTATCGCCACTAACCATCATTTAGATGAAGGCCGGAAGGAATAAAAAAAGCAACATGGGTATAGGAAACCTAGAACATATGGTAAGCCAAATTAAATGTTTTATCATCATCAGCCTATCACTGTGGATGCGTCAAACACTCGATCAAGGAATGCAACAAACGCCAAGAACCTGCCGCGTCGTGAGTGCGCTTACATGTAAGCGCTTCGACAACCCAGCCACTACAAAACGGGAGACTAACAATGCCCAGCGAGAAAAAGTGCTGAAATTAGGTACCGCAGCTCAATTGACTATGAAGGCTAGTCTACTCTTATGAACATAAATCAGTGATCAGTGACCTTTATAAAATGTTCATCAAATATAATACAATCTAAGCATAATTATTATCTTTGTTATTGACATTTTTGCATTCACAATGCTATATGTATAGATATAGGATAAAATGTTTACCAGAAAAAAACAACGAGTCTCAGGAAAGTTTGAATGGGATTCGAACCCATGACCTTTGGATTGCCCGTCCACTGCTCTAACCGCTAAGCTACCGCGACCCCAGAAGACTAGCTGAATTTTTTTCTAGTAGTTTGTGATTTACGCTGTAAGCCAGCGGTATCACGTCACTGTGAAGTTTACCCTCACAGTCGAAAGAAATACTATTGCAAGTATTTAACAATCGATAATGAAGTAATTGCATATAAAATTCTTTATTATTGAAATTTTTGCATTCACGATGCTTTAAAGATATAAGTAGGATAAAATGTTAATGGATCGGAAATCCAAAGGCCATTGGTTCGAATCCCATTCAAGCTTTCCTGAGACTGGTTGTTTTTTTCTAGTAAACATTTTATCGTATAATTATAATCATTGTTTACAAAACATACGTACTGTATCTATAAAAGCATGATAGCATTGATAATAAAATATTATAAATTATTGTTATCTAATAAAACATTCACTTAATAGATGAATAAAAGACAGGGAAACTACTTAGGTATCATTTCGATTATTTTGCAATACTAACCTTAATTTTAAATTACAATAATAGCGGCACTCTTGATAAGCATTATTTTTATGATGTGGACGAATGATATTTATAAGTTTTGATATATTTACAGAAAAATAAATTATAAATATAATTATTCTATAGTTATAAAGTTTTATTCTTCTTATAAGCATCCCGCAGCTGGGCACAGGGTTTATACCACATAGGGAGATGAGCCACAACCCTCCACCACCCTCCACGCTGGCCCAATGCGGGTCTTAAGGCTAGGTGTTAGTGAAAAATTAAAATAACACGTTCTTAGAATTACCTTTTTGAAGTAGTAAACAGTAAAGTTAAAATCTGCGAAAATTATGAAATATTGTTGAGGTATTACTCTGTAGAATACACCCGATGGAAACACGATTTCATAAAGTTGGCTTGATAGAATAAATTCACAAAGTTAAATGTTTTTGTGTCATTTTATCTTCTTTTCCATTTTTATTCTTAAAATAAGTGATTGAATGTTATGAGTAATTTACCAAAATGAATTTCATAAATAACTTGAGGGATTAAAACCGTTTGTTTTTTATTTATTACATCTATCAATTTTTTAAAATATAAAACGCGATTATTCGCGCCGCTTTGCTGTTATATGCCTTACCGTCGTACCGTCGAGAGAGCGAGAGACAAGCGAGAAGAGAGAATTCTTTAAAGATGGCAGTCCATCTTACGACATTAACCAGGACCAACGGTTTTACGTGCCTTCCAAAGCACGGGAGAGCTCAACGTGTTTCTATTTGGTCACGATCCAGTGACACGGTATTGCTAAAGTATTTTTATTATTGTTTGAGTTTTATTAATTAACATTGTATATTATTTAGTAGAATAAAGTAGAACCTCTCTTCTTTGCTTTTGCATATTTTTTATTAAGGCGAGGTATATTCCGAGCACTTCTCTCCCGCTCTCTCGACGGTACGACGGTAAGGGACGGGTACAACAGCAAAGCGTCGCGAATAGGCGCATTTCATAGGTTTTTTGTCTGTAAAGGGAAAAAAATAAGTGAAATAAAAAAAATGTGTCTTTTGCATTCACGAGATAATAAAAAGTTTCTTTTATTAGTAAAAAAATAAAGTCACTTATTAATGTATTATCTAACTTACAACTCTTTTAAATGTTGAACAGAGCTATCTTTGAAATTTTTTTCTATCGAGTGAAGTATTTATTACCAATCATGTTTCTGTCTTTACGATTCACTAGATAATATGTTCAACTATATTATATATGAATTTTAAAACATTATGTTTTATTTGGTTGCGGTACAATCAATCAAAATTGTTAAAAATGGGAATATAGCGCCTTAGATATAAAACTTTATGTTATTAAGTAGAATAAAGTAGACCTATATTTTCTTCTTTTGCATATGTTTGGTTAAATTTAAATTCCAAAACGGTATATTGTAATCACGGTAGGTACATAAAAAATATACAGCAAAAAAAAACTTTTTATGTTTTAGGTATAATGAATTGTATAAATTCGATTCCAATGATCATTCAATTCACATTTCAATTTTGTATTGCATAACATGATTCATGTTAAAAAGAGTCTTCAAATATGCCAAACAAACAATTTTAAACGTTAATGTCGCAGTCCATTTCTGTAGGTAACAAAAATGTTTAAAATTGATATTGTGATTTGAATCGCGTTTCAAATTATCAATTTCCGGTAAAACATATTGTATACAAGATTACAGCATCAGATAATGTTACGAGCAAACACATTTCGTATTGCTGTTGTGAACATAATAAAACCTCACACAAAACAGTACCTACACATTAAAATTTTAAAAACGAAGTAGCAAAGTGATCGAACCTTAGTCAAAAGTTTTCTTTTTGACCTTTCCCAGGTCGGGCAAAGAGCGTAGATATCACATTTAATATACTTTATATACCACTTGAAATTGGCTTAATGATAAACGCGAAGCCAATAATTAAGTTATAATAATAAATAAAAAGAAGCTCTTTGTCATGTTGGGGCTATAACACACGAGCAGCAGTTTACTGTCGACGTAACTAATGTAAGTGCAGTCGACGTTACGAGTCGGTGGCTAGCTGTCGATATGTTGTCGGCAAGCTGTCGACGTTTCAACTGCTTGCCGCAGCCGCCGACTCCTAACGTCGACTGCGGTTACAGCAAACTGCTGCTCGTGTATTAGAGCCCTAACTAAACATTTCGCTAGGGAGCGTTGATCATATTGTATCTATAGTTTTTATCTGTGATCGAAGCATGTTACAGAAAATATATGCAAGCAAGTCCCTTTTAGTAGTGCTCAAAACAAAAGAAGAGTTCCGTAATTGGTATCAAAGAAAGGTGTCGCAGTTAAAGCTAGCGAAGAAGCTCCTTCATTGCAATTTGTACTTTAACATGAAACAGTTACATACCAAATTCAAATAGCCTAGGATGAAACAGCCAACCCTCAGTGGAATGCAGCAACAGCATTTTGTAAATAATGGCTCCAGTCGGGATGATATTGACATTCTGGAAAATGGAATAAAACACTTATTATGTGTACATACATAACAGACATATTATCACGACTATTATCCCCGAAGGCTTAGTCAGAGACTAAGCAATGAGTACCGCAAATGCAGTTCTCTACCATAGTCAAATTTTCACCAAATAGCGACTGCACAAGTGGTGAGTCCATCGCCGCTCTATGCTGTTGGATGTATATGCAGTCTTTAGTCCGTTAGTCACCTTTTACGACACCCAAGGGAAGAGAGGGGTGTAGTATTCTTTCACTGCTACGAAAAACGGTTATAAAACACTTAGGTGTAGTGTTGCGTAGTAGTGGATATTCAGATAGAAGGCTGCGCGGACAAGGTGGCACATTTGTATGGAATATCCTGTTTGGAGCACTATATAGCAATTGTTCGCGAAAGGTGACATTTCTACGTATTTGGTGCTACGATTTGATCACACATTATACTCACGACTAGGGCTTCTAATCTCGGTATACCGAGATCTCAAAATACCAAGATCCCGCACGATTATTCAGTCCCGCTCACTGCGGGATTAGACATGCGGGATCCGCGGGATTTGCGGGAGTAAAAAAGTGTTACGGGAATAGATGCTTTCGCGAGCGCTGTTGCTCGCACACTAACGTCTACTCAAGCTCTGACGTTGCAAGAGGAACTAGAGCAGACTTTAAACTCTACCATGACAAGTGTTTGCCCATCGCTTGCTCGATTACTTCTAATTGAAAACATCATAAAGAAAGAGATGACTCTTTATGAATCAGGAGGCTCGATAGGTAAATATTTAAAGTTAGCTCACAATGCCCCTAAAATCGATAGTGCCTACAAGCGTAGAAGCGGAGCGAGCGTTCTTCTCAACAAACGCGGGATCCCGTTATACCGGGATCCGCACCAATGAAAATTCTTGATCCCGCCGATACCGAGATCCCGCAATGTCATGCGGGATTGGAAGTCCTACTCACGACTATATTATCACCGAACTGTTAGTCAAAGACTAGGCAATAAGCAAACGAAGTCGGGAAGGCCGCCAGTTTTAATAAAAACTCGCAAAAATATTTCAAAGTCCACTTAAATTAGTACTATTGGTACTCGTAAATATAATTGGTGTTTATCAAATATTTTATGAGCCACTATAATTACCATTTAAGACATAAAATGTTAATTAGTTCCCAGAATTTTTTAATAACCATATTTCGTAAAGAATTACTTTACATTTAGCACTATTATTTTATGTAAGTAGTAAAATTTGTTTGCACATATTGTATCTGTTGGTCTTCCAATAAAAATAATAAATAAATATTAGTGGGGTAATATTTAGAACCACATAACCGTGTCGGGATGCAGTTAAAGAATACTACCACCGTCTCTCTTCCCTTGGGCGTCGTAAAAGGCGACTAACGGACTAAAGACTGCACATACATCCAACAGCATAGAGCGGCGATGGGCTCACCTCCTGTCACGCTGAGCACATTGTGCAGTCGCTATTTGCTGAAAAGTGGACTATGGCTGAGGACTGCTTTTGCTGTCCTCATTGTCTAGTCTCTGACTAACCCTTCGGGGATAATAGTGAAATTTACTGCAAGTAAAAAAGGAGATTGCGAAATTCATCTGATAATAAATTATAGGAACTTAAATAAAGCTTTCGCTAAAAAATGCGATTCTAAAATTTGCTGCAACTGAATAATGCGTTTGCGAAATTCTCCTAACAAACTGTAGGTATAAGGAATATAAAACAGGACAAAGTGAGAATAAAATAATTTAAATAATATTTTGGGACGAAGGAAGCATATTGTTTGGGACGAACCAAGATTTTTTTATGTTGGACGCATCTCAGTGGGACGAACAAAGCAAAAACCATGTTTTCGTGGTCGGCGCAGTATGTCTTTTTCTTCCATACAAACTCGGTCTTCGTCATCAAACCACACAACTCTAATATAGACACATATAAATATACGTTATATTTGTATGAGAATATGCTACCTCTATTCTCAAGGCTATTGCATTTCACAGCGAAATACCTGCTTAGAATTCAGGTCTATACTAACAACGGTATCGTTCGACTCTATGATAATGCGGTAAGATTCATTTCTGGTTAGCATTGTCACCGTTTTTTTTTGTTCACTGTACTGATTATACTTACAATGCTTGCGAAACAATGCACACTTGCACAAACACCTAGATTCATTAAGAAAGTAAAATGAGGTGGAGCTGTAATTAGGTACGCTTGTCAGCAAATTCTATTTTGTATCAATTAACAAAACAAGTATTGACGAGTAATATATAAATACTAGACTAAATAAAGATAGTTGTGTTTTTAGTATGTTCTTTAAAAAGGTCATATTATCATAAATACAATTTTTAGAACGATGTTACTCTTTTTTTCTTATTAGGACATCTATTAGACTAATTTTCCATAAGTTTGTGAAAAGTTAAAATTGATGCTTTTGCGGCCGAAATTAATAATCAGTTGTTAGACAACACACCTCACCACCTGGCTGGTACAGGCTTACTACCTATCACACTGAGCACATGTGCAGTCGCTATCCTACTATAAGCAGTCCTCTACTATGTCCACTTTTCACCAAACAAAAAAAATAATTAGCCAAATCGGTGGAGCCGTTCTGCCCCTTGCTCTTGAAACCGATCGCTATTGGATCGGATTGGTATTGTGAATTTTCGTACTCCTAAGTTACGACACCAGAGCTAATATGAATTCATATTGCGTGGATATTGAGTGAAAAAATACAAAACTCAATGCCATTTAGTTCACACTATATGAATCCAAATTAGCGCTGGTGTCGTAACTTAAAAATATGAAAATTCACAATACCAATCCGATCCAATAGCGATCGGTTTCAAGAGTAAGGGCTGAAGTGATGCACACACAAATAGTTCGGCAATGGATTTTAATGAAACCATTTTAGCATTTATTTTACTTTCGTTCATACCTTTGGTGCCTATTTTTTATCAAAATTCTTGTGAACCCCAAGGATTTGAATAATTCGGTCTAGCCGCACATCCAAAACTAAGTTATCATCTAAAGTTACAAACTCAACAGTGCAACTGAATTAACCTTTATTGTAGTGTGTTAGAGTTCCATTTCGTGTGACAGAACAGCGTATCAACCCGTCAATTCTCTCATGCTTCAAGAGAAAAACTTGGCAGTAAAAGTGTTTATCGTCAGTGGCCAACCAACTCCGTAAGACCTAGAATGTAATTTTATTTGGAGCTAGATGTGGAGCTAGAGCTATTTTAGCTAGATTTAGTGCTCTCATAATAATAGAAATCTTTTGTATCTAATACTAATACTAAAATTACAAATCATTTACCCTGTCCATCCCATACCTGTCTGCGTTATGCCTATTTCTGTCAATTATATTTCAAAATGTTTCATATTTTTTTATTTGAATATTATAACTTACTTACGCAAATGTCCTAGTTAAAATACTACTAAGCTACAAAAAAAAACAAATCAGCTGATCCATATAAAATAATAAAACTCGAATGCACTCAATTCGATGAAATGTATGAATTTTATTTACATTTCAAAGTTGCCAACACACAAATACTTGTTCCAGGATGGCCCATTTCCGGGATTATATACATAAATATAATGACGACTATAATTCCCGAAGGGTTTATCAGAGACTTCACTTGCGCTACCCGGGATACAACCTGGAACATGCATTTGTGCCACGAGCCGGTGTTTGTGCCTGTCGCCTTGGCAATCTTGAAGATAGGGACCTCTCCATCTTATGGCTGCACGTCGACTGCGGACGTCATCCTCGCGTCTACGAGCGGTAACATTGGAACTGACCAACTCATCGAGACCGTCCAAACAGCGACAGACTCCCTTCTCCAACGGATCCCCTCGGCCGAGATTGTGGTATTGGGAGACTTCAATGCCCACCACGTCGAATGGCTTGGTTCACGCACAACTGACCACGCAGGTAGAGCCGTTCATGACTTCGCTCTGGCCTACAGTCTGTCCCAATTGGTAACCGAGCCAACACGGGTTCCAGATGTGGAGGGCCATGCACCTTCTTTATTAGACCTTCTGCTGACCTCGCACCCAGACGGCTATCAAGTTTCTGTTGATGCACCACTAGGCTCATCAGACCACTGTCTGATTCGCAGCACTGTGCCTCTCACAGAAACTTCAAAACCGCAACCAGCGGCTAGCCGTCGAGTCTGGCATTATAGGTCGGCGGACTGGGATGGGATGCGAAGCTTCTTTGCGTCCTACCCGTGATGGCGAGTTTGCTTCTCGCTGGATGATCCTGATGTCGCCGCTGACTCTGTCGTTGATGTGATACTGCAGGGAATGGAACTTTTCATTCCAAACTCTGTGGTTCCCATTGGCGGCAAGTCCCAACCATGGTTTGGTCGTTGCTGCGAAATGGCGTCTCGCCAAAAGCGACAGCATTACCAAGCCTGGGCTAATGCGGTGTCATCAAAGGATCCAAACACCAGTGCGCTCAGAAAGAAGTACAACTTTGCCGCCAGATCCTTTAAGAAGGACATTGCCAAGGCGAAGTCATCATTCATAGGTAGAATTGGCGAGAGGCTAGTGCGTCTTCCTTCGGGGACGCGTGCGTTCTGGTCTCTCGCCAAAGCTATCTTAGGGAATTTTTGTCAGCCGTCCCTACCACCATTGCACAAGACCGATGACTGCCTGGCCTATACTGCAAAGGAGAAAGCCGATCTCTTGGGCTCTCTTTTCGCATCAAACTCGACCTTGGACGATGGGGAAAACTCTCCACCAACCATACCGCATTGCGCTTGTACAATGCCAAACGTTCATTTCCTGCAAAGGTCAGTTCGTAAGGCTCTTTTTTCCCTTGATATCCATAAGGCGAGTGGGCCAGATGCAGTTCCACCCATTGTGCTTCGGACGTGTGCTCCTGAATTGGCACCAGTTCTAACGCGCCTTTTCCAGCTCTCTTACACCACTGGCGTCGTCCCGAGCTCTTGGAAGACAGCCCTTGTGCACCCGATTCCAAAAAAAGGCGATCGCTCAGATCCGTCTAACTACAGGCCAATAGCTATTACCTCTTTACTCTCCAAAGTAATGGAGTCCATTATAAACCGCCAGCTCTTAAGGTACCTAGAAGAGAACCAGCTACTAAGTGATCGCCAGTATGGTTTTCGTCGCGGTCGATCGGCTGGTGATCTTTAAGTGTACCTTACTCACCGATGGGCGGAGGCAGTCGAGAGTAAAGGGGAGGCACTGGCAGTTAGCTTGGACGTAGCGAAAGCTTTTGACAGGGTTTGGCACAGGGCTCTTTTCTCTAAACTTCCATCATACGGGCTTCCAGAGAAATTGTGTTCATGGGTTGCCAGCTTTCTTACTGGGCGTAGCATCAGAGTCGCAGTCGACGGTTCGTGCTCCGACATGAAGCCCGTGAATGCTGGAGTCCCGCAGGGGTGTGTGTTGTCCCCTACTTTGTTTCTTCTGCATATCAATGACATGCTGCATAACAACAGCATTCATTGCTATGCGGATGACAGTACTGGGGATACGCTCTACACCGGGCGAGCTAATATTTCTCTGGAAAGCGTCATCGAGAACCGGAATAAAGTTGTGGCTGACACCGAGAACATGTTAAGTCATGTCTCGGATTGGGGCCGACATAACCTAGTCCGCTTTAACTTCTCCAAAACACAAGTTTGCGCATTTACCGCGAAAAAACATCCCTTCGTCGTACCTCTGAACTTTGAGGGAGCTCCCCTTGATACCAATCCGATTATTGGAATCCTTGGCGTCGATATTTCGAGTGACGTTCAGTTTCGTGGTCATTTACTACATTATACATAATTTTATAAATTTTGTCTTCCTATAGGTATTTAATTTTGTGTGATTTTATTTTATTTTAATTTTTGCTTTTTTTTTTTATTAATATTTTAGTCTTTATGTTATGTTCTATTGAATTCCATTTGCTAATCAACATTATTTATAAGATGGCGATTCTAATTAATTGTCTATTTTAATGATTTTTTTTCTTTTTTTTGTTTGTTAATAATTGTCATAATTTAATTAATTATTGTGGCTTGCATTACATGTTGTCTGCACATGCCCGTGGAGTTACAGCATACCAATGTTACTGTGTCCTTGTTTGTTTTATTGTATTTTCCGTTGTAACTCTGTTATGTGTGGCTAATAAATAAAATAAAATAAAATAAATTTGGAAGGTAAAGCTAAATTAGCTTCGAAAAAGCTGGGTGTGCTTAATAGAGCGGGTCAGTATTTCACGCCGGCCCACCGTTTACAACTGTATAAAGCACAGGTCAGGCCGCATATGGAATACTGCTCCCATCTCTGGGCTGGAGCACCCCAATACCAACTCCTTCCATTTGACCGCATTCAACGCAGAGCTGCTCGAGTTGTCGGCGACGTGGTTATTTCAGGTCAGCTCGATACACTGGCTCTTCGGAGAGACGTTGCGTCTCTCTGTATATTGTACCGTATATATCATGGGGAGTGTTCTGAGGAATTGTTCGGCTTGATCCCTGCCGCTAAAATTAGCGGAAGGAAATCCTTCACCGCACTACACGCAATCGACTGTCATTCCATCCACATCGCCTTGATGGATGGCGGTCTACTACTGTGCGTTTTTCAAAAAATTTCTTGCCTCGAACTACAGTGTTGTGGAACCAGTGGCCTGATTCACGTATTTCGTAATAGTCGAAATATCGTTTACGTTTAGAAGTCGTCCTATTGAAAAACAGTCATAAATCCGTATTCACCTGTCATTTCGCTAGAACGATTACTCGATAGGAACGCAACTCAGCGATTTGTCAACTATTTAAACTTAATGTTGCCATTAGAGTTCTACCAAACAAATTCAAATACTTTTTGTTAACAAAACATGCAGAAATGTTTATTATTTTATTCCAACGACTTGGAAATTGTCTAATCTGACGTGTAATCGCTGAAATTCGATAAAACTAAACGTCAAAATAATAGGTGAATACCGCGGAGGCGACGATCGAACTTCGATTAATGCACGTGAATACGCTTAAACAAAACCGACTTAAACAAAATCGTGCGATTGATACGTGAATACGAAAAGTGACTTCAGCGATCAAATCGCTTGCATGTCGTTGAAGTTTTGTTACGTGAATTAGGCTACAGCTCTCGGCGGCGGTATTTCCGGACCGTTACGACTTAGGGATCTTCAAGAAACGAGCCTATTCCTTCCTTAAAGGCCGGCAACGCGCCTGCGATTCCTCTGGTTTTGCGGGTGTCCATGGGCGGCGGTGATTACTTTCCATCAGGTGACCCGCTTGCTCGTTTGCCTCCTTCTGCTATAAAAAAAAAAAAAAAAAAGACTAGGCAATGAGGACAGCAAGAGCAGTCCTCTACCATAGTCCACTTTTCACCAAATAGCGTCTGCACAATGTGCTCAGCGTGAGAGGTGGAGAGCTGCTCTATGCTGTTAGATGTATGTGCAGTGCAGTCTTTAGTCCGTAAGTCGCCTTTTACGACATCCAAGGGAAGATAGGGGGTGGTAGTATTCTTTCACCGCTGCGCGACACGGTTATATGCTTGGATTATATACCTTTTTCCAAATACCCTGTGGAATTGTTGTTTTGTTTTTCACATACATCTACCAGCGTAGAGCGGCGATGGACTCACCACCAATCACGCTGAGCACAGTTGTTATTTAGTGAGACGTGGACTGTGGCAGTAGACTGTTTTTTTGGAATCTAGGACACATTCGTCAGATTCCTTTTTCGTCAGAATTAATTATGAGATTTTTTGACGTGACAACGTCTTAAATTAGGTTAGCTGGGAGACACTTATGAAAAAGTGTAACGCTCGTCGGGAACGTAACGATGAGTCACCGAACGAGAGAGAGGCCCGCCGAATGCCTTGCGTCTCTCTCCCACTAAATAGTTAAGTTTAAGTTTACATGTACAATGTTTTAGTAAACAAAATAAAACAAAATAAAATAAAATAAAATAAAATAAAATAAAATAAAATAAAATAAAATAAAACAAAATAAAAAAAATAAAAAAAAAATAAAAAAAAAAATAAAAAAAATAAAAAAAAAAAAAAAAAAAATATATATATATATATTTCTATAGTTAAAATTTGTGCAATTCTTATTTTCATTCAATTCCTTGTTCCTATTGTGCAATTTAATTATATTCATATCAATAAATATTCTACCGAGAAAAAGACGTTGTCACGTAAAATCTTCGCCCGTAAAACCGACTTTACAGGCAACCAATTTTTTTTAACGAAAACTGACTTTTGGTCGGATTTCGCTTTCGTCAGAACAGCCTATAATTTATACTGACGAAAAAGGAATCTGACGAATGTGTCCTACATCATTTGTGGTACTTATTGCCTAGGCTCTGATTAACCCCTCGGGGAGAATACTCGTGAGTATGTTTACGTGAATGTTTATTTAACAGACCATTAAAAAAATGCGTCCAAAGTAAACATAAAACAAATCATGCCGTCATTGATAAAGGCGAGACATTCCAATAATGCGTTCGTTATATCAAACAATATTCTTCTAAGAACGGTTGTTTGGCTGAACGCTCTGAAAGATTCCTTGCTACTGGAAGTTACGTCACATTTGACTTGGATTATTCTTATGTCCTATTGAAATCTTAACACTGACAGCCTATAAACGCCCCATGAAAAGGTTAGTCCGAGACTAGGCAATGAGGACCGCAGAAGCAGTCGACTACCATAGTCCACATTCATCAAATAACGACTGCGCATGTCCTCAGCGTTACAGTTAGTAAGCCCGTCGCCGCTCTATGCTGTTGGATGTACGTACAGTTGGGATGTGTGTGCAGTCTTTAGTCGCCTTTTCCGACACCCAAGGGAAGGGGGGTGGTTCAATGACCTTTTATATATAGACTAGTTACACCTGAACAAATTGCATTTAAAAATAGCGAAATTGTTTCTCGGCCGCCATTGTTTTCTCTCTTTCACTCTTACAGAAACGTCTCTCTCTTACATAGTACACGCGTCTCACTCATGCATATCGAATTGGCAACAGGGCAAATGTCCTCACTAAATGAAAATTTCTATTTTAAATTTATTTTTACAATAATTACGAGTGAAATTAAAAAAAATCTTGTTTCATGGTTGCAGTATAATTATTACAATTTCTGTATACGCAGGAAGGCCTTTTATCCAAATAACAACACAAAACTTATAACGGTAACGATCGTATTGACGTGACAATGACTGACGTGTGACTAAATGAGGTCCAGGCAATTACCTGGATTTGTTCTAGTCACTACGGAGGGCAGGTAACGTATCTACACATATAATATCATTGGGGTGGTAGTATTCTTTCACCGCTATATAACACGGTTTTATTAACCTATAAACGTACACGCTGGGCCAATGAGAGTTGTTGGGTTAAACCTACTCAAATTGTATTAACCACCGCCTTTTTCCTTCCTAATACCGAATGTAGTGATTACTGCTCGAAATGGATACAAAATTGTGTAGCTTTGAAACGTGTTCACATATTAAAGCACTCGACTGTACACTCTTTTTCGCAAATACACTTGACACCTTTCGCTCGCAGCCCAAGAGCGGGGAAAGTATTTGAAAAGGGTACGATTTAAGATCAAAGCAATATCCGGTGGCCCTTCCTGAGTTACTCTAGCTATATGCTTGTTTGTAAATAAATCTACATACTATTATATAAAAATAAATTGATGTTCGTTTGTCTTGCAAAAACTAGAGAACGACCTAACCGATTTGGTTAATTTTTATCTTGAAATATTTGTAAAGGTTCAGGGAAGATTTAAACGGTGAGAAAAAAATAGTAAAAATCCTTTAAAAAAACTATAAACATAAAAACACGTCGTGCAATATAGGTATTAAATATTAATTGGTTGCTATAAACTTTTTGCAGTTTTCTTACTTCTTCTTCGCGTCATTTATCGTTTTCCTTGTCGGTTGAGTTGTAATGTTGTTGTTAGGGTGTCTATACTATAATATCTATATACACATGTATGTAATGCTTAATAATGTATAACCGCATTTTTTATTGGAAAACAGTCAGTCATAATCGAGACCTGAATGGTATCATTTTGGCTCCTTATCCCAACCTCATATGTGATTTGGACAGGACAACATCTGCCGGGTCTGCTAGTAATACGTAGTACTATTATTCATTCTGTGCTAGTCACACTTCACACTAATACTATAAAGGCGAAAGTTTGTGAGTGTGTACGTATGTTACTTCTTCACGTAAAAACTACGTGAGGAGCTCGATGGCGCAGCGGCTAGCGCGATCGGCTTGCGATCTTGCCCGCTAAGCAACTTTCGCAATACCGGGTCGCCTGATAGGTGACCAATTAAAAAACATTTCGAGCTTCCTCCGTGCTTCGGAAGGCACGTTAAGCCGGTTGGTCCCAGTTGTTGTCGTAAGATAGCAGTCGTTAAAACCCACCAACCCGCACCGTGATGGGTTATGGCCCAATATCCCCACGTGCTACTCGTGGGAGGCCTGTGCCCAGTAGTGGGACGTTTATAGGCTGATGATGTAAAAACTACTGAATGGATTTGGATGAAATTCGGCATACAGATAGTTTATAACCTGGATTAACACATAGAATATTTTTTATTCCGATATTCAAACGGGAACGGGAATCACACGGGTGAAACCGCGAGCGACCGCTAATAATAAATAAATGTGAAGTATTATTTCTTAACAGGGCAAAAACCTTCTTTTTTGAAATCAATTCTAAACTACAAAATATGGGTAATGGCTAAAACACCACACTTGCTAAATGCGGGTCAGTGATTACAAGCCCGGGCGCAGCATCGCCAAATCCGAAAACACACGTTGCCCAACCTGGAAATTGAACCTTGTACCAGCGGTTCTCGGGTCGCACGCTTTTCACAGGGCTACTAAGGTGTTTATCAAAAAAAAATATAAATTTACTACGGAAAAGCTATTGGCCTTCCTGATGTAAAGTGATGATGTAAGGTGGTGATGAAGGCCGATGGTTATGTTATCTTTAGCATTTCAAACATATTAATGCTATAATTCATGTTATGGAAACATTAAATTGAATTTGCTTACGCAAACACCAAATATCTAGCCCGAGATAAGTATTCTTTTGAAACTTATTTATATGGTAAGATAACAGATAAATATACATAAACATAGAAAAAACACCCAGTCCCGAAATCAACTTAGAAAAGCTGGTTTTCCCTAAATTGACCTGACCGGGAATTGAACCCAGGACCCCAGAGATGGCGCGACGCCACACCCGTCGTGCTAACCACTCCACTACGGAGGTCGTCATGTTATATAAGGTGGTAGTAGCTAGCAAGGCGAGTTTATAAACTCGACATGCCCTAAAACCAACCACATCGAGTACAAATATAAGCCCAATCTTTCGACGGTTTGCAATCTCGCTAGCTACATATATAATTTACAGATACACCCCTCAAGCCCCAAGCGCCTCTTTTAACCGCCTCTGTGGTCTAGTGGCTAAGCTACCTGTTTCAGACCCAGAGGTCCCGGGTTCGATTCCCAGCGGGGAGTACATCTTTGTGTGCTCGGTTTGGTTGGTGGTAGGGCTGTTAAGTCCGCCTGGCTAGCTACCACCATCTTATCTAAGTCTGTCGCCATAACAACGATGTTTATAGCATTGTTGTGTTCCGGCAGTTTGAGATAAGATAGCCAGTTCCTCAGTGGTTGAGGATTCCGGGTGTAGCGCGCTTCCACCTTCGGCCTTATCGTCACTTACCATCAGGTGAGATGAAGGCAAAGCGCTTACCCGTTGCCAATAAAAAAAAAAAAAAAAAAAAGCGGCCAAATATGGCCGCTTGGGGCTTGAGGGGTGTATCTCCTAAAAAACTCGCCGAGCCGTTAAATGATAAGATAGATTATAAATAATCTAAAGGTATTTACAATGTACGCTGACTTAAACAATCTAATGCATACAGGAATCATGTTACCATGTCGCGTAGCGGATAATAAATACTACCACCCCCTCACTTCTCACGGGTGTCGTAAAAGGCGACTAACGGACTAAAGACTGTATATACTTCCAGCAGCATAGAGCGGCGATGGGCTCACCACCTGTCACGCTTAGCACATGTGCAGTCGCTACTTGGTCAAAAGTGGACTATGGCAGAGGACTGCTTTTGCGGTCATTGCCTAGTCTCTGACTAACCCTTCGGGGATAATAGTCGTGATTATATGTATGTAACTTTATCTAGACTGTGGATTGCTTTCGGTAAGAAAACTGTATTTGAAAAATATTATATTAAAAACACATAAGACTTTACCATACATTAACAATAATAAAGGAAAAAGAAGGAAACATAATGTAGCTAAAGTTCCTCAAAACAAAACTATGTTTGCAAGTTCTCAGTACAATAGTCGTTCAGCTCGAATATACAATATAGTTAACAAAGAAATAAACATATATGATAAACTATACAATGAATGTAAAAAGGATGTACACACATGGTTAGAATTTCAAAAATATGAACAGATAGAGTTGCTTTTACATCAAACTAAATAAAACACAACATACGCACAGACTTCCACACACGCACAGTCTTACACACACACGTACACACTCACACTCACTAACACCCCTCACACACACTAACATACACACACACTCATACACACACACACACACACACACACACTCACACACACATACCTCATCACTTCATATCGTTTACACCCACAAAAATTGAGACATAAAATAAATCTATGTAAACTTAGAATTAAGTAGAGTAGTAGAAATTTTTGTTTGTTAAGTTTCTAATTAATAGTCTTAAAATACACAATGATAAATGTAATGGAAGAGCGGAGTCATCTGGTACAGGCAATATTTGCTTAAAAGTTGACTCCGGCCACTAATATTTGTAAAACATATCTTTTTAATGAAATAAACTATTCTTGTTCTTAAACTATTCTTATTCTTATGTAATCAAGTGACAATCAGTAGAGCAACCATTGCCCAGTCAAGGGTGCTAATCCCGGTCACAACAATCCAGCCAGTCAATACAGATATGACTGAACCGGACAGAACAATAATTGGTTGTCCGCATGATCCGGACGGACGCACTATGTACTATTAATAATGGAACGATTCACTTTGGATTCAATAATCAGTGATAGGTAGTACAGTAGCCTAATACACATAACAAAACTTCAACGACATGAGTAGGTAATTATTGGGCATCCTGGAACACTTTTTTTTTTTCACTCCATTGATCTCACTGCCGTTCGAGCAATGTCGTAAAAAAGTGTTCCAGGATGCCCAATAATCATTTATGAAATGTTGTGCAGACTTACGGAATATTGTAGGTTTTCCATATTGAGTCACCAAAATTCACTGTTTTTATCACTATGATACACTATTAGCTAACCAAAACCTAAATTTGGATTACGCACAGTAGCTACCACTATGAAATTTTTCATTTTCGTCTAGGCTGGTGGCACCTAACAGCAAGTTTTTGTCGTGATCTGGTAATGGAATATGATTTTTCAATTTTTCCCAGTGGCTGATGCTAAGGAATAAAATCTAGGCCGATTGCTCATGCCTGTCGCCCAGTGGCTGGTGGCATCCAGATATTATTCCATTAAAAGTATCTAGGCCGATTGCTCATGCCTGTCGCCCAAGGGCTGGTGGCATCCAGATACAATTATTCCGTTGAAAAGTATCTAGGCCGATTGCTCATGCCTGTCGCCCAGGGGCTGGTGGCATCCAAATACTTATCAGCGTAATAAATAGCATAGGTAAATCGATCATTCATACCCGATAACAGATGTTAACAAAAAATTTTACGTATAGGCTGGTAGCCCCTAGACAGCAAAATGATGATTTCATTGCGAAGCCAGTGAGTGATGGGTGGTCACCCATCTATCCAGGATTCCGGTTTGTTTAGCCAAAACTTTCACATCACTTGCACTAGGTACATGCACCGTACACTAACAGCGTGGGAATGGTTTATGTTACTCTGTAGTACCTGTGAACCATGAACGATGCAAAGTCAGCTTCTTCGTACACGCGTGTGTGTGTGTCCATACTTGTGTTACGTTGTTAAAAATAGATGACTATAGGAATGTCAATTGTAATACTTATGATATAAAGAACCAATTACATCTACAAAGTAAAACTAGTTTTATGCAGTAAATGTAATAAATTGTAATTTAAGCATTTAAGTACATTGACGTACATAGTAACAAGAAGTCAGGGGAACTTGAAAATTGCATTTATGCAAATTTGATGTACAAGCTCTATCCTATGGTTCCATTTGTGTTTTTTATCATTAAATTGTATTATTAACAAAAGCGATTTAGTTAATTATAAGTAAATACATATTGGACAACATCACACACCTACATACTCAAATCCCAAAGTTAGTAGCTTCACTTGTGTAATGGAAATCAGAAACACCAAACAAAAAAAAAAAAAAAACACACTTATATTTGGGTGCGGTAATCGAACTCGCGACGCGACCCTTGCGTAATACGCAGATTCTATTCGGACGATAGCCGACCTACACTATACACGATACTTTTACTTAGATAATAAAACAAATGAATGAGTCCTAAAATCGCGAATCAATGGGATGGCTTTTATTGATTAAAATTAAATTTAAAATTATAACATGCACTAGTGTGCATATTATACATGTTGCACACTACAATAATTGTCAACTTTACAAAAACAAAACTTAAGTAACTAAAGCAAACACTAAAAAAAAAAAACATCCTTAGCCCAAATAGTACTCAATACTTAATAGCACCGGGAATCGAATCTATTGATGGTATAGGCCACCGGCCGCTATGCTACTTGGTAATACATTATAAGTGAAGGCAATAAAGATGTGTACACAACAGTGTTACAATAATGCAATGACTTTTTTTAATGTTGTACTTTTTTGTATTTATAGTTTTACACCTTTATCAAATCAACTAGCTGTACCCGTGACATCGTTTGCGTAGAATTAATTTGGAATAAATAATGTAGATAATTATTACTAAATATATGTGGTGCCATAGTAAATACTGATTTAATAACAAGTTGTAGAGTACCAAAATTTTATAATCGAGAAGAAACTTATAACATCGTATATATCATTTATTTATTTACTGATATATGTACACCAATAACATTAATTATTTATTCAAGTACAAATCTTAGCGATAGCATCACAATTGTGAACTCTGCCTTACAGGTATGTTTATCGTCAATATGTGTGCATCGAATTCTCAGATTCGAATGAAATATCATGTAACATGAAACTTTTGTTTTTCATTTATAATTTTTTGCAAACGTTTCAGAAAAAGTTGAGATTCTAAACTGTTTTATTTAATATTAATTTGTATGGTTATTAAATACCCTTTACGACGCTAAGCCATTGTAGGTTAAGGTATGCTTTGTAATATTTTTGCCTCAAGGTTTACGATATATGTAAAATTCCCTATTTAATCTTCAGTAAATCTAAATGCGGTTCATATCTTTTGTCGACTCCGTGCCATCTTGATAATTCTGACCGGGAAACAAGTGACAACAAGTGCGCCGAAATTGCTGCCCGTCGCTAGCCAGCCACAGCCACCGCCAGCCGCCAATAGCCACCGCCCGCTCGCCCTAGCCAGCTGCTGCGCTACTCACCGAAGTCCCGCTAGCACCACGAAGATCCGCGCAATTGCAATTATGTTCGTAAGTTTTTAAACTGTCTCGGATAATTTTTATTATTTTAATTTTAGCATTACAATGCTATACTTATGTAGTTAGACCCCGCCTCGGTTGCTCCTACTACGCTAAACGAGACTTACCGGCCTCGGTAGCTTAGTGGTCAGAGTATTGGACCGGTAATCCAAAGGTCGTGGGTTCGATTTCCACTCGAGCTTCCTGAGACTGGTTGATTTTTTCTAGTAAAATTTTATCTTGTCTCGGATAAATTTAACTAATTATTATCCCGTGTATGCATACTTAATTATATTTTCATTTGGCTTTCAGGTCGGACACTGAGTACAAGCGCCCCAAGGAGACCAAGAACAAGAAGCAGTTTGCCAACCACTTCCTCTCGGACAACGACGAAGGATCAACGACTTCTAGTAAAAAGTATGTGTTCGAAAAATATATATATTATTTTTTTTTTAATTCTATTGTTGCTGTACTCACGGTGGCAGATCAACCTACCCAAAACTGCCAATTTCTACAATCAATTTTGAACTTTATTATCTGGTTATAAGGATACATATACATAGGTACATTTACGTAAAAACGTGTTTCTTTTGAAATCGTTGATAGTTTTAAAAACTTATGAAGATTAGTTTCAGCAGTTGAACACAGTTCCCCTATATAGAGTACTTATTTGTTTTTATTTTTTATTTCTAGTATCAAGAAAAAAGAAACAAAATTGCCAGTGAAGAGGAAGCTACCGAAAAAGATATCGTCTTCAACGAAGAAATCGACCGGGTGGCAGCTGGATTCAGACAGTGAAGACGAAACGGCTGCCCAGCACGCGGCTAAACAAGGAACCCTAACGTCCTCGCTGTCGCGCCGGGTGGCGGACGGCGTGCTGCGGCGCACCGCTGACTTGGATGGCGACGTATTTATAGACCTCAAAGTCTACAACGTAAGGGACATCCTACCGGTAGAGCCTAAAGACCGATGGGAACACGCGGTTGTCTCTTTAAAGTTTCAATGTGACTCGGAATGCTCCCAAATGGTTCAGCTAACAGAGGTCATAAAGGACTGTAAGCGGCAGTTCACCAGCGAGGGCAAATTTTTTAAAACTACTTAGTTTTAATACTTATACTTATACTTATAATTTTAAACTACTAAGTTTAAGTCGTTTTTAATATTAGTTTTTCTTTTTACTTTTTTAAAATTAAGACAGATTTAGTGTTAGTTTTGTTAACTTTTTAATTTTGTAATTAGGTATCATAAGATTTAAAACTAATAAATAAAATAAATAAAAAAAAAAAAAAAAAATCTTCGAGAGTAAACCTCATTAATTAGTATTAATTACAATTCTTACTTACCTACTAATGCTGTCACTAAAAACATAGGTAGGTAAAATACGTTTTAAATACAGATGCTTACTATCTTATCTACATAATTAAACTAGCAGCCTCCAACAGCATAGCCTCTTAGCAGTTTAGTTTAATTGTTTGTTTGTAATAAAATATTGAGTTTCTGAAACCGACATGGCAAAGAGAACAGTTTATTGCACAGTTTGTGACATATCTATTAAAAGTAGCGCTTTCTCAGCCCATTTACGAAGTACAATACACAAAAATAATAATTCTATTGAAGTAAGTAGTGGCATTGAAAAAGTAAGTAGTGCATTCCGCAGTCGGATTGCATCGTATCGGGTGCGGCCGGGCTCGGGGGGAGACGGTGACGTCAGCGATCGCAGCACGTGCCCGCCAGCTGTGTTTTTACGCGGGCTCCGATCTCGTGTGCAGGAGTTGCTATCTGCGCGACAAGCTACCTATCATTCTATTAAAGTCAATTTTGAATTTTTTGCTGATTTTGCTTTACTTAACAGCACAAGTGAAATAAAATCATTCGCAACTGAAAACGTGATATTTCATCAGAATTATTGTTTTAGTGAAATATATTCGAACGCAGTCGATACTATTGTAACAAAGATTGACGAATTTCAAGAAAGAGATAGTGGTTGGGCTTTTATAAGCAATTTATACTTAGAAGTCAATATTAACAAATATAACCCATTGAGGGCTGGTCAGTTTATAGAATTACCGAAATGTTTAAAATCGAGACACGCATGCATAAATATTCGAAATAATGATGCGTTCTGTTTTTTGTGGAGTGTAATGGCTGCGTTATTTCCCGTAAGCAATAATGCCCATCGCATATCATCGTATCCGCGCTACGAAAAAATTCTCAATACTGATAATATGACTTTTCCTGTAGGGTTTTTGGACATTCGAACCTTTGAGAAAAATAATCCTAAAATTAGCATAAACGTGTATGGTCTAGCAAACAAGTCACAGATTGTCGGTCCTCTGTACAAAACAGAACGTAGAAAAAAACACCATATCAATTTACTACTATTAGAAAAGGGTAATTTTAAACATTATTGTTTAATAAAAAATTTAAATAAATTATTAAGACCCCAGTTAACAAAACATCATTCAAAAATATATTTTTGTGACGACTGTATGATATTTTTTAATAAAATGGAAACATTTGATGCTCACATTTGTAGCGGTGTTCGGACTGTGCTACCGGATCAAGGAACCGTAATACAATTTAACCATTTCGAAAGAATGCAAGATATGCCGTTCGTTATTTATGCGGATTCCGAATCTTTATTAGAACCTAAATCGAGTGGTGACGGGCTAGATTCAAAAAATACAATTGTGTTAGAAAAACATTTGCCAGCCGCTTTTGCGTATTATATTGTCTGTTCGTATGATAGCTCTCGCAATAAATACGTATCGTATCGTGGAAAAGATTGCGTTGAAAAATTCATAGAATTTCTCAAAAAAGACGTAAAAGAAATAAACAAAACTTTAAAAAAAACCATTCCAATAACGTTATTATCAGCTGAAGAGCAAGAAAATTTCGATAAATGTAAAAATTGTTTCCTCTGTGATCAGTTATTATTGGACGATAAAGTCAAAGATCATTGTCATTTGACAGGCAAATATCGAGGTGCGGCACATTCTTACTGTAATCTACAGTTTTGTTTACCTAAATTTGTTCCCGTATTTTTTCACAATTTAAGCGGGTATGACAGCCATTTATTTATTCGACAACTAGGAGATACCCCGGGGGGAATAAAAGTCATTGCCAAAAACAAAGAAAATTATATATCTTTCACGAAGTTTTTTCATATGAAACTTCAGGAATATTTTCCAGTTAGATTTGTAGATTCATTTAAATTTTTAGGTACCAGTTTAGGAAAACTTGTAGGTAACTTGACTAGTAATGACTTTGCGCATTTGTCTTATTTTTTCCCAAATAAAGAGCACTTTGATCTAATAAAACGCAAAGGCGTGTATCCCTATGAACACATGACGAATTGGAGTTGTTATGATGAAGATGTGTTACCGCCGCGAGAATGTTTTTATAGTACTTTGACCAATGACACCATTTCTGAATCGGATTATTATCACGCTCAACATGTTTGGAAAACGTTTCATTTGAAAAATCTCGGTGAATACACCGACTTATACCTTAAAACAGATGTAATTTTACTAGCAGATGTATTTGAGAATTTTCGTCTAACTTGTAAAAATAATTATAGGTTAGATCCTGCATTTTACATGACCGCTCCAGGACTAAGTTTCGACGCAATGTTACTTAAAACTAAAGTGAAATTACAACTTATTGAAAACCTAGAAATCGTACGTATGCTTCAAAAGGGCATTCGTGGTGGGGTATGCTTATGCTCCACTAGGTATTCCAAAGCGAATAACAAATATTTGTCAAATTATAATCCGTCCATCTCCGATAACTATTTATTTTACATTGATTGTAATAATTTATATGGGTATGCAATGTGTTCATACTTGCCCTATTCTGATTTTGAGTTAATCAGTCAAACGGAAATAGATAAACTTAATATTCTCCAAGTACCCAATGACTCGAAGTATGGGTATATTTTAGAAGTTGATTTGGAATATCCGGAATACTTACATGAGTTGCACAATGACCTTCCTTTTTGTCCTCAGAAGTTTACACCACCCGGATCAAAATATCCCAAATTGATACCTAATTTGTACGATAAATTTAATTATGTAATACATTACGTACATTTAAAAACGTGCTTACAACACGGTTTAGTATTAAAACGTATTCACCGAGTAATCAAATTTAAACAAAGTCCTTTTTTAAAACCATATATAGATTTAAACACAGAGTTACGTCAAAAGGCTAAATCTACATTTGAACAGGATTTCTTTAAATTATTAAATAACAGCATTTTTGGGAAAACATTAGAAGATACTGAAAAAAGACTCAACGTTCATCTGGTTAATCAGTGGAATGACACCAGAAATAAAACAAAAAAATGTTACACAGCCGAACAATTGATATCGAGGCCTAATTTCCATAGTTCCACGGTTTTTACGGAAAATTTTGTAGCAGTGCAAATGAAACCAGAGTTAATTACTTTGGATAAACCTATCTATATAGGATTCGCTGTTCTGGAAATATCTAAAAATCATATGTATGATTTCCACTACTCCACAATGAAACCTTTTTATGGTTCTCGTTTAAAATTATGTTATACGGACACTGACAGTTTTTTGTATAGTATAGAGACACCTGACATATATAACGATATAAAATTAAAGTTTCAGTCGTACTTCGATACTAGCAATTATACTAAAAATAATCAGTATAATATTGTATGTCGAAACAAAAAGATTCCTGGGTTATTTAAGGACGAGCTAGGCGGGCAACTTATTGTTGAATTTGTAGGACTGCGATCGAAGTTATATTGCGTGAAAACTGAAAATAACGAGTTAAAAAAAGCAAAAGGAGTAAAGAGACCTGTAGTCAAAACTCTTACTTTTAAAGATTTTAATAAAGTGTTATTGCACAATAAGTTGATAAAGAAAAAGAATGTTGTGTTTAAGTCTCTGAAACACGAAATTTTTACTCAATCTGTTAACAAAGTTGCCTTATCTTCAAATGATGACAAACGAATTATACTTAAAGATAAAATATCCACTTTGTCATGGGGGCATAAATCTAGTTTGTTCTAGAAAAAAAGAAGATTTTCTAAAAGCGGTTGGAAAAGATTGCCCGGCCGCATTTACTTACTGATGCTATTGTTACACGATTAGCTATATGCTATATGCTTCATAGTTTGCATGTTGTTTTTGAATGTAAAACCTACAAGACTTATGTATAGTTATTGCGATTTCATAACAAAAACCACCTTTATTTTATTAAAAGATTTTTAATTTGTATAATTTTATTACATGAGTTAATGAAATTTAATATTATTACATTGTATCTAATATTTTGTATCATAGTAAATACTTTTATAAATGTATTCAGTGTATTATTTAGTAAGATAAGCTTTTTATAAATAAATATACTTATTTTCAGTAATACAAAAATTGTATTATTTCAAATATCACCATGACGTTTCCACTGTAAATTAACTACAATTAAGTATCCTACATTCTCTCTGCCTAAATATTAATGTTATTACCGTAGGTTATAATATTTTCAATAACGTAAAACCTCAGATGCGGTGCCCGAACAAGTTCAAACATGTTCATTGACACTATGTCACGTTATGCAAATCTGTAATTTGAATGCATACATCTTCCTAGATATTTGTTTTTTTACTTATTATATATTTTTCAATAATATGATACCCGGTGCCAGCAGAACAAGTCTATACATGTTCATTCCCACGATTGCTGCTATATTACGTTTTGCAATTCAGTAATTTTGATGCATACGACAGTAGTTCCCTTCCACAGTCCAGTCAGTAGCACTTCGTTAGCCGATCTATACACAACCGAGCAACTGCCGCCCGCTGTTTAGTACCTACCTACCTTATTGCACTTCAGAATTTATTCTTTGTAAGTATTACTACCTAATATTAAGCATTTAATATTATTTATATGTTGTATAGTTTATGTTAATCAATAAATGTTTCTAATTTTTCGCAGATCATGGAAGATTCTCAAGACATATGTGGAACCTATTCTCCATCCATATACGCACAAGATCCTAATTTCTGTAGCCCTACCGAAGGCCTCGGTAAATATGTACAAGAAGCATTGGCAAAAAAAGCAGCTCTTAAGAAGAAACAAAAAAGAGATGCAGCACGAAGAAACTGTAGAGATGTGGCGTCGACTTCATATGTAATCACCAAGGATCAAAAAAAAGGAAAACGGCTGATACAAATTCAAGTAGTGGACTTGGAGAACGAAGCTGCTGCATACTCAAGATCTTCAGCAGAAACTACACAGTGCAGTGAAAATGACAATGACAATGGTTGTGTGATACTTAGTGCGCAATATGTGATGCGAGACTCTATAGATGAGATAATGGACCTCACTGAAAACTTAATAAAAAAGATTTCCAGGAAAATTACTAGTGATGATTATTTTTAGTAATTGTTACTTTATTGTTAAACTATTAAAATTTTAAAGTTATAAATTTTTAAGGTAAATCTTAGTTTGTTATTTGAAATAAATAAGTCTTAGTGGTAATCTGTAGAAAACATATAATTAAGTAAGAAGTACTTGATTTATTGTAAAATTATTAAGTAAAAAGAAAATAGTAAAAAAATCTATGTGTAAAATATTCAACAAAAGATATGTAGTAAGTAAAATACTTCTATTATATTTAATTGGTAGTATAGCTAGGTTATAAACTTTTTTGGTAAACCTTAGTTAAAGAATTTCAAATAAATAAATAAGTCTTAGTGATGAGTTTGTATAAAACATAATTATGTAATAATTACTTGAAGCTAAGTTTAATGTTAAATTAAAAAAAAAAAACAAATTAGTATATATATATATATATATATATTTATTTATTTTTTTTCTTTTTAATGTAACGAACTGTTGTAACATTGTTAGATTTTAATGTGGTTTTAATTAAATGATATTTTAAGATACTGAAGTTGTTTTATTATTTTACTATGTGAGGGAATTATTAAAACTGAAAGACTTTTTTATTTAACTTCTATTTATTTAAATATCTGACATCGATACATTATTTTCTATAATCCATTTTCTAATGCATATAACATTTCTTAATGCACAATACTTTATATGGTTGAAACAATTGAATGAAAACATATCTTTACAGTAAAGTTTACTTAGAGTTTCTAAATTAGGTATACCTTTATCACTTATATCTAAAACATTTTCATGTCCACATAATTCTCGCACCCATTTAATTTTTTCTTCTCCTTTTACTATGATCTTGCGTTCTTTGAAGTAAGGTTTAATGAGTCTTTTAAATTCTCTGTAGTCAATATGTCCCTCACTCCATCGGTATCCTCGGTTTCTTTCTATCCACCAAACATGTTTCCTTTCTTCGAGAGTAAGTGTAGAAAATGGACATGGAGGTTTAATTAAAAATATTTGAGTGTGTTCTGATGTGCCTATAACTAATTCCTTGATAATGAATTCATTTTTCTCATTTTTAAAACCTTGCACATCCACTATTATAACATCTTTATTCATGATAGTTTTTTAACGATGTTACTCAGAGGCTTATATTCAAATATGCAGTCGTTCAGTATAAGACAATATGCGGCGGTCTGATCAGGTATCTCTTGATCTGTTTCTATTTCAACCCGAACGTCAATTGATCCCTTTAGCGTTTCGTGTTGGCGAGAACAGTCAATAACAAATAAAGGAGCGATATCTTTGAACTCTTTCAAACTCAACAACGGCTCTGGTCGACGACCATGATAAGACTGCTGAAATCTTGCATACTGTTCGTATATTAATGAAAACTTGTTGTCAGCAAAATTAATATTCATTCCTTCATAAGGGTAATATGATGAATTTAAAAATACTTTGACATCACGAATAAAGCAATGATCGAACTCTGCCATAGACTGTGTCACATTATGTTTACGGTTAGTTTGTAAAGCAATTACTACAAATCGTGGTTTTTCAATCTGAGATGAGGTTTTTATAGACCAAGCGTGTTTACGTGTTGTGGGTAGTAATGGATACTCATACAAGTCCCAATTACGAAATGCTACTGTAATGGGACGATCTTTTTCTAAATGCTTTAATAAATTAATTCTTTCGCGGTCTGAAACTTTAATGTGAGGAACTCGCCAAACAATTTTACTTATTGTTATATCCTCCACAACTTCATCGGTATTTAGTTTCAAAGCATTGAGATTTGTGTTGCTTCTCAATAATACTAACTCATGTTTACAGTTAATTATGATTTTTTCATAATCTTCTGCAAAACCCAATATTTTGTTTAGAGGAATTGATGCAGAAAATACTCCATTGCTGACATTGGTCGTACCTGTAGGTGACCAGCCCCAAACCTTTGCACATTTCGATTCATTTTCATTCAAGGAAAGATAAGATTTTATAGTTGTAGAAATCCCTGTATTTTTTACCTTATCTATTTCTACACCATTTAATTCATATCGAATATCTTGAAAAAGAAATAAAGCTGGATTATTAACAAAATGCACACTTGTCACTTTTTCTTGTTGTTTAGTAGTACTGTTAAACTTATACACATTGACTCTGCCCTCAATGTACAAACTGCTGAGTGCAGGCAACACATACAAATCTTGCTGATTAATAGGTATTCGAATTTCATCGTTCTTGTTAAAACTTGTTACATATGGTTTATACGAATGATATTCGAAACTTTCGATGCTGTTATCGTACGATGCCGGTTGAGTTATATTTAAAATATTCATTTTAACAAACCCAGTAGTTTTAAAAATTCCTTATTGCTTTTGGTTAGCTTCTTCTTTAAACGAAGCGGTGTTCTTTTCTGAGAGGATCTTTTGGAACTGACTTGAACAGTAGACGTAGATGGGGTTTTATTGAAATTTAACATTTTTTTCTAAAGTGTAAATACAGCTGTACTTCTTCACCGCGTAAGTTGATCTGCTTATTTTCAGCGTCTAGCAACCTTATGTTAATAGAGTTGATTGAACTTTGATTGACGGGAAAATAAATTAAGTTTTTAGGTATTTCGATGATTCTATAACCTGGTGGTACGTTAGGAACAAATTCGTAAATAATATGACTTGCTTTCCCGTTCACAAATGACCCGCTGATTACATCACATTCGATTCGCACTACAGTTGTTGATAAAATGCTGACGGGATACCGAGACTCGGTGCTTATATTAGCTGTTATTGTATCCATACCAAAACCTAAAATTTTACCAAGAGAATCATTTTTATCGAAATACACATTTTCAGAACAGTAAATACATGTTTTTAATGTATTATTATTGCAAGTCAATTTTAGCGCAGCGTCCTTAATGTTACTTTTCAAAAAGTCACAAATATCTTGAAGTTCGTAGGATCTTTCAGGTATTTCGATAATTCTATCACTGCCATAGTAAAATTTATTATTTCTTTCATCTATGTTCGGGATAGAATTAAAAGTTGAAAAATATAAGAGTCCACACTCATATTCTCCGCGTAATTGCAAGGTTGGCGAGTAATTTGTTATTAAAGATTCTCCTCTGCCAGTTATTGACACAGTGAAAGACATTTTTGTACTGATAAGTTTTTTTATTTCATTATCAATATAAATGTTTTTTCCAATAGTCTCTTAAAAAATTTAAACAAAGGTGACCACAGTTTATAGTTCCAAACTTTTGATACTGAACATAATTATAATTTATAGACATGTACCTTAAATAATTTATCAACTCTAACGGTGGCTTTAGATTGCCAAAACTATCAAAATATTCACAGTCGTCATTATGCTTAACGTAGGCTACCCAATGGGTTCCGGGATTATCAGAACTATCTAAATTTATTATAGCACACTCGATCTTTCTTGGTTTTGAAGGCAGTGCATCTCTCATAAAAACTCCTCGAAAGTGTGGAATATCAGTAGCATGCTCCAATATATCGAAATTAGTGAGAGGGCGTCTGGGTAGCCGTTTCATTAGTTTTTTGAAGGATTTAGATATAAACCAGCTCCTTTTTTATGAGGCTTGATATACAGTCCTTTTCCTAGAGCTACAGCTTCCATCATCTTGTTATGTCGTTCAGATTCTTGAAGATTTTTCTGAGCAGCCTTGTAATCATTGACAGCCTTTGCTATACCTGCTGCACCACCAGCAAGTGAACCTAGAGCTGACAATCCAGCGAAAATTGGAATAAGAGGTAAGAAACCCCCACTTTTTGGTATAGGAATACACCGCGGCAAGCGTATTCCTTTTTTATTAGTAAACAGTTTTTTTGCAGCTGCATATGCATATTTTATAGCTGTGTGATTGTCTTTAGATTTTAATTTTTTAATTTTATTTTGGATTTTTTTAACACCAGTCATAAATGAACTTACTCCAGCCCCAGCTTTGAGTTTTGCTTTCATAGTTTTCTTTACTATCCATGAAGCAACCTTTTCTCCTTTTCCAGCATCTCTCGATTGCAATCTTTTCTTAGCCATATTCAAAAGTTCTAAATCGGCGTTATGTCGAACGTGTAAATCACTGTTGTTGTATGCGATATCGTGATACATGCAAGCTTCATCCAATTTGTTTATGCCCCGGTCGCCCCTCAGTAACCGTTTCTTAAGTTTTGTTCCGGGACCACAAAATTGATAACCAGGTAAATGTAACTCAAACGGTATATTATTTATTATGTCGTTAATAATACCACTTCCTTCCTTCATCGATGTTTATCAAGTGACCGTATCAAATATTAATTCTTAATTTATATTATAACACCAATGCATTTTTATCAATCCAACTGTTTTCGTCATCACTGAGACCTAACCATTTAACAAAAAGTTTGTTTCCTTTTCTTTTTATAACCTTTTTGAATGAGATATAGATCTGGAAATTTTGTTCTCTGTAATTCATAACCGTAAAAAGATCCTAAAATTCTCTGCTTATGGTTATCTTCTAAGTGGTAAGTTACTGGAGTTGTATGATTGACTTTAATAACATTAAATATTTCTGATGACCAGTTTGGGGTATAACCTTTATAAAAATCCCCTTTGTATTTACTTATACGAACATGATCTCCAACTCGCAACTTTAATTTATGGTTCATCTTGTTACTTTGTGATTTAATAATGTTAGATCTGACAACTATTTGGTTTCCTTTATTAACCTCAATTGGCTTAAATTTTGTTATTCGATGTCTAGTGTTATTATAGCATTGGACTACGTGTTTCAAATTTTTTTGCATCCATTGATATTGACCACATAAGCTAAATAGCTTGTAAAGGTGACCTTTTAGTGTTCTTATTACTCTTTCGACAATTGATGCTTTTTTTATAGAGTAAGTGGAATAATGATTAATGCTATACTTTACCATCAACTGTTTAAAGGTATCATTATAAAATTCCTTGCCTAAATCTGTTTGTAAATTTTTAGGCTTTCGAGATGAATTAGATAATATATTTAGCATTGCTTTTGTAACACAACTTTTATCTTTTGATTTCAAAGGATTAACCCATACATATTTCGATAAAGTATCAATTACTACTAAAACATATTTATATCCTTTATTAAAATGTGAATACTTCTGAAAATCCATAAGGTCAGCTTGCCATAAATCATCTATTCCTTTTATGATTGTATATCGACGCGGGAAATTTCTTCTTGCTGCTTTGTGTAGTTCATTGACGATGTCTTTTTTACTCATTTTTATTTTTTTGGTTTATCAAAAAATCAATCTCTGTTTTAGTATAATATAAATCACTCAAACGATTTGAAGTCACCTTATCCAAGCTATTTAGGTATTTCTTAACATCAAGATAAACTGTTTTTATTTCGTTTCTTAGGTCTTGAACTGTTTTATCTAAATAGGCTTTATTTACTGCTTCGTCGTCTTCGTCTGGAGAGGTTAAACCTTTCAATTTTGATGATTTCAAATCGTAGTGTCCTGTATCTGACTTCACCAATGTATCGCTGAAGGTATCAATGTATTCCGCTAATCGTAGACGCTTATGAACATGATGACCAAATTTGTCAATGTTCATTGCTGCACTGATGCGTTATTCAAAGTGAACCATTTCCCTGTCAAACGTTCTTTATATTTCATATTCTTGATTATTCCTGCTTCCCACAGTTCTTCCATAATTGCGATAATTTCATTATCTAAACCGGTGTTACCTGCATCTCGTGACGCAAACCGCAATTTTAATCGATCTACCAACTCATTCGGATCGTCCCAATAAACAAGGTCTGTATTTTTCTTAACTTTTTTTAAAAGATTAATACCTTTTCCCTGTGAAAGGCTTTCCATGCTAGTAGTCACATTTTTAGAGAATTTAAATAGTGGTTTGATAATATTCATATATTTATACCCTTTATTGCTGTTTATTGGTTTGGTTGGTTCAAAATTACGCCTATGGGCATTGGTGTCTATTAGTAGTAGTTTATATTTATCTAAATCATCTTCTGTGATTACATCTACATTTGGTTTCTTTTTAAACAATAGCTCTTTTAAACCAAGAGTTTTTTTATAAACACGGTTTCCAACTTTCAAAGTGCTGTCATTGTCATAAACACGAGATTTTCCGAGCATTAGTTTACCTCTGTCATGTCTGATTCCAAAAGGTATATCATTCATTACTTCAGATGATGTTGACCAAGACAAAGACTGATTTTTATAGCTTGGTGACGATTGTAGAGATTTAAACGATCCATCACTCACATTATGGTCTTGAGTAGTTGTTACAGTAAGGGTTTTGTTAGATTTTTCATATAACTCCTGATCTGGCTCATCTTCTTCACTGCTAGGTTCACTAAATTGTTCAATAGAAGAATAGGACTCCTCGCTTACATTTTTTTTAATCTTTTTAAAACTGGGAGTATCATTCTTTTCTTCCACATTGTGTTTTCCATCATTTTTACTTGTTAACAAATTAAGAGGGTCAACTATAGGTTTGAATATGGTTTCCAAGGTCATATTGCTTGTATTTTTTGCATCCTTGATCATATCTACTTTTCTCTTTACAGCTGTTGCCGATTTTACTAATTGTTTTTTTAGATCTATTTCCATGTTTTTTTTTTTATGAAGTTTCCTTTCAACTCCAAATCACAAAAGAAAGTGATTTATAAATAAAATTACAACGGCTTATGTATATTAATCTACCACAATGAACGTATCAAATGTCATTCTATAACATCCTTTATTTCGTTCACAATCCTTATTTATTACAATATAATTGTACGGCTTTCTCCAAACAGTTGAGCACATTACACGGAATTGAGACCATGACATGTCAGACATTACATGTTCTTCATAAACGTGTTTTAAATTTATATCGTCTTGCTTGAATAATATTATTAGGTTTGCATTGTCCCTTACAAGTTGTTTAGGTATTTTTGTATAGGTTTGATTTATATAAAAACAATCTATATTTTTATGACGTCCCATAGCAAAATAATCTCGGATGTGGTTTTGGTTTTCACAAGCAACGTCGTCAAATATGATAATTGAGTTAGCCAAAGCTTCGTGTGGACTTAAAATTTCACTGTTATCATTGTATTTGTTAAAAGATGTACCTGCTACCATATCTAATACCTTTTCTAAAAATATGTATTTAGGCTGATATAAAGATTTTGAATATACATAAAGATTATGAAAACGAGGACCGTCACAATGTAATAATAGACTAATTACTAAGTTGGTCTTTCCACAATTGGAAGGACCACAAACAATACAACGTATACTATTCGGCAACAAATTACCATGTCGTTTTGGTTCATTCGATAGCGGAGGACATATGCATTCTATTTTTAACAATTGTTTTTGTTTGACGAATTTCATAATCAGCTGCTTGCACTTGACCACAGAGTTCGAAGGAATTTAACAAAATGATTTTATAACATAGCGCCAAAACATTTAAACTCTTGAGGTGGGTGGTCGAATCAATTATAAATAGCAAACTTCAGTTCATTGGTATCCAAGAATCGATTTGAAGTGAGTAATGCTTTTTTTTTTTTTTTTTGCACTGTATTATATTGCTAAGGTAAAGCTACTAAGTAAAAAAAAAAAAAATATGTTATCGGGTATGAATGATCGATTTACCTATGCTATTTATTACGCTGATAAGTATTTGGATGCCACCAGCCCCTGGGCGACAGGCATGAGCAATCGGCCTAGATACTTTTCAACGGAATAATTGTATCTGGATGCCACCAGCCCTTGGGCGACAGGCATGAGCAATCGGCCTAGATACTTTTAATGGAATAATATCTGGATGCCACCAGCCACTGGGCGACAGGCATGAGCAATCGGCCTAGATTTTATTCCTTAGCATCAGCCACTGGGAAAAATTGAAAAATCATATTCCATTACCAGATCACGACAAAAACTTGCTGTTAGGTGCCACCAGCCTAGACGAAAATGAAAAATTTCATAGTGGTAGCTACTGTGCGTAATCCAAATTTAGGTTTTGGTTAGCTAATAGTGTATCATAGTGATAAAAACAGTGAATTTTGGTTACTCAATATGGAAAACCTACAATATTCCGTAAGTCTGCACAACATTTCATAAATGATTATTGGGCATCCTGAAACACTTTTTAACGACAATGCTCGAACGGCAGTGAGATCAATGGAGTGAAAAAAAAAGTGTTCCAGGATGCCCAATAATTACCTACTGACATGCAAGCGATTTGATCGCTGAAGTCACTTTTCGTATTCACGTATCAATCGCACGATTTTGTTTAAGTCGGTTTTGTGTAAGCGTATTCACGTGCGTTATTCGAAGTTCAATCGTTGCCTCCGCGGTATTCACCTATTATTTTGACGTTTAGTTTGATCGGATTTCAGCGATTACACGTCAAATTAGACAATTTCCAAGTCGTTGGAAAAAAATAAAATACATTTCTGCATGTTTTGTTAACAAAAAGTATTAGAATTTATTTGGTAGAATTGTAATGGCAACATTAAGTTGAAATAGTTGACAAATCGCTGAGTTGCGATCCTATCGAGTAATCGTTGTATCGAAATGACAGGTGAATACGGATTTATGACTGTTTTTCAATAGGACGACTTCTAAACGTAAGCGACATTTTGACTATTACGAAATACGTGAATCAGGCCACCGGACGTTCGCTAATAAGTCATTGTATAAGGTGACTGCTAGATACCGCAAGAAACTTTAAAGGCTGGTCAGGTCAAGTGTTTTAAACATGACAAAAATGACAAAAAAGAAATTCGTGCTTTTTTATTTTTTATTAATTAATATTCATTGTATCAATTTTATTTTGATAGTCTCTGTGCTTAGATTAAATCAAAAAAGGAAGATACGGCGTTAGCGTCTCGTGAGTGAGCCGCCAAAATTAGGCCTAAAGGCACAATTTCACTTCAGTCACAATTTGCCGAGCGAACAGGCTACATCGCGCTATTGCGGATATTCTACTGTGTGAAAAAGAGAAAGACGCTACTCCGCAGTGGCGTCGGAATCGGTCGTACGTACTCGTCTGTTGCGAAGCGACCGCGCTACTCGCTGACTCCCTCGCGCTGACGTTGAAACTTACCGCTTTGTCTCGCTCGCTCGATTTACACTTTATAGGTGTGCGTCTGTGAGTGTTTGCTTAAGTAGTTGAGTAGGACTATATTTTGAATGACTACAAGTAGGAGCATGCCGTATCTTCCCTTTTTGTTTTAATCGAAGTCTCTGTGTATCTAATTTATTTTAAAGCAATAACATAAGAAAAATAAAAAGAAAGAATTAACTATTAAATAACGATTATCTACAACGCGCGGGCAGCGGCCGGCCGTTGACCCACCACCCGTCTGTTGACCCGTCCGCGTCAGCTGAGCGATAAGTACCTACGTTAGTCTGCAATCTTTTTTGTCATGTTAAAAACACTTGACCTTACCAGCCCTTGAAGTTTCTTGCAGTTTCTAGCAGTCACCTTATATAAACCTGCAACTAGTCCATCATAATTTAAGAGCTTATCTGAAATACTAGACACAATAGACATTCAATAGTTAGCAACATAGTTGACCGCATGCGGGATGCGGGATCGTAATTAGAGTATGTAAATGGTGTTTAAAGGATGAGTAATTTCATGTTTCATATCCCTTGCTAACTGTCGATTTAATTAAGTTGTCGATACCTACTACCTTGTGCGACCAGCACACAACACGCAACGCAAATGTCACTAACATAATTATTCTTTGTATTATTTTCATTTACTAATCTAAATTAAATAAAGGTTATTAACCCATAATAGGTTACGCGATTAGTGAAGTGCGAATAAGTTACAAATCTGCTACACAACAGTTATCGATGACGTGATGAATCGAAGCACCGAATACGTAGAAATGCTTTCATTCGCGAACAACAATTTGTAGTGTTCTATAGTGTTCCTAACAAGATATGCCATACAAATTTGTTATTTCAATATGCACTACTACGTATCACTACACCTATTATAACAGTGCACGTAGCGGTGAAAGAATACTACCAAACCCTCTCTTGCCTTGGGTATCGTATAAGGCGATTAACGGGCTAAAGACTGCACATACATCCAATAGCAAGAGCGGCGATGGGCTCACATACCTGCCACGCTGAGCACATGAGCAGCCGCTATTTGGTGAAAAGTGGACTATGCTGTACAAGAAAATGGCGCCTAAAGATAAAGACTTTAGGAGCATTTTCTCGGAATAAGCGCGATGTTCTTTAGCGCACTATTCACTTAGACGGCAGTATGGTAGAGGACTGCTTTTGCTGTCCTCATTCCCTAGTCTCTGACTAACCCTTCGGGGATAATAATCTAGCTCAAAGAAGCGAAACCCGGGTGAGATACCCTCTATACATCCGTATACAATTTGTTGGTTGCGCCACCATGGCTGTCCCTATGCAGTTTCTTTCCCTGCTGGGACACGACGATACCAAGTCATCTCTGCGTGTTCTCCAGCAGTTGCCTCCTCTGAAGCCACTCGTGCGCCCCAGTCGATAACTAGCTTCAGTACGGTCTCAGCAGAATTGTCTATCTCTGCTTCGGAACCACCATCCTCGAAGGTCGTCGTCACATCATCAGCGTAGGTAAATAGGGACAAATCCCACCATCATCCCATGGCCAACCAACCTATGTGGTTAATTGTGGTTATGGCTGAATCATCGGGAGATGCGTGCGGATACTGCGACTTCACTCTACTGCGCGCATTTGCTTGACTCCCTACAAGTTATTTACTCTTATGGTTAAAGAAGAAACTTTATTTATCTTATGAATACATAGATTCACTTACTGATAAAGATACAGTTTGTTTTATCAATATTCATTTTTAGCAAAATGAACGCACACACTAAGAAGTAAACAAAATTGACAATTATATTTAAGTGGTTTTCTCTTTGTCCATTTGTCCCGGTTCCATCACTCTCACCCTTTAGGGGCATGGACACAACACAACAACACGAGCCTCCAGCTTCCTCATGCCTCTTTAGGCTTTGTTGGCTCAACAGGTTTCAAAAAGAAGGGAAGAATATCCACCATCCATATTCCATACCACCAAAACATAAGGACGTCCACTTACTTGCCGTCAGAGTGATGAACATTTACGCCGGTTCGGACTCAACATTGGAAGAGACTACGAGTAAAGCATTGTCTCTTTACTCCATCAACGCAACGCTGCCATATGCTATTGATTTTCTTGTAAAATCGCTTTCGTTGCCAAATACCATAGTAGGTACGTGGCTTTGCATCGGGCAGCTATCGCTTGGTGCTTAGCATGCAAGGTCGAATCGCGAACGCGGTATCATCGAACTTAGACGATGTGCCACATCTATGTTACATTAAATTTCTTATTTTTTTTATCTTTTTTTGCATTTATTACAATATTTAATGTTTTTCCTTTTAAAGAAAGAACAACGTACCTACATTTACAAACGGAATTTATTAATTACATAAATTCTGTCTCTTATCAACCTCATACAACTGATGGTGAGACGATGATAGTCTAATTATGTTTAGCGCTAATTGCATTTAATGAGTTGTGCAAACCAGTCTTAGAAGAAAGTAATTTTAAACTTATTTTATTTGCTAACTGTGAGTTGTGAGTGACTGTAACATACGTATGTAAAAAAATAATATACATCATCATCATCGTCGTCGTCATGAGTCCCTAAACGTCCCACTATTGGGATTAGGTCTTTCTATTGAAACTAAAGCACAGAGAGATAATGATAATAATAATTAGTATTATATCATTTATGTAAGTTCATAAAAAGGTGATATATTGTATAACAATCATAAACTGACAATAATTACAACAATTTAAATAGGCCTTCCGCAGCACGAAGGAACTGGAGATATTTTAATTTGGTCACCCATCCGATATCTCGGTATTATAAAAGTTTCTTGACTCGCAAAATCACAGAGCAAACGCTCTTCTCAATAACATTGATGTTCATTTGTTTTCATCATGGGAAATTTTCTCATTGTAAATAAACGTCAATTACTTTAGAGAGGTTTTAATCAATTCTAAACAATTACATTGTTCTGCACAATAAAATGTATTTTATTATAACCTCCTGATTTTGAAAGTACGTAAGACCTCGTTTCACGCTTGATAAACCGCGCTCGCCGAGTTCCGACGAAACGGAGAAAAAAATAAACATGCAAGTTGGTATTTGCCACCAAGTTCCGAATTCAAAACACCATTAAGTAGGTATTCAGTTTCACGCAGCAAATCTTATTCAGAAAAACTTACGCGTCATAGGGCACTGTCGTCGCCGTCATCCTGGCAGCCGGGAACAAACGAATAAAAACAAATAAAATAACAATAAAAATTAAACAATACGTTTTCTATTGTACCGTGTGACCGTTCGCGACGCGGACTGCGCCTGCACTTAATGGTCGCAGCAAAGAGCTAGCTCGCCTGCTATTGGATGACGTAAGCGGTGGTGGTATTCTGGCAGGAAAAAAACGATGATACAATGAAGTACCTGGTTTTAAGCGAACTTGCAAACCGTAAGAATGCTAGTCGGATGTTCGAGTGTACGATAGGCGATCGTAATTTGAATAAACATTTGCTGATTGGCGTTTTAATTTATATAAATAAAAAGCAATCGCCAAATGGGTTGCTGAGCGCAAAACTCGAGAATGGCTCGACTGATTTGACTAAATTCTTTTTGTTACGTTTGTAATGATCACTACAAGGTTTAAATAATAAAAGAAATGTTTAAGTCATTATTTACCTCGTCAACTTCGTCTGCTTAGAATATAAAAGTTATGCTTTATTTTGTCTTAGTGTTACGAAGCCAGGCATGTTTTAAAGCCTTTGCGAAAAAGGCCATTATTAATAAATAGGTACTTACTCTAACATTTAGACGGGCATTAACGCCAACAACAAAAGGCATACTAGAGAGAGAGAGAACCATTTTTTATTGACAAACAGAAATAAAAAATCTCTTTCTCTCTTTCATACTACGCATACCTTAACTTAAGTGTTTAATTAATGGTACTCTGTTTTGTTTAAGTGTTTATAAACTCGTACAAAGATACTAGCAAGTTGTCAAAAGCAAAATACCTACCTGTAACAACAAAAACGATGGTCTGTTTTGTTTTTAGTACAACGAGACAGGCCTGGTTTGAAAGGCCTGTAACAAAATAAAATATAATAAAAGTGCTATTATTTTCCACCACTCAGTTACGCTAACCGTTGCAATGCAGTCAGAATAGGGCCATCATTCCACCGATGGACACCATTACCGACAGTTACCTATATTCCAATTACAGTGCGGTTGTTTACATTTACGTATTACAGTTATTTTCATACGTACTTGTAGCCTTTGTCTGTCACAATGACTCGTAAAGGGTACTAACAGTTGAATTTCTATAATGTCCATTGAGTTATAATGTACTACGTACTACCTCAATGATAGATTTTTTAATTCATTTTTTTATAGAATTTGTAAAATATTGTTCGTCCAAAATTAACAGACTGTTGACACCATTTTAATTGTAACAACCAATGCACACAGTTAAGATAATAAATTTTTTCTTATCTTATCTTATCTTATCTGTATCTAGTTTTTTAGGACAGCTCAGCTCTGAGACGAAAATTACTCAATTAGCAATTTCCCAGCAACCGTGTCGCGTAGCGGTAAAAGAATACTACCAACCCCTCGCTTCCCTTGGGTGTCGTTAAAGGCGACTAACGGACTAAAGACTGCATGGACATCCAACAGCATATAGCAGCGTTGAGCTCATGTGCAGTCGCTATTTGGTGAAAAGTGTCTCTGACAAACCCTTCGGGAGATAATAGTCGTGATTATCTGTATGTATTAATTTAAATAAGACACATTCCCAACCAACACATTAGCAGTTTAAAGGAATGATATAAGTCAACTTACAGCCTTAAGTTTAATTAGGGGTTTAAAGTGGTTTTCGCAACGTGTTCTAGCTGGTTTATAGAATATATTAACGTTATTAAAGCCTTTTGCTGTAATAAAGCATTTACGTATATTTTGTCAAACTATCAACCCTATAATAGTTTTAAAGAAAGCAATTATACTAGTGAAAGCTGTACTGTATACAGCTTCTACCATTTCTCTAGACATATAGCTCTATACCGTATTATAAAGAGGCTTAAGATGTGAAAGATAATCCATAGAGTACGTCTTAAAACTCTAAGCTTTATTATAGATTTTTAAAGAATTATAGCTGTTTTCTGGCATAAATCAAAACTCTAATAAATCCATTTTTTTATACCCTAGACCATAACCTTAAACCAGCCTTTTCCTTTATAAGTTAGACAATGAAGAGCATTCTAAAACCCTTAGCTGTAAATACGGCGAATTGTAAATCCTTGTACAGAAAACTGTTAAAAACTCGGAATCTGGTAAAGCATTGGCGTCAAATGTCAAGGGTTCCGTATACCTAGAATCTAGAAGAAGCGCTGAAAATTTTAACAGCAATTTAAAAAAAAACGATTTCCAGATATTTTGCCCTATGGTTATAGAACAATTTTGCGTACACCTCGACAAATAAATTTAAAACTCTTTGAGCAAGGTGAATGTAAGCACAATGATCTTTTACATTAATTAGAAATAATAATACTAGATAACAACTGTATTGCGGGGTAAGGGCGGGAAGGTACCGATCTCTCTACCGCGGCGAGCCGGCCGTAGCCGCTCTTCGCCCTAATAGGTATTTTTATGAATAAATTCATAACTCGCGTTTCGGCTGTTTTTCTGACAGATAATGTATTGAAATGAAACACTTTTTTACGGATTAACTCGCATTTAATTTACTGAGGAGACAGTCACACAGTCTCCCTATGACCACGGATCCTGTAAAGGGTTCGAAACGTCAGGATAATATAAAAACTATGTAAATAGTAAATTAAACGCGAGTTAATCCGTAAAAAAGTGGTTCATTTCAATGTGTAGTGCTCGCTTAAACCTCAGAAAACCATATAGATAATGTATTACACGTTTAATTCCGTTAATATTGTTTTCAAGTAGGTAACTAGGAAATAAACATAATAAAACACCTACCTGTTGCATACCTAGACCTACCTACCGTCTTCCTATTTTGTTTAATGTACCCTAAAACGCTGGAATATCAAGCTATAAAATATATTTCTGGCAGACTTTTATACAGCCAAAACCTTACTGACATCTCTCTTCCAGCCACACACAAAACCTAACCCTATTAACAGAATATATTTAGCCTTTGAACAGCTTGTGGCTTTATAACAAATGTTTTCAAGATTTAAGACTGTTGCGTTAAGTTAGAATAATTTGACGCCATTAATTAAGTACTCATGGATTACGAAATCCCATTTTTACATAAGTTGGGTTCCTGATTTGCTCTAAAATCTACTTAATTCTATTCTACTAGTTATTTTAGGTAACTGATATCAATTAGAAACCCAAGTATTGGGAAAATAATCGTAAACATCATGTAACCTACAATTACTTTTTTCACTTTTTTTCCCCAAATGAACTTTTTTTTCGAGCGCTTAAAAATTTTGACTATAATACATATATACTTTCACAGTATACTAATCCCCGCATCCATCTTACGATTATTATAGATAAAAACAAACAAACACATAGCAATATTTATTACAATTGCACTGAATCACAAGTTTTTTGTTAGACATATTTATCTGCGAACACATTGTTTTTTTAAAACTATTATAAATCATTCTTCGTTCAAATAAACTATTATAAGATAGTTATTATACTAAAACCTACATTAAAGATGTTACATGGCAAAACAATAGAGTAAAAGCATAGTAATAAGCCATTAACCAGCCTCAGTACAGCTATTAAACAGCTCTTGTAAAGAGCTTAACCAACCTTTTTCAGGAATAAAGTTGTTTAATATGGTCCTCTTTCGCACTTAAAAGCGCTGGGCTGTATAAGCGCTTAACCAGTACTTTATACAGCCTCTGAAACCAGCTTTAAGAATCGGAAACATCTGCATAACAGCTCTTTTACAGCTAGTTTGTGTTGGTTGGGATTGTTCACAAGATTTGGCACGGGAATCGCGGGCGACCACTCAGCGACTACTATTCACACAAGTGGCATGGTTATGAAGCTTGGCGGCTCAATCATAGAATACTACCCACCACTATCTTCCCTTGGATGTCGTAATCGATTATATCGATTATAAAATGTAATATGTATGTGTGTAAGATTTAAAATTTTTGTTCCTTTGCGTGCAAAGTAATGAATGAAAAAACTTGAGTAGGATATCTAGCGTTTCTTTTTCTCTATTATAAAAAATAAACTTTAAAAACAGTAATCAGTGTTAAATATTTAGACCCACTCCTACATGTATGTAGCACAGAAATAGATCATTTCTGTGGTATGCACTTCGATCAACAATACCAATTAGATAACGCGTCACGTATAACGGCGTTGGTTTTTACCTTAGGCGTGGAATCTACGCGCGTCTTCTCGAGCACCCACCATCATCTTCCGTAGAACAAATGTGGCTCAAAATTAATTTAAACGGATGCAAGCTGGCTATAGGGACAGCCTATCGCCCACCCTGGATGAATATTGACACGTTCATAGATACGTTAACGAAAACTATTAGCAGTTTTTCGGCTTGTGAACATGTGGTTTTAATGGGTGACTTTAATATTGATCTGCTAAAAACGAATGAAACCAATTCTAAGAAACTATTAGACTTCTTTCAGTATATGCACCTCAAACAATATGTGTCTGAGCCGACTCACTTTACTGATCATTCGGCGACGTTGTTGGATGTGGTGTGCAGTACTACCAAAGTGACAAAAGTTACTGTTAATCACGTGCCTGATCTCAGCAGCCATGCATTTGTATCATTTGAGTTAAACATACAAAAATCTAAGCCGGCACCCCATTGGGTGACCTTATAGACCGCTTAAGGACATGGATTTGGACCACTTTGATGCTGACTTAAAGGCTATAACATGGGAACAGTTGCTCGTTGGGAATGTGAATGATTCAGTTACAGCCTTTAATACGCGGATAACCCAATTGTTTGACACTCATGCTCCCTTAAAATCATCATACATAAAAGAGCAGAGTTACCCTTGGATAACGCAAACTGTAAGAGATATGATGAAGTTGAGGGATGAAGCTCATGCTAGATATCGTCGAACTAAGTTAGAGAGTCATAAACAGTACTACAAAAGTTTAAAAAATATAGTATGTGCGGCAATATATAGTGAAAAACCTGCATTTTTTCGACAATGTGTGAACAATAATATTAAAAATCAATGTGCACTTTGGAAAAGTATCAAACGACATGTGGTAGATTTCAATAAACGACATATAGAGCTTTCAGAAAACATTGCGAATCCTGATCATATTAATGACATTTTCTGCTGCTTCCTGGTGGCATTCAAAATACTAGTACACAATTAACTTACTTCAATTCCAATCGGTTCAACTCGACACCCTCTTTTAGTCTAAAACAGGTGGATGAACTTACTGTTATGAAAATAATCAAACGTATTAAGACGAATGCACAAGGCGTACATGGTATAACACTCGATATGATTCTGTTAACCATGCCACAAACGCTTAGTGCTGTCACTGCCATCATTAACATGTCTATAAAGACGGGAACTTTTCCGGAGATCTGGAAGGAAGCGATTATCAAGCCATCTTCTAAAACGAATCATCCCTCGGAGTTCAAGGATCTCCGACCGATCAGCATCTTACCACTGTTGTCAAAAATCTTGGAGAACGTAGTATGCACACAAATTATGGAATACTTAAATATGAACAACATCTTAGCTCAGAAGCAGTCGGGTTTCAGAGCAGGAAGAAGTACGGTAACGGCGCTTCTAGATGTAATTGATGATGTGTTGTCAGGGCAGGATGTAGGAAAGGGCGCCTTTTTGGTTTTGCTGGACTACTCTCGCGCGTTCGACACAGTTGACAGTGCTTTGCTTTTGGCTAAGCTTGTGTATTATGGGTTTGATGATACAGCAATAAAGTGGTTTACTAGTTATTTGTAAAAGTCGAAGTTACCAGCCCAAATGGGACAAAAAGATACTCTGTAACTCAATCTGTTTTTCGAGGGGTACCCCAAGGATCTATTCTTGGACCGATGCTTTTTATTCTCTACACTGCTGACTTACCAAAATGTTTTGTAAATTGCGAACATCATTTATAGGCAGACGACTTACAAATATATACATCATTTAAACCTAGGGAAACAAGGGCATCGGTGGATGAAATAAACATGGATCTCGAACGTATAGCTGAGTGGTCGGAGGGGAACGGGTTGGTCTTGAATTTTGCTAAGACTAAAGTGATCGTAATTGGCACCAAAAAGCAGATAAGTCATATAAACAGCTATAAACCCGAACTCAAAATAAGGGGTGATAGAATTGAACAAGTCGATGAAGCTCGAAATCTCGGTGTACTAATTGATGGTGGTTTAAGGTTTGAAACCCATGTACTAGATGCGGTTAGAGAATGTTTTTATAGGTTAAAAGTTCTATACCCAATTAGACAATTTCTGAATGTGGAAGTAAGAATTCACCTCTGTGAATCACTTATCTTATCCAAGCTGAGCTACGCGGATACAGTGATTGGTGGTTGCCTACTAGGTCGCACAAAAAAACTTATTCAGCGAGTTCAAAACGCTTGTGCTAGGTACTGTTTCACGATCCCTCGTCGAGCTCACGTGACTCCATATCTGAATAGGAGTGATCTGTTGAATATGGAAAGTCGTCGTCAAATGCACTTTGCAAGTTTAATCTTCGGAGTGATTAAAAGCAAAACACCGCCTTATCTGCATTTAAAGCTAAGGTTTACTAAACGTCAAACGCGAGTCACAGACCGATTAGTATGTCCTGCCTTCCACACTTCTGCGTTTCGAGGTAGCTTTCGATACCTATCTACAAAGTGTTGGAACAACATACCCCCTCTCCCCCCACCTATTAGAAATAGCTTATCAGTTTATTCTTTCAAAATTAAATTAAAACTAAAGAGATACTTATTGGACCTACAAAAGTCAGATAGTGAATGAACTCCTCTAATACTCAAAAGTATAAACAATGTTAACATTAACGTTGCCGTTGCTTTGACTGAAATGTTTGTTTAAAATAGAATGTTTTTTGTTTTACTTTTATTTATATATTTTTTGTTATTCTTAGCGCCAGTGCATATTGTCTTTGATTATTGTAAAATATAGGCATCCGCAGAAAACCAGTGTCGTGACACTTTGTGTCACGGCTTAAGCTGAGCGGAGACCTTTTTGGTACAAAATGTGTTTTATTGTTAGCTAAGGTATTTTGTTACGTATTGTTTTTTTGTATCAAATATACATTTTTCTATTCTATTCTATTCTATTCTATAAAATCAAAGTTAAATTCTGTCCACGTGAATAAATACTTTTTCAAAGCAATAAATTACTCCTGTCACTTCAAAATGAAAAGACGTCCATAACATTTAGTGGTGAAATAAACCTTATGGGGTAACAAATAAAGTACTTTTTCCTGTTATGCCTTGCGAGAAAATAAGAGCTCACTTCTCAAGTGCGCTCTTATTTTTTTTTACCGAGGTACATTTTTAGCGCCGACCTGAAATCTAGTTATATTGTTGACCGAAGGGTATGTAGCATATCCCTAATGTCACCGTAACCCCAGCACTAGTTGTCATAGTTTGACAATTGAACTACCGCGCTTTTGGTGGTTGTTAAAAAATACATAGGTACATACAATAGATTCACAACTTCATCCCCAAAGGGTTAGTCAACGACTAGGCAATGAGGACCGCAGAAATAGTCCACTGCCATAGTCCACGTTCCACCAAATTACAACTGAACATGTGCTCAGGGTGATAGGTGGTGAGCCCATCGCAACTCTATGCTATTCAATGTATGTGCAGTCTTAGTCCGTTAGTCGCCTTTACGACATCCAAGGGAAGATAGTGGTGGGTAGTTTTCTATATAAACGAGCCGCCAAGCTTCTTAAACATGCCACGTGTGAATAGTAGTGACTGATTGGTCGCCCGCGATTTCCGTGCCAAATCTTGTGAACAGTGATTGGTCGCCCGCGATTCCCGTGCCAAATCTTGTGACAGTGATTGGTCGCCCGCGATTCCTGTGCCAAATCTTGTGAACAGTGATTGGTCGCCCGCGATTCCCGTGCCAAATCTTGTGAACAGTGATTGGTCGCCCGCGATTCCCGTGCCAAATCTTGTGAACAGTGATTGGTCACCCGGAATTCCCGTGCCAAATCTTGTGAACAATGTGTCTTATTTAAATTAAGACATACATATATAATCACGACTATAAACCCTAAGGGTTAGTCAGAGACTAGGCAATGAGGACTGCAAAAGCAGTCCTTTACCATAGTCCACTTTCACCAAATAGCGACTGCACATGTGTTCAGCGTGACAGCTGGTGAGCCCATCGCCGTTTTATGCTGTGGGTGCGTGTGGAGTCTTTAGTCCGTTAGTCGTCTTTTACGACACCAAAGGGAAGAAGAAGAATGGTATAGTATTCTCTCACCGCTACCCGACTAGGTTAACATATTTAAATTAATATTAATCAAATAAATCAATATCGACTGGTGTAATTATAACCTTAGCCATTCTGCCTGCCCCGTTCAGGGTAACAATCTTGTGCTAAGACATTGTACATTTAACCCAAATTGTATAAGCCGACCAATTGAAACTAAGACAAAGAGAGTGTCGACAAAGGATGAGTTATTAAGCATCTATCGACAGGGTGCCCCACTCAGGGTGTCTGGTTTTCGATGACACCAATAACTTTATATTAATTTCATATTTTGAATTGGCTTTGTATAAAATATTTTGTCCTCTACTACTCTGTATCAGCGTAAAGGCCCCTCTTGACGTCGGCCGACGCATCCGCAGATGCCGTCTGCGGATGCGTCGGCCGACGTGTAGAGGGGGTGATTTGCGCGTCTGTGGTAGGTATTTAACGTCTGCAGATGCAACTGCCTCGCATCCGACTGTTGTCGGTTTTTGTGGCACGCATCAAAGGGATTCGGCGCCAACTTCGTCCACAAGTCTGCCGGCGCATCAGTTTGATCGGAGTTGCGATTAAGAGTGCACGCGTGCTTCTTGTGTTTTAATTCTCGTACCTACTTTCGTTTTTGATGGGTGGTGAGTGGTGGTGGTTTGATAGACGTAAATAAATTTTGTGTACACGTTCAGTGAGATGAACAAATGAAAAACGTGTCCAGGGATAATTAAAAAGTAAAAAATAATTTAAAAGTAAAAAAATCTTTTTAAAAAACAAGCTTTTATTTAAATGCGCTAAAAAGAAAAAAAATAACTTTTACTTCAAAACTTTTACTATCAACAGTTTATAACGTCATTAAACAATTTAATATGATATAAAAGGCTGTCGTGAGATTTACTATAAGTATGTATAAGTAAGTATGTGTAATTTAACAAGTAAATAACTTGATGTGATTGATTTTAGCTATTAAAATTGCGAGTGCGAGCGCGAGTTGCGTCTGCCCAGAGTGAACATAGACTGATCGACCTACAGACGTGTGGACAGCTCGTGGAAATTCATCTGCGGTTGCATCTGCCCTTGTCCGCGGACGATCTGCCGACGTGAAGAGGCGGTGCTCAGGTGCTGGTGCAGAGTTACTAGCCACATACAACCGTTCATAAATAAGTTAGCTAACATAAACATATTACACAGCATTTATCACATATTAAACAGCTATGTATATCAACTAGACGCCTCGGTGGCCGAGAGGTCGAGCGTTTGGCTCGATGTCCGGAGGCCTCGGGTTCCATTCACCGGTCGGCCAAAGTGTTATTTATTATATTTATCACGTGTCGCATTAAGCCCACTTCAAGTGTTTTAATTTTATAGAATACTAGCGACCCGCCCCGGCTTCGCGCGGGTTAGTACCCGTACCCATGCCCGTACCTAAACAAATTATAGCCTTCCACAATAAATGGGCTATCTGACACTGAAAGATTTTTTCAAATCGGACCAGTAGTTCCTGAGATTAGCGCGTTCAAGCAAACAAACTCTTTAGCTTTATATTATTAGTATAGATTTAGTATTGTACGGTAGATAGAAATAAGGAGTCTCACAACACGTGTTTTCGGATGCATAGCTCTATAATTCATCCATCATTGATGCTTTGATGACATTCGTATCATTGATGCATTGATGACATTCATATAATTGATACGTACAAATTGTACTTAATTATATTAATTAGATCTATTACACTGTAAGTAACTTTTGTTACTTAGAGGGAGAAAAAAAAGGCCTCCTGAGTTTCTTGCCAGCTTCTTCTCAGTCGAAGGCTCTCCCAAAATCCGAACTGGCGGTAGATTAGTTAGGTAGGTAGCAAGAGTAGATTAGTTAGTTAGATTAGTTGTTAGGTCTTAACTACAAGTTAGTTAACTGTTTTTTTAATTAGTATCGACGTCAATAAGTGCCTGTAAAGGTTTACATTGAATAAACAATTTGACTTTGAGATTGATAAGTAAAAAAAAATGCCTGTGGTGATACGGCCAAACCCATCAATTGTAGAGATGGAGGCCATTTGGCAGTGGGACAGTATACAGGCTGTATTTAATCCTTCTTTTTTTACACAACTTGTATATCGAGCTCGATGGCGAAGCGGCTAATCAATTTTCAATCTTGCCAGGTATACAAAACTATTCAGTATTACAAAACTTTGTCAAATTGTCAATTACTTGTGGTATGTTTAATAAATAAATTAATTATGATGTAGTTTAATATTTCGTTGGTCCGAAAAAAAAGATACTTGCAATGCCGGCTCACTGTACTCATTGTTATGGGTGACCAAATTAAACACATTTTTTTATACTTAGCTCAGTATATGACGCCACTAAAGCTGATGTTAAGTGGAAATGGAAGTCAAGCACGAAGAAATCTGGTGCAGCGTTCACAAGACGAAGAATCAGTCGCTCTCATCATGACGACCCACAAAGTGCCTCTTCCATCTTTTGGTGGTACGATAATGAGACGTTAGCAAATTTCTTTGTGCGTGAATATTCGAGACAGTAAATAGGTAAGAGAGCAGCACGCGTACGGATATGAGGAAGGGAGAAGGTGTGATGAGGCCAAAGAGCTCTTCAGAGCACTAGCCATGATAATAAGCGGTAGAAGAAGCTGAGTGACGCAATATCTTCACGTAATGGCAGGGCCAATAATACTTAATATGATATAAATAGGCGATTTATTTCTTCGCATTTCATTCTCATATGTACAAGTTTAAGCCACTCGGCCACCGAAAAGTTAACTTCCATTCATATCTGTCCAAAGCCATTTCCTTGACTTCTTGATAATGCACAGTTCCACGCAGCAACGCCTGCATACTTCTTTTCCTTTAGTGACTATTTAACCTCTAGTACTTTTATTGACTAACTACTTCAATTAAATAAGTTACGTAATTATTTTTACGTGAATACACTCGAGAGCAATGAATCCGGGTCACTTAAAGAAACCTATTTAGGTAGGTACTTCTTTATTTGGATGGATGGGCAAAACACCCATTCAGGAAGTCTTTTTACTGTAGAGAAGAACGAGCGCAAGAAACTCCACAGATTTATAATGAGTAATATTAGAAGTAACGACATTAACAAAACAATATGTCGTTACCAAATTATACACACTATGTCCATACATATATGTCATTTATATAATCTTCCACTTTATAATAACCTTTACTCATGAGGGTTTTTTAATCGTTTAAGGAACTTGGTGCACCTACAGCATGCCAAACCACGTAAACGTAGTAATGGAAGCACAAATTTTATTATATTCATGAGTATTTCATGATCTATTAACACAATATATTTCATTAAGTTAGAATTATTAGTTTCCGAAATTTATAGGTTTCTTTAAGTGGCCCGGATTCATTGTTCTCGAGTGTACTTTCTATATTGATCAACAAACAGAACTGACACACAAAATCTACATTATTAACGCGAGGGAAGACGCGTGAAAAATCTAGTTAATAATAAAACAGTCACTGTAATCTACGCAATAGTTGGAAGTTCATGCAGAGGCGAAGCTTCGCGTTTCTCTAACCAATATCAGTCCCAAACATTCGTAGGGAAAGCAACTCGAGCAGATTGTAAGACAAACGACTGTCACAATCAATATCAATAATGATAGTAATGAGCAAACTTCTTCTTCAAATAGGCAAAGTTTACGGCCGGATGCTTTGTATAGCACCCTGCTGATAACACGCGGTCTATTGTCTGTACTGCCAATATAACTAGGTTGACATCGAAGTAGAGATGATCACTACGCAATTCGCCTAATTAGCAAAGTACAACCGACAAACTGTCCCACTGTTTAGCAAAGTCCTTCATCATGGAAACCAAGTTATCGCTATAATTTGTGGATATGGCTTATTTTTTTATTTTTTATTTATTTATTAAGGCTTACCAACTAAATACACAATATCAAATTATATTAATACCTATTACAAAATGTAGCAAAGATTGTGTCTTATATGCATTTAACTTAAAGGTTAAATGCATATAAGACACATTCTTTGCTAAATTGTTGTAACATGTATAAGACGTTTTTTTTAAATTATTAGACTAAGTATACAATAATAATGCTCAGAAAAAAATATATACGATGTAGAAAAAATCCAACGCAAAAATACTTTTTAAAGGAGGCAAAAGCCAACTTTTTTCAAAAGTATATCCACGAGGAAAATGTACCTACGAGGAATAATTCAGAAAAAAAAATAATCCTATTTTGAAATAATAAATTATATTTTTTTAACATCAAACTAAGAGGAGAAGAACTGCCATACGTGTTTTTTCTTCGAGTTACTGAGAATGGTTTATAATTATGCAGACGAGCCGCAACTCTAGGAACAATATATTAATTTTATATATAATACATGGTGATTACGGTCACCCAGCGGCAAGGCAGGAACCGAAATGAAGCGAGCAAATTCGGTAGAGTTCAATGCCTAGAAAACACAGGTTCACGGCAAAAATTACACCATTCTCTCCCTTCCCTCTCTTCAGGGTACATCGAGCAATGCTAACACGCTCGGTATAGAGATTCGCTGCTATCTAAACCACAGGGATTACATCGAGGCTGTGATTAAAACAGCCTCACGTAAACTCGGTGTTCTAAACAAGGTTGCGGCGATTCTTCACGCCTGACCAGTTGTGACTTTTATACAAGACACAAGTGCGGTCTTGCGTAGAGTATAGGACTCTAGGACTACTCCGCGAAGTACTAAATGCATCGATGACAGATTGCGCGCATATAAAATCACGACTATTATCCCCGAAAGCTTAGTCAGAAAAAAAGCTCACCAACCCGCATTGGGCCGGCGTGGTGAGTTATGGCCCAATATCCCCACGTGCTATTATCCACGTGGGAGGCCTGTGCCCAGCAGTGGGACGTTTATAGGCTGATAATAATGATGTGTCTAGTTTTAAGGTAGCTAAGATTATGTCGTACCTACGACCTCCGTGGTTGCGTTATTACTTGCTTCTACCACCAGTTATGAGAGTATTTTATGGAGAAGAAAGAGGCATTAGACTTGTTTTAATTGCTGAGCCACCTCCAATCGCTTTCACCTCAAAATGTATGTAGCCTTTTTATAATGCATGATATATATACAGTGTTGTTTATTGATAAGTGTTGCATTATTATAATATTTTGTGTGAAAATAGCAATAAATTATTATTTTCCTTTATTATTCTTCTATTCTTATTTCAATACCCCACCTTGTCTTAAACATTGTGTACTCGAACAGCAGCATGGATTACAAGTTTTCGGTATTAATTCAATTTATTTAAGGATTCCTTTTTCGTTTGGCATTATCGTTGCTTCCCATTAGATTAGATAAAGCCCAAACAATCTGTAGCCAATCGCTTCGCCGTTGTGAATATCAATGAGGAATAGTTGAGTATTCGGGAAGAATGAGAATAAACCAATTTATAAAGCAATTTGCAGGAAGCATACATTTTGACCGCCAATTAATCTAATACCAATCAATTGTGGCGGTGACTTTGATTTAACGATTAAGGCGATTGCCCAACAGTGGGATTATAGTATGTGGGCTATATTTTATCTACTGTCTAGCAGCCGCTATGAATGGATAAGTTTTATTCGAGTACAGCGCGGCCCGCCCCGCGATTTTTCTATCATCAAACTTTGTCCCGACTGTCACAAGCTAAATCATAGACACAACAAAAAAAGAATCAGCTAGATAGGTACAGCCCTTCCAAAGTGATGCGCGAACAAACCTTTCTTTGTTTGTATGTTTTTATAGATTAAGAAATCAACCCCAACGGCCCTAACACGACCTAGCCGCTGTGAGCGGGGGAGCGAACGGGCTTTTGACCATTGCGCGTTATAGAAAAAATACACTTTTCATCCCACCATCTCGGAAAGAGTATTTTTAATCTTCAATATCTGAATGGAAAAGCCGTTTTTATTCTCTAGAGGATAAAGTAAATTGAATTTAGAACATCGTGTGCACTAAGTTTGTGAATTAAAAAAAACATTAAACCTATTTACTGCTACCTCTATGGTGCCGAATATATCATACAACTTTTTTTTAATTTGTTAAAAACTCAGACTCGGAACCTTCTTGGTGTTCTTTTTTCAATTTGCTTTGTACGCGGTTCTTTACGCGGCATTTTTTCACGTCATTGTTAAACCTTATATTAAAAACAAGAAACTTGAAAACAAGTGAAACTGAAATAAAAGTATCTTGTGAATGTAAATGTTTTTTTTTTGCATTTAGTCATTTCCTCGCTGAGGTGGGATGAAATACACTTTATTATACACTACAGAACATAAAAACGGCAAGCACAAAGTAAACACAATTGGCGGCACAAATATACTTATCGCTTAAATGCAATTTCTTCCAGGCAATCATGTAGGACTGGATAGAAAAATAATTCTTTGAAGGGCAGTTGTGGTGTTGCTAGGTCGTAGCCTAGCCGTAAAGGCTTTGTCACACAGAAGGCGTTTGGTTGGCTGGTCGCTGTCGCGGTGCGGTGCTGTCGAGACTTATCCTGTTGGAACGTCACGATCAAACGTCGTCGTCGCGCATTACAGATCTAGTTTGTGCTAGCAAGTTCTATGTGAAAGGTTCTATACCTACCTATGTCGACATAGTAATTTACACAGTCACTTTTTTTTTATTAAATTTGTTTACGCTCACACCAACTATTTAGACCAAGATGAGGATTCTTTTGAAACTCGTTAATATGGTAAGATAATGGATAAATATAATAAACATAGAAAAAACACCCAGACCCGAAACAAATTTAGAAAAACGGTTTTTCTCTAAATTGACCCGACCGGGAATTGAACCCGGGACATCAGACATGGCGCGACGCCAGACCCGGCGTGCTAACCACTCTACCACGGAGGTTCACTGTGGTGTTAGTGTTAATTACCAGGTATAGTCTATTAGTAAGTAAGTTCCTAGGTTCAAATCGGGGGGATTGCAAGTTAGGTGATGTTATAGTGACAAGATAAGAAAGTTTAAAATCCGCCTAAATAGTCACCATAACCCTATTCAAGTATGTCGCCATAATAATGTTAGTAGGATGTGATCCGACCACAGAACAGAAGATACCTCTCTCTTTTGTTCTGTGGTGACAGTTATAGATAATATAGCCGGTTCCTTAGTGGTTAAAGATTTCAAGCGTAGTGAGCTTCCGCTTTCAGCCTTATCGCCACTACCATCAGGCGAGAGCCACTACCATCACGGCTGTCCAAAAAATAAACACAGTAAGGGACATTGTACTCAAAATCAAGATTTTGACACCATGCTACTAACACAGTAATTCCCTACAATATGCAAAGATCCTTGTTCAAAAGAAGACCGTAGTTTCGGAATTACAAAATGACAAAACACAGCATGAGCACCTTACTAACTTGTGTTATGTATACTAAATAACGAATAAATATGCTTAAATATACTTTTTTTAAATACCTATACTTAATTAACACAGCAAACTGTCACCAAGACTAAGACAAATAGACACGTTCATGCTCTCAAACATTAATTTGTCTTTTATGGGAATCGAACCCGGGATCTCGGCGCAGAAGACAATTAGTATCCTAACCACTCCGCCAAAGAGGTCAATTAAGATAACACTGAGAATAACGGAAATCAAAAGCTATATTTATTATGTACTTAGTACATAATAAAAAAGGGACAATTTGAGGTTGAGGTTCAAGTACACGGACTGACACAAGATTCCCATAACAAAATCACAGTTAGGGATAGCTACCAATATGAGACACAGTAAGTCGTATGACTTACTGTGTTTTTTTGTTGGTAATTGACAATTGCTGGGTTTTTTATTTGGGGATTATAATTGACAAAAGAACATAACAACCACGTTTTTCACGGCAAGGCACACGCGCATGTCATTCAACATGAGATTTTGTGTTTCGTATTTGGCGGGAAACTGCAGAGTGCACGCCGTTTATTGGAGAAGGGTGCGGGGCGTCGAGGGACAAAGATAGCAAGCGTCTGGCGGTCATCACATCGGCGTAAGAGCGCGTTGAAACCTGTGGCAGTGCCTGTGGTGTGAACCGAATACAGTTGTGAAGCGGACTTACAGATTGTTTTTATCTTTATAAAATTATGGGTCGAGTTAGAAAGATTTTAGAAGCTGCCTTGGGTGTAGGAGTTGTCCGAAATGCAGATAATACATACCTATAATTATTTTTATTTCTTCTTTGGGTTATTTGTTACACGTTAACCAATTAATAGTAAAATTAGATTTTAAACCTTCGTTTCTGTAATATTATATATAATATATTGATAATAACGAGACTCAAACGCGATATTTGTGATGTAATACTTAAGTACTTACAACGGGCGTAAGATATAAGTACTTACTTCGGGCGGGCGGGGTTGAAAATATAATTCTTCTGCCAACCTCAAATTGTCCCTTTTTTATTATGTACTAAGTACATAATAAATATAGCTTTTGATTTCCGTTATTCTCAGTGTTATCTTAATTGACCTCTTTGGCGGAGTGGTTAGGATACTAATTGTCTTCTGCGCCGAGATCCCGGGTTCGATTCCCATAAAAGACAAATTAATGTTTGAGAGCATGAACGTGTCTATTTGTCTTAGTCTTGGTGACAGTTTGCTGTGTTAATTAAGTATAGGTATTTAAAAAAAGTATATTTAAGCATGTTTATTCGTTATTTAGTATACATAACACAAGTTAGTAAGGTGCTCATGCTGTGTTTTTATTTGGTATGTTGATTTATAATAGGTCAAAATAACCATTTGAAATTTAGTAAGTCGCATAAAACATGCACACGTACATTAAATTGAATTCTTTGACGCCGCCAGCAATTATGACTAACAACTATCACGGAGCACCCTTGCGAAGAGGTAGAACAAGACCATGCCCATTCAGACCATGCCTATTTAGCCCATGTCCCATTAGCCCATGCCCAGTCATCCCATGCCCACACAGCTGATACATACTCAGCTCATACAATTTCAGCTGATACTCAATCAGCTCACTCACCTTCTGTGCCCACTGGCACACCCATTTTGTTGCCAACCGTCTCACTAAGAGTCGCGGACGTACATGGTCATCTTCACACAGCCAGAGCTTTATTGGACTGTGGCAGTATGCTGACATTAATAACGTCAAGCATGAGTCAGAGGCGGCAATAACAATAGTATGCCGACCCACTCACAATGATACTCCTACAATCACTGCCACAGCTCATATTTTAAAAACGTCACTGGCTACCTTCCCTTAGAGAAGGTACCAAACATTTCCCACATACTAGGCCAGCCACCCGTGCCATTGGCTGATCAGCTTTACCACACACCAGCCCCGATCGACCTCTTATTGGGGTCGGCCGTTCTTGGCCAGGTGTTGGACGGTGCTAAGGTCTCGTTGGGCCCGGGCAAGCCCATAGCCTTCGGCACGATTTTCGACTTCGCGTTGATAGGACCCATTGAGGACTTGTATGCGCAGCCGGCGCAGCAGGTTAACTCAGCTCACGTCGTCAGCTCACAACCAGACTCAGCTGAATCAGTCCAGGACATACGTCAGAGTCTGGAAAGGTTCTGGGAGTCTGAGGAGCCCCTCCCTCAATCTCACACTCACAATGATCCCCTGGAGGAACAATGCGAGGAAATCTTCCGCTCTACCACTACACGCGATCCCTCAGGCAGATATACGGTCGCTCTGCCCTTTCTAAAGGACGCCCCTCAACTAGGTAAAACTCACCCTATCGCATTACGCAGATTCCTCAATATTGAGAAGAAGCTAATGGCGAACCCGTCTCTGCGTTCTAAATACGTCGACTTTATGGCCGAATACATCGACTTAGGGCACATGGCTCCCTGTCACCCAAATACATTCGCCCATAAACCTCACTTCTACATCCCTCACCATGGCGTATTTAAGTCAGGGTCGGACAAGCTGCGCATTGTTTTTGATGGTAGCTGCAAAAGCTCCAATGGTGTCAGCATAAATGAATGCCTACACACAGGCCCCGCCCTTCAACAGGACATTGTGGACATCATCATGTCCTTCAGAACGCATCCAGTCGTTTTCAGCACTGACATCCAGAGGATGTTCAGAAATGTGCTCGTTGCCCCAGACCAGAGACGGTATCAGCTGATACTATGGCGGTCCTCATCAGATCATCCTCTGCTCACCTACGCCCTCAATACAGTGACCTACGGCTTAAGATCAAGCCCATACCATGCAATCCGCACTCTGCTTCAGCTAGCTGATGATGAAGGCCATCGCTACCCTGGAGCCGCTCAGGTTCTTCGCAAGTCTATCTTCGTTGATGACATCTTGTGTGGTCATGACACAGTTGAATCCGCCCAAGCACTCCAGGACGAGTTGATAAGTCTGCTAGACCTAGGCGGCTTTCAGCTCAGTAAGTGGACATCTAACTCGCCTAAGCTGCTCGAGAGATTTCCCGACAACCAATGCGACATGCCCAAGGACTTCGACATGAACCCAGAGTCCACGTCCATTAAGGTCTTGGGTATACAGTGGAGCCCTCAGTCAGACGAGCTCACCTACCGCATCTCTCTGCCCCCCATCACACATGTCACAAAGCGGTCTATTTTAAGCACCGTAGCCTCACTTTATGACCCAAACGGCTGGGTTTCTCCAGTTATCTTCCGCGCAAAGCTGCTGCTTCAGCAATTATGGCTACTGAAGCTGGAATGGGATGAGCCCACTCCCTCTGAAGTACAAACGGAGTGGCACCACATCTCAGAGGATCTGCCGCTGTTGTCTAGCATTCGCTTCCCTCGGCACGTTTGTGCAAACAAAGGCTCAGCTGCATACTCGCTTCACGGGTTTGCAGATGCCTCTGAAGCCGGGTTTGCCGCCGTTGTTTACCTCCATGAGCTCGATGCCTCCGGAGATACTTTGGTACACTTGATTGTCGCCAAGTCGCGAGTCGCACCAATCAAGAACCGCCTCACAACCCCCAAGTTAGAGTTGTCGGCCGCCACCCTACTCTCCCAGCTCATGATCCGTGCGTCGGTTCAGTTATCGGCCCATATCAGTATACAACAACACATATGTTGGTCAGACAGTACGATAGTCCTGGCTTGGCTCAATACACCGCCTCACCGTCTTCAACCCTTTGAAGCCAACAGGGTAGTCAAAATCAGCTCAGGCTCACCAGAATGTACCTGGCGACACGTACCTTCCAAGCTTAACCCGGCAGATTGCGCAAGCAGAGGGATGTCTGCGCAATCCCTGTCAGCTCACGACCTATGGTGGTCTCCTACGTGGCTTAGACAGCCTTGTGAGTCTTGGCCTGCTATGCCCTTAGCTCTGGGCCATCACGCCCTGCCCGGCCTTAAGCCCAAACATGTCCCGTCACTGGTAACAGTGCCCGGTCTTGACTTTGACCTGCTCACTCGGTTCAGTTCACTAGACAAGCTCGTCGGAGTGACAGCTTGTCTAAAACGCTTTCTGCACAACTGCAGACACCACCCAGATTCGCGTCGCTCAGGCCCCTTGTACGTCAGTGAACGAAGAGAGGCCCTACTTTACTGGGTGCGCAGTGTTCAGCACAATGAGTTTGCGGAAGACATTCACCGCCTTCAAACTGGCAAAATCTGCTCCGTCAGACTCCAGCGACTGTCACCTCTTATTAAAGATGAGCTCCTTAGAGTTGGCGGACGACTATCCCATGCGTCTATCCGATATGACGCGCAGCATCCGCTCATACTTCCCAGCTCTAACCCACTTGTAGACCTCATCATTGACCACTACCACAAAATACACTGCCACCCTGGCGCTGACACTTTACACGCTATCCTACGCCAAAAATTTTGGATATTGTCCGCGCGCCGTATTATTAGACACCGAGTCTTTTGCAGAATAAATCTAAAAAACGGTGCTCTGAGCTGTGCTGCTACGCCAGCTGTGTGACGAAGCCTTACTCACAGCTCAAATTAAACACCAAAAATAAAACCGTTTAAAAACCAGAGAATTGAGTACTTCTTGATGGGAAAGTGAAGCATCATATCTGCAGTTTTGTTTTATTTTCTAAGATTTATGTTTCGACGAATTTTAATGGAAAATATTGGTAGATTATTAAGCGTTAAGTAAATAATAATAAACAAAATATTTATTTAGAAGCCTTAAAATGTGAACGATAACAACCACATTCGTCGGGTGATTGTATCGTAGTAGATGCTAAACACACAAAGTGTTCGTATACGTGCACAAGTGTTGCCAAATGAGATAAAACAAACAGTGGAAACTCATCAAACACCCTCAAGAAGTACGTGTGAAATCTCAGTAAAGTCGTGGATCTTTACTGAAACTCATAGGATTTGGGGGAAATAATAAACAGTTAGCTGTATCTATTGTCATCTCCCAGGAGGTTGCGCAGGACAGACCCAGGTGTAAAATATTATTTTCCGAGACCAAGACTCACTGTGGATCGCTGCGCCAACTTAGTTAGTAAGTAACAACCTGAGCAGGGCATGTGGAGAGAAAACGGAGTCCACGCAACACCTATTGTGTGACTGTGACTCTTGCTAGGAAATAAATTAATCTCCTGCGATTGGCTTACCCGAAACCAGAAGTTTTTAGGTTCCTCACCCTCAAAGACATTGCCAAGCTTATGGCAGTAATTTTCATTGAGGAGGTAGAGTGATAGGACGAGGTTGCACAAAAGAGCCCAATGAGTCGACGTACTGCGATATAGACCACTGAATGCCCCACTAAGATAAGATAGTATCTCTCGTACTTGACACTGGCTAAATGTGCAAACCGCAACAAGCCATTATGATATATAAAAAACCAGCAGTAGTATTTTGGACACAACGAACTACGGTCGTCCATTTATTAAATGTTTCCGGCGCACAGAAATGTAACAGGCCGGGCACTTCATTAATTGGCGGGTGCCGACACCGGTCCTAACTGGCCGGTTTGTTGGTTTTGCATTCTGCATTACCCGATCGCACTGTACTGTGCTAGGCACAGTCAGATCAGACCCGTTTCATTGACATGACAACGCGAGTAGCAGTAAGTATTGTATTTTTTGGGATTTTTCTACGCGACCCGATTGGTACTTGTCTTACCTTTTAAAAACTCCTATGATCAGCTAGGAGCAAATTCTTTTTCTTACGTTTCACAAACTTTAAGTCTATTTGAACGCAAAAAAAAAAAATTCTAAAATACAATTTGACCAACACAAAAATACTATTGGTTGAATTTCTTTCACAATTTTTGAGTTGCTCCTTTATAAATAGCTGTTAGCACTTAAGGGATAGCCCAGTTGCAGAATTATATACCTTCCTACATATATTATCCTGTATGTGGCTGTACGAACCGTTTTCAAGGCGCTGAAAATCTGCTGTTTAGAAACTACGTATCCACACTACCCGCGGGAAAAAAACAACATTAATTGTTCAGCCGGCGACACTGGCGGCACAGTCTCGCTTGTTTATTCTGCACTGTACTACAGCGCTGCGGCCCTACCACAAGTTCACGATTACAACTCACTCGCTCCATTTAATTAGCTCGCTCTACTCAGTGTAACCGTGTGCGTAGCTCCTCCGCTGCGCCATCGAGCTCCTATCCTATCGTCCTATCGTCTCTTCCCTTGGGTGTCGCAAAAGGCGACTAACGGACTAAATACTGCACATACATCCAACAGCATAGAGCGGTGATGGGCTCACCACCTGGCACGCTGAGCACATGTGCAGTTATCAATTGGTGAAACGTGGACTGTGGCAGTTTTTGCGGTTCTCAATGCCAGATCTCTGACTAACCTTTCAGGGATAATAGGCGTGATTGTATGTATGCGGCACAGTCGAAGAAGTTGTGATCTACTATCTTTAAGGCAAAGAGACATGTTGAGTTCTATACTCGGGGTAAAATCATAAATAAAAAAAATATAATCTAAAACGCGAGATTTTAAAGCGAATACGTGGGCTAGATAGAAGACGCAACTCGACGTTTGATCACTGAAGTTGATAGGGTGGTGGATAGGTGGAGAGGTTATTGTGAAATCTTCTATTCAGACGCAGCATCGATGTCTATGAACCGTAAATACGACATGACCGACATCCTCCTGGAACCTGATATCATGAAATCTGAAATTGAGCTAGCGGCAAAGAAGCATATTAAGTCGGCCGGTACATAAGCTGCACTAAAAGTATCGGGAATGGAATATTGCCACTGTTACTGGCATGCGCTAAGTTCCTGGCATATTAAAGTGTTTATAATCAAAAACTCCTTGGTTTTATTAATGGAATACCATTATTTATTTTTAAAAAAAGAACGCGGTCTTGTTTCTAGGTCTTGTAGAACTTGTAAAGTCGGTGTGAAAATGGAATTGACTCGAGAAAACTCAAGAACAATGATTTATTATGACTTTCGAAGTGGTTTAACATTAAAACAGTGTGGTAATCGGATGCTTTCTGCATTTAGTGATGAAGCTCCATCTAAAACCACAATTTATTGCTGGTTTGCGGAATTTCAACGTGAGCGTGTCAAGCTGTGTGACGATCCCCATCAAGGTCGCCCAAAAACTGCAATCACCCAAGATAACGTTGATGCCGTGCGTAAGCTGATTGAGGAAGAGAACTTGTGACATATCGCGCAATTCAGGAAACTTTAGACATTGGCATGAGTCAAATACAAATAATCTTGCATGAACAATTAGGTGTAAAAAAGTGGTTTTCCCGATGGATCCCGCATTCGCTCTGTGAGAAGCAAAAAGCGGCTCGCGTTACTTGGTGCGTCAGAACTTTCGAGATATTCCACGGAGGATCTTCAAATGCTGTAAGTATGCGGCGTCGTATCAAGTGACGAATCCTGGATATATGCATACGAACCCACGCATACGAACCCGAAACAAAAAACCAGTCACAAGTTTGGGTGTTCGAAAATGAGTTGATGCCAACAAAAGTTGTTCGTTCACGGAGCGTTGCAAAAAAAATGGTGACCAAGTTTGTCTCCAAAACCGGCCAAGTTGCGACTATTCCTCTTGAAGGACAAAGAACGGTCAATGCAGAATGGTATGCCAGCATTTGTTTGCCGCAGGTCGTCTCTGAACTCCGTAACCTCCATCACGACAATGCGAGCTCTCTTACCGCCCACAGAACAAAAGAGTTTTCGGAGAAAGAAAACATTGAATTATTAGACCATCCGCCGTACAGCCCTGACCTAAGCCCAAATGATTTTTATACTTTCCCCAAAATTAAGAACAAATTGCGTGGTCAACGATTTTCGTCACCTGAAGAAGCTGTAGACGCCTACAAAACGACCATTTTGAATACACCAACTTCAGAATGGAATGAATGCTTTAATAATTAGTTCCATCGAATGGAAGAATGTGTCAAATTTCAAGGAGAATACTTCGAAAAACAATAAATATCTTTTTCACTAACAATGTTGTATCACTTCCTTGATTCCCGAAATTTTCAGTGCCGCCCTCGGATTTCTTTTGTACATTTACCGCACACCTTTTTTAATTCACATTCTTCTGAATCCTGGAAGATAAAGCAAAAAGAGAGAGTCAAAATAGATGCCATTCGAGATGTGGTGCTGGAAGCGTTTGTTGCGAACTCCATGGACTGCACGTCGAACCAATGTGTCCATTCTCAAAAAACTGGAAATAACCACAAGGCTTACCACTTTTTGCTTCCGGCGGATTCTCAAATATTTTGGTCACATTGCATGCTCGCAGAAAACCCTGACAACCTGGAAAAGCTGATGGTAGTTGGTCGGGTCGACGGAAAAAGACCGCGTGGTCGTTCGCCTTCCTGCTGGTCTGATCAGATAAAAACACTCACTAGCCTGCCAATACCTACAGCTATCTGCCCCCTTACTCTTAAAACCGATCGCTATTGGATCGGATTGGTATTATGAATTTTCGTATTTTTAACTTACGACACCAGCCCTAATTTGGATTCATATTGGGTGAACTAAATGGCATTGAGTTTTGTATTTTTGTCACTCAATATCCACGCAATATGAATCCATATTAGCTCTGGTATCGGAACTTAGGAGTACGAAAATTCACAATACCAATCCGATCCCATAGCGATCGGTTTTAAGAGTAAGGGGGCTGGACCGCCGAGAACAAGAATACATGGAAGACCATTATACAACGTGCGACTAATTTATAATAGACACGACCTTCAGTAATGAAGATACCGTCTGAGAAGAAGATGCTCGGGGTTCTCTGCGGAACCGAATGAGAAACGAGGAGGTCCATAGAAGAAATAAGGTAACCGGCATAACCCGAAGAATTGATAAGCTCAAGTGGCAATGGGAAGGGTACATCGCTTATTGATACAAGGGCCGTTGGGGCTGAACGGTTTTTGAGTGGCGACAAAGCACCAGAAGACGCAGTGTAGGAAGGCCTCCAACAAGGTGGACCGACGAGCTGATGAAGGTTGCTGGTAGCCGCTGTATGCGAGCAGCACAAGACCGATCATAGTGGAGATCCTATGGGGGAGGCCTTTTTACAGCAGTGGATGTCATTCTACTGGTAATGATGATAATATCGATGGGTTGGTATCATAACGACTAACGACTACATTGTGAAAACGACCAAACCCTCATAAGGTCCAGATCTCAGAAGGACCATCTCTGCAGAAAGCCTATATCTCCAAATGACTTTGTAGCAAAACGACTGGTTCTATAAACGACCATATCGTTAATAGGCCACATCTCAAATAGACCGGGTAGCAAAAAATGGGTGGTTCTTAATCTTATTATTTAAGACGGAAATTCCCTAGGTTTAAGAGAAGGCACGGTCAACCGTGTCGCGAAGTAAGGAAAGAATACTACCACTCCTCTCTTCCCTTGGGTGTCGTAAAAGGCAACTAACAGAAAAAAGGCTGCACATACATCCAACAGCATAGCTCACCACCTGTCACGCTGCGCACATGTGCAGTCGCTATTTGGTGAAAAGTGGACTGTTGTAGAGGACAGCTTTTGCTTTCCTTATTGCCTAGTCTCTGATTATATGTATGTATGTATAAAGGTATTATTTTTGTACGTTCTATTATTTGTGTTGTGCAGGCAAACAAACGTTTCTCATTCTTGTCTTTTTTTATTTAAATAGTGGCTTCATGCGGTCAACACATTTAGCAAGTGTCAAGTAAGATATTTTAGTGAATATTTTCATTGCATAAAGTAGATGATATTGAGTGATGATAAACGTTTAATGGTAATTGATATTCCCCCAAACCCTTTAAGACTCAATAAAGCTGTGGGACTTTATTGAGATCACACACGGACTTCTTGAGAGAATTTGAAAAGTGATATTGCACTGTTTTGTTTTATTTCCTGTTATGTATGAGGACACGGGGCGAGTGAAACACTAGATGGCAGTTAACGCACTAACGTTTATTCACATCAATGACACGGACGCAGCCGCGTAGCTATAGATAGGTACATAACTATACAACACTTCTCCCCCCTTAACGTAGTAAAACAGTAGGGCTTACATAAATTGTTTATAATTGACTGGAGGGCGAGCACGCTTGGACCTGCCTACATTACTGTTCACATCTTCCGTTGCTTCCGTCTCCTCAACGTCATGAAAAACGTCGTCATCATCCGATGAGGGCAGCCGACGAACCCCTCTTGTCAACGTCACCTTGCATGGCGACAAGTCTACTTGTGGTAGATCGGGGTCGACGTCTAAAGATACAATCGCAGCCGGAGACACAGTCCCTTCTGTTGACCAAAGCGTCCCTTGCGGGGAAGCTGTGGGGGATAGCGTATACTGCTGTCCACTAAATAAGGTTCCTTCTGATTGTGTAGACGGCGGTGACGTTTCATTACTGTGGTAGGTATAAACGGCTCTGTCCCCCGATGATGGATTACTGACATTACTACTCGCTCCTTTATTAACAAGTATAAGTTGATCTTTATGCTTTTTGACACAATTTAATGAATTTAAGTCTTTAATTATGTACAACATTTTTCCCAATTTTTTATGTATTATTCCCTTTAACCATATAAACTTATTATTGTTCAAGTACTTTTTGTAAAAAACATTTTGTCCTACATGTAATGTTCTAAGTGTACCACCACGCTGCTTAGTTTGTAAACACTGTTGGGAACGCACGCGCATGTGGAGTGAGGCAGGCGAGGGCGACGCCGGCGCCGGCGGGCCGGGGGGCCGAGGACTCATTAGGTCGAGCCGCGATCTCAGCTGACGCCCGAACACTAGCTGAGCCGGTGATTCACCCGTCGTTGAATGAATAGAATTACGGTAGTCAAATATGTACTTTAACAATTTTAGTCTACTTTCTCTGATAGTACTACTACTTTGTAATATAGATTTAATGCCACGTTTTACTATTTTTACGTATGATTCCGCTTGTCCATTGCTAGCCGGGTGGTAAGGAGGTGATGTCATGTGAGAAATTCCGTTCAATTTACAAAAAGATATAAAATCTTGTGAACTAAAAGACGTACCGTTGTCTGTCACTATTGTGTGCGGTAACCCAAACCTTGACATGAAATCGTACATTTTATCGATTACAGCTGGTGTAGTACAGGTGCTCATTTCGTAAACTTCTAACCATTTTGTATAAGCATCCACTATTACAAGATACATACGTCCATTAATCTGCCCTAAAAAATCGAGGTGTACACGGTAAAAAGGGCGCGGGGGATATGGCCACGGCGACACGGGCGCGCGTGGCGGTGAAGGTCGCAGCTGAACGCAGATTTCGCAAAGGCCTATCATGCGCTCTACAGCAGCATCAATTCCTGGAAACCAGTGTCGCGAGCGAGCCTCGGCTTTGGTTTTGACAATACCTAAATGAGATGTGTGCAGTTCTGCTAAAACCGGTTCGCGGAGCGCCTCCGGCACAACTATCTTATGCCCCCGCATGAGACACCCGTTTTCAAACGACAGTTCTAATCTACACATGTGATAAGGTTTCAACTCAGCATCTTTCACCGATCGCGGCCAGCCATTAAGCACATAATTAATAACTTTTTTCAATGTACAATTTTTTTTTGTAGCATCTCGTAAGTTTTCTAGCGTTATCGGCGACGACCCGTCTATGACGAAAAAACATATGCAGCTCGGTCGCAAAGGTCACGGCCTCCCTGATCCTCGCGGGCCGCACCCTCCGCGGCTAGGCTGCCAGCCACGTCTGAGGTAGCGGGCAAACTAGCCCGCGACAAATAATCTGCACTGTTATTCACGCTTTTTACGTATTCAATGCAATAATTGTAGCCGGCCAAAAACAATGCGTAACGTTGCAGTCGATTTGCGGATACTTCGGGTATACCCTTTTGCGATCCGAAAATCGATAGGAGGGGCTTGTGGTCTGTACGTAAAACGAACGGTACTGACCTACCATATAAATATTGGTGAAACCGCCTAATACCGAATATGATTGCCGTGGCCTCTTTTTGGATCTGTGAATATCGACGCTCGGCATTATTTAATGACCGCGATGCAAAAGATATAGGTCGTTCAGAACCATCTTTCTCTATCTGCGACAATATTGCTCCTAACCCAGTAGGTGAGGCGTCGACCGTTAGAATTATCGTTGCATTTGGGTTAAAATGTGTCAGAACTTGCTCGGATGCTAGGATCTTTTTAATACTACGAAACGTCTTGTCCTCTCTGTCAGACCAAACCCACTTGCAGCCTTTTTTTAAAAGTTCGTATAATGGACTTAAAATGCTAGAAGCGCCTGGAACGAATGCCCAATAGTAATTAACTAAGCCTAAAAATGATTGCAACTGATTAACATTTTTAGGAGTCGGTGCATTCATTATCGCTTTGACTTTTTCCGGTGATTTTTTCAAACCATCCTTGTTGATGACATAGCCCAAATAACTTATTTCATCACAGAAAAATACACATTTTTCTTTTTGTAGGGTTAATCCAGCATCCTGTAGACGCTTTAGTACCTGATTTAGTCTGTCTAAGTGCTGAACTCGATCAGATCCTGTTATCAAGACGTCGTCTAACATAACCAAGACGCCACTAATCCCAGCGAGCAAACTTTCCATTGCGCGTTGAAATATGGCCGGCGCGCAAGCGAGGCCGAACACGAGACGCGTGTACGCAAACAAACCGCGATGCGTATTGATGCATGTTAACTTTTGAGAGTCTTTATCTAAACACCATTGATTGTAGGCCATAGAAAGATCTAATTTAGTAAATTGTTTCCCCCCATATAATTTAGAAAATAATTCGTTAACTGTAGGTAACGGATACTGATCGATTATTAACTGTTTATTAATACTGACCGAGTAATCTGCACAAATTCGCAAAGAACCGTCTCGTTTCAAAACAGGCACAATGGGTGACGCGAAATCAGAGTGATCAACTGGACAAAGTACCCCCAACTCGACCAGCCTGTTTATTTCGCTTTCCACCTTACCTTTTAACGCGAAAGCCACCGGGCGCGCTTTACGAAATACGGGTTTAAAACCTTCTTTCAAGATTAATTTCACTTCATATTTATTAAATTTACCTAATTTGCCTGAGAACAAATCAGGATACTGTGCATGCATTGTTTTAATAACATCGTCATCCTGACAATACTGAACCGGACAGAACTGCAATTCAAATTGAGCAATGAAATCGCGACCGAGCAGAGACGGCCCGTCGCCGCGGACAACAAACACATTGATAACGCGCGTGCGGTCGCTCCACTGCACTGATAACGCTACATAACCTATACAACCAAGTACTTCACCAGTGTAACTTATAAGTTTTTTGCTAGTAGCTTGTAAAGGCAGGTTTTTAAAATGTGATTTGAATGTTTTCTCAGCCATGACGGTAACCGCCGACCCGCTATCAATTTCAAAACGAAATTTTTGACCGTTTATGAACACCGTTTCAACCATTGGTTCACCTTTTAGTGTACGTATATTAAACAACATACCGTCGTCGCCGTCGTCGTCCTCGATCGCCTCACATGCCACCGTGGAAACATAATTCACATTTTTACACATACGGCTCAAATGACCCTTCCTATTGCATTTCCGGCACGTATAATTAGCAAATCGACACGACTCCACTTTATGGTTAGTATAACCGCACACGGCACACTTCACTTTATCACTACGACGGCCTTCGATGCTTTTTGGCTGAGTGATCTTAAACAGCTGGTCGTGCTCGGGCGTGGCGGGCGGCGGCGCCGGCGCCCCTGCGGCGCTGATGGCAGCGGCGCGCGCGCCTCGCAGCGTTTCGGCCATGTCCACGGCCTTGGCGAGTGTAAGGCCTGCTAGGTCCTGGACGTACATCTTCTCCTTTTCAGCCCCTGGCAGCATTCCCATAATAAAGCGATCCCTCAGTGCCTCCTCCACGTTGGAAAAATTGCATTGAGCGGTCAGGCCGCGTAGCCTAGCGGCCCATTGTGAGGGGGACTCCATTTGTTGTTGGGTAGCAGCGTAAAACTTATGGCGTTCACTGAATCCAACCTGCTTCGGAGTGAAATGCGAATCTAGCACGATGTCTTCGAAAGGCACAGGCTGGAGCTCCTTGGGTAATGCGAGATCCGAAGCGAGCTTGAAGGTGCCCTCGCTGAGTGCGCTGATTAAAACTGCACGCCTTTTCACCCCGGCCGGGTCGTTCACCGCATTCACGTCGTTTGCAATAAACCACTGCTCTATCCTACATTTATAGGCCTTCCAGCTGTGTAAATTGTGATCGAAATTCGATAAATTACCGAAATTAACAAAAGACATTTTTAATTTTTCGATACGTGGGTACTCGTCGCCAATGTTATGTATGAGGACACGGGGCGAGTGAAACACTAGACGGCAGTTAACGCACTAACGTTTATTCGCATCAATGACACGGACGCAGCCGCGTAGCTATAGATAGGTACATAACTATACAACATTTCCCAACTTTCATGCACGTTCACGAACAGTTAACAGTAATAATCCACCATTGTTTCACATTAATATTCGTCAAAACACAAGTTATAGAAAATAGAACAAAACTGCGTACATGACGCTTCACTTTCCCGTCAAGAAGTCATTCAATTTTTAAGACGGCAATTCCCTAAGTATAATAGAAAGCGATAAGCTTGAGACTAACCAATGGTAGTGCCACTACCCTCCATTAACCATTCACACAGTTGCAATTTGGCCTCTGCAGCAGCGGAACGGCGTATTTTTAAACAATGGTAAGACAAAAGGCCAAAATGAGCTCACGACTAGCACATCCCTATTCTACTGATCGCAGAGACGTTATTCGGAATAATGAAGGAGGTACAACATTGATGGTGATTTTACCATTTCACATGATTAGCGTTTTTAATTGTTTCACCAGATTATTAACATCAAATATGTTACATATAACTGTAGATAAAAGAGTTAATTGCCCCAGATCATCCCCATCAGGTAATAAAATAGCCACCATACTTGTCTGCAAAACATATCATGGAGAGATAATCCCGAACAACCTTTAAAAGGTTTGCAACTTCAAACAGTGACATAATTATGGACTTGAAACCTCTGCCTTCTTGTCCACTCGGTGTTTAATGAATTGGCTGGGTGCCGTAAAGTGCTACTTTGCCTGGATTTTGAAGTTTTTTGTAAATATCTCTGAATCTATTTATTGTTATAGCTTTTATTAAGTTGTCAATGATAAAATAGACTATTTATTGTTATAGCTTTTATTATTATTAACCTATCTATTGTTATAGCTTTTATTAAGTTGTCAATGATAAAATAGACTATAAGCTTTGCCAATACGGCTCAAAACTTTCTATATCATACGAGTTTACCGAATTACAAGCGCGCACTTGTAATTCGGAAAACTCCTCATAGGCAAAGTTGTAGGTGAAATACACAACTTTGCCTAGAAGAGTATCTTGATAAATAGGATGTTGATATTATTATTTTTTTTTACGTGTCAATGGCACACCGTTTGTATCCATTGGCTGCTCTACTGGATGAGTTAGTAAGTGAAGTGCAGCTTACTGTCTCACTGCTGGGCAAGGGGTTTCTCCATAATTTGAGTTGAAGTCTTCATTGGCTTATAGTTGTTGTTACAATTTGTTACAATAATATGTTTTACTGACAATACTTTTATAAACTTGAAACGTTCAATAAATCCATATAACGTAAACCAACCCATCCTATTACCAATTGTGCCAAATCGCACATTAACTTTTACAACACACAAAGGGCGCATAACTCCGAAAACTAATAGCCAAACTATATTCATTAGACGCTCAAAATGTCTATGAATAACAGCATGACAGCCATTGTTACTGTTGAGCAAATTAAAAGCCGACATTGCAGCAAATTTCAATACTGAACTGTTGATTTTGTCCTCATAATTAACGAGACTAAAGGCGTCATTAAGCCCTAATCCACCCCTGCGCAGTTGCAAAAACAATAAGTTGTGAGCGGGAGGCTGGGAACAATGGAGTGATTTGCATGCGCTTGTGCTGGATGCGCACATGATGCACAGTACAGTACTTACACACACACAAACTAACTGTTTTCAATGCGAAGTCTAAATACGTACTTGGCTAAACGGCATTATTTTATGGACAATATTAATTATTTGTCAACCTCCAGCCAAAACCCTAGCATTGAAAATACTGAAATTATAACGTATAAATAAGGTTGCGGAAATTATAACGTGTAAGTAAACGTAGTGAGGAATAAAGCCGTATTTTTTGGATAAATTCACAGAATCACAGAATGATTTTAAACCGTTATTAAAAACGTTCTAGCGCTAACAACATTTAATCATTTGCGTTCCTTTTCTCAAAACGAGAATATTTTAATTTATTAATTAATCATTAAAAGAATTGTTTTTTATATGTACTTCTATTTGGGTTAAAGTTACTCACGTCGTAGGTTTACCCTTGATACGCTACACGTGACCCCTGGGTGGTGCTAAATTAGAGACAATGACTGAGTGGTAGAGCCACGCTGCGTTGCAGCACGCATTGGGCTGGCTCGACCGGCGTAATACCTCTCACGAACATCCGGCGTGAACGGCGGCGTGGCGGCCCATCCCCCCCCCCCCTTCCTATACCTTCCTTAACCCTATTCCTTCCTTAAAGGACGGCAACGCGCCTGCGATTCCTCTGGTTTTGCTGGTGTCTATGGGCGGCGGTGATTACTCTCCATCAGGTGAGCCGCCTGTTCGTTTGCCTCAAATTGTACCAATTTTGTCTTAAAGCCAGTCCAACCAAATGTTTTAACGTTTTATTTATTTAATTTTTGAAGACTGTTGTTGTGTTTTACTATCATCTAAAATAGCAGTGGCATCATCTGCAAACATAACACATAAATGACTTAGTACCGCTGGAAGCTCGTTAATATACACTATGAAAAGAAGAGGGCCCAGAACGCTACCTTGAGGTACTCCGAGAATTATATGCAGTATATAGCCTGTTAGTCGAATTTTACTACACCCAAGGAAAAAGAGAGTCTTTTAGCAAGCTGCTTTACCACGCGACTCATTGGAGGTTTTATATTTATTAAAGGTCTTGTGCGAAAGCCAGAAATAGTACGAAAACTGAAAAGTCAGAGAAATGATCCGACTATTAAAATGTGGTTTAAGAACTTTATTTTCTCAAAAAGAATTACAAATAATTCACTTACCGAGAAAAACATTTTTAACTATAACAAACATGAATAAGAGCGTACTAAGTATTTATGTAAAGGAATGGTAAAAGTTAAGAACGCAAATTATAAAGAAATAACAATAAAGTGTCGGGTAGCAAACAAAACTTTGGCAAAGTGAATGCATCACCGAGCGACCACGGAGCTAAACTCACAGAGCGTAGTTGGATACTGGATGTGGCATATCGAATATTGGTAAAACGAGTATTTGTGATATTGGCGTCAATTAGTGACGTTAGAAAGTTTTTATGGAATTATAAATGATATTTATTATTGTTAATGATATTGTAGTAAATTAAAGATATAATGTATATTTATTAAATATTTTTATTCTAAGGAGGGTGTAAAATTGTATTTTTTTTTTGTTGTTGTCTTTTTTTATTATTATATTTCACTTAACACATACATTTTAAGTTGTCTTTTAAAATCGATTAGTGAATTGGCCTCTTTTATTTTGTCTGGTAGTTTATTATATATTTTCACGCCTTCAAATTCAATGTTTTAATGCCGTAATTCGTTCTCGGATGACGTGACATTAAATGGTTTGCATTCCTTAGTTTCATTTTTTGTATGTGACCTTTTTTATGAAATGATAATGATGTATGGATTTGTTTATTAACTATTTTGTGGATCAATATGCTCGTGTAGTAGGCGTATGTTTGTTTGATGTTCATTATTTTGGTGTCTTCATAAATTTTTGTAGTTGGCGTGTAAAAATCATAATGAAAAAGAGTTTTATTAATTTATTTTGAGCAATTTGTATATCTTCTAAATTTTTTTTGCAGCTGTACCCCAAACTTCGATTAAATAGTCAATGTGTGGTTTGATTAGCGAATTATAAACAAGATATTTTATTTTATTAGGTAGACATTTAGCTACGCTGCGTATGGTACTAGTGAAAGACATTAGTTTATTTTTAATTTTATTTATGTGATTTTTCCTGTTCAGATGGCGATCGAGTATCATAATTAATATTCCCACCAACCCACGTCAGGCCATCATTGTGGGTTATGGCCTAGTCTCCCCGTGTGCTATTATCCATGTGGAACGTTTTTAAGCTGATGATTATATTCATCAGGTCATCTAGTAAGTATCGTTCTGTACTCTCTCACTCACCTCTCATCCCTTGGGTATTGTAAAAGGCGACTAACAGACTAAAGACTGCACACATCCAACAGCATAGAGCGGCGATGGGCTTAACACCTAGCACGCTGAGCACATGTGCAGTTGTAATTTGTTGAAACGTGGTCTATGGTAGTGGACTGCTTGTGTGGTCCTGATTATAGTCTCTGTCTAACCGTTCGTTGGTAATAGTAGAGAATCTATGTTTGTAGATGTACAGTCACGATCAAAAATATGTAAACAATTGTAACTCTTAATACAATGGAATAAGAGTCAAAGTGTATACATATTGGTGCTAGTAACTGTACATTGTGACACTATTCTGTCTTATCAAGAAAATATTGAAACGAGAGAATTTTACAAAGAAACAATTGTAGCAGAATACCATAGTCCAGCGGCAGCGGTGGTGGCAACATTGTGCGCATTTGTAAGGACATAAAAATTGTGTGATTTTACTGCACCATCGTATAAAGGCACTATGGTCGGAACGTGCCAGCGTTATTACAGCGGCATGAAATGAAAACACAAATCATTTGAAAGAAACGGGCTTTTATTTAAAGTTTAGAAGATATAAAGCTTGAACATAGTAGAGTCAAGGAAATGCTTTAAAACAATTAATCAACAAAATTTGACAATGATACCTCTCAGTGTTAGAGTCGCGCTTGGCCCGATAACCGGAGAACCAGGGTTCGATTCCTAGTTCGGGTAATGTGTCCAAAGGGGTAAACTCAAGAAGGTTAATCAATTAGGTACCATTAAAATTTCTTATAATTTAAGTGAAACAGCGGGACGAGCTATCATCTACTTTAAGTTAAGTCTACATTGCCTTCATGATTTATACTCGAATAAATCGGGAAAAAATAAAACTCGTATACGATTAGAGAATTAATATCATAGTGCGTAAAAATAATGACACAGGTTTAATAATAGCAACTTTAGCATAGCGAGAACCTTTAATTCTTCAAGTTATTTCTGTCAAACATTTCAGGGCACTTGACAAAGATTTCAATAACGCAACCTCCAAGTAGGGTTTTTCGCGCAAAAATAACTTGTTGACATTTTACATTTATTTCCGCACCAGCGTTTTTATGTGTACCCTACCTGCTCATCAGGTTAGGGTGGGTACTCATCAGCGGATTGGGTAAACTCTTTTTCTCTTGACAACACCAACTAAAGCTTAAACGACGACATCCGTGGTAGAGTGGTTAGCACGCTGGTTGTGGTGTCGTCATCACTGCGGTCTCTCTCCCGCGTTCTATTCCCGTTCTGGTTTATTTATGTTCATTAAATACCAATTTCTACTAATTGCATAATCATAACATAACTATATTTATTATGAAGCTAAAAGTAGACGTAAGGAACCTTTTTCCCTTGTCTGAATCTGGAAGTTTCATAATTGTTTTCGTGCTTCTCCTGTAAGGATTCCATTTTGTATTTAAGTGACAGTGTAGCATTGAATGTGCAATATGACATTTTAAAAGTTGCTTGACATTCACGATCGTCATAAGTTTATGATGATTCCCTAACAAGCCTAGAAGGTGTGTAAAATATTACATAGTTCCCTAAACCCTGCGATTAGGGACGGTTCGCAAGTAAGTGCAAAGCCTTAGGGCGGCACTCATTAATCCAGAATCCGAGTGGCAGTCTTCTGTCGACCTTGGCTGAACATTTCTCATAAAAGTCTGCATAAACAAAATTAATTTTCAGTCTGTTCTAGTGGACCGTTTACATTCGACGAAGGAAGTTTATTTTTATTTTTACCAATAACTGTTTGCATTTTTTTAAAGTGTACCGCCACTTTTTTTATTATACTTACACACTCACTCATACACCTGTCCTAGTTAATAATAATAACACACCAACCCGCATTGGGCCAGAGTGGTGGGTTATGACCCAATCTCCCCGAGTGCTGTTGTGGGAAGGCTTGTTCCCAGCAGTGGGACGTTTATGGGCTGATGATCACTCGTACGGTCAGCCTCAGAAGCTTTGCACTATATACCACGTTATACGAACTACTGCATTATTACATAATGGTTGCTCAAGCGCGATAGATCCAAACGAGTTGTTGTGAGATGGTACTATTCATTTATAGGTACATTCCTATTATCCCCGAAGGGTAAGCCAGAGACAAGGTAATGAGGACAGCAAAAGCAATCCTCTACCATAGTCTACTTTTCACCAAATGGCGCCTGCACATGTGCTCAGCGTGACAGGTGGTGAGCCCATCGCCGCTCTATGCGGTTGGACGTATGTGCAGTAAGTATTTAGTCCGTTAGTCGCCTTTTACGACACACAAGGGAAAATAGGGGTAGTATTCTTTCAAAGCTACGCACATTTACCAATTATGAGTTATATGTATACAAAACTTCGATCAACAATACCAACTAGACAACGCGTCACGTACAAAATCGAAGCTAAATTCTGTCCACGTGAATAAATACTTTTACAAAGCAATAAATTACTTCTGTCAATTAAAAAAGAAAAGACGCAATAACATTTAGTGGTGAAAACAACCAAGGGGCAACAAATAAAGTACTTTTCCCTGTTATGCCTTGCGAGAAAATAAGAGCTCACTTCTCAAGTGCGCTCTTATTTACCGAGACACATTTTTAGCGCCGACCTGACATTTAGTTATATTGTTGAACGAAGATATATAACATAAAATAAACCCATTTTACTAATGAAACATCACATTGGAACTACTTTGTGTTTCGGACGGAGCGTTAGAGTTTATAAAGTTAGATTAAGTGAAAAAGTTTTCCTTGTAGTAAGTTCTCTCCAAGCATTTCACCAACAGCTGAGGATGTAGACCAAGACTCCATTTTTAGATTACACTAGGGCCCGCCCGCGTACCGTGTAACCGGTATCCCGTGACGAATTTCCAAAACAATTCTTTTACGCTAACTTTGTCCTGACAACGTAGTACGTACACAAAAAATAATTAGCCAAATCGGTGCAACCGTTCTTAAGGGATGCGCGAACAAACATTATTGGCAGTTGATTGATCAAAATAAAGAAAAAATGTATATTGTTTTTAATGCTATTCGTTTAGGCATGAAACGCATATTGTACACAGCAAAAAATGATAATTATCTATTGTAAGTATATATTTATGTAAGTTATTTTGATAACATCCACATGTGACATAAAAAGGGAAATGTAATTGGCCTTACTTAAAGCTATGTACTAGATGTAAGTATTTGTATGCGAATGCTGTTGATTTTCTCAATAAATAAGTAAATAAGTTGATTTTAATAGATTGTTTGCGCCACAGCGCAACGGATAACCGTCGCTGCGCCGGTCAATTAAAGTGCATATTGGTGCAACGAATGTGCAACGAATGATCGGCCAATCACAGCGAGGTGACAAATATACAAGACGAACCTCTGGGACCGCGATCATCACGCGCGGTCGCCCGGCAGTGTGCTTAGAGCGTTCCAGGCGAACCCACGCGCGCGCGCGCAAGAAATCAGCCCGTGAACACGCCAGACATGTGTTAAGTGTATGTGCATTGAGAGCGCTTGTTTACCAGCTCAACTACCCCTAAAACGCCACCGACCAGTGCCCTGAGTGAATTGTGTTGTGTGTTGCCGCTCTCAAGCCTGCGACCCCGCGCCTAGAGCGCCAGCTGCCTTCAGCTCCAACCAGCTCCAGCCCGAACCAAGTAAGCCCCAGCTATCCTATTTTATCATTTTCCCTCCGCCGCATGTTGGTGCCTTAAGCGCCAACATAGATTTATATACATAGTTAATCATGATGCTAAACGCTCCAGTTCAAAACTTATTTATTTATTTTGAATCATTCAGCAATATTCAATAATTTAAAATTATATAACTCTTAGTCCACTCTCCATCCAAAAAGGATAAATAAATAAATAAGTTGATTTTAATAGATTTATATACATAGTTAATCATGATGCTAAACGCTCCAGTTTAAAATTTATTTATTTATTTTGAATTATTCAGCAATTCAATAATTAAAAAGTATATAACTCTTAGTCCACTCTCCAACCAAAAAGGTTCCCAGCAACTCAACAGTTAAACTAAGCCCCCACTCTAAAAAGTCTCCAGTACCAGTTACTCAAAACGACATTAAATTTCAAATACCTATCAAAACCTTGACCCGTCACGTGTCTGCAATAAAAAAGGCGAGTGTGCAGTCCCCTTTAAGCCGGAATATCCACAAACACGTCTGCAGATGTGACAAGGGTCTCGGATTGTGAAGAGCGAGCAACAAGCTACGGATTCGGCGCAAAATTACTACGAGAATTCATAATTACAGGTACCTGTATACCTAAGTGCGTACACAGATTAATTTCTAGGTGGACATTGTGAATTATTCGTTTGTAAAAACATTTAAAGCGACTAAGTGCTCGTTATTTTACTCAGACATTTAATTAACGTTGCTGGGTGTTGGGTTCATGCTTTGGAGCGTACAAACGGCATATTATAATTTTTTCTCGGTGTTATGTGAAGCGACTTAATGGCCGTAACGCAGCTGAGAAAACTGTCGAGGCCATCGTTAAGAATTAATATCAATTTTATTAGGAATGTACATACATACATAATATATAATCACAATTATTATCCCCTAAGGGTTAGTCAGAGACTATCTGAGTACAGGAAAATCAGTCCTCTACCATAGCCCACTTTTCACTAAATAGCGACTGCACATGTGCTTAGTGTGACAGGTGGTAAGCCCATCGCTGCTCTATGATGTTGGATGTATGTGCAGCCTTTAGTCTGTTAGTCGCCTTTTACGACACCAAAGGGAAGAGTGGGAATCGAGGTAGTATTCTTTCACCGCTACTAAACGCGGTGTACTTAGTATCATGATTTTTTTTATATGAAAAGAAGACAAACTAGCTGGCGGCTTACTTGATGGAAAGTACCTGATCACCGCCGCCTATCATCATCAGCTTATTAACGTCCCACTTCTGGGCACTGGCCTCCCACCTGGACAATAGCACGTGGGGATATTGGGCCATAACCAACCACGCTGGCCCAATCAAAATGTCTTTATTCAGTAAGCTTAAAATAAGCATTTTGAATCGTCTAAACTTAAATTTACTTTTTTATATGAATGGATGGGCAAAACCCTTTCAGGACGTCTTTTAGCTGTGGAGAAGACGGGCGCAAGAAACTCTAAAGCTTTATATCATTATAGAAGTAACGACATTTACAAAACAATATGTCGTTACCAAATTATACAATCAATAATCATAAAACAAGTATGCCATATGTTCGTAAGTCTATCTATGGGGCGGGAGCCTTGTACTGAGAAGAACTGGCAAGAAACTCAGCAAGGGCAATGCGGGTTGGTATGTTTTAACGATTGTCATCTTACGACAACAACCGAGACCAACAGCTTAACGTGCCTTCCGAAGCACGGAGGAGCTCGAGATGTTAATAATTCGGTCACCCATCTAACGACCCGGCATTGCGAAAATGGCTTAGCGAGCAAGATCGCAAGCCGAACGCGCTAGCCGCTGCGCCATCGAGCTCCTCTCCTCTGCCGCCCATGGACACCCGCAAAACCAGACGAGTCGCAGATGCGATACCGGCATTGAGGATGGGTGGGACCTTAGAAAAAGGAGTAGGAATTATGCAGGAAGAGAGAGGGAATAGATGGGCTCCGGTACGTTCACCCACCGGAACAAACAACAGTAACGGGTGCCGGAATTCTACCACCATAAACATACGCGTAATGCAACGCTTCCGTCGGTCGGTTCATACTGCGTAGCTTGACGTAATGGTATCCCGCTGTTTGGCAAAATATTGTTCGTCGAATTTTTACTTCCCAATAAACTTATCGCACTAGTCTCATTTCCCAAATGAATCTATAGCCAATTTACATTTCGCATTTTATTCACTTGGTCAAATCATCATTTGGCGTTTTACTTGGTCAAGTTTTAGTAAGTCAAATATACATTATGCAAACGTTTTCTTTTGTCAAATTTTATATTCCAAGAAGATGTTTGTTCCTTAAAGGAGTAGGTATACAACGAATCGCGGCAATACCGACTCCACGTAGTGTCTGCCCTACGCTAGAGTGTAATTTAAAGCCCAGCAGCACCGGAGCCGTGACAGGAACCATAGTTGTGAAATAGGATCTAATTGGCTAAGTTTTTTAAATGCAGTGCATTTGGACTCTTGTAAATCGTATGCTATGCAATATCGATCACGGAAATATGAATTAATGTAAGGGACAATATCCCGGAAATGAGTTATATACACCGTTGGATTCGTAATTTTACGCGCCATCGAATGGTATACTTGAAATGTTGATATCTTGAAAAAGAACTAGTTTATGTCCCTTACATTACACATTTTTGGAGGTCCTAAACAAATCTTTATAACAAATTTTGACGTATCATGCACTTGTACAAAATGTTATTTTAATTTTTAAAATATGTCTCATAATAAATTATTTAATGGCCTTTACCCTAATCAAGTTTTCGTCTTTCTAAACCTTACTAAATATTACTTAGGTAGGTACCGCATAATTTTACCGTGTATGAATCTAAAACGCAGAAAGGGTACTGCTACACATGGGGAGATGTAGATGGTAAACGTAGTTGTTGCGAAATTGCCACATGCCTTTTACGCTATCTCAAAGACATTGTTAATAGAGGGGTAAATATATTGTTACTACAAGTACTGTAAATTGCAAGTACTGTGCAAGATTACTTTGATGGTCTGCCAATTTTCGTCGCAAAGTTTAATGATTTAAAAAAACATTGTGAAAAAGGTTTATACCTATAACTTATCACAAGGATTACTCTTATGAAAATATTGTTAAAGACACTTTAAATGAGATTGATGAGGAAAACTCTAGTAGGGAATAAGTTCCTCCACTAATTAAATGTTTATGATTTTCATTCTTATTATTAATCGCATCGCGACCTGTTTCAGCTTTTTTGGATTGTTGATAACGTTGTTATGTTGTTTATAATTTTTCTTTGGATTGTTGATAATGCAAACTGCTGCAGTTAACAATTAAGTTGTACTTAAGTAGTATTTTCTCTTCAGGTAAATTTTTCCTAAGTCAGATTAAATTTAGTCGTTGAGTAATAAGCTCGATATTTGACGTGACATTTAACAATCGTTCGTATTACATAAAGTTTACTCCACAATTAAATTTTACCTGACTTTGGAACAATCGGCCCTTAATTAATATGTTTAATTATAAATTAGTAGTGTGAACATTGTTATTATCTTATTAAGTTCTTTATAATACAATACAAAAATTTCAAATTGAATTATTTTTCTAGTTATAATTTAATAAGTAACCATAATTACGTTAAAAAATCTTTTGAACTTGACATTTTGGATTTTTTTTTAGATTTTATATTTTAATGATTAATTTTTGTTTCATTTTATGTTTTCACAATAAAATTCACAAGGACAGCAATATTTTTATTTATCTTAATTAAATCAAGTTAACCAATTTGCTTTTGAAAGTAGAATTTTACTTGGTTAAGATACAGCAATAACTAAACCAAAAAGGGTACCTTACTTTAAAAAAATACTGATATTGTTTTTGTAAATATGACTGTTACATTAGTGCAAAGTATTCTTATGTTAAATGCAATTATGGTATAGAACGTATTTACATTTATTTTTAATGCAAGAGACATGCTATTTCAGAATCCATAAAGATAATCTTAGTTTTGCTTGCATAGCTTTAAAGAGCTCTCAAACCTAAGCAACTTTGCTATAGACAATAAGCAGTAAAATAAAAAGTGAAAAAAATACAAGCAATTATTATAAATAAAATTTGTTTTTTGCTTCTCCTGAAAAGTAGACCTTTGTCTCTTACATTAATTCATATTTCCACAATCGATATTATGGGAAGAGTATGTTTTGCCAAACCATACATTTGACTAAATAATACTTGGTAAAGTGAAACGTTGCCATGTAATTATTTGTTAAACAATAACTTGCCAAAAATAGTTATGCTAACTGTAAAATTGCAAAAAGTTGTTTTGACAAAATTAAATGTTGTTTTGCCAAAATTTAGGATGTAATACTTTAGGAAACGTTTTTTGGCCATACATTACTAATCCTGGCGTAATGTATAGTATGTCGATTCACTAAAGCTCGATCGTAAACTCGTCTTTCACTTCCACCCACACGTTCTCATCAAAAGTGACCTTTGTGACGTTAACGTAAAACAATATGTATGGAGCTTCAATGATTTCTCGAGCTCCTCAGTCGGTCACTAAATACAATAAATAGAATTCATCACTTTTTAACTTCTTAGTGAACAGTGGCAACAGTGAACAGAACCGTGTTGCGTAGCGGTGAATGAATACTACCACCCACTCTCTTACATTTTTATATTTGATGAATTGAGCGAAACAGTCTCAAATTATTCGCATGTTATTGTTAATTTGAACTGTTATCAAGTGGGGAGTGTTCTGAGGAATTGTTCGGCTTGATCCCTGCCGCTGATTTCCTTCACCGCACTACACGCAATCGACTGTCATTCCATCCACATCACCTTGATGGATGGCGGTCTACTACTGTGCGTTTTTCAAGAAATTTCTTGCCTCGAACTACAGTGTTGTGGAACCAGCTCTCGGCGGCGGTATTTCCGGACCGTTACGACTTAGGGATCTTCAAGAAACGAGCCTATTCCTTCCTTAAAGGCCGGCAACGCGCCTGCGATTCCTCTGGTTTTACGGGTGTCCATGGGCGGCGGTGATTACTTTCCATCAGGTGACCCGCTTGCTCGTTTGCCTCCTTCTGCTATAAAAAAAAATACAGACTGCTTTATTGGTACGTGCCTGAGTTGTTTCCAATCCTTACTCGCCTGTTTCGTCTCTCACTGGAAACTGAACTCGTTCCCAAATCTTGGAAGCTTGCGAACGTACAACCTGTTCCGAAAAAAGGTAGTAAAGCCGATCCTGCCAACAACAGACCGATTTCGGTGACCTCCATACTCTGTAAGACTATGGAGCGTGTACTTAACAACCAACTCCTGACATACCTTAAAGACAATGACCTCTTAAGTGACCGCCAATTTGGGTTTCGCCGAGGGCGGTCCACGGGAGATCTTCTTGTGTATGCCACTCATCTATGGAGTGAGGCTATAGAGAAACACGGTGAGGCTTTTGCCGTGTCTCTTGACATCTCTAAGGCCTTTGACATGGTTTGGCACGCTAGCCTTATACACAAGCTTCCGTCGTATAGGATCCCCCTTGGCCTCTGCATTTGGATTTCGGACTTTCTGAAGGAGCGATCGATACGTGTAGTCTTAGATGGCTGCATGTCTGATATACAGGCTATTGATGCCGGAGTTCCTCAGGGGTCTGTTCTGTCTGCAACCCTATTTTTGCTACACGATCTGTTGGTACCAGGAATTCTGGGGTACGCAGACGATAGCACAGTTTTGGACAGATATTTCTCAAATGCAAAGGCCAAGGGTGATGAAGTTCGGCTTTGTCGAGAAACCATGGTTGAGCGTTTGGACACGGCCCTTGAAGCTATCTCTGACTGAGATGATGCTAACCTGGTCGACTTCAACGCCACCAAAACACAAGCGTGTTTATTCACTGTCAAACGGAGTCCCTTTCAACTTGCTCCGACTTTCCGAGGTGTATCTGTGCCGATATCTAACTAGCTTAGCCTTCTAGGTATGACCATCTTTGCAAACCTAAACTTCAGCCACTACTTAGAGTTTATGGCAAAAACAGCAGCTAAAAACTTGGCATCCTTTCTAAGGTAAGGCGGTATTTCACACCGGGGCAGCTGCTTCAGCTTTACCAAGCACAAGTCCGATCATGTATGGATTACTGCTGCCACCTCTGGGATGGATCTGCCAAGTATCAGTTAGCCGCTTTAGACTCTATTGAGAAGTGTGCTAAAAGGGTCATTGGCGACTCTAAACTCGTCGAATCCAAGCTGCAGAATCTTGAACATCGACGCTAGGTGGCTAACCTTTTGGTTTTTTATCGATTGCACATCGCCGAGTGTGCGCAGGAACTACACGAGCTGATTTCACCTTCTTCTTTCTATCTCCAGGGACGAGACGCGGACTGAGATCTCACCCTTACAATGTCAACATACCACCTATACGCACAAAGCGTCATTATTTTTGATGCGGACAGCTAAGGAGTGGAATTCCCTTCGTGCGGATCTGTTTCCTGACACGTACAACCAGGACATTTTCAAGGGAAGGGTGAACAGGCATTATCTAGGCAAGTATGCTACATCCTAAGCCGCATCGTCACTTACCATCAGGTGAGATCGCGGTCAAATACTTGCCTATAAAGATTAAAAAAAAATAATGTTGTAATAAGTTATTAAAATATATTTTATAATCTTATGTGAGTCTAGCCTGATAAAGTATTCTTTACCTTTTGTTTATTTGTGTAAAAGTGTCTATATTTTACACAGTGTATTGTTTACTTTATGAAATAAAGAAATTTTCAAAACAAAACAAAACCCCCTCTCTTCCCTTGAGTGTCGTAAAAGGCGACTAACGGAATAAAGACTGCACATACATCCAACAGCATAGAGTTGCGATGGGCTCACCACCAATCATGCTGAGCACATGTGCAGTTGTAGTTTGGTGAAACGTGGACTAAGGCAGTGGAATGCTTCTGCGCGGTCCTTATTGCCTAGTCTATGACTAGCCGGGAACCTTTGTACCTATGTGTGTTAAATGATTTTGAAGTCGCACTCCCCATCAAACTCCTCAGTCACTAGAGACAATAAATAGAATTCAGCACTTTATAATCTTCTTAGAGAACAGCTGTTCCTCATTGCTGATTCATGCGGGTCGGGGCCGGCACCTCATTGACTTGCAGGTACTCCCTAATTTTATGGTGAAACTAAAAGGAGAAAAGGTTCGCTACCTCTGGCGAGCGAGGGCTGGCTATTAGGTTTGTGTAAAAATAATTGCGTGTGCCATTTTTAGCATATGTAATAGCATTCTGAATTACTAGAATATTGTATTTAAATTTTAAATGTGGAAAAAAAGGTTTTCCATTTCTGTAATTCACTATCTACACACGTCACGCCTGTTTTTCAGGGCGGTAGACAGAGACCACAGTTCTCCATTTTCTAAGTTTCTGGCACATTGTTTTAGAAATCAGACAAACTGTCAAGGTTTTTATGATACAAAATGAATATTTACCAGTATTTTCTTCTATGTTAATAAATTAATTAATTAAAGAAAACTACACTTACAAATTATAATAATACATACTAACCTAATTCTGTTTTTTATTAAATTCACTATTTGTTAGTAAATTATTATTTTTCTATTCTGTTCCATTTTTAATTTACGACATCTCTCATTCCAAGTTAGATAAAAACGGTAATAACGTCAGTTACAACTGACGATTACTCATCTCTCTTACAATTATTGCTGATTAAACCGACTTTATGAGCGAGGCAATTTCCTAAGGCCGCTTCAATCAAAGAATTAATATTATCCTATTAGAATATAATATTAGTAGTAATATTATTAGTCTTTAGCTGCTTCTGTGGTCTAGTGGCTTCGCCACCGGTTTTAGACCCGGAGTTCCCGGGTTCGATTCCCAGCGGGGGGTACATCTTTGTGTGCTCGGTTTGATTGGTGGTAGGGCTGTTAAGTCCGCCTGGCTAGCTACCACCATTTTATCTAAGTCTGTCGCCATAACAACGATGTTTATAACATTGTTGTATTCCGACAATTTGAGATAAGATAGCCAGTTCCTCAGTGGTTGAGGATTCCGGGTGAAGCGCGCTTCCACCTTCGGCCTTATCGTCACTTACCATCAGGTGAGATGAAGGCCAAGCGCTAACCCTGTTGTGGATAAAAAAAAAAAAATAATAATACGTGATCTATTTATCTAACTTCCTTTTCTTCGTGATACTTTTAGTAATTTGCTGTACCGCATTTGTAGTGTAAGATAGGCGAAATTAATAAAAATACCTACCAAAAAAACTCTAACCGTGACGCGTATCGGTGAAAAAATACTACCACAAGCCTCTCTTCCCTTGGGTGTCGTAAAAGGCGACTAACGGACTAAAGACTGCACATACATTCAACAGCATAGAGCGGTGATGGGCTCACTACCTGTCACGCTGAGCACATGTGCAGTCGCTATTTCGTAAAAAGTGGACTATGGTATAGGGCTGTTTTTGCTGTCTTCATTGCCTAGTCTCTGACTAACCCTTCGGGGATAAAGTCGTAAATATATGTTAGTATGTATACATATATATATATATATATGAAAAAAAGATTCGCTAACAAAAGACAAAAGATACCATTAAATAACCCAGCTGCTTTAAGATAGGATATGTATAAATGCTGTCTATTCGTAAAGCGTTGAGTGACCTTAGTTTTATTCCTGTCAGTCTTGTCAACTACTAGCCTGGGCATACAAAAAAAACGGAAATTAATGAACGGGCTGGCCGTTCAATCAACTAGACAGATGCGACATACATAAGCCTGTAAGTATACATTATTCGGTATATTGATTTACCCTTCGCAGGGCCTGTGGTCACAGGGTGACTGAAAGGGTTCGGAACGTCATGCTTACATATAATTTAGCGTAAACGCCAGTGGTTCCTTTTAAAGGGATCCCATTTGGTAGGGTTTACCTACTTCTCTTTAATATTTGACGAATTTTATTTGCACAAATAATGGGAAAAGTCAGGTTCATTTACAAAGTCAGTCAATGTATAATAATGTAAAGCAAAGTCATGCGAAACCAAGCTGAAAGTTATAAATCTACAAAGTATTTTTTGAAACTACCATTTTTATTTTTTATTTTTTATATGAGAAGGAGGCAAACGAGCAGGCGGGTCACCTGATGGAAAGCAATCACCGCCGCCCATGGACACCCGCAAAACCAGAGGAGTCGCAGATGCGTTGCCGACCTTTAAGAAAGGAATAGGGTTAGGAATTGTGAGGAGGGGTGGGAGGGGAAGGGGCCTCCGGAACTCTCACTGGCCGGACGAAACACAACAGCACCACGTGCCATTATTTCACGCCGGATATTCGTGAGAGGGTGCTATTACGCCGGGCGAGCCGGCCCAATGCGTGCTGCAACGCAGCGTGGCTCTGTCACTCATTTAGCACCACCCAGGGGTCACGTGTAGGGTCTCAATGGTAAACCTACGGACGCGAGTAACTTTAACCCCCTAATGGAATGGGAGTAGGGAGAGTGGGTAACAGCGGATCACGGGTCACAGCGGATTATTCGCTATAATTCTTACGTCTGATGCTTTACGCACACAAGCAAACGCGTGGCTACTGCTCGTCGATACCCCCCTCTCACGCGCCAGTCGCCGCCGCGCTTGCCGAGCGGAATCACGTGCTGTCACACGCAGCCCAGTAGGTAAGTACGAAAGTATTTTTTTACTGAATTAAGAAATTTGTCGTATTCCCAACCCTTTAATAAATATAAATCATAGTCGTATGTTTTGAACTTGTTATTTGATAAATCCGTTGTGGGTAATGTAATTTTGGCTTGGGTATAAGTAGTTATTTTTTGAATATTTTTTTTGTGTCGTACCGGCCTATGGGTCACAGTGAATAATTTTTATTTGGGTCACAGCGGACTGTGATCCAGTGTGACCCAAGTCGAAATTACATAAATAGCGTAAAATTAAAATGGATTTGTTCTTCTTCGTAGGTAACAATGCCTCGCAATAGGGTACGAAAAACCAATATCGGTCTTCATACTGAAGAACAGATGAGTAACGCCTTAAAACTTATATCTGATGGCCGAACAATAAGATCTGTGGCTAAATCAACTGCTATTCCATACACAACGTTATATCGATACCATGTCAAGAGTACAAAAAACCCTGATCCTGCAAAACCAGTGAGGCTAACACCTAATTATGCAGTTCATAAGATATTTACTGACGCGGAAGAAAAGGAGATAGTTGATTATATTCTTAAGAGCAGTCAAATGTTCTATGGACTTACTATCACAGACGTTCGCAATCTGATTTATGAAGTAGCACTGTTGAATAACAAAAAAGTGCCAGAAAAGTGGCATGAAACTAAACTAGCAGGTATCGAATATCTATATAATCTTAGAAAGAGAGATAACAGATTATCATTACGAACTCCCGAGGGCTGCAGCTTGAGTCGAGCGACATCTTTCAACCGCCACAATGTTGGTTTATTTTTCGATAACTTAGAGAATGTTATGTCTCGGCAATCTGTCTTTGGTAATGGCACCAGAGTTTTTAACCTAGATGAAACGAATACCATGACAGTGCAAAAAAGTGCTAAAGTGCTAGCAGCCAAAGGACAAAGACAGGTTTCAAAGGTTACAAGCGCAGAACGAGGGACGTTAACAACTACTTGTTACATAGTTAGTGCTTTAGGGAATGCACTACCGCCTGTCATGATATTCCCAAGGGTGCACTTTAAACAAAACATGATTGCGGATGCTCCTGCTGGGACCTTAGGGCTAGCCAACACATCCGGCTGGATGAACTCAGAACTCTTTGTGAAAACGATTCAACATTTTATAACCCACACAAACAGCAGCAAAGACAACCCTAGTTTGCTTATTTACGATAATCACGAATCACATATATGCATAGAAGCCTTGAATCTGGCAAAAGAAAACGGCGTGACCATATTAACCGTACCACCGCATTCCACAGGAAAGCTACAGCCACTGGATGTCGGTGTTTTTGGGCCTTTTAAAACCGCATATAACAAGGCTGTAGACAGCTGGATGATGCGAAATCCCGGAAAGACTTTTTCCATATATGAAGTTGCTAGTTGCGTTAAGGAAGCCCACATGAAAGCTATGACACCTGCAAACATTTGCCAGCCACTGGACTGGAATATTCCCTTTCAACAGAGACGTTTTTACTGATCTAGATTTTGCACCTAGTGAAGTTACTGATCGACCAATCCTTGAGGAGCAAAACGAGAATATTAGACCGCCAACCTTAACTTCGACAGTGTTAACTTCACCGCGTCCTGGAACAAGCCAACTTATACAACCAACAATCTTCGAAGAGCAAAACGAGAATATTAGACCGACAACCCCAACATGGCCAGTGTCAACTTCACCGTATCCTCTAACAAGCCAACTTATACAACGACCAATTTTTGAGGAGCAAAACGAGAATATTAGACCACTAATCCCATCATCGCTTGTGTTAACGTCACCATGTCCTGGAACAAGTCAACTTATACAATCTAATGAAAATGATGCTCATGATAACGACAGGGAAATAATGAAAACCCCACTGCCTTTTGTCCTGCAGCCCCCTCTAACGCTAACCGGAAACATCCCACAAACACCTGAAATGCCATTAAGCAACTCTTTGTCGCCAATACAAAATGCTCCAGTGCACGACAAATCACCAAAAGCGACAGCTAGTATTCCATCTTCGACTGTAGCTGGTACTTCCACGAGTATTGAAAAGAAATTTATAAGTCCATTCCAATTACGAGGGTTACCTAAAGCGGGTCCACGCAAAGGAGGAAGAGCAGCGAGACGCAAGGGGAAATCAATGATAGTAACTGACACCCCGAATAAAGACGAAATAAAAATGCGAGGTAAACAAAAGATACAAAAAAAACAAAAACAAACAAAAGCAGCTGCATCAAAAAAAAGAAAAATTTTGCAAGAAAGTTCTAGTGACGATGAAGATCAAATAAGTATTTATTCTGAAGAAGAAGCAGCTTTTGAAGATGAAGAAGATAATAATATGACGATAGACCCTGATAACTTTCCTGCACTGAAAGGCTTGCCTGTGGAAGGTGATTTCATTTTAGTAGAATTCGAAGTGAAACGAAAACGAATTTTTTATGCGGCTAAAGTTATTGGTCATAAACAAAATGAGACTGAAGTCAGTTTTCTTGGAAAATCTGACAAAACACCAAATAATTTTCATATGCCAAATGTGCCAGATATTGGCACGGTAGCGTTGCATAATATTAAGATGATTTTACCAAAACCTTCGTTTTCTGGGACTACAAAGAGGAAGCAAGGCATGTACAACTTTAACGTTGATCTTTCTAACATTAATTTACGCTAATCTAATTTAATTTGACCTCAAACCGAATCTCAGACAATTTTAAGATATTAGAAAATGAAAATATTTGTTTTTATAGTTTATTTTTTGTTAACGATTACTGAAAGAGTAATAATTTTTATTTTTAATAGTTGATATATCAACAATGTTCCTATTAAAGTTGATATTAATGATTACTCGAGGAGTAAATATATTTATGTTTAATAGTTGAGTTAGCATTTAACAAAATTCTTATTAAAATGTTTGTTAATGATTACTGAAGAAGTAAATATGTTTATTGAATAGAGAAGAGAACTTTGTGGAAATGAAAGGAGAAGAACTGTTGTTTATTTAAACAAAATGTTGATTAGTTTAGGTCTCTTTATACCAGCATAATTTGAAAGACTTGTTAATTTTTGATAAGACTGTGATAGAAGGCTGTCTTAGAATATAAATAAATAAATAATTTTGAAGAAAATTGGTATTTTATTGAACTTTTTTTTAAAAGATCTAGTGTACCCCAAGCGATTCCCTGTCACCCATGAAAGATCCAAAGTGACCCATCCACGGGTCACAGTGGATCATTTCCCATTTTTTTAAAAACTTGTTATAACTTGTAAATTTATGCCGTTTTTACCAATAATTGCACCTGGTTTTGTAGATTAGGGACATATCTTGTGGTTAATTATCATAGATTAATTATTTACGCATAAACTTGGGATTTGTGGAGCTTGAAAAAAAAAGTGATCCATTGTTACCCACTCTCCCTACCATTCGAACTTAGAAAAAATTCAAGTGAGTTTAGCAGGACGGGGTAATATTTAAACTGAACTGAATAACAAATTGTTTACCTTGACCCCTTATAGGGCAGTGTCAAATATATTGACACCATATTTTGAATTTTATGCAATAAGCTTGGGAAAAGTATTTTTATATATTTATTTTTTTAATATTAACTAATGCTATGCTCGTTAAAGGGTTATCTCTGTTCGATAGTGATCTGTAACGCCGATCAAAAGTGACCTTTGTACCGTTAGCGTAGAGACGAATTTAGAGAATGCGGATTTGACAACTCGCTACGTCAAGCTGACATCAAGCATGTCGTCATCAAAGGGTTAGTTAGAGACATTAGATAACTAAAGCATAGAAGGAATGCTATGACATTTGAGTGTGCACGCCGTTTAACAACAAACAATGCGATATTATGTGACATTCACACGTAAAAATATAACCCAACTAAATTACTCCGAATCACATTTTTTTTTAATAAGTATCTAAAATTGTTTAGAGGCTTTTATCCATTAATTATTGGTATGTCAGCCCCATCGTATCCTAACCTTTACAAATAACAAAAAATTAAGGAATCATTGTTTTAAATAATACAAGATAAGGTCTTTGAACGCCGCCGATTGCGGGTCTGCCAGTATAGATTGAAATATCTCTACCTCAAATCTATTTATGTTATATTTCCGCATCAACGACTCCCTATCATTACTGTATTTAGTACAATCTAATAGCATATGCTGGACACAGCTTTTGAATTCGGTATCATAATGGTGACCGGGTATCCAATTTTTTTTTCAATTTACATTTGACGTTTTTAGCAACTTATTTTGTCTCTTTCCTTTCAATGTTTATGGTCCATTTGAAAAAATAGGACAACTATACGAGTCTCATTCGGACTCCTATGCTTAAGTTATTATTCTGAGGCACAAACACACTCCACGCAACACCAATAACAACCTCATTATGTGCTCAGCGTGATATGTGGTGAGACCATCGTCGCTTTACGCTGTTGGATGTAGTCTTCAGTCCGTTAGTCGCCCAAGACAAGAAATGATAGTATTAATTATGTTTAAACAATCTTGAGTCCGTAAGTCGCCTAACACCCGAGTGAAGAGATGAGATGGTAGTATTAAATCGACGTTCCAGAAGAATAACGTCATATCTGCGATACAACTCTCTTGCAGATATGACGTTATTCTTCGGTAATATCGAAATATTTTGATAATGAACCGCCATCACATAGCTCTTAAACTGAGAATATATCAAAGAAAATAACGAGTAACTGATAGCGGGCAGTAGCTTTCTTCCACATTATGGGCTAAGTATACTCTATCGGATTGCAAGAGAAATGCTCACAGGAAACTTTCCAGTCATGATTGAAAACCGCCCACGTTAAACTGGTCTCGTTTTCTGCCAATTGTTGATAGCCCCTTATTCAGGGGCGCTCAACCGTCGGCCGCACAATGGCAGTGTAATAAATATACATCAACTGAGAACGGTCGGGATGAAGGAAACTTGCTTTCGACGCCTTTTTTGTTAGGCGGCGCATTCGCGGTGCGACGGTGGCGATGGGGGTGATCACGCATTTTGTTACTTGCTTTATTTTTATTTTTTTTATTTATTACAAACATTATAAAATTACATTAGGTGAGGTCCCACAAACCGATTAATTCGGTTACGACTATGGGCTGCAAACGCCTCAGTGATTGCGCGTGATTCAAGCGAATGTGGACCTTGCGGCTGCACCTTAGTTGCGCACAAACTTGCTTCGCGGTGTCTTCTGTAGTTTATTGTACCTCAATGGTTACTACTTAACTTATTTTAATGGAGCCTGAAGTGGTCTCCCTCTCGCAGCAACACGTCAGCGTCGATCAACCCATTGGGATCTTTTGTGTATAAATGTTACTACTTGCTCCGATGGCTTAACGAACCAAAGTGATTTTCTGACACAAGGTGACGCCACTGCTCCCCATTTTGTGCATTTTATTTTACAATAATTAAAAAGAATAACTTCTTCAAATAAAAGTTAGAAAAGTTAGAAATAGGCTAATGACTCGTTTTTAATACATCGTCATCGGCCTACAAACGTCCCACTGCTGGGCACAGGCCTCCCACGTGGACAATAGCACGTGGGGTATATTGGGCCATACATAACCCACCACGCTGGCCGCTGGCTGGCTAGTGGCGAAACGACTTTCATCTTACGACAACAACTAAGACCAACGGTTTAACGTGCCTTCCGAAGCACGGAAGACATTGAGTTGTTTTTAATTTGGTCACCCATCCAACGAACCGGCATTGCGAAAGTTGCTTAGCGGGCAACATCGCAAGCCGAACGCGCTAGCCGCTGCGCCATTAAGCTCCTCCTCAGTTTTTCCTCGTTTTTAGCTAAATTTATTATTTATGATTTATTATTAGCATTGCTATTAAAACTGAGTATAGCACTTTATTAAATACATCTTGAGTTAGATTAAACTCGAACACACAACAGAATCCGAGCGGCAAAGTTTTTCCAACTGAGCTACTGAAATATTAGCTTACCTGCAGAATTTTATAAGTAAGAATAATGCTCTCAGAATAGTAGGTATACGACCTTCAATAAAAAATAAGTTCTAAGTACGAGTATAATATGTTATACATTGATGATATTTGACAGAGTGCGTTAGAGTTAGTACAACAGTTTTCTGCAAAAAATGTTTATTGTGACGGTTAGTCGCAATTATAACTTGCGAACATATTAAATACAGTAGTGCCAACGTTTATTCGCAATTATAACTTACGATCATACATAACAGATACAGTCGTGCCATTCGTAGCCAGTTGTAACAGATCGCGGCTTGTTAAACGTCGACAATGCGATTGTAACGCAATGCAACGTAAGTGCCGGCGACGGATAAAGTGCCCCGTGAAACATTTAAAACGTCTTGATGTCTTGTTGTCCCTAATGCCATGCCGGCGACTTTAAGACCCTCTACAAAGACGGCGGTCTCGCCGTCTTTGTAGCTTTTGTCTAAAAATACTTGTTTTTTTATGAAAATTGTTTGCATATTAAATAAATGTACAAAATAAGCCACTCACAATATAAATAATTGGTCAAGAGTTCCCTAAGCCGACGAGCAATTGTATTAAGAAAGAAATTCTTTTTACGGATAAAACTCGCGTTTTTTACTACATTACATAGTTTTTTATTTTCCTGGCGTTTTGAATCCATTACAGGGTCTGGTGTTCCAGGGAGACTCCCTGTGTAAATTGAAAACAAATGTAGAAAATTAAACGTGAGTTTTGATCCGTAAAAAGTGTTTCATTTCAATGTGTAGTGCTCGCTTAAACCTTATAAAACAATATCTACATTTGTATCAAGAGTGTTATGTAAGTAAAATTAAGCAAAGCATGTGTGTCAAATGGAAAACTGTAGTCTTTACTGTTTATTTAGTAGTACATTCTTTGATTATATTTATATAACCAAAGAGTACATCTTTGATTTTACTGAGATCTCTCACGGACTACTTGAGAGAACTTGCAAAATGACGTTGCACTGTTTTATTTTAGGTATATTCCAACACTCATGCTTGTTCACGACCACTTTTCATAATCCACCAATATTTCACGTTAATATTCGCCAAAAACTTAAATTTTAGAAAATAAAACAAAACTGATCACATGATGCTTTATTTTCCCACCAAGAAGTCTATCCTGCAGCCCGATTATTTAAATAAAAACCGCTATTAAACAGGACCGGTTAAGCATAACTCCAACTAAGAGGTTTTAAGTTTTTCCAGACAGAAAAGTAATTTCTTTTCACTTCGCAACGTGAAGTCCGCACCTACTTATTTCTTATTTATATTTTTTCATTCCGGTCTGGAAAATTAAAGTTTGTTTGTAAAATAAGTAGTTTTCTAAACAATAAAAAGACTAATGTTTTTTTGTCACCGATGATTATGATTAGGATCTCTTCATCCGAAATTGTCAACTCTTAGGAACTGACTATACAATAAAGTATAGTGTAGTCAGTTCCTAAGAGTTACATATGATAGCTCTAGTAGAAACTAGAAGTCTTTAGTCCATTAGCCACCTTTCACGACACCCAAGGGAAGAGAGGCGTTGCTAGCATTCTTTTTGTAAGCTATAACCACACGATTAACATGCATCCCTAAACTATATAATTACAAGCGGCCGCTCGCGGTTTCACCCGCGTGATTCCCGTTCCCGTAAGAATATCGGGATAAAAAGTATCCTATGTGTTAATCCAGGTTATAAACTATATGTATGCCGAATTTCATCCAAATCCATTCAGTAGTTTTTACGTGAAAGAGTAATAAACATCCATCCATACGTTCCTGTATAAATATCAGAATAAAAGTATCCCATGTATTAATCCAGGTTATAAACTATCTGTATGCCGAATTTTATCCAAATCCATTCAGTAGTTTTAACGTGAAAGAGTAACAAATATCCATCCACACTTACAAACTTTCGCGTTCATAATATTAGTAGGATAGTAGGATGGCGTTATGACTGTATGTATAATTGTTTATGGTGTAACGCAGTAACTTCCAAAAGCCCTTCTGGCTCCCCGCAAGAATAACTAAGTAATAACTGTCGCACTTCGCCGTTAAAAGTGCTTTCCCATGTACACACTTAGGCGAACTTTCAACAGCCCTTGACAATGGCCCATTGAAAAGTGCTATGACGTGGCCAGATTAATTAGGCTCAAAGTTATTTTTAATTAGGTGCTCGTATTTTTTTGTTACATTGTAACAAAGCAACCGTGACCGTGACTGTAACCATGTCGCGTAGCGGTGAAAGAATACTACCACCCTCTCTCTTCCCTTGGGTGTCGTAAAAGGCGACTAATGGACTAAAGACTGCATATACATCTAACTGCATAGAGCAGCGATGGGCTTACCACCTGTCACACTAAGCACAGTGCAATAGCTATTTGGTGAAAAGTAGACTATGGTCTAAGGACTGCTTTTGCTGTCCTCATTGCCTAGTCTCTGACTAACCCTTGGGGAATAATAATCATAACTATATATATGTATGTAAGAGGCCTTTGCCTTATAGTGGGACAGTCTACAGTCTCTACTCTCTATCTGTAACAAAGCAAGCGAGTATCTAATCATCGCGAGAGGTACAGAATTTTGTATGGTAGAGTAGACAGGGATACTTTTTTTTATTTATTGTGACACCTCATAGTGACTACATTCTGCCTGATGGTAAGCAGCCGATGTAGTCCAAAATAATGAGAGCGCTCCTCATCGTGGAACAAGCACGGTAACAAGCGCACCCATTCATGACGGCCTGCTAAATGCCGTTTCACGCCCCGTTTAAAGGACCCAGGATTATAGGTGCTTGGAAACACATGCGCCGGCAGAGAATTCCAAAGCCGAATGGTCTTACAGAGGAACGATTTGCCAAATTTTTTGGTACGAGTGCAGATATTCTTCACAGTATGATGGTGGTTCCTAAGACCAGCACGTGTAGTCCGGGAGAGGAAAGGAGAGGGCGGGATAAAATTAAAAAGTTCTTCAGAGCACTCTCCGTAGTAATTTCGGTAGAAGACACTGAGAGAAGCAATGTCTCTACGCAGCTGGAGGTCCTCAATAGAGGCTGTAACCTCAGCATCTCCAATAATGCGTACCGCTCGCCTTTGCAGTCTATCAAGTGCATCGAGGAGGTATTTAGCAGAGCCGTCCCATAGATGGAAACAATACTCCTTACTCGATCACACCTGAGTTTTGTATTACAAAACAGCGCTGCTCGGGAGTGAAAAACCGCCCCACCTTATTGAGAATACCCAACATACGGGAGGCAGTTAAAATAACACTCTCGATGTAGCATTTTGGATTCAGTTCCTGGCCGATGTCCATGCCAAGAATGCTGAGGTCCACTGAAATAAGTAAATTAGAGCTCTGAAGAGAGGGAGGAGTAAGGAAAGAAGTTATCTTGGACGAGAATGCACAAACCTGGGTTTTCCTGGCATTTAACTCTACCAGGTTTTCAGATCCCTACTTAGAGACACGATCGAGATCAGTTCAGGTTCAGTTTGGCAACCAGTTCTTGCCTTTTCACCACGATATCAGCTTGCTTTGTCGCAGGATGTCCAATGTACCGCTCATGCACCGTACTGTCATCCGCATAACAATGAATATTGCCCAAGGACAACATGTCATTGATATGCAGAAGAAATAAAGTAGGTGAGAGCACAGTACCCTGTGGCACTCCGGCATTGACTTTATAGAACTCGGAGGAACTACCCTCACAAAGGACACGAATCCTCCGCTCTTCTAAAAAGTCCGCAACCCAGGCGCTCAAACGGGGCGGCGCACACCGAAGGCCGGTAACTTGGAAAGGAAGGAGCAATGCCATACTCCATCGAAAGCTTTGGTGACATCAAGGCTAACTGCCAGAGATTCGCCATGCTTATCCATCGCTTCACCCCATGCGTGAGTAACGTACGCTAAAAGATCACCCGTTGATTGCTTGGGTCTGAACCCATACTGGCGATCATGGAGCAGCGAGTGATCCTCTAGGTAGTGAATGAGCTGAGAGTTAATTATCCGCTCAAACACCTTGCACAGCACAGAAGTTACAGCGATGGGTCGATAGTTGGCTGGATCCGAGCGATCCCCTTTTTTGGGGATGGGTTGTATGTTTGCCTCCTTCCAAGACACCGGCACAATACCGGTATCGTAAGACATCCTAAACAATCATGTCAATACAGGAGACAACTCAGCCGCGCATCTGAGCAGCACAATCGCCGGAACACCATCTGGCCCGCTAGCCTTCCGCACGTTGAGCGACCGCAGCACGGCACGTACATCACACTGCCTGATACGAATATCAGGCATATTGGCCCCACTATGTGCTATGATAGGTGGAGCAGCGCCACAATCGTCGATGCGCGAATTAGCCGCGAAAAGGTCAGCCAACAAGTTCGCCTTCTCAAGCGGCTGGTAGGCTAACGAGCCATCTGGATGTTTTAACGGAGGCAACGAGGAAGAGCAGAAATTGGCCTGCAGTGAAGAACCGCCGCACCCTGTTCAAGACACTGAGTTTACGTGAGGCATTTTTGATCACAGTTTCGATGTAATCCTTTTGGTTCAGATCGCAGCGGATATCCATACCGAGCATGTTTATAATAGCTTCTCTCCAAGATTCCGGCACACTGATTGAACTGAGTGAATTGATTTTTCGGGTGTTTTTCTATGTTTAGGTTTACATTTATTCGTTATCTAGTTTAACCATATTTACGAGTTTCAATAGAAGCTTATCCTGGGCTAGATAATTGGCGTGAGCGTAAACAAATTATATTTTATTTATAGCGTAAACAATTATATTTTATAACAATAATACTGGTTTCTTACTACCGAAAGCCGTGGTGGTGCCGGTTGAGTTTTTGACGTCTGCCATCTTACAACAACTATCGGGACCAATGGTTTCACTTGCCTTTCGAAGCATGGAGGAGTACGAGATGTTTTTAACTTGGTAACCCATCCAGTGTCAAGGCATTGCGAAAGTTGCTTAACTGGCAAGTTTGCAAACCAGACTCCTCAGCCGCTGCTCTATCGAGCTTAATTCAATGTCTGTTTTATTAATTTTCAACTTTATACTATCATGGAAAACAACAAATCTCTACCACAAAAAGAAGTAACCTACACCCATAAAACTTTTATTCGTCCATCCTTCAGATGTTCCAAAAACATAACACCATGTAACAACATTCTAAGCTTCCTGCCGCACTGTTATAGCCCAAGGGACGGGGGACATTAAAACGGCATATTTCGCTTTTTTATTGGAACATGATAAGGACGTACGCCGCATGCATTTATTCAGGCCATACAGGAAACTTACGGCGCATTTATGGAGGCCATTCCGTTTTTTCAGTGCTTTTTTAACAATCATCCAGCTGGGAGTTTTAGGGAATATCTAGTGGTTTTACGGGAATAATACTCTTGTTTATTTAGTAACAGACTATTCAGCAGACTTTATCATCAGCTTTAAACGATCCACTGTTAGGTACAGTCTCGCCACTTGGAAACAAACAAATATAAGTACAACAAAACAAACAAAAAACCTAGTGATGTAATAAGCCCATTGCCACTGAAGCTAAGCAATTCTTTTGTTAACTTACTTTTTCTACAGATATGTATTGTCATGTGCTAGCGATGTCACTGCCGGTGTACCACAGGGCGATGTCCTTTCTCTTTTTCTTTTTTCGATTTTCATTAATTTTCTCACCCCACTCCTTTCATGTCAATTCCACTTGTATGCTGACGACCTGCAAATCTATTCTCAATCCTCCGTCAATAATGACCTTGTGAGATTCATGAGTGTAGTCGAACCCATGGCTTAACGATCAACCCCAATAAGTTACAGGCTATCATTACGGGGGGCACAAGACAGATTGTTAAATTAAACAAAATTGTTATACCCTACGTTGACGTTCAATGGTCTTATTAAACTACAAACCTTGGCGTCTTCTTCGACTGCACTCATTCTTGGTCTTCTTAATTCTCTGAGATAAGTCGAAAGTTGTTTGCTGCCTCTGGGTCACTTCGGAGGTGGAGGAATTTGCTCCCTGTAAAGACCAAGGTTGAGCTTGCGCAATCTCTCCTTTTACCGATATTGGATTATGCCGATGTATGCCTAATTGATTTGAATGAAAACCTACTTAATAAGCTACAACGCCTTCAGAATCTCTGTATCAGGTTTGTCTACGGTTTGCGCAAGTTCGACCTTCAGGTATAGGCTTGAATGGCTACCTATTAGGTTGCGTCGTGAGGAACATATCTTCATTATTGTGTTTAACGTGCTGTATGATCCTCGTACTCCTTCTTACCTTATAGAATGTTTCCGGTTTCTCGGGGAGGATCACAACCGTAGTCTAAGGTCCAAATCAGATCAGATCCTCCTTAACGAGGTCCGGATATTATAAGGAATCCTCAACAGTTCAAGCTACTTTTCTTTGGAACAATTTACCTTCCGAAATCCGTTACTCCAAGTCATTATCCAGCTTTAAGTCTTAAACTCCACAAGCATCTTTTGACTCTGTCTTCTGCTAGTAACTTGTTATAGTTTATTTAAAATGTTTTATAAGTATATATTTGTGTATGTAAGTATGTATGTTTTATATATATTAGGTATGTAGGTATGTATGTTTATAAATAAATAGATATTCATTTATTGTCCATCATATTAATATCTATTTATTAAAACTTACGAACTTCCTCTGTCTCCTCCTAAGGTCTACTAACCAAAGGTTGTCTGGAAGAGATTGCTTTTAGCGATAAGACCGCCTTTGTACATACTAATTTTAAGCTTGATTCATGTGTATGTGCAATAAAGAGTTTATCAATCTATCAAACATATCACACTCCAGGTCCGGGAAATGGAACGACAGATACAAAACTACAGCAACTATAATTACTGGAGCTTCGAGTTCGGAAATGTTAAAACATTGCAAAAATATATCGGATAACTTGTCGCAGGATGATGTTGTAATTCTATGCTTTGGTTCACATGATGATGATCTTAACTTACTTCATTCTAATCTGTGTATTGCTGTTAATATGTTAGCTGAGTCATCTGTTTTTATTATTCCTGTAAATTACAACCCATACTTTAGTGAACGTCAATTGTACAAAGCTATGAAAATGTGGACTAGACACTTTGACAACTGTAACATAGTCGATTATAACTTCAGTTACGATAAGTGTAAATATTCTAGTCATTTTGATTATACAAACATTATCTGCAACAAAATTAATTTATGTATTGACTATTATGAGTATAAAAAACAATTCTTGACTGTAAAAAATTTACGTAACTTAACCAATGCTAATACTAATAATAATACTAAACATACAAAGAACACGCGTAGTCTCAAAAACATTGCAAACTCAGAATACATTAACCTGCCAAGAAAAGATACCATACCGTTCTATTTTAAGGTTGTGAATGGATCTGAAAGTGTTTTAACTTGCACACGGCCTATGCAAAATCCTTCAACATCACAAGATTGCTTAAGTTTTTTTCGAGAATAAAAGGAAATCTCAAACTAGGAATTTCAAAGTACTACATCAGAATATTGCCAGTGTTTTGCCAAAAAAAGAAATCCTGGATCTTACTATTCTTGAACTATCGGAGGAAAATAATGATCCCGATGTAATATGCCTAAGCGAAACTTTTATAGAATCAGGCCAGGAAAACTATGTAAGAATTCATAATTATCAACTGATTTCTGCATTCACTCGAAATAAAAAAAGAGGTGGAACTGCTATATTGGCTCGAAAGGGTCTTTATTGTAAGGAATTAACTTATATTCAAAAATACGCGTCACAAAAAATTTTTGAATGTTGTGGTATAGAGATATTAGCGAACAAACTTATAATAATTTGTCTCTATAGGACACCCACTTCGGATCCTAATATATTTTTGGATAGACTAGACTGTTTGCTTAATGAAATTTTTAATAAATATCGGTATAAAATAAAAATAGTTATAGCTGGTGACTTAAATATAAATACGTTGCAAAAGGGTAAAATAACTGAACATTTAGAAGATCTTTTGCATAGTTACAATTTAACGTCACACATTAAAGAACCGACTCGGAAACTTTTATGTATAGACCATTTAATAAGCAATAATGTTAAAGACGCAACTGCCTTCCTGTTGGCGCTTCACCTCTCCGATCATGAAACGTCTCAACTTCTAAGTTTTCCTATAAAAAATGACAATAGTGAGTTCCAGCCGTATTACATTTATAAAAATGATTTCAGCAAAGAATATATTTTGAAGTTTAAAAAATACTTACAGTGCTTTTCATGGTCACATGTCTATAGCGAGAATGATTTAAATAAAAGTTTTGAAAATTTTCATGAGTTTTTCACTCTGCTGTATAAATTATGTTTTCCTAAACTCAGAGTAAAAATTAATTTGCAAAAAAGAAAAGAAAACTGGATAACAAATGGGTTACAAATAAGCTGTAAAGGCAAACGGAGGGCTCGTTACAGGTATTACCAAAACAAAACTCCAGCAAATAAGTTACTTTATATAAAATATTCAAAGATACTAAAAAAGTGCATATATAATTCCAAAAAGAACTCTAATATCGCCTATATGTGTAGCAGCAAAAATAAATGCAAAGCATCTTGGACCTTAATAAAAAATGAATTAAATACCGCTGAGTCTTATAATTACATCGACAAAATTAAAAAGGATAAATTGATTCTGACCGATCCAATGAGTATAGCTACCGCTTTTAACGATTATTTTATTGCCATCACTGATGCGACCTGCAGTGTAAATCACAAAAACGTAGAAAATAAACAACGTATACCAAATTCAATTTTCCTAAAACCTTTGACTGAAGCTGAAGTACGGAAAGAAGTAATGCTGTTAAAACCTACAAATTCAGTAGGATACGATGAAATCTGTACAAAGGTTTTAAAGAAATGCATTGACGATGTGGTTTCTGTCTTAACTTATTTAATAAATTTATCTTTCTCTTCAGGTGTCTTTCCTAAAGTTCTCAAGCAGACATTAATAAAGCCGTTATATAAAAAAGGCAATCGTGATGAAATGGATAGCTATCGTCCCATTGCATTAATATCGATACTGTCAAAAATCATTGAAAAGTGCATGTATAGACAACTAATTGAATTTTGTACAAAATACCATATTATAAACACAACAGTATGGTTTTCAAAAAAACAAGTCCACGACGTTAGCGGTACATAAACTTTTGAATATAATATTAACAAGTATAAATAAAAAATACTTAACCACTGCTGTCTTCGTTGATTTGTCTAAAGCTTTTGACCACGTTTCGCACCCATTACTATTAAGTAAACTTGAAACCATCGGTGTCAGGGGTCCGGCTTTTGAGTGGCTAAAGTCATACCTTTATAATAGGCAACAGTGTGTTATTATTAATAAATTAAATAAAAACAATGAAGTTGAATCTTATTCATCAAAATACAAAAATAACGAATATGGTGTACCCCAAGGCAGCGTGTTAGGTCCAATTTTGTTCCTACTGTACATTAATGATATTACACAGGTAACAAACCATAAATGTATTGCATTCGCGGACGACATTTCTATTGTAGTGACATCAAATAATAAAAATTGTACCGACAATGAACATGAAAATGACATTAATGGCACTATTCATAATTTAATTGATTATCTTGACATACACAAATTAAAAATAAATCTGATTAAAACTAACTATATACAATTCAATAATCATAAAAATATCAAGCTTGCCATTAATTATAAAAATGTGGAAATAGAAGAAGTAAAGCAGACGAAATTTCTAGGATTGACTGTAGACCGTGACCTAAATTGGAAAGCGCATGTAGATAATGTTTGTATAAGAGTCAATAGGTTCTTGTATGCGCTAAAGCAAGTTAAGAATGTGACAAACGTAAAAACCGCCATTACTACTTACCATGCTTATGTTGGGTCTTTATTACGATATGGCTTAATTATTTGGGGTAATGGTACAAGTGTCAATAGAGCTTTTATTGCTCAGAAAAAATGTGTAAGAGCTATATGTGGTGTTCCTCCACTTACATCATGTCGTGCGTTATTTCCGCGACTTGGCATGTTAACTCTGTCATCGCTCTACATATTTGAAATATGTGTATTTGTTATGCAAAATAAAAAACTGTTTAGGAAAGCATGTGATGTTTACCCCCGAAACACGAGAAATCCAAATAGATTGGTACTGCAAGAAAAACCTCAAACAATGCAGTATTCCAAGAGCTGTCTTACTATGTGTGTAAAAATTTTTAATAATATACCAGAGAATATTAAATCATTAAATATATATCAATTTAAAAAATGTTTATATAAATGGCTATTGACCGTAAACTTTTATGACATCAAGGATTTTTTAAATAATAGACATAACATTTAATTGATATTGTGATAACACTATTGACACTATTCTATTCTTAATTCACTACCCTGACATTCAATTTACAATTTAATAATTTAATTTTAATATACCTAATAACTTTTCGTTATACTTACTAATTAATTCAATGGAAATTGTAACAATGTCGTATTGTATTTGTATTTGCATGCTTAATAATTAGGCGAATCATGATGTACGTAAATATTGTCACCATCCTAATTACCATGTATTCTAGCAAATAAAGAAATTTTGAATTTTTGAATTTTGAATCTATCTATCTATAATCCCTTCTGATTTAATCCCGCAGAGAAACTTCGAGAATAGCCCTCTCTAATACTCTTTGCGTGACCTTGAGTTAGAACGGTTCTTGAGTAGCGACCGCGCACCGTAAGGCGCAGTGTAGGCAGGTCTCCAACATGGTGGACCGAAGATCTGGTGTAGGTCGCGGGTAGCCGCTGGATGCGATCAAAATGACCGGTAGTTGTGGAGAGCCTTGGCGGTGGTCTTTTTTGAACTTCACACAACTATGTTCCTGACTGCATATACTCGTTGTCCCACGATCTTTAAATCTCGAGTGATTCGGCTGTTTGTGGGCAAACTCGCTTTATCGTCGGCCTCTTCTTAATCCTCGGGATAAGAATGAGAATGTGGCCAGGAGCAAGCCCATTAATTTTAAAATAAACTGGAGAAATCATATTAAACATATTAAATTCTTCTGGAATAGACTCGTAAAGGTTTTATAAAAATGTTAGTTTTCTTTCATTTTAATATTTTCTTTTTATACTACAGGACACATACATATCTCCACGGAACAAGAATTCATCGACTGGAGACCGTAATGCGGGGGCCATTATGGCGCTACGTGCTACGTTATAGGTGCCCATCTACGGCATATATGTCTAAGAGATAGATCACGTGCACTATTGGCAAAAGAGAAAGTTAATATTTTTCTCATAGACTTGGATTTCATGTATCGGCAAATATTGTTTATATCGACGACTTGATTATTCATGTGCAGCGATGCTTGTGTATATTTAATTAAATAATTTAGTAGCTGTTTCGTTTAAACCGATTGTTAGATATTTGTTGATACTTACACCAAGTGCATAATGGTGAGTACACATAATGGTGGGCCATGTCCAGCCACTCTGACCCAATGCGCGTAGTAAATGCAAAATAACAATACAAGATATTACGAGTGTTATAAAAAAAAAAGCGAAAAAACTAACACTTTAATTTTACTTTACGTGCCTACCTACCCACTTACAATTTTTAGGAAACTCCTATTAAAACTACAATTTTAATACGAAAACTGAATTGTAACAACAACGGAGCATACCTTCCGCCGTGCCTTTAATTAGACACAACATAAAGGCTGCGAGACTGAAGCGTGTAATTAATAAAGCTAAATTTGCATATCCAGGTCAAGGAAAGCATTTTTAATTAAGCAATTTAGACCTGCCGTACTGGGAGCGACACATCTTGGGCCGTAGTCAACAAAAATGGCATTAAGAGCGCCTAGTGCGATTTAAAGATACAATAACTTTCCCATTCTCACAACAAGTTAAGTTTCCGCTGGATACCTGCGCCATGGCATGTTAATGTTACGGCAATAACCTGAAAGGTGAACATTTTGGCTGCATAATGCCTACCTAGTTTATTAAATGTCCATCAAGTTCAATAACATTTATTCACGAATGATTTTTTTCTAAAAGGAAATCTTGGTAAATGACTTCACTCCATCTGATGTTAAGTAGAATGGAGTCCAGGCGCGAGGACATTTTACTGGTGCTACGTCAAAAATCACTCACCCTGCCAACTCAAATGTGAGAGAGACACCAAATTGTTTGTGCGCGATGGAATAATTGGAGACTGTAATTCGGTGACTCTGGAGAGCGGCACGGTACTCCTATGGAGAAAGGGAGAATAAGTCATGAGATTTCATTTCAAAGTTCATTTCCTTACGTGATCGAACGGTAAATAAAAGACGCAATAGGCACTCGTTGAAACTGTAAGGAACAGATAACACATTCGTCCCGTTTTAAGCCCCGGCGCGTTGACTTTTATAAAACAATTGAGGGCTAGTGAAATTACAAGGTATAGAGGTATAAGAGCTGAGGCTTGAAGGTCGGCAACACGCGCTGGTCGCTTTCCATCATGCAGGTAAAAACAAAACAACAACTAAACTGAGTACAAACAACCGGGATCCCACCCGTGGTCACTGGTTCTGATAACGGTGGTCTAGATGTGGTTTGACTGCTATTGAGGCAGCTTTAAATGGAGGCCTAGACTGTTTAACAGATCTGGCCTACACATGTTGGTCCGTAATTTTACTCTTCGTTTATTGTCGATTGTACTTTTAAGCCTATCTCTAACAACAGACATCTTAAAAATGAAAGAAAAATGTAATTCGTGAAAGAGAAAAAATATTATTATGTTCCAAATTTTCACTAAAGTCAAAAATACTATTCAGGGAATACTGTTCTAAAAGGTTGTATAACCCTGCAACTGGGTCATACTATAAAGTTCAAAGAACAACTATTTTTAAGGAAGCAACTGTAAAATTATGAATAAAAATCCACAACTGGAAATTTTACTGAAATGTGTGGAACACCTGATATTTTTTTTGATAATTTTAATTATTTTTTACACTTCATTTCATACCTACCTATTACCAAACGGATGTAGAAAAATTTTCATAAAATAATATTCACAGAATTATTCAAGAGTAAAACAGAGGTGTAGTAAAGGTATAAACTTTATGGCTGAATAATGAATCTTCGTCTTACCAAAAATCTCAAAAAATACTTACTCCGGTAGTAAAGATCAACGTGAAACCTTATTTTCTTTATTATCAAAGCGGAAGAGAATTTTCACGTCGGCGTCGTCGTTTTAAAATGTTAATTTAGTACCTCACATTTTAAGAGTTCCTCGGTATCAAAGTTGTTTTCCTTTATTTTCTTGTTTACGAGTATAATGGCTGCACGTTCCGAGCAAGTTGTTGTGACATGATACTGTGTTAAGTTACTTTTGAGGCCAACTGTTCATAAACTGATTTTATTAGATTAGAATAAAAACAATATATTTTTTTAACAAAAAGTGTTTTAACCTGTGTTCCGCCGGGGAAGTGCGAGAAGTTATCACGTCGGGGTCACCAATGTTCCGGCGGGCGAAGGGTGGGGGGTTGTAATGATGGAGTTCCATGGCGATGGTAAATAACGACTGCGTCTCTTTATATGATGTTGTATATTTACAGTGACTACATTGTGACTAACTTATTATCTAAACCTTACAAGACTATTTATACAGTAATACTACGTAGATGTTGGAGGGAGGATGCCGTGACATATCTTTATCGGATCTGCACGCGTTTAGGAATGTGCTTACAAACTCATTAACCGATACGTGATGATAATAAATTATGTGGCGACTCTGGCCGCCACAGTACTCCCCCTCTTGAAAAAGGGAATGAAAAAAAAAAACATCAGGTCTTCAGCTTGGAGATGCCAGTGGTGCTCTAATCCACGTTAAGTCGTGATGAGCGTGCTCAAGTCTTCATTGACAAAACGAGCGTTCTCCGGTCTACGTGACTCGAGACGAGCGTGTGCTACCATGTCTGCTGTGAGTCGAGACGTATGGAGTGCGACGGTACTTATTTTGACCGTCGAGTGATGCCGAGGATCCAGGAAGCGTTACGTTGCTGCGATGGAACCTTATGGCTAGCTGGCTTGCTGAATGCTGCTAAGAGAGCTGTTTCCTTGTATTTGAACAAAATACTTATTATAGGTATCTATCCCTTTTAAAAAACAATCGATCGTTTTACATTTACGTACACGAATATTTTTTATAATTCCTCTCAACATCATAATATTGTTACTAATATTATTTTTATATCACGTTATACCAAGACTATAATAAACACACAAATTAAGTGGCATAAACAAGTACAACTTTAAATTATACATATTCTTGCAATGAACTTTAAATTCCGCATAACATGTTAATAATAAATTGAACTATTAGACTTAATAAAATACATAATAACAAAACATAAAAATTAGAATTGACTAAGATTAAACATTAGGTACATAGAGATAAGACATGTTGCATTCAATATACATACTTAATATAAGGAAATAAGTGCCTAGCTAAAAAATATAATTAAAATTGACTAAAATCTTATTATTACATTAGTTACCCAAACATGGTTCATTTTTGTGCTTATTTATTCTACTATATTTTTATTGCACAATCAAAGCATTTTAAACTTGTTGAATATCTTCATTTTGAGTACAACTTCATTATAGCTTCATAATTATCCTCGAACTGGCGTATTCCTTGGCTCTTTATCAGATAACCGGAGAAATCAATTCGCACTGGAGGTAGCTAGTAGCATTTAAGTGTCATAAGAAGTGTAATAATATCTCATAAAACAATCGACTGGTAAAATAATGCTTCTAAATATCTCTTCCCGTAATTATAAATAACATACCTCAAACCACTTTGTCAGTCGGTAAAAGTGAGGCGGTTAAACGGGTGAATACTCGTTGTATACATTTATTCTATGTTCCTTTGTTTCATTTTTCATTATCGTGATGAATAAGTGACATATTGTGTTCTTTCTGCAGTGAACTTGACCTTGCGCAAGCGTAGAGTAAACGGCGAAAAGTGCTGCGTCGGAAATTCTTGCGCGTTCGCTGCGGTGCACAATTTATGACATAATGTGTGCAGTTATGAAATCGTTAGTTTATTTTATTTCACATTGTTTTTTCTGGGTACCTTATTTCTTTGCCTTGGTCGATGAAACGTTCTTGTTACGATGTGCCGGAAAGGAAGCCAAAGTTGTGGTTGTGAGAGCCAAGAATGATGTTTAAATGACGTAGTCGCAGCTCGGTGTGGCTCAGTGTAGTGAAAATCTTGTTGTGTCCGTAGCTGAATAGAATGTTACTGCCATGGTTGATGTGTAGATATTGCAAATGACTCACGTGTTCTTTTCGTAGTACTCCGTTGGAAGGTTGCTTGTTGCTTGATCGGGGTCACCAATGTTCCGCCGGGGAAGTGCGAGAAGTTATCACGTCGGGGTCACCAATGTTCCGGCGGGCGAAGGGTGGGGGGTTGTAATGATGGAGTTCCATGGCGATGGTAAATAACGACTGCGTCTCTTTATATGATGTTGTATATTTACAGTGACTACATTGTGACTAACTTATTATCTAAACCTTACAAGACTATTTATACAGTAATACTACGTAGATGTTGGAGGGAGGATGCCGTGACATATCTTTATCGGATCTGCACGCGTTTAGGAATGTGCTTACAAACTCATTAACCGATACGTGATGATAATAAATTATGTGGCGACTCTGGCCGCCACAGTACTCCCCCTCTTGAAAAAGGGAATGAAAAAAAAAAACATCAGGTCTTCAGCTTGGAGATGCCAGTGGTGCTCTAATCCACGTTAAGTCGTGATGAGCGTGCTCAAGTCTTCATTGACAAAACGAGCGTTCTCCGGTCTACGTGACTCGAGACGAGCGTGTGCTACCATGTCTGCTGTGAGTCGAGACGTATGGAGTGCGACGGTACTTATTTTGACCGTCGAGTGATGCCGAGGATCCAGGAAGCGTTACGTTGCTGCGATGGAACCTTATGGCTAGCTGGCTTGCTGAATGCTGCTAAGAGAGCTGTTTCCTTGTATTTGAACAAAATACTTATTATAGGTATCTATCCCTTTTAAAAAACAATCGATCGTTTTACATTTACGTACACGAATATTTTTTATAATTCCTCTCAACATCATAATATTGTTACTAATATTATTTTTATATCACGTTATACCAAGACTATAATAAACACACAAATTAAGTGGCATAAACAAGTACAACTTTAAATTATACATATTCTTGCAATGAACTTTAAATTCCGCATAACATGTTAATAATAAATTGAACTATTAGACTTAATAAAATACATAATAACAAAACATAAAAATTAGAATTGACTAAGATTAAACATTAGGTACATAGAGATAAGACATGTTGCATTCAATATACATACTTAATATAAGGAAATAAGTGCCTAGCTAAAAAATATAATTAAAATTGACTAAAATCTTATTATTACATTAGTTACCCAAACATGGTTCATTTTTGTGCTTATTTATTCTACTATATTTTTATTGCACAATCAAAGCATTTTAAACTTGTTGAATATCTTCATTTTGAGTACAACTTCATTATAGCTTCATAATTATCCTCGAACTGGCGTATTCCTTGGCTCTTTATCAGATAACCGGAGAAATCAATTCGCACTGGAGGTAGCTAGTAGCATTTAAGTGTCATAAGAAGTGTAATAATATCTCATAAAACAATCGACTGGTAAAATAATGCTTCTAAATATCTCTTCCCGTAATTATAAATAACATACCTCAAACCACTTTGTCAGTCGGTAAAAGTGAGGCGGTTAAACGGGTGAATACTCGTTGTATACATTTATTCTATGTTCCTTTGTTTCATTTTTCATTATCGTGATGAATAAGTGACATATTGTGTTCTTTCTGCAGTGAACTTGACCTTGCGCAAGCGTAGAGTAAACGGCGAAAAGTGCTGCGTCGGAAATTCTTGCGCGTTTGCTGCGCTGCACAATTTATGACATAATGTGTGCAGTTATGAAATCGTTAGTTTATTTTATTTCACATTGTTTTTTCTGGGTACCTTATTTCTTTGCCTTGGTCGATGAAACGTTCTTGTTACGATGTGCCGGAAAGGAAGCCAAAGTTGTGGTTGTGAGAGCCAAGAATGATGTTTAAATGACGTAGTCGCAGCTCGGTGTGGCTCAGTGTAGTGAAAATCTTGTTGTGTCCGTAGCTGAATAGAATGTTACTGCCATGGTTGATGTGTAGATATTGCAAATGACTCACGTGTTCTTTTCGTAGTACTCCGTTGGAAGGTTGCTTGTTGCTTGATCGGGGTCACCAATGTTCCGCCGGGGAAGTGCGAGAAGTTATCACGTCGGGGTCACCAATGTTCCGGCGGGCGAAGGGTGGGGGGTTGTAATGATGGAGTTCCATGGCGATGGTAAATAACGACTGCGTCTCTTTATATGATGTTGTATATTTACAGTGACTACATTGTGACTAACTTATTATCTAAACCTTACAAGACTATTTATACAGTAATACTACGTAGATGTTGGAGGGAGGATGCCGTGACATATCTTTATCGGATCTGCACGCGTTTAGGAATGTGCTTACAAACTCATTAACCGATACGTGATGATAATAAATTATGTGGCGACTCTGGCCGCCACAACCTGCATACATACATAGAATCACGACTATTATCCCCGAAGGGTTAGTCAGAGACTAGGCAATGAGGACAGCAAAAGCAGTCCTCTACCATAGTCCACATTTCATCAAATAGCGACTGCACATGTGCTCAGCGTGTCAGCGTGGTGGTGAGGCCATCGCCGCTATATTCGGAAAAATAAAAATCTTAAAACAAGGTGCAGGAATTTAGGGGGTGGGGGGTGAAGGGGGTGGAGGGGGTGGGGGGTGAAGGGGATGGAGGGGGTGGGGAAAGGGTACCCCCCAGTGTTATTCCCATTTACAGGAGATACTTAGTTATGGAGATATAAGCATTTGAATTCTTATTAAAACTAACCTTTAAATGTGTAAAAAAGGTCATTGGTCAAAAGTCATCATCAAGATTCAAGAAATTAAGACAATTGCTACGCTGCGCTTCGCGATTGTCTTAAATTTCTAACCTATCACGTGACCTACAGGAGTAGTGCAGCTAGTATTTCTGTTGTCTATAAAATAAAAGTAAAACACCAAGAATTACACTTTATAAGCATGCTCTAATGCTGTTAACAATTTTTCGTATGGTTCTTACCATACGAAAAATTGTTCTTTCTTCGAAAACTAAGAGTCGCCTTAGAAAATGCAAATGTGCATTAGAATACCTATGACATAGGGTCCTTTGTGGGCCGGCAGAGTGAGGGTTACTGATGCTACGTCTCTTACGCTGCACCAGTTGTCCTCGCGCCTGGACTTCATTTCCACTTAACATCAGGTGGAGTGGGGTCATTTGCCGAGCTTTGTATAGGTAAAAAAAAAAGAATCTCTGATTATTTTTATCAAAGTTGAATACTCGTTTTGCCATGTTTTAAGATCCAAGCCCTATATTCTGTTGGATGTATGTGCAGTTGGTCGCCTTTTACGATACCCAAGGGAATTGAGGGAATGGTAAAATTCTTTAATGTGAAAGGCACATAGTTTGATTCGGCGGGCCGTAATAATTAGTAATTAAGAGTTAACTGTGTTTAGAACACTAGTTAGATTTGTATCAAACAATTACATTAATAACGATTTTTATACATAAACGTGTATTTTTTAAATTTAATTTTTATTATTTTGTTTTAAATTTAATAAATTTATATATTTTCTTTGGCGTTTGTTAATTTATTTTTAATGTTGTAGGTAGAGGAGGAGCTCAATGGCGCAGCGGCTAGCGCATTCAGCTTGCGATCTTGCTCGCTAAGCAACTTTCGCAATGCCTGGTCGCTGGATGGGTGACCAAATTTAAAAACACAAGGCACTTTAATCCGTATGTCCCGGTTGTTTTCGTAAGATGGCAGTCGTTAAAACCCACCAACCCGCATTGGGCCAGCGTGGTGGTTTACGGCCCAATATCCCCACGTGCTGTCCAGCAATGGGACGTTTATAGTTGGCTGGACATACATGATCTTATATATGTAACTTTTTGTATGTTTTGGTGTAGATAAGTGTACCCTAACATAACTAAACAAATAAACAAACAGACGTTTATGGATAACTTCATTCCGCTGCAGGCTCACCTATGGATTAGGTTGCTCGATTTCCGTACATCGCTCGCTTGATTTCCCCACGGACAAGGTGTCCAATCAGACGGATGTTACAACGTTACACCGCGTAAGGTGTTATGGCGAAGTGCCTTACGCATGCGATTAGATCCCGAAGGGACATCGCAATTGATTACGCTGCCGACATTAATTTGCTGCAGTGCCATTTGGAAGAGCTCGTTTGCGATTGAGTTTTATTTTTATATTAAACCCGGTAAATTACTTCTCTTCAATGTATGTTAAGTGGACGTAGAGTTCAGGTGCGAGGAAAACTGGTGCGTTGACGTGCGAGATGTTGCATCAGTCACCCTCACTCTGCTGGCCTACAAAGAACCTTTTTACGCCTCGTTTCAAGGACCCTGTTCGGACCCACTGCCCAATGACGCCACGAAAGCCGAAAGGGGTCGCGCAAGTCGCGCCATTGCGCTGACAACTCCGACACACGCAACATCGTTTTAATTTTTAAAATCTATTTTCAAAACCTATGTACCAAATATTGCCAAGTACGTATTTTATCAACTACGAAGTCTTATTTCAAAGCGACATCATTGGCGCATTTAGGCCCTGGTAGGAGGGAATACGTATGCAGGTAGACTATTCCATCTTTAGGAGGTGCGACAAAGAAACGAGTCACCAAATGTCTTTGTGCAAGATTTTAACCGCCTCTGTGGTCTAGTGGCTAAGCCACCGGTCTCAGACTCAGAAGTTTCGGGTTCGATTCCCAGCGGGGAGCACATCTTTGTGTGCTTGGTTTGATTGGTGGTAGGGCTGTTAAGTCCGCCTAGCTAGCTACCACTATCTTATCTAAGTCTGTCGCCATAACAACAATGTTTATAGCATTGTTGTGTTCCGACAGTTTGAGATGAGATAGCCAGTTCCTCAGTGGTTGAGGATTCCGGATGAAGCGCGCTTCCATCTTCGGCCTTATCGTCACTTACCATCAGGTGAGATGAAAGCCAAGCGCTTACCCGTTGGTGAATAAAAAAAAATAAAAAAAATATATTTTTAATTTTTTCGTACTCTGAACTCCCACATGATAAGATAAGATAACATAAGAAAAAAATTTTATTTTCATAATAAACTTAGCCTAAATATATCAAATTACCATAAAAGATTAGCTTATTAAATTATATATGATTGGAGTATATTATTTGCTATTTCTCATCCATACCAGTTCTCACTAAACTTGTTTGCTTCTCGCACTTTCATACCGCATACGACGATAATATATAAAAAAGATTTATTTGAAAGTGGATGTGTGGAAGTGGAAGTGGACTGAACTGGTGTGGATGCATGAATGCGCGCATTCGCACTTCCACACATCCACTTTCAAATATGTCTGTTTTATATATATAAGGCGAAGGGGTTTGCTGTATACAGCCTAGTTAAGTGTAAGTTTATTAATTCCTTATGTTTTATATTGTTTTTATTTTTGTAATTATATTTTGTACACGTTGCCCATCGCAGCATCACGGAAGATCAGCGCTGACCGTAAGCATTTAGCTGAGCCGGAATCCGTTTTGGGACATTATTTTTGTATAATCTTCTTTTTGTCTGTATTTAACTGTTTTGTCATAAATAAATATTTTTTTCTTTTTCTTTTTTTTACAATCATTCATAAGCGGTGGGTGCTCCGCTTTTTCTAGGCTCTAGGTACACTGTATACTCTACTTCTTTATTTGTATAATTCTTATAAGTAATAGGGGAAATAAGGTTTTTCAGCTAACTAATTCTTAAATCTATGGCTTTAATTATACATACCTTTTGTTATTGCTATATTAGAGAATGTAAATGTTAGTTTATGGAGCGTTTTCAGTTTTATCCGGCAAAGTGCCTTACGCATGCGATTAGGGCCCAAAGGGACATCGCAATTGATTACGCTGCCGACATTAATATGGGAGACATCGGTATTAACCGTGTCTCGTAGCGGTGAAAGAATACTACCACCCCCTCTCTTCACTTGCGTGTCGTTAAAGGTGACTAACGGACTAACGACTGCACATACACCCAACAGCGTGGAGCGGCGATGGGCTCACTACCGGTCACGCTGAGCACCTGTGCAGTTGCTTTTTGGTGCAAAGTGGACTATTGGTAGAGGACTGCTTTTGCGGTCCTCATTGCCTAGTCTCTGACTAACCCTTTGGGGATAATAGTCGTGATTATATGTATGTAGGTACCAGTGGCGAAGCGTGAAATATTGAGAGAGGTAAGCCGGAGCAAAAAAAATGCTTACCTACTCCGAGCGCGGGCACGCAGTCTTGAGTCCTTACCGAAAATCTGTGATTGGCATCCTGGCTTCAGTCTTGTATAGGCAGATGTATCTTCAGTCCACTTTTACTATACGTGCAAGCACTGAGACATTGAAACAGTGTCTTGCAAGCATAATAGAAGTGGCTTTGATAAAAGCCGTTTGTGGTGAAATGATGATATGATGTAAATTAAACAAAACTTAATCGACTAAGTACTAATGATACTACTTATACTCTAAAGCTATTCGTCTATTTTTTCTTACAAAGTGCGCTAAGACATTATCATAAAAGCCGGGAAGAATCTAAAGCTATTAATGCCGACATCTTACAATTCTACCGATTACTTTGCAAATCTACTTACTCTAAATACGTAATTTCAACTTATTACAATATCTACTTACCGCAAATACCTAATTACAACATACGTCTTCGTAAGTACTTTCATCACTACACACAACACAAATACACAAAGTCCAACTACAATACTAATCATTCTAATAGGTGAAACTAACTAATAAATTTAAATACTAATAAAACACAGTCATGCATTCAATGATGAATTGCAATTACGTCAAATTATCTGTCAACAGAACACAAACCGAAAACGATATTCCTCCATCCCACTCACGCGCACGCAAATTGTATTACTTTCTCTATCAAGTAACTCGGATAAAGACGGCTTACCGGCTGCTAATACGCGGGTGGGTTTATTAAGTGACGTCATGACTTATATTTTGTACAGAAGTTTAACTGCCAAAAAGCCGATCGCGCCTGCGGCTGATTTTATAGCAATATGTTGTTGAAAAGCAAATTTTGTTGATTTAATGTCCATAGTGTAGGCGTTTTGTAATGTTTCTTTTATAATTACTGATTGTGCCATTTCTCAATTCAAGTAGAGAGTGGTTATGTTCTAAACTTCTGAAGCGAAGCCGGTGGGAATCGAGTTGTATGGAACCTTCGTCACTGGTAGGTACATCGGTAAACAGTGCCGTAACGCGGTAGGTTTCTGTCCAGAATCCACATGATGGCGACTACCTTGATTGTTTTTTCTGGCGCTAAGCAGCATTTTTACGTCTCTTATAGTTAGTCTGTTTTGCAAGTTCATTTTTCGCTTGAAGTTCTTACTGGTCGAGTGGTAGAGAATGCCTCAAGGCATCAAGTCCGCCTATAGCTGTAATTTTGCAATAAAAAATATACATAATGAATAGTTTCGTAAAATAAACCGTTACGTATCGTGTTAGAAGATGCTTGTGCGATTGATAGCTGTTTTTAAAAAAATCGACTTTATCCGAATTTAAATAGAGACTATCAAACTAATAGAGAAGCCTGCTGACGTCACCAAAAGCGCGATTTAACCTCCAGTTGTGTTTATCTTATCTATCCATCGAAGCTGTAAGCAGTCGGTCCCTCGGGCCCGATACCAAAATATTAATAGGCACCCGCTCGGTATATTTCCCTAGTGGAGTGTCAAATACGGATTATTAAGGTCAACTTGTGCATTTGTGAACGTCCTTTATTTTTAGATGAATTAGATTTTTAAATATGAATATAAATGTTTTAATGAATATATAACGTAAATTAATGTTTAATTATTTGACGACCTATCCTGTGTGTGTCGCCATATCCTGGGTTTACTTCCCGATCGGATCAATGTAAAACTAAATGTTTTTCTAAATTGATTTCGGGTTTTTTTTTATGTAAGAAGGAGGCAAACGAGCAGACGGGTCATCTGATGGAAAGCAATCACCGCCGCCCATGGACACCCGCAAAACCAGAGGAGTCGCAGATGCGTTGCCGACCTTTAAGAAAGGAATAGGGTTATGGAAGGAATAGAAATTGTGAAGGGGGGGAAGGGGCCTCCGGAACTCTCACTGGCCGGACGAAACACCACATCACCAAGTGCCATTATTTCACGCCGGATATTCGTGAGAGGGTGGTATTACCCCGGGCGAGCCGGCCCAATGCGTGCTGCAACGCAGCGTGGCTCTACCACTCAGTCAGAGTCACTCATTTAGCACCACCCAGGGGTCACGTGTAGGATCTCAAGGGTAAACCTACGGACGCGAGTAACTTTAACCACCACACCGGGGTCTGAGTGTCTATGTATATTATAGATATTTATCCGTTACCTATCTAGTTTAACCACTATAAACAAGTTTCCAGATACGCTAGGGCTTGGTAATTAGTGTGAGAATAGGTAAGTTATTTTCATTATTATTTTTTTATAACCATGTCGCGTAGCAGTGAAAGAACACTAGCACCCCCTCTCTCCCTTGGGTGACTTATGTACATACATAGCTACCTCAATGGTGATTCTCACCACTGACACCACTACACTATCCTAGATAGTAATAATAATAATTGATCCTTTATTGCACATAGAAAACACACTTTGAAAACACATTAAAAAAAGACATATACAAAGGCGAGCTTATCTCTAGAAAAGATCTCTTCCAGCCAACCCCAGCTGTGGTTCGGAGAGAAAGTCTGCGGGACTAATAAAGACGAAATACAATATTATATCTATCTATACCTACATATGATACATATTTACTCTAATTATATTGTATATACATATACATACACATACTTTACATATAATAATTTATAATATGAACGAATAATTGGTTAAAATATTTCTAATTGTTGTTGTTGGATAGGTAGTGCTCTTTTAGCCTAAGTTTGAATGATGCCACCGATGGTCTCTCACGCACGTCAGCAGGCAGCTTATTCCACAATCTGGTTGCATGGACGGTAAATGAGCTATGGAAGTATTTGGAGTTGTTTGGAAGCCCATATTTTGTCCTAATATTATGGGCTTTAAATGTCAAATGAAGCCAATGTCCATAATCATATTTTTTAGCCGATACAGGGGCTGTTTCTGTATCGGATCGTGTGTAAGGCCCTTCAGTACTAGCCCGCCCGCCGCCGCTGCCGCCACGCGTGCGTTGCACCACCGACCGACAATTCCGTGGACGTCGCTAAATGACAATAGCTCCAGTTTTAGCTTGCATATTTAATGAATGCATTAACTGTGGTGTTTTTCCTGACCTAATGAAACATAGTAAAATAAATCCGTTGTTTAAATAAAATATTACTTACCACAGTATCAATACGATAATTGGAAATCATATTACACAATTCTATGACCACGGCTTATATTTCAGTTCGACGCGATTCTGTTTCGGCGTGCAGTGGTACTGGGGGTAGCAATGCGCATTTGTCTGGCACAGACTATAATAGCTCGTTAGATTAGTTATTAAGTCTTAACTATAAGTTAGTTAACTGTTTTTTATTATTTTTAGTATTGACGTCAATAAGTGCCTGTAAAGGTTTACATTGAATAAATAATTTGACTTTGACTTTGAAATCAGGTAGCACTTCTGACCCCACTAATTTGAGACCTATTTCTGTGCTACCCACATTTAGTAAAATTTTTGAAAAGTTGATGCTAGACCAAGTTCAAATTCATTTTTATAGAAATAAACTTTTACATTCTAAAGAGTATGGTTTTAACAGGGGTCGCTCAACAACTGACGCCGGTGTTGAGCTTTTATTTCAAATATTTGATACCCGTGAGGATTGCCTAGGGGTATTTTGTGATTTATCCAAGGCTTTCGATTGTGTTTTACATGAAACATTGGTCAGAAAGCTTAACCACTATGGAATTAGAGATACTTCTTTGAGTTCTCTTCTCATCTTATACTTAAGTAACAGGATTAAGAAGGTCGACATTAACGGTAAAAGTTCTCCGGAATCAGTGGTTACAATGAGAGTTCTGCAGGGTTCAATACTTGGTCCATTCCTATTTTTGGTTTATATTAATGACTTACCTTATTTTGTAAAAAAACTGTCATGTGATAGTATTGTTTGCTGATGATACTTCACTTTTATTCAAAGTGAAACGACGACACCCAAATTATGACGATGTGAATAATGCCGTCTCACAGATTGTTCACTGGTTTAGTGTAAATAACTTGCTATTAAATGAGGGAAAACCAAATGTATAAGATTTGTATTGCCTAATGTTAAGCAGGTAATAACTAGTGTACAAATTAAAGATAAGAATGTGAATCCTGTGGATACCACTGAGTTTCTAGGCATCACGTTGGATGCCAAGCTTCATTGGGGCCCACATATAGCTAAATTGTCGAAAAGACTTAGCTCTGCGGCTTATGCAGTAATGAAGATCCGTCAATTAACTGACGTTGATACAGCTAGATTCGTTTATTTCAGTTACTTTCATAGTGTAATGTCGTACGGCATTTTACTGTGGGGAAATGCTGCCGACATTCAAACTATATTTGTGCTGCAGAAGAGGGCTTTTCGTGCAATATATAACCTAAACGCTGGTGACTCTCTCAGAGAGAGATTTAAGGATATAAGTATAATGACAGTTGCATCACAATACATTTATGAAAATCTCATGTATGTTCATAAAAATATTGATACGTTTTCAAAAAACAGTGATATTCACAATTTAAATACTAGAAGTAAGAACAAATTAGCAGTACCTTATACTAGGCTTCATAAAATAAATAATTCTTAAATGGGTCTGTGTGTACGATTTTACAACAAAGTACCAATTGATATTCAGAAATTAGATCTTGATAAATTTAAAATCCATATCAACGAAAATCTTTATAAAAAAGCTTATTATAAAGTGTCAGATTACACAGAAGACAAAACAGCTTGGCTCTGAACTGAAATGCTCCAAGTACTCCAAAAGCTATTTCTAATTGTATATATTTAATTTATAGTACCGTATATTTTACATTCAAATTATTATTTTGTATTTTATGACCTGGTAACGACATATCTTCTTTTTTTGTAAATGTCGTTGCTTCTGTGCTCTGTGGTTTTTTGCGCCCGTTCTTTGCCACAGTTAAAACTTGACGTCCTGAATGGGTGGTAGGTTAAAAATTTGGACGATTCAAGGTACTTTTTAATTGAGTTTATTGAATAAATATATTTTGAGTTTGAGTTTGACGGGCCGATACCTGCCGGCGACCTGATCGTCTGTGGGGCCCTTTAGTCCCTACAGGGTTAGGCAGAGACGATAGATCTCCACTTTGCGCGGTTCTGACACAACTCGCTTGCTTTTCTTTCGTCCTTCAACCTTTTCATGCACGTCCTTTTATTATTTTGCTGCGGACTTCAGCTTTTTTGAGGACATCATTAATGTGTTTATAATTGATTCGTTGTGTTTATAATGGTCAGAATAAGATTCGTATGAAATAACTTTATTGGAATTTGTTCACGGGATTCGAGGTATCCACACGGAAGAAGTGGAAGTGGAAGGGGAAGAAACCACGGGCTGGCCGTTAGAAGTTAAAAAAAAAATTATATCATCATCAGCTTATAAACGAAACCTTAACAATTTCATATTATGTTTTTACTAGAAGATTCAGTCGCTATCACGCAGTACTAAAATGTTCAGCCAGATGTATTGCTGCCGGACTGTACTATTTTATAGGGCGGATCAGAATTTGAAAGACAATTTGATTTCAAGGGTGACCGCTTACATAGATAAGTTTTATGCATGGACGATTATTCCATTACCGGAGCAATTGAATCATTGACTTAAAGGATTTGATTTTTACGCATTAACTTAGCACGCTTTGCGTGTTATTATAAAGTGTATTATTTTCAGAGTTTTCAGTTGGATGAGTGCCATATTTAGGGAATGGTGAAAAGTAGACTATGGCAGAGAACTGCCTTTGCTGTCCTCATTGCCTAGTCTCCGCCTAACCCTTCAGGAATAATAGTCGTGATTATATGTATGTATGTATTTAGGGAATCTACTGAAAATAAGTATGTTTATTAATAAATATATTAATTTATTAGAAAAAATTCACTTTTTTTTTATAAAAGAGGGAGGCAAACGAGCAGGCGGGTCACCTGATGGAGAGTAATCACCGCCGCCTATGGACACCCGCAAAACCAGAGGAATCGCAGACGCGTTGCCGGCCTTTAAGGGAGGAATAGGTTTAAGGAAGGAATAGGAATTGGGGGGAGGAGGGGGGGGGGAAGGGGCCTCCGGAACCCTCACTGGTCGGACGAAACACAACAGCACCAAGTGCCATTATTTCACGCCGAATATTAGTGAGAGGGTGGTATTACGCCGGGCGAGCCGGCCCAATGTGTGCTGCAACGCAGCGTGGCTCTACCACTCAGTTGGTGTCACTCATTTAGCACCACCCAGGGATCACGTGTAGGGTCTCAAGGGTAAACCTACGGACGCGAGCAACTTTGACCCCCAAAACCTTGCGAATAAAAAAAAGTTTTTTTTAATTTTAATGGTCCCTACTATTATTTTTATGAAAAAACGGGATTTTTACCATGTTTCAGTGGTTGTTTTCGAGTCCCCGATATTTCGGCGCAGTTGCATGCACCATGATCACGGAGTAACTTAATGTTTGAGTTGTTGTTTTTGAGTCGGGGACTCAAACATGGTCAAAAATCCAGTTTTGTCATAAAAATAAAAAATATTGCTTGACACTGACTTTGCATGACTCTGGTATTAGTGTCGGATTGTATTGGCAGGTCTATATGTCGCTAAGCTAATTAGTAAGCTTAGATAAGATAAATGACACACGCTACACAGCACACCCGTTTTTTCATTTTTTTTCTCAAATAATATTTCACTTGTACGCCGGTTTAATGAAAATATTTTTTTTACAAACCTATTTTTATAATGAAATATTCCTTTTGAAACCTACAGTTAAAGTAACTTGTAAAAAAAGTAACAATAGAAGACTACACACCATAACAAAACAACACACCCACCAACCTAAACCTAAAAACACTTTCACCGCGAAAACAGACCACGACAACTTCATCCAAATATACGAGTTTGGTTAAAAGAAGCCCAATTCCGTTCATAAACTCGACGGATTAAGAATTTCAAAGCAAGCGGACGGAAGGGAAGGGGTGGCGAGAGCCTGGAAGCCAGTAATGGCCTGTTTATTTTTAATATTCCTCCAGCAAAATGGGATAACCGCAATAAAATAGTGTTATTTGCGCCCGTGAAATATACAAGTCTTTATGACGGAGGGGAATATTAAAGCTAGTGAGGAAATACGACTAGATACGCTAGAGAGATAAAGGGAAGCGAATTACGCCAGTTATTGTAGTAAATATAAAAACAACCATGCATATATAATCACGAATATTATCTTGTAATGATATAACATATAATTGATTTAAAGTGCACATTTCAGGAAATGGCATATAGAGGCAGTAGAAAATATGTGAATTGGGTAATACCCGAATAGCAATTTTGGTAAGTGTGAATTTTGGGAATTGATCATCAGAGGAGTCAGGAAACGTGCACCGAAACGCTCCGAATTTTTTTTTTTAAATTTTTTCTTTCAAATTTTGTGCTCACATTACAAGCAAAAAGAAAAGAACAGCCAAATAGATGCGGCCGTTCTGAAGTTAAGTGCGAATATACATTCGTAGTAATTAGATTTTTATTTATAAAGATTAATAACCTTTGACGACCTTTAAATGGACGACTGGTCAGTACGCCGGTTCAGGCGTCTCGCGTCGTCGTCACCTCTAGGATCTCGGGTCTCGGATTAATTTATAAATAACTTTCTAATTGTCTTTGGTCTGTGTGTTCTCTACCTATAATTAATACGTTTATAAATATTTAAGTACATACATTTATATGATGTCAAGTTATGCATAAAAAAATTACAATAAAGCTAAACTTTGTCTAGATAATTAGTTGCTTGGGAAAGTTATTACTAACAAGCGCCCGCGACTTCGTCCGCTTGCACACCGTGTGTCCCGAGACGAATTTCCAAAGATTTTATTTCACCCCAAACTATGTTTTGACAATCCCGAACACATCAAAAAAAAAATATCCTAAAGTGCCGTTCTCAATTGATGCCCGAACAAACATTTCAGGCAATTGATTTTAACTATCCCCTAGTCTGTCACGATGACTCCTAGAGGTTGCTAACAATCATTAAATTTATTTATTTATATTTAAGGATCACCAACATGACATATACCATATAATGTTTACTAGAAAAAAACAACCAGTCTCAGGAAAGCTCGAATGGGAACCGATCCCATCACCTTTGGACTGCCGGTCTACTGCTCTAACCACTAAGCTACTGAGGCCCCAGAAGACTCGTTGAATTTTTTCTAGTAGTTTGTGATATGCTGCAAGCCAGCGGTATTACCACTACCCTCACAGTCAAAAGAAATACTATTGCAAGTATCTAACAATCGATAAAGACGTAATTGCTTATAAATATGGGTTCGATTCCCAGTCGAGCTTTCCTGTGACTGGTTGTTTTTTCTGCTAAACGTTTTATCCTATATCTATATATAGAGACCTATATAAACTTGTCTTAAAAGATACACCAAAATCTGCCAAGTACAATAAAAGCTGCTTGGCAATGTGTGTGCATATTTTTAATAACATTCTTATGGATCTTAAATTGCTAAACACTAATCTTTTTCAAAGAAAATTGTATAAGTGTTTAGTTGAGAATACATTTTATGACATAAAGGATTTTTTTTGTTTTGTTATATTATAATGATATTTACTATATAATTTAAAATTATTTACTTGCATAATGTTATTGTTAAATGGATTTTAATTATTGAAAATATTAGACTATACTATTAATTACATAGTATTAAAGTAGGTAATTAGTATATTTAAGTATTGTCACAATTACAGAAGATCACAGCACGCATTCAGCAGATAGATTACACATTTCAAGATAAATGATATCCCGGTGACGAGTCCCAGCATCGACTTTCGCTGTTGACTGCACTCAATATCAATATTTGCTATCAATTTCATCCAATGCCAACCTGTTACACGATGTAACCGACCATTTATCACAACCAATGTCAGAATCGTCTTCATACAAGATCCTCGGAGGGTCCCGGAGATTTATACAGTGGCCCTTCTTTCCCCCAAAAGAAGCTCTCCCTAGGGGACACTTGACATATTTATCGCACCCCCCTCCCCCCTTTTTTAGCTTTTTTTTCAATTAACCGTCCAACAGGTTTCCATTATTTTTTTGTGTCAGATTAAGGAAATCGCGATCATAGTGGGAAACCGAATTCTATTTGAAATGTTATTTGGTTAGGACTTTTTTGTGACAAGATTCCGTACGATTTTGCTTATTTTCAACCGTATTCTGTTCAGCAAGGGAAATTACGTAGGCTGCTTAGAACAGTTATAATAGTGGAAATTGATTTTATTAAGTTTTACGCATATACATAAGGTTAAAATTTCTCTACCTTAGGTACTGTTTCTGTATTTAGTTATATCTAAATAAACATTTACGCGAAAGCGGTACGGTGTTGTATGTTTTAAAAAAACAGAGCTCTACTTAAAACTAGCACACTCCAAAAAAGGTTAGATGGATTTTTCTTTAGCAAACATTTCTTGATTCGCTAATGGTGTACAGGGATGATGCAGGCTAACATTATTATTGCTTACCATACAGCACTACCCATTGCGTATACTCAAGAATACAAAAATAAAAATAACGTCTAATACGTTAGTGACGAATAAACAAAGTGCCTAAAATTTTTTTCTTCATCATTAATTTAGGTACGTAGGTATTTACTTATTTTTTTCTACCACCGAATCTTGCTAAAGGTCAATCAACCGTGAAGCTATGGAGGTTCAGGAAGTTAAATCGCCCGTGCCCATTCAATTCACACGAAATAACGGGGCGGCATTGTTAACCTCTCGCCTTGATTCCTAAACATCTGAATCGGACGTCAAAAATCACCTGTCCCTCTCTAACACCTAAATCCACCGAGCCAGAAAGAGATAGGACGTCCTCCAAAAAATCGAGAACGAAAAAATAGCTGCCAAGCGTTCGAGCCTTTTCTATTGTGTTGAAGAATTTGTCAAGTTTTAGAGTAAGGTCCGTCCCGAAGGGCCAAGTATTTTCAAGTTGAAATGAAAATCGCTAGTGGAATGCCCTTTCTATACTGTTGGGCACAGCTTTTATGTTTTACTTATCGGTCGCCATGTTTTCATTCAATGGAATCGGAAAGGTACTTAAAGTTACGACTCGGGAAAAGGCCTACAAATTCGTTGCATACTAACTGTATATCTGAATATATGCGATAAAACTACATACTTTTTGTACAACTTCGAAAATTTAGTTCTCAGAAAGATAATGGATAATTCATTAGACAAAGTGTTGCTTATTATAATAAAATTCCGAAGGTTATACAATGTGATAGGGGTGGTACTTCTAACCCGTTAAGGCTAAGTACTACATCTAAATTCATAGCCAAAAAAAAATAATATGGGGCGTCCTACCCCCTCCCCCTATATTATTATTTTTGTCAATAAATTTAGATGTAGTACTTAGCCTTAACAGGTTAGAAGTCCTATCACTAAGAAACTAAGAAAGTAGATGTACCAAGTTTATTTTCCAAACAAACTTCTTTTCGCATTACAACTTACCATATATATTTACCTGTATTATTATAATGGGCTTATTAAATTTTTTGACAACAGATTTTCAGAATGAAACAAAAAATAACAAAATAGGTACTCGTCAAAACGTCAACAGATGTTTAAATTCTATAACTTGTTTTAAATAACTTTTTTAACTCTGTCGAGGTGTTTGCAGTTCGTTAGAGCCAAGTTTTCATTGAATGCAATTTACTTGACTACATGTACGAATTGGAACTTAAATCAGATATTTATGCCGTAAATAAGTTAGAACTGTTACTCTTACTTAGTTACTTAGTTAAACAAACGTAATGTTTATTTTTACGTTTAAACTGCTTTAAATATAGAATCCATATCTATTAATAAAAATCAGTTACCGAAATGTTTGTAGTACGCGTATCACTACAGAACGAATGCAACTATTTGGGTACCTCATTCTTTTTTTGTTGTGCTTGTAATTGTTAGGACAAGGTTTTTATGAGAGAAAGTTTTTGGAAATCCGTCGCGGGGTTTGAACACCCCTTGTTCACGCGGACGACGTCGCGGGCGGAAGGCTAGTTTTCAATAAAACTGGCATTAAAAAACAGAACAACTTAGCGATAAATCGAGGGAATTGCCACCCTGATCAGCTTATAATGTACTGTCACTGAACTACAGCTTTTGTTTCAATCTTCGTAATATAGCAAAAAAATCTTAGGAGTTATAAAAACTTGAAACTCAGTTACTTTACTAAAGCGTAGACATCCGCTAAGAAAAGCCTTAAAATTTCCCTTGACATCACGGGGTTCGGGTGTTTACTGTTATTAATAAAATTATATATATTTTTAGTCTCTTTTTACGACACCTGCCCAGCATTTGGAGGAATTTGCATTTCATGGATTTTTAATAACTTCATTATCATTTAATTTAATTTATCTACAGTAAAAGCTCCATCAACCTATTTTTAATAAATATTAATATAATTAATTATAGTTCAATAAATAATTGCTATAAATGTGATAGGACTTCTAACCTGTTAAGAGGCCAAAATCACAGTCGAGATGTAATAACATCTCGACTGTGATTTTTGCGTAAAATGGTCAACTTTGGCGCTCTGGATCTCGGAATCAAAAATACATTAACAATTTTGACTTAATGAATAGTGTAGAATAGCTATTGGAATAGTGCGTAGCAGCCTCGCTTTTTGTAAATTTTGCTTAACTTATTAATTAAATTCAAAATTGCAGAGCAAGATTTTCATAAAATGCGCGAAGGCATTTTTTGAGCTCATCGATTGAACTACTGTTCAAAGCAAATGAAATAAAAAAAATAGAATGTTATCTCTTATATAGTCGTCTAGTGCTTAGCGGCCTCAGAATTTTTAGATATTGGTGATTATATATAGAAAAAAAATCTTATTCTAAACCAAAAAACTTCGAAAATCGCTTCAAGTTAACTGTGAATTTCTCCTATCTACGATAATATTATTGAGCAAAATTTATATCAGAATAATTGTTACTTCATGAGGAATAAAGATTTTATAATTTTAAATCATGAATTTATCATTCTATTTCGATAAAAACGATAAATACAACTGCAAAATTACTACAAAATGCGATGCGCCGGCCGTCCGCACTTCAGTACTGCGCGAGCGCTCCTTAGTGTTGAACCTGTGTCGAATTTCTTCGCGCCAATATCGATCGATCGAGGGGCAGTGCATGTATAGTGCGACTACCAAGTTTGATCACACAAGTATAATTTTACAAGTTTTTGTTTATTTCACCTGTCCGTTTGTCATCAAATCTTGCAAATTAAATTTGATCCACTTTCCGGTTACCGATTGAGTTGAAATTTTGCATACATGTGTAAATCGCGTGACAATGCAATATTATGATGACATGGTGCTAATCTGATGATGGAGCTGGAAGGTGGCCATAGAAACTTCACAATGAAACGACACAACCTCATTGAGTTTGGGTTCGTTTGAATTGTCTTGACGAGTAGTTTGTCTTTCAATGGTAACCAGGGTCTGATGATGGAGCTGGAAGGTGGTCATGTGAACTCTGTTATGAAACGACGCAACTCCATCGAGTCTTGGCTCGTTTGATTCGTCTCGACGAATACTTTAGTGCTAGATGGTAACCAAGGTCTGATGATGAGCTGGATGATGGCCATAGAAACTCAGTAATTAAACGACATAACCCCATCGAGTATGGGCTCGTTTGATTCGTCTTGACGAGTACTTTAGTGCTAGATGGTAAGCAGGGTCTGATGATGGAGCTGGAAGGTGGTCATAGGAACTTAATAATTAAGCGACATAACCGCGTCGAGTTCGATTTGTCTTAATGGGTGAACCGTTTTCATTGATATGTAAAGTTATTAAAATAATACTAAAAAGTTAAACATAAAATTAAAAGAAAAAAATACTTTTTTAAAACAAGCTTTTATTATTGTTCTTGTTAATAATAATCTTCTATTAACAGAATGCAAGCACAATATAGTCACTTGTTACGCTCGCCTGCAGTTAACATCGACATGTCTTATCCTGTACGTAAGTTTAGATCCATATTAATAACCGAATTAAAAGATTGCCTGGAGGGGCCACAAACACAAGGTGATTGATACAAAATCGGCTTGTGGTTTCTTTTATAAATCTTGTAGTTCTTAAGTAGTTTGTTTGTGTGAATGATAGTGTGTGCATAGTACGCTTCCTAATAACTATAATTTAGTTTATGCATGTCGTTGCAACCTCTAATTAAGACAGCGCCTTAGAATGTAACCCAATATCTGTTGTTTTATAAATGTACATGGTGTTTGTTTTGTTGGTGGTCCCTAGATAAATAAATAGAATTAAAAATTTAAAATAATAATTTAAACCTGAAAAGAAAAATATCATTATATAGGGTCTAACAATATCAATAAGCGAACGTTTAAGGGGAGCATCTATACATCACACTGAGCATGCTCACCAAATTTGGTCCAAAACTACAGGCTTGTTGCCGAGATAATCAACAAAACATTATCATAACTCACCAAAAACTACACCCTTTCCAAACCGTTTAGATGTACTACACTCACACAAAGATAGCCGAATATGCACACTAAACTCGGAGCACACTGAGCTATCTTTTAATTGACGCTTGCGTGCGTATTAGTAAAGCATGTTTCGTGATGTGTATTATTTTAATTGATTTAGTTTGTCAGAAAACATAACTTTGAAAAATCACTATAACTGGAGCCCATTTTTTGTCATTGTATTCAGAATTACCTAATTAGATACCGCCCTTAAACGTTCGCTTATTGATGACAATGCAACCTTTAACTAAAATTAACCATATTCGTCTACGTCACAATAATCCCATATCGTAAGTAGGTACATGCCTATTAGGCATTTTATTAAACCATAAAACTTTACACCTTACATTTTTTATAAATAGAGTCTGGCTAATGAAAGCTGAACCTCGTAGTAAGTTATTTGATTGCCAACGCTTTGTATGTGTCTATCTGAGGTGTCATTTCGTATGTCAACCTTTCGTTGGCCAGACTCTTAAAGCGTGTTACATGATTTCAAAAGAAAAATAATGAAGATGTAGTTAAGAGAGAGCTTGAAGCTAAAATAATGTTCTTTAATGTTCCATCACAATTTAATGAGAAAAAAAAGTCAAGTCCATGAAAAGACTTGAAAAAAAGTGATTTTAAATCACAAAATAATTAAGTAATGATTTTTTTATTAATACTTAATTGTTTTGTAATTTAAAATCACTTTTTTTTAAGTCCATGACAAGACTTGAAAAAAAGTGATTTTAAATCACAAAATAATTAAGTAATGATTTTTTTTCTCATCAAAATAATCTCAAACATACAAAACAAAGTAATTTATTAGTTAGCCAGTGTCATTAGCTACCGTTTGCCATTTTTTTCTTATTTCTCCGACGTATGAAACCTTTGATATCGCATAATGTAAAAATGGTCATAAATTATAGGGGGAGGGGGTAGGACCCCCCATATTGATATTTTTGTCTATGAATTTAGATGTAGTACTTAGCCTTAACAGGTTAGAAGTCCTATCACATTTATAGCAATTATTTATTGAACTATGTTTAATTATATTAATATTTATTAAAAATAGGTTGATGGAGCTTTTACTGTAGATAAATTAAATTAAATGATAATGAAGTTATTAAAAATCCATGGAATGCAAATTCCTCCAAATACTGGGCAGGTGTCGTAAAAAGAGACTAAAAATATATATAATTTTGTTAATAACAGTAAACACCCGAACCCCGTGATGTCAAGGGAAATTTTAAGGCTTTTCTTAGCGGATGTCTACGCTTTAGTAAGGTAACTGAGTTTCAAGTTGTTATAACTCCAAAGATTTTTTTTGCTATATTACGAAGATTGAAACAAAAACTGTAGTTCAAAGTGACAGTACATTATAAGCTGATCAGGGTGGCAATTCCCTCGATTTATCTCTAAGTTGTTCTGTTTTTTAATGCCAGTTTTATTGAAACTAGCCTTCCGCGCGCGACGTCGTCCGCGTGAACAAGGGGTGTTCAAACCCCGCGACGGATTTCCAAAAACTTTCTCTCATAAAAACCTTGTCCTAACAATTACAAGCACAACAAAAAAAGAATTAGGTACCCAAATAGTTGCATTCGTTCTGTAGTGATACGCGTACTACAAACATTTCGGTAATTGATTTTTATTAATAGATATAGATTCTATATTTAAAGCAGTTAAAACGTAAAAATAAACCTTACATTTGTTTAACAAAGCAACTAAGTTAAAGTAACAGTTCTAACTTATTTACGGCATTAGTATCTGATTTAAGTTCCAATTCGTACATGTAGTCAAGTAAATTGCGTTCAATGGATACTTGGCCCTAACGAACTGCAAACACCTCGACAGAGTTAAAAAAGTTATTTATAACTAGTTATCGAATTTAAACTTCTGTTGACGTTTCGACGAGTACTTTGTTATTTTTTGTTTCATTCTGAAAATCTGTTGTTTAAAAATTTAATAAGCCCTTTATAATAATACAGTTAATACTTATATGGTAAGTTGTAATGCGAAAAGAAATTTGTTTGGAAAATAAACTTGGTACGTCTACTTTCTTATGTTACTGTATTTTATGGGTTAAATAAAGTGATATTATGTAGCTCATAATTAGATTACGTTTCCTAATATTTTGTTCATTTAAAATATTCATTGTGTGTTACCACAATTATATACATATTCATTATGTCTCAAATATGATTTGTTGTTCCAAAATATGATATATCTACCGCGATACTCTCAGATGCCCACACCAAGCTGCAAAGGTATTATGCAAGGCTTAGCTGGCTTGCCTCGGGCGTCCCTTAACTCGCCTTTAATATAGGGAAACGAATTTCACAATTCTAAACAGAGCGTTGAGACGAAGGCTTTGAGTCTGTACCATTTCAATCTGCCACAGACAAAGAATATAAATTGTGAGAGACTATCCAGGGGCCTAACATTATCTTTCAAAACAATAATATAGTAGTTAGTATTTCTTTTTTTTTAGCTTTCGCCTCTTTGGCGGAGCGGTCGAGAGGTTGACCCGATAACCGGAGGTCCAGGGTTCAATTCCTAGGTCGGGCAAAGTGTGTTTTGGATTTAAGGATGCATAAATCTCGGTGTAAACTTTAATTGGCTGACGAAAATAGTACATACATACGTGGGGCACACTAAAAGTTTCCGGAATGAATAAGAAAAATATACTATTAAAGGTCAAAAATGAATTTTTTGTTTCTCAAAATATTCTCCCTTTGCGTAAATGCACTTTTTCATTCGATTAAACCAATTTTGAAAACTTTTGTGCCACTCTTCCGTGGTGACCTCAGAAACGTGTTTTTCATACTCTTCGACAGCCTCTTCTGGTGATGAAAATCGTTGACCGCCTATTTGGTTCTTAATTTTTGGGAACAGAAAAAAGGTGCAAGGTGCAAGGTATAAGGTGCCAGGTCGGGACTGCATGCAGGATGGCTCATAAGTTCTACGTTTTTCACCTTCAAAAATTCGTTTGTCTGTCTAGCCGTGTGGGAACTAGCATTGTCCTGCTGCAAGATGACACGGCGTTTACGGTTATTTTTACGGAGTTCGTCAATAATTTCCGGCAAACAAATGGTCGTGTACCAGTCACTATTCACGGTACGACGATTCTTTAAAGCAACAGTAGCCACGTGTCCAGTTTTATTAAGAAAAGAAGCAATCATCCGCTTAGATGCACTTATCACGCGCGCCGCTTTAGTTGGTTTCGGCTCATCTTGAAAGACCCATACGCTCGATTGCTGCTTTGTTTTGGGATCGTAGCAATAAATCCATGTTTCGTCACCTGTTACTATGTCCCACACCAAATTTGACGCACCTTCGTTGAATCTGGTAAGCATGGCACTGCACCAGGTGACGCGATCCGTTTTTTGAGCCTCGGTAATAATTGTGTGGGATCCACCGCGAGCACAGCTTTCTCACACCCAAATGTTTCTGTAGGATTGATTGTATTTGACTCATGCCTATGGCTAAGGATGCGCGAATCTCATGGTAGGCCACATGCCTGTTTCAATCATACGGCGTACAGCATCAATGTTTTTGTTGTTCACAGCGGTGAACGGGCGACCATCGCGAGATTCTTCAATGAGATTGACAGACCGCGCTTGAATTCTGCAAACCAGCTATAAATAGTCGTCTTGCATGGTGATTTATCGCCAAAAGCAGATTGAAGCCGAGCGATGCTCTGTTGAGCTGTCAAATTACACTTTAAATAGTAGAAAATCAAAGTACGAAAATTTTCCCGAGTTAAATCCATGTTAATTTTTAGATGAAACAAACTGCATTCTACAGCCACAGAGTTCCATTTTCAAATGTTGTAATTACTTTTAAAATATTGTTTATGTAAGTGGCCAGTTCCAGAAACTTTTAGTGTGACCTATGTACATACATTTAATTACGAATATTATCCCCGAAGGGTTAGTCAGAGACTAGGCAATGAGGACCGCAAAAGCAGCCTCTGCCATAGTCCACTTTTCACCAAATAGCGTTTGCACATCTGCTCAGCGTGACAGGTGGTGAGCCCATCGCCGCTTATGCTGTTAGAAGCATGTGCAGTGCTTAGTCCGCTAGTCGCCTTTTACGACACAAAAGAGAAGAGAGGGGGTGGTAGTATTCTTTCACCGCTCAAGATACAGTATGTTTTCATAATCTCTACTATTACAGTACGATAATCCTTAATGCAAGTTGCGAAAACAACGCACTAACACAGAGTATTAAAGCTTCGCACTCGGACTGAGCGAGCACGTCATTACTGTTGTTGCGTTGCTTAAAGCTGCCTAGCTTTCTACTGAATGCAGTGCATTTCGGAGCTAATTTGAAGCTGAATGGCTTGTTTCAGTCAACTAGCACTGTTTGTTATTAGGTTGGGCTTATAAAGATTTTAGTGCTCGGCGTGGCGCTATGCATATCGTAACGTTTGGTTGAGATAGAAGTTTGGTTTAGTTTGCACACACAAAGTCTATAACCCTTAAACAAACGCGAGTCCCTGAATAAGATATTAAGAAAATGACAATGGATTCCGGGTAAATGATGATCCCAGATTTCATTTTTGGCAATGAAAATATAAAACAATTAAGGGATGAGGGGTTTTTTTGGTGGTAAATAATTTACCATTGTCCATTTAGAACTACAACATTCGAGATATAAGTGGTAAAATTATAACCATTGTCCCTTACAGTTTATTTTTATTTCTTGTTTCTCTTTGTTTTGTTTGTTATTTTTTTTATATATAAAACAGTTTTTTTAAATGTATTTATTTAAGTAAGTACTTATTCAAAATCACTTATATATATTTATTAAAAAGCATCGTCATCGTTTCGTTCAGAATTATAGCGTACTTTGTAAATTAGAATCTCAAAATAAATTACCATATTTTTTGTTGAGGAAACTTTTCAAAAAACTGCTGAGTACCTTACGAATTTTTTCACCTTACTAAGGGTTTTTTTTCCGTTTTGACGTAACAATACAGTGACAGTTGACATTTCTATGTTGTGTGTTGTCATGAACAAGATAAAGTAAGTAATATGGAATTATAATTTGGTAAAAGTAGTTCCTTTAGGATTATACAACGATAAATATATTAGGTTTTTAGAAAAACTCGAAGTGGTAAAATAGTTAACCTTTATGTTATTAAGGGTTTAAAGGACACAATGTTTTTTTTTTATATTTTCAACAGTGTTTTCGATATACTTAAATTAAATGACCGACGATAAAATCATCGTCCAAATTGGTTTAAGTCTATTATAATAAGTAAAACAACCATTAAAAACTGTATTAGGTATTATAACAATTTATTGCCAAAATAGTAAATTAAGGCTAAGCGCTTAATCTTTTGATATCATAATCATAACAAAAGCAAATATTCATCAATGTTTGCCTATAAAAGCCCCACTGCTGGCCACAGGCCTCCCCACAGTAACAGCAGCAAGTATTAATATTGGTCCATAAACCGCTACACTCTGGCCCAATACGGGTTGATGATAAATATTTACAAAATTTCTTTTTTCAACGTTATTATGACGTACAAACATTTTGCTCCGATCATTTCCACCCTCGCCTCGAACAACGATGTAACCCGCAACCCGCTTCCGTATTCAGGCCGCGTACCAGCTCAGTTAACTAAATCTGGAGCAACAAGTAAGTAAATTAAATCTCCAAGACGTTATCGAACGCACCTCTGAGGCAATGAGGCACCGAGGGTACTGAGGCTCTTAGGTGGCGACGACTTAATAAGCCCTCGTAGACTATTGGCAAGTCGTATTAAGTCCAATTAGGGTGACTTGTTACATTAAAATTTAATATCGCAGATTGATGGTGTTAAAGGGAATTGAAAGTAAAGGAAAGTAGCTTTTGAACGCGACTTCGCTTGCGTTAAAGTAGATTTTGTCAATCGGTTTTATTAGTCGATAGACACAGGAAGCATTCACATAAAACCTTTAGACGTTATCAATACATTGATGAAAACATCGGTTATAGATATTGAACAAAAACACGTTAGTTTTTCTTCAATATCTATAGTGTACTTGTACTACAACGTATTATAATTATAATAATTCGATATTTGGGCACATTTAAAACTGTCAGTATTTGATTTTTGTGTATTAAAACCTACATCCAATCTTACAAAGTTAGAACCTAGATCGAACCAGAACCAGATCGTACTTGGTTTGGTTGTTGGTAGGGTTCAATATAAATCTGCCAGTCTAGCCAATACCGTATTAACTTAGTAAGCCGCCATAGCAGCAATATTAGTAGCAAATGCGATCCGAATATTAGAAAAATGATGTGCAGTCATTCAATGATTAAGAATTCCGATAATGTAGCGCCCTCTTTTAGTCTTATCGTTAATCTCTATGAGCCTTATTGCCTTTTTCTTAAAAACTTTTTATTACACGGTCTAGCCGTTGCTTAATTCCTTCGGACGAATAGAAGCGGAAATTAAGAAAATCTTTACGCGCTCAATTTGATAAATGCCATAGGCGCTTGCCGCTTAAGAAGTCCCCTACCTGAGTGTTATGGGTCTCATAATTGAAATAGAATACTGTTTGGTCGAACTTTAATTGTTTAAAAAATGATTGAAACTTAACATGTACATAGCGATTACTTTCATCTAATTTTTCTTTCGAGATTTTAATGTATCGGGTGACAAACTTTCGAGCTTGTGATTAGTCGATATCATGGATAATCGAATAACGTGATATTAAATAGAATACCCAAGTGCAAGTGTTATCTTCTTTATATTTAAAAATATATTGCTGTTCGTTTGTCTCGCAACAACCCGAGAATGACCGAACCGATTTTGATCTTGAAATATTCGTGAAACTTCAGGAAAGATTTAAACGGTGAATAAAAATGGTAAAAATCTTTAAAAAAAACCTTTAAACATAAAAAGACGTCGTGCAATATAGGTATTAAATATTAATTGGTTGCTAAAAACTTTTGCGGTTTTCTTACTTCTTCTTCGCGACATTTATCTTTATCCTGCCAATTAAGTTGTCATTGTGATTTGGACAGGACAACTAGTCTAGTCTAACTACTAGCCTTAAATAATTTATTTTATTGCCACAACGCATATTCTGTTCCTTAGTTCCCCTTTTTAACACATTCCTTTTCCGTCAAATCAAAGATAAGAGCGCCCTCTTTTAGTCTTATCGTTAACTTACCAAAAGTCATTCGAAAAACTGTAGCTTGTAAGAGGAATGCTACTTTGTTTCTTGTTTAAAAAAAAGTATCTACATACGTTAACTCCCTCCTCCGAATAAACGTTAATTAAAGAGTAGGAAACTTCTGCATTTAGTTTTGTCTCCATTAAAGAGCGATCCAATTTGTGGTGTAGAGCCACGATTCTTCTTTTAATTAGCTTCAATTAACTCGCGGCTTACGGTGTGCGGTGAACGAACGGTTTATCTGTGTTAGTCTGAGCACTTTGTTGTGGTTGTATGGACTATAGAATTGTTCTCCTTTTGTTATTTAAGTGGATTGGCTCGTATTGAAATATTCTAAACAGCCAGTGTTACAGTGTTAGATGATAAAAGTTTGTCTTAAAGTTACGAAGTGAAGTTTATTTTGTATATTTGTTTCTAATATTAGTCGTCGCTCTTTCTTTTGTTTTCTAGAAAACATTAGCGTTGTAACAAATGCTAAGTTGAAGCCTTTTTGCACATTGAACACATTTTATTTATTTTTTTGTAATTTTTTTGTTAGGTTGTTTGTTAGTTAGTTTATTATACGTTCTGCGTGGCTTTTCTCTTGCCTTAATAAATTTCTACTTCTATATTTATAACAGCCTCCGGAATAACTACCTTATTGCATTTATATCAATTTGTAGCTAAGGCAAAAACATACATACATATAATCACGACTATTATCCCCGAAGGGTTAGTCAGAGACTAGGCAATGAGCACAGCAAAAGCGCAGTCCTCTACCATAGTCCACTTTTCACCTAATAGCGACTGCACATGTGCTAAGCATGACTGGTGGACAAAACATAGAAAAAATATCATAAAATTTATTATCTTTACTTTTGCATTCACAATGCTATATAGATATAGCTATATAGATATCGCTAACTTGCAGCGTAAATCATTAACTACTAGAAAGAATTTAACTAGTCCTCTGGGGTCTTGGTAGCTTAGCGGTTAGAGCAGTGGACCTGCAATCCAAAGGTTCGAATCCCATTCGACCTTTCCTGAGACTGGTTGATTTTTTCTAGTAAACATTTTAATCCAAAATTTATTTTTGTAATAGCAATTGATTATATATATCTATGAGCCTTATTGCCTTTTTTTTAATAACTTTTTATTACACCTAGACCGTTGCTTATTTCCTTCGGACGAATAGAAGCGGAAATTAAGAAAATCTTTACGCGCTCAATTTGATAAATGTCATAGGCGCTTGCCGCTTTAGAAGTCCCCTACCTGAGTGTTATGGGTCTCCTATTTGAAATCGAACACCGTTTGGACGCACTTTATTTGTTTAATAACCACTCAAGCACCAAGCGGCCAAATATGGTCGCACCTAAAAAACTCGCTATTCCGTCAGACCCCAAGCGGCCATAAATGGCCGCGCTCTCCACTTGACTTTGTACCGTGTTTCGATACGCTTAGAGACTACTTTAGTATGAACAAGGTCGATTATTTCGGTTCTGAGGTACATTTTATGCATCGTGAACGCAAAATTTAACATGAATTGCGTTCAATTTTTTTTTCCATTTCCGCAAATTAATTTTTTTTTCCATTCCCGCCAAATCGCACCTACTGCCAATATTTTTAGATATTTGGATTCCAAGACTGAGAGGTTAAATTTTGATTGAAACTTACGCACATAGCGCTTACTTTAATCAAATTTTTCTTTCGAGATTTTAATGTATCGGGTGTCAAACTTACGAGCTTGTGAATAGTCGATATCAAGAATAATCGAATAACGTGACATTGAATAGAATACCCAAGTGCAAGTGTCATCTTATTTATAATAATATTTAAAAATGAATTGCTGTTCGTTTGTCTCGCATAAACTCGAGACTGACCGAACCGATTTTGCTAATTTTGAACTTGAAATATTCGTGAAACTTCAGGAAAGATTTAAACGGTGAGAAAAAATGGTAAAAATCCTTAAAAAACTATAAACATAAAAAAACGTCGTGCAATATAATAGGTATTAAATATTAATTGGTTGTCAAAAACTTTTTGCGGTTTTCTTACTTCTCCTTTGCGACATTTATCTTTTTCCTGTCAATTGAGTTGTTATTGTGATTTGGACAGGACAACTAGTCTAGTCTATCTATCTACTAGTCTTAAATAATTTATTTTATCGCCACAAAGCATATTCTGTTCCTTGGGTCCCCTTTTTTGATAACACATTTCTTTTTCTTCAAATCAAAGATAAAAGTCGAAAATGTCCTTATTCAATGTATCAATCAAACAAGTTTTACTTTAGGAAGTAAAACTTTTTTACGGATTAACTCGCGTTTAATTTACTATTTACATAGTTTTTTATATTATCCTTACGTTTCGAACCCTTTACAGGGTCTGTGGTCACAGGGAAGACTGAGGTGTTGGTCGTCTCATAGTTAGAAGTTATTTGCCTACCGTCAATCATTTTTATATTTGGGTGCGTTCAAGTTTACACAATACGAGCTAAGTAAAACTTGTTTACATGGTAGGCCCTGTGAATGAATACTGTTCGACCAAACGGCATTTGATATTGAACAGGAGACCTCAGTGTTATTTCAGAGTACTTTTTAAGAAACCAATTCCCACCGTCGCAGTCAAGCCAGTATGGCGCTGAGTTTTGTCGTTCGCAAGTAATTAATCTTGTTTGAAAAATGGGCCCGAGGATGCAGGCCGATACTTTGATGAATAGATTTTTGCTTCTTACGAGCCACTACGCCGCGATCATTCGCAATGACGTCACGTTTGACATCGAAATCTGGAAGAGGTTACATTTTTGTGCTGTATTTAAACATGTTTTGACTCAGTCCTCTTGTGAGCACCCTGTAAATGGTTTTAAAACATTAGAACCTTGACAATTTTGATTTTTTTCGTTATTTCAATGTTATTATATAGCACTTTACTTAAGCAGACATCTAACATTTAGTTGCTTTTCAGTAAAATGTTACGAATAAAGTAAATTTTTGTGATACAGCGAAAGTGTCAGATATTTCAGTTTCAATTTATTCCATATTCCAGTTGGTTATTTTATTAACACCTAGTCTGGTTTAATGTTTTTCGTACTTATTAAACTTTAATATCGAACAAGCATTTGTTATTTTTCCAATACTTACTAAGTATTTTTTATGTTTAAATACCTACAAAAATATTGAAGTTGTCCTCATATTTTTTTGATTTACACAGGTACCAATAAATGTACTTTTTTATTTGGTTTCCTGTATTTGTTTGCCTCTCATTCATCGGTTAACACCTAAGGCTAGTTTATTGCTAAGACTTTATACTATCGCGTTGCATTGCATTAAAACTAATTTAACGGGACCTAACACGATTAATTTTTGTAAGTAAGTACATATCTACTTACTGCTTCACGTTTCGGTCGCGATGCTGCGGCCGTGGTCACAAGTGAACTGAAGCTTATAAAAATTAATTGTGTTAAGTCCCGTTAAAATAGTTTTAGTTTATTGCTTTCAATTTCGCGAAATAACAAAGGTTGTTGACAAAAACCAAAGGAGAAGCGTAAGCGTACCAATTTTTTTAATGCTTACCTTTAATTAACCGTGTCTAGAATTACCACCTCCTCTCTTCCCTTGGGTGTCGTAAAAGGCGACTAACGGACTTAAGATTGCACATACATACAGACAGCATAAAACCGCGATGGGCTGACTACCTGTCACGCTGCGCACATCTACCGTTGTTATTGAAAAGTGGATTATGGTAGAGGATTGCTTTTGCTGTCCTCATTGCCTAGTCTCTGACTAACCCTTCGGGGATAATAGTCGTGACCTTTAATTATATATGTTCTTCTTTTTACCTTACCTTGATTATAAATGTCAAGTTAGATCCACAGACTATGAGCACCGTGCTCGTCGCTATCACTTTCCGCCACTACACTACAGACGAAATATTAGCGATATATGTACCCTTGTAAGCATAGCTAATGGGTCAATTGACTGTCCAGAGCTACTTTCTACAATCTGTCTAATGGTACCGGGCAAAATGCTACGTGGCTCTGCATCTGCTAATATTCCACTGGTCAGTAGCAACTATAGATGTTACGCATTTCTCTTGCAAGCTGGCAATCAGCTTAATAAATTAGCAATAGACGTTGATCTTTTTTGTAATTCAGCTAAATCAATAAGACGGCTATTAACTGAGCAATACTTTAAGAATTAATTTAAAAAATTAATTCTTTTGTTGTATTCAAAGCATAAATTTGTATTTTAGTCTTATTATAATAATTAAGTATCTTTTGTTTCTATTAAATTTATAATTTAGTAGTGAAAATTTGAAAATGGCTCCCAGTCATTAATTATCATATTCTAGCTCTAGTTATATTGCTGTAAATTTTCCTTACATAAATAAATATAAATACAATATCCCCATCACTTATTTACTAAAATCACTTAAGTACCTAATACCCAAATATAAATTGTCTTAAAGAATTAGGTACCTAGCGTGTCTAGTATTGGCTATATCATTGTATTTCCAATTTTACGCTAAGTATGCGGGTCACTTGTACAAATATAATATATTTATATCCCTTGGCGGTGGTCATAGCAGCTCTATTTAAGTGAATTATTATACTAGCACTCAGCCGACCAAGGAAATGTCAATGGGAAAATTCAGACATACCAGCGTTTTTTTTTTATATAAAAGAGGGAGGCAAACGAGCAAGCGGGTCACCTGATGGAAAGTAATCACCGCCGCCCATGGACACCCGCAAAACCAGAGGAATCACAGATGCGTTGCCGACCTTTAAGGGAGGAATAGGTTTAAGGAAGGAATAGGAATTGGGAGGGGGTGGGGGGGAAGGGGCCTCCGGAACCCTCACTGGTCGGACGAAACACAACAGCACCAAGTGCCGTTATTTCACGCCGAATATTCGTGAGAGGGTGGTATTACGCCGGGCGAGCCGGCCCAATGCGTGCTGCAACGCAGCGTGGCTCTACCACTCAGTCAGTGTTACTCATTTAGCACCACCCAGGGATCACGTGTAGGGTCTCAAGGGTAGGACAAGGGTTTGACAAGGTTGATATTTTAAGACGGTTTACGCATTTCGGTTTCCCATACAAACTTCCAAGTCGACATTTTTAAGAACCTACAAGCCAATTTTAATGAAACTTTGCATGCTAAAGCAAAATACAAGGATCTATATAGTTTGTTGAAAACATTTTAAAAAAAGGTATATTTAGCTGAGTTATTGCGATTTAAAGTCCACTATAGAAAGTTTAAAATCGCTTTTAACGATTTTTTTAAATGTTTTAAACAAACTTTTTAGATCTCTACGCAAAGCTTCATTGAAATTGGCCTAAGGGGATCCTGCACGAAATTGTGAAAATTTACGTATTTTTAAATTACTTGTACTGTTCGCTGAATTCTTTAAATGCATTAAAATAACTTACGTAAGTTACTCGTAGCCTGATCATTGCACAAGGTCGTGGCCTTGTTGAAATTTGAAACAAATTAAACAATACATAAATCTAATGACTCGTGAAAACATTTTTCTCGACAACTTTCTTAATTTTACGCATGAAACAATAATTCTTACATGAAAATATTTGTATTGATATTCCGCACCCCTATCTTAAAAAAAGTAAATTTTAATTTTTAACACAAGTGAATTCAGATAACGAGCCAAACTTCAATTAAGAAAATATGTATTTATTACGACAGGGTTACAGCAAGATGCTTATTGCTACAATATTAGATTATAACTAGTTACTATTGTCTATTTATACTAATATTATCTATAGGAAACTAATTACTCAGCTTATTTAGTGCTGGCGCCTGACCCAGATGCGGTTGCTGATGGTGTGCAAACGAATGATATTTGACAGGGGTGCTCAACCTTAACTAGCACGTGATGGTTTTGTACCTACATTTCGCAGAATAAAAACATTGCTTTTATCAAATTACTGTCTGAAACTTCAAAGCAGAATTGTTCTAATTTTAAATATCAATATGATTGATTTTGCTTTGAAGTTTAATAAGAGACTTAAGTCAGTTTTTGCGATCGCACGGCACCATTTCGGTTTTCCATACAAACTTCCAAGTCGAAATTTTTAAAACCTATAAACCAATTTTTATGAAACTTTGCACGCTGAAGTAAAACAAAGGGACCTAAATAGTTTGTTGAAAACATTTTTAAAAAACGTTTTTTTAGCTGAGTTATTGCGGTTTTAAGTCCACTTTAGAAAGTTAAAAATTGCAATAACTCAGTTAAATAAACAGTTTTTAAAAATGTTTTCAACTAACTATTTAGATCCATGTGTTTTACTTAAGCATGCAAAGTTTCATCAAAATTGGCTATAGGTTTTTTAAAAATTTCGACTTGTAAGTTTGTATGGGAAACCCAAATGCGTAAACCCTCATAAAGACGTCGGTATCCGAACGGATAAATCATCATGACCATCATCAGCCTATAAAAGTGCCACAGCTGGGTACAGTGCTCTTACGTGGACAAAATGTGGGGAGTTTGGGCCAATACCCACCACGCTGGCCCAATGCGGATTGGTAGGTTTTAACGGCTGTCATCGTGCAACAACAACCGGGCGACTTCCAAAGCTCGGAGGGTCTCAAGATGTTTTTAATTTTTTCACCCATCCAGTGACAAGGCATCGCGATAGTTGCTTAACGACGATCGCATACCGAATCTACACCAAACATAATAAAATGGATATATTTGTTAGTTGACCACCCATCCAATAACCAGTCATAACGAAAGTAGCTTAACATTCAATATAGCACAGCTTAGTGTTCTGTCTGCAACCGAACTTACACTGTACATCCATCTTGACCAAACGTTAGCTCTATTAGCCGATTGGACGGCTTCTCCGTGTGTGAATCAAATCCGTTCGTGTATTCTCATTGGGCCATTGAAACGGTTCAAAGGCTCGGGCCGTCCGTTCGAGCCATTGTACTGCGAATTGCAGTTACGTGTGTGCTTTGGATTATCTATCGTGTGCGGAATAATGGCGTAAGCGGTGGCTGTTAACGCTAATCGTACTCGTTCTTTTTCTGTAACCGTTGTTGGATAAATATTGGACCGCTTGTTTCGTCTAGCCAAGCCAGACCCAGAGGTCCCGGGTACGATTCCCAGCGGAGGTGTTGGTTGGCGGAAGGGCTTGATAAGTACGCCTGGTTAGCTAACACCATCTTATCTATGATCTGAAGCTGTAATAACAATGTTAAAGCTTTGCGGTCTTCCGACAGTTCAGAGATAAGAAAGCCAGTTCCTTAGTGGTTGAGATGAAGGCCAAGCGCTTACTATTAGGTGATAAAAAACTAAAATACATTAACAAGTGACGATTACAACCTACTCGTTATAAACGATAATTAAGCAGTAGATAAATATAACAGAAAAGTTTAATACATATGTCACGTAGCGGAGAAACGGGGGAGTGACACGATGAGGAGGAGTAGAATAAAGATAAAGTACGATGAGTTCAAACGTATATTATTTTAAATAAATGGTTAATTATTATATGAAGCACAATTTAAGCGTTAGCACACACACGACTAGGTAAAGGTTTAGGTTATAATTTATTATTATTATCAGGACGTATGCCTGGAACTGCCTAGTTATAATAATGCACTGTTCGCAATAACAATAATTCGGAAGGAAAACAATAATTAGAAGGAGCTCATTCTAGCTCCGCGGATGAATCTGAACTGCATTTACACCAAAGAGAAGAGCTATAATAAAAACAAAAGCTAGACAGAGAATGCTAGTAAATATTTGAATTTTAAATTTAAAACTAAATATAAAAGAATGTCATTCACAAAGAAGGTCACAAAAACCAACAAGGCTTTAGTTGCCTTGTTACACATACATACGTATAGGCTAGATAATGAGGACAGCAAATGCAGTCCTCTACCACCAGTGCTTAGCGTAACAGGTGGTGAGCCCATAGCCGCCCGATGCTGTTGGATATATGTGCAGTCTTAGTCCGTTAGTCGCCTTTTACACCCAAACGAAGAGAGGGGGTGGTAGTATCCTTTCACCGCTACGCGACACGGAAAAGTTTAATAACCTTTTGTTATCTTGAGCTGTGGTGGCGGCTCTTAATAGAATACTACCGAGCCATCTTTTCAATTGGGTGTCGTAAAAGGCGACTAACGGACTAAACACTGCACATACATCCAACAGCATAAATCGGTGACTGGCTCACCACCTATCAGGCTGAGCATAATGTGTATAGTTGTAATTTGGTGAAATATGGACTATTTATAACTTTCTACGCTCACACCATTTCTAGCCCAAGATAAGATTATTTTAAAACTCGTTAAAATGGTTAAAATAGATAACGGATAAAAATACATAAACACAGAAAAACACCCAGACCCAAAAAAATTAGAAAGAAACAGTTTTTTTTAATTTGTTCATTTTTTTCTAAACGCCAAGTGTTCTCAACCTCCTCCTCTGTCTGCTCAATGTAGCTGATAGTCGAGTCATTGATTGTTTTGTCTCTAAGAGAAGGAAACGTTAAAAAAAATGTCCACCTCAGGCGGGAATCGAACCCGCGTCCTCTACAATCCTGGCGGCTGAGTTGACCACTCCGCCACCGAGGTATTGGTTAGACCGACGAAATTTTCAACGCTTTTGACTTCATGTTTTTATAGCAACAGTGTCTAATCAAAGCTCTTAGAATTTTCATTCTTAGATATCTGAATGAAAATATTTTACAATATTTTAAACATTCAGTTAAGATAATACTGCTTTATATAAGGTGACTGCTAGAAACCGCAAGAAACTTCAAGGGCTGGTCAGGTCAAGTGTTTTAAACATGACAAAAATGACAAAAAAGGAATTCGTGTTTTTTTGTAGGTACTTATCGCCCAGCTGACGGGGGCAACGGCCGGCCGGCCGTCTGTTGACCCGTCCGCGTCAGCTGGGCGATAAGTACCTACGTATTATTCTTTAAAATAAAGTAGATACTCAAAGACTATTCAATTAAAATTCACAAAATGAATTATTAAATTAAAAATGAAAAAAACACGAATTCCTTTTTGTCATGTTTAAAACACTTAACCTGACCAGCCCTTAAAGTTTCTTGCGGTATCTAGCAGTCACCTTATAGATTCGTAATATTTGATAATTTGCGTTAAAAAACGCTCAAATATACTCAAAGATAACGAAAAGTTGAAAAAAAAAGTCTTGTCTCTATTGGATGAGACACCCACCTCATTTCGTTTGTTTTTTATAATAACTATTAGTTTTTGCATTTTATGTTATGTCATTTTTATAAATATTACTTTTAATTATTACATTATTCAAATCCGGTAGTTGTAACTTAACGAAACTGCACGAAATTGTGAAAATTTACGTATTTTTAAGTCACTTGTACTATGCGCTGAATTAGTTAAATACATTAAAAGAACTTATGTAAGTTAGCCTGATTATTGCACAGGGTCATGGCCTTGTTAAAATTTGAAACAAATTCTAAACAATAACAAACAATACTTTTATGTAATTACTCCTAAAAATATTTTTTTCGACAACTTTTTTAATGTTACGCATGAAACAATAATTCTTACATAATAATATTTGTATTGATATTCCGAAAGACACCCCCTTCTTGAAAAAGTAAATTTTAATTTTTAACACAAGCGCGTAATGGTTTTGCACATTTCGCAAAATAAAAACCTTGCTCTAATTAAATTACTAGGTCTGAAACTTCAAAGCAGAATTGTTCTTATTATAAAAACAATATGATTGATTTTGCTTTTAAGTTCATTAAGACTTTTATATGTCAGTTTTTGGGATCAGGCGGCACCCCCTTAACGTTCCGAACATATACAATAGGTATATCATGCTGTGTACACTAATTTAGGATTACCGTCTAGCAAATAAGAGTCAACAAAGTGTTACTGTACGCAGGCATTAACTGTAATCTATTTGTGTACCTATAAAAATAAATAAATAAATTAAATAAATAAATTGACCCGACCGGGAATTGAACCCGAGATGACCACAGAGATGGCGTGACACCAGTACCGGCTAACCACTCGACCGCGGAGGTCGTCGAATTATGGCAGTAGATCTATTCTGTGGCCCTCATTGCCACTGTCTGACTAACGATTTAGTGATTATATTTTGTTAAAATAGTTTTCCACCGCACCGCCGCCAGCTGTTTACTCAGGTTGAAACACAAAGCGATTTCAAACAAACCCAAGTAAGTAACATAATCACGTTACATAACGGAACATTGTGCAAACAAAGCTTAAAACTAGCCGGCGACTCCACAGCCTCACAATAGGCGGCCATCTTACCGGAAACTCGGTCGGGACGCCACTTCCGCTCTCATCCTTAAGATCCTGTTAAGATGTTTTACTTATAAATGGACGTTGTGTAATGTGTTTATTAAACTTCGGAATTAAGAGACGTGTTCTATTATGCTGTATTCTTTTATAAATTGAGAGTTATCGTCACTTACCATCAGGTGAGATGAAGGCCAAGCGCTTATTCGTAGTAGAATAAAAAAAGAAAAAACATTGAGTTAGGCCGTGGGTACGAAATTAGCGATCGAGCGATGGCGACTGCGGAGCGGCGCGATCTGGCGATCGCCCCACCCTGTTCCTTTCCACATACATTTACTCACGACTATAATTATTATCACCAAAGGGTTAGTCAAAATACTAGACATTGAGGACCTCAATACCAGTGCACTGTCGCAGTCCACGTTACACCAAATAATAACTGCACATGTGTTTAGCTTAGTGGTGAGCATATCGCCATTTTATGCTAATGTATGCATGAGAAGTATTCGGTCCGTTAGTCGCTTTTACAATATCCAATAGAAGATATGGGTGGTAGTGTTGTTCCAATGATTAGTCGCCACCATACAACTCCTTTTAACAAATAAGATGAAAACGCAACAAGAAATTAATATTTATTTATCGGGTGATACTGTACCATACATACATATAATCACGACTATTATCCCCGAGGGGTTAGTCAGAGACTAGGCAAAGAGGAGCACGAAAGCCAAACCTCTGCCATACTCCACTTTTCATCAAAAGTGACTGCACATGTGCTTAGCGTAACAGCGTGTGGTGAGCCTCTCGCCGCTCTATGCAGTGGGATATTTGTTCAGTCTTTCGTCCGTTAGTCGCCTAATACAACTTATACTTTATTTATTTTAAATTAATGTTTATTTTGTTTTGTTATTTGACCCAACCTTTCAGCGAGAGCCTCTCTAGGTGTTGATCGAGGCTCTTCGTTATAAGGCCGTGTGCCGAAACGACTATCGGTACAATAATGGTTGAATCCACATCCCACATGGGGGTAACCTCGTGAGCCAAGTCAAGGTACTAACTGAGCTTGTCCTTCTCGGCTTTCACGAGGTTCTCGTCATGAGGTATGGTGATATCAACCAATATTGCTTGGCGCTGAGATCGGTCGATCACCACGATATCAGGCTTATTAGCGACAATAGTCCTGTCCGTGATGATAGAGCGATCCCAGTAGAGCGTTGCATGACCATTTTCGAGAACTGGCGCAGGTGCGTACTTATAGTACGGCACCTCTGATTCAACAAGGCCATATCGAAGAGCAAGTTGCTGGTGAATTATTCTGGCTACTTGGTTGTGTCTGTGCAAATACTCTCCGTTAGCAAGTACCGTCCCTCATTATATATTTCCGGTAGTTATTCGTCTTGATAACTTCATCTTCAATAGCACAGACAAAACCTTCGGTTTCCCCAAAAAGGTCACCGAAACGTAGCCAGTTCACCGAGGCAGGCAAATCTACATCAGGCCCAGTCAGAGCCCGATAGTAGCGCCCGTGTAGCACCTTGCTCTTCCATATGTCCTTGCGATCGAGAGTGCTTAGCACCACTGGTTTGCGCCAGTTTTCTGTTGCCAAGGAGAGCGGCGTAAAGTGTCTATCAACTGCCACGACATCCAAATGCATCCCGCACTCACTGTTAAGGAAATAATCCCTGAGACTGCACACCTCACGGTTATGTAGGTCCTTGGCATTTAAAAAGCCGCGACCCCCACATCTCCGCGGGATGTACAGCCTCATAACAGATGAGCGCGGGTGTAACATTCTGGAAGTCGTGAGCATTTGACGGACTCTTCTATCCAAGGCGTCCAATTCGGTCTGAGTCCATCTTAGTATGCCAAAGGAGTATGTGAGTAGAGGTATAACCCAGCCATTAAAAGCACGCGTCTTATTGCCACCCGATAAAAGACTGTTAAGTACTTTTCTTAGGCGGCCAAAGAACCGCTCCCGTAATGACTGTTTTATGTCTATTATTCTTTTTTTTGTATAAATGATGTAAGCGTGTGTATGTTAAAAAATGATTTTCTATTCTATTCTATACGACACCCAAGGGAAGAGAGGGGGAGGTAGTGTCATTTCACCGCTACGCGACACGGTTATACCGTGATACCGTAACTAGTTGATAATGACTTCTCACGCCAAGATGATAATAACCTCTCTCGTCCGTTTCGTTCTCATCACTTCAAAACGCTATGCTTTTCTTTTCGTCGTTATAGTCTGACCGCTACCGCTGTACCGCGCCTTGGGTATGCGAGCGGCGAGGCGAGTGGCAAAACAGTTGCTCCATTTTGTCATTCTGCCGTCAGTGTCAGACGCACATGAGATAAAATATCTAAAAATGGGTGGTGAATTATCTCGAGATTATCTAGACTGTCATTTTAAAAGTGGCCGAATATTTTAAGAAAAGAAAAGCAAACAAATAAAGTTTATATTATATATTTCCAAGAATTAAAGATTTATTTCGTTTATATTGGTTATTTAATTGTACTTATATAAAAATCATACTGGACAAAAACGGATTGGATGTAATTATACTCGTAAATATAAAGCTTCAATAAACTGTGCTTCGATATCATAAGATCTGTCTGACACTACGAATCTCATGTGAGTTCATGCTCTTTACTTCCTACTCCCCCCACCACCCGCGCATACCTAAGGCGCAGGACAAACACAAGCGGCGTCGGGCGCGGGCGCGGCGCGGGCGAGGCGCCCGCTCATTCGTATTTCATATGAATTGTATAGAAGCGGCGGGGCATATACATGCGGCGTGGCGCGGGCGGGGTGCTCATACGCCTCGCCCGCGCCTCGCCCGCACCTCGCCCGACGCCGCTTGTGTTTGTCCTGCGCTTTAGGCGCGGTACAGCGGTTGCGGTCAGGCTATAGTCGCGCCGCGCCCCGCTTCTTAGTCGCATTGTTCGGCCGCCGCTAATTTCGTGCCCGTGGCCTTAAGAGGCCTATTACATGTCAAATGTGATTTTTGCGTAAAATACCTACCCATTTTTGCATTTTGTAGTAATTTTGCAGTTGGATTTATCGTTTTTATCGAAACAGGATAATTTATTCATGCTTAAAATTACAAATCTCCAATCTGCGAGGATAAGCTGAGTTCGGAATCATCTTGAAAAGTACATCGCAATTTGTAGTAATTTTGCAGTTGTATTTATCGTTTTTATCAATATACGATAATAAATTTGAAGCATGAAGTAACAATAATAATTCTTGTATAAATTTTGCTCAATAGTATTGTCGTATAAAGGAGAAATTCACAGTTAACTTAAAGCAATTTTCGAAGTTTTTTGGTTTAGAATGAGATTTTTTTTTATACAGCGTGTTTCTTGTAAGTTGTCAAGCCGATGTATGGTGATAGGGAACTACCATACCTATCCATTGGACCCCCATGTATGTTGTACGATAATTTGTAGTTTTCGAGTTATAATTTTTTTTCGTTATTTTATGATTCAACGACGAGACGGCTCTAAAAAAATTATATCTTTTTTTTGGGTCGACTTTTCTATGATGTTTTTTTTTAAACAATGCCTATTGATTGCACTTTTATGAGTAAAAAAATTTATTTCCTAACTTTAACCTATAGTACTAAAATTTTGATCCTAACTTTAAAAATTGGGTTATTCAGAACAGAATGGAATTTTCAACATCGATAAAAAAAAATAAACACATTTTCCATAGTTTCTGACTAGTCTTAAAAACTGCCCAACCAAACAAGCTTTTATACTAATACAAAAAAAGATGTACTAAATGGGACTTTTTTTGCTGAAATCGGTCGTTGAACGTGGTAGATCGGAAATTGTGTAATTTTCATTTATACTAATATTATAAAGAGGAAAGATTTGATTGTTTGTTTGTATTGAATAGGCTCCAAAACTATTAGACTGATTTAAAAAATTCTTTCACCGTTGGGAAGCTACACTATCTCCGGGTAACATAGGCTACAATATATTTTTTTTAAAAATTAGGGATCATTACCAAAACTCTAATAAATTCCTTACATCGTGTGCGCTACGAAAACTATTGATGATAGAACAAAATTCGTGGAGGCGTCGTCACGGCGGTGCCGCCTTTTAAGTTTAAATATAAAAAAATTACCATTAATAATGAGACGGCCAAAATTAAACTCAAAATGCGGCAACGCCGCAAATATTTAGGAAAAATATTTTTGTTTCTGAGATCAAGAACGCCGAAATTGGCCACTTTACGCAAAAATCACAGACGAGTAGTAATAGGCCTCTTAATGTTTTGGGTGTGATTTTTCATATTACTTGGTCGCAAGTAAGCATGCAGTCTACCTGATGGAAACGGTATCGTGTCTTTGATAGGACGCTAGAGGGCGCCGAAACATTAACATTGAAATCTTACGTGTCTGTTATAAAAAATACTCTAAAATTGTCTGCACTTAAAAAATAGTAATTAAAATAAGTTTTACCAGTTGCTGAAGTCGTAAACAGTGTGCACAAATGTTATCTTCAAGAAAATCACAGTGAATAAAGTGAAAACTAAAATAATAGTTACTGCATCCTCACATAACATCCAGATCCATATCTTCGAAATCAACGATCAACGTTATCCAGATAAGTGAATTAAATCTGCTAATATCCAAAAACATCATAAATAGTTATTACAAAAACAACAATTTATCCTAAAAGTGTCAAAAATTTTACGTATATTACTGTTTACAACGGTTAACAGCTGTTGATGACACATACAATTTGAAATACGGAATGGTTGCAGTCTACGTAGACACTAACCCCATCTAGTGTACCTCCGTATGATATTCCAGATTCGTCGATAAAGCAGGCACTAAATGATCTAATCTGCTACTACTTATTTTCGACATTCTTATCAGCGTCTCCGTGGCGCATTGGCAGTGTACGTCCCTATTGCAGTTAAAGGTTTGTGGATCGATCCCCGGCCGCAGATATCTTTTTGTGTTGTTAGTAATTTTTAACAAAATGTTACAACATAAATACAAGCCTTTGAATATAACTTGTTCGGTATGCAAAAAGTTATACAACATCGATGACACTGAAGTATCCGAAAAGAGGTACAGACTAATGACCAACGAAAATAAAAAGTCTTGGAAATGTCTTAATTGTGCAAGAATACCACCGGATAACACTAAGGTTAATAAAAATACTCGAGATTTAACATCGGGAGAAAACATAACAACAAGACGACGACAACAACGCTCAAAATCTATAAGCTCAGTAAAGGATTTATCAAGTACGAGTACAGCTCTTGACAAAAGTAGTTACAACTCCATAAATCTTGACTACTCCATGAAAAGTGTACCGAACGCATCTACAGAAGACAGTCATTTACTTGAAATGAAGGAACAGATTAAATTATTACAGGAAGAATTACAAGCGGCACATAGTGAAATTGAGACACTATTACTTGAAAACTCTAAATTAAAAAACAATTTACAACAAAATAATACTGCATTGAAAGCTTTGAAGAAAATAAGTACGCCAATAAAAAAGAAAAAAAACACAGCTAAGCCCACCACGACAATGAACTTACTGTCGCCAATTGCATCAAATACATCCGTAACAAACTCGGTGACAAAAAAGAATTTGAGAAATTTACAAAGTACGCCAAAACAAAGCAGAATTATTGAAACCTTATCGCCATCGAACTCTCAGGACAACAATGCACTAAGTATTGAAACAAAAGAAAATAAAGAATCCCCGGAATTTTTAGCTAGCACCTCGGATGTTAAGATAGAGACGTTGAAAAATGTTAGTTGTCCTAAACATAAAATTATTATTTTTGGTGATGACGAAGGAAAGGGCACTTGCAAATTACTGCAGTCTCTCTTAGGCAGTTGTTTTAAAGTTTTTTCTGTTGTAATGCCCGGTGCTAAGGTTCATGAATTGTTGAATTCCTGCTTATCTTATTGTCATGCATTGAACAAATCGGACTATGTTATTATAATCGGAGGATCAAATGATATAAATCCTATGGAATTGCAAAGCTTCTTATATTATTACATAAATAAATTATCTAATACTAATGTTATTCTGTCTCAGGTTTTTAGGCATGCTAATATGAATGGAAAAGTATTACAAAACATGTATAGATATATTTGTAACCAATTTGAATGGGCTACTTTAGTTGGATACACATATAGCAGACATTACTCAACTTATCTCAAGCTTGTTGACTTGTGTAGGAATTTGTTGAAAACAATTTTAAACAAAGAGTATATACGTAACTATAATGACTACATTTTTAAATTAAAGGAAGGAAAAATAAATACCCATCGGAATAAATATAATTTGATATCAGTAGGCACACAAACGGAAGCTGAGGAATTTTTTCGTAACACAGAATAATAGTTTTCAAATATTGCATCAAAATATTATGAGTTTGAGAACGAAATATAATGATCTACAAATTTATTTTGAATCTTTGATTAACAAGTTAGACGTTCTATGTTTCTCGGAAACTTTCATAAAGACCTCTGATTTAAATTGTATTGATTTTAAGGACTATTCTCTAGCATCTCATTATTGTAGGGGTCAGACTAGTAGAGGTGGTGTTTGTATATATACGAAAAAGACATTGGATTATAAAAAACTAGACTGGCTAAATGATGTCGCGGTGGATAAAGTATTTGAATGTTGTGGTATAATAATGCCAGATCTAAATATGACCGTAATCTGTATCTATAGACCCCCAAATAGCAATATAAATGTTTTCTTAACTCAACTCGATATTGTTCTATTTAAGATTCTCCGTCAGTCCAGAAAAATAAACAAAAAAGTAATTCTTGTGGGCGATTTTAATATTAATATATTGGAATCCAATAAAAATACAAAACTTTTTTATCGTTATTATCCAGTTACAACATTGTTTGCACAATAAACAAACCCACACGCATAACAGCAAACTCCAGCACGTGTATAGACAACATATTAACTAATCTAAAAAAATATGAGGTAAAAATTTTAAATAATGGTATTTCTGACCACACTGGTCAGGTTATAACACTTCCTTTTAGGCCAAAAACTGTCTGTCAGGTCTGGTATGAGTATAGAAGAAAAATTGATAACAACTTACCAATTTTTAACTGGTATATCTCACAAATCAGTTTTGCCGAAATGTATAAGCAAGGTGACGTAAACTCCGCTTACAATGAGTTTCTTGCTATATTTCAATTAATTTATGATCTTTGTATTCCCGTAGAAAAAGTAAAAATTACTTACAAGCAAAAGCCTAATTGGATAACTAAAGGTATAAGAGTATCTAGTAAACAAAAAAGAAAGCTTCACAAGAAACTACAAGTAAAAAAAACGATAAATAATATATATGCTTATAAAACATATAAGACAAAGTTGAAAAAGGTAATAACTTTTTCTAAGAGGAAGTCTAATTTAGATTATATTAAAAGAAGCACAAATAAAACGAGGGCCACTTGGGGTTTGATAAAGCTACATACTTCACCGGAAAACGAGCTAAAGCAATCAATAGAACATCTACATAGTAAAGGTCGCGATATTACGAACCCCCAAGAAATAGCAGATTACCTTAATAATTTTTTTGTAACCCAAAGCATGAATCTAAATAAACGTAATTTATATAAACCAAGCTCCAAGGATGCCTGCAATAGCATTTTTTTAAAACCTACAAGCAAAAGTGAAATTGTCGAATGTGTAAAAAAGCTTAAAAATAAAAAAAGCTGTGGAAATGACCAAATAGCAATTCAAGTAGTTAAGTCTAGCATAGAATTTATAGCAGAACACTTGGCTTATATTGCAAATATGATGTTTGAGACTGGCTGTTTTCCAGATAACTTAAAAATTTCAATTATTAGGCCGCTGCATAAAAAGGGCTCAAAGAGCCTAGCTTGTAATTATAGACCAATTGCTATCCTACCTGCATTTTCGAAGATATTTGAGAAATTACTGTATGCCAGACTACTTAGTTTTTTAAACAAACAAAATATTCTTAGTGAATCTCAATTTGGATTTAGAAAAGGCTCTTCAACTTCCATGGCTGCCTTTTGTTTATTGAGTAAAGCATGGCAGGCAATTGACAACAAAACAGATTGTACTGCTCTCTTGATTGATATGACAAGAGCTTTTGACTGTGTCGATCATTCAATATTATTGATGCAACTACATCATATTGGTGTACGTGGTGGCTCTTTAAACCTCTTACAGTCATACCTTAGTAATAGAATGCAAAAAACAGGGCTGACAATATTTAACAAAGAGACCAAATCACTCGAAGTGGTCGAATCAAATCTGGAAAGTATAATTATGGGAGTTCCACAGGGTAGCATTTTAGGGCCTCTTTTGTTTCTCATATATATAAACGAATTACCGGATATTACTAAACACTTGTGTGTAATGTTTGCAGATGACGCATCAATTTTATTCGTAAGAAATGTTGATGTCAGTTTGAGTGACTTTGAAAATGATATATGCCAGACATTAAATAATTTAACAAATTGGCTCAATTCTTTAAATTTGACAGTAAATTTACTAAAAACTAATTATATTCAATTTAGAAACTACAAAAGGGATTCACTTGATCTAAATATTGAACTTAACAACACAAAAATAGATGAAGTCGAAAATAAAGAGTTTTTGGGCATAGTCTTAGATAGTCATTTAAACTGGAAACTCCATATTGAAAAAATTAATAAAAAAATCAATGGCCTGTGTTACGCTTTATCGGTGTTGGTTGACGTATCATCTGTAGAGGTAGCGATCAACGCCTACTATGGAAACGTTTATTCCGTCCTAAGCTACGGGATAATATTTTGGGGTAACTCAGTCAATGTAAATAGTACCTTCCTGTTACAAAAAAGATGCTTAAGAACAATATTTAGAATAAAATATGACGAGTCCTTGCGTGCCATTTTTAAAGAGAAAAAGATATTAACTTTAACCGCCATATATATCTTAGAAATTTGCCTATTTGTACGAAGTAACAATCATATATTTCCAAAGAAGTCTAAAATGAAAGTTAGAAAAACGACTAGAAAATATTTTGATGACCTTTATTTACCACGAGTTAGATCGGCTATTTTTGAAAAGAGTGCCCACGTGTCTGCTGTCTGTGTTTACAATAAATTACCTATACATATTAAACAAGTTCCTGAGCATATTTTTAAGAAAACGTTAAAGGAATGGCTATTTTGTAATGTATTTTATGACCTGCACGAATATTTTGCTTTTATATAATTGTAATTTTGACATAGCTATTGTTGTTAATTTGTTATTCTAATTTTTATTTAATATTTATACCTACATTGCTCCTGGATTATATTACGTAGGTAATAATTAATTAATATGGCATGATTATCTCTAATTTATATTCAATATATTATACAATGCTCCTGGATTATACTCGATTATGTAATAATTAATTAATATGGCATGGTTATCTTATAGTTATATATACTTATTGTAATGCCCGATATGGGTAACTGTTAGGACCAACTATTACAATTACACCTAGTAATAAGATACAATGTAACAGTTATGCAATAAAATGTTCTATTCTATTCTATTCTATTCTATTCTTTTCTTATTAAAACGCGCGTTGCTAACTCTAAAATTCTTCCGAAAATATGAAACAAGTCCCTAAGTAACATTTAAAAGTTTTTTAAACGCGTATTATGAAATAAATATTTATTTAATGCTACTATAAAAAGTAGATGTATGATTACAATTGTACCAAAAATATGTCTTGACATTAAAACTCCTTAATTAAACTATTTTTTTTATTGTGTAAGTTAGCGTTTACGTTCTACGTTTACTTTTAAAAAAGGTACCTAGTCACTTTGAATTCAAGTATTCTATCCACATATTCTTAGCAACAACAGATTCAGAATAGCGCCACGTATCAGCAGTTACGAGCCATGTGCAGAAAACAGTCACAATTTTCATTTTAAATCGAATATTAAAATTTTACTTGCACCAACCATTGTAACGGCGGAATAACACATTCAAATCACTAAACAGTTGTATTGCGGGTTGTTCCAACTTAATATGGCTGCAGTGAGCGTTATGCTGGCGTGGAAACATACGGAGTTGTGTACTTACATACATAATCTTACTATTTTTTTTTTTTTTTTTTACTAGGTATGGGTTTGCTCTTGATCCCAATCAAGCCCAGGGGCTAAGACAGGATCTATGATGGTGCGAGTTTACCCAGAAGGTGCCTATTTACTCTTACTTTGAAGATGGACGGGTTATATGTACTCGGAAACACAGACGCAGGGAGGGAGTTCCACTCCTTTGCTGTACGCAGTATAAAAGATGTTGAGTAACGCTTTGTGCGACATTTAGGAATATCCACCAAGAAAGGGTGGTAGCCCGCAGTGCGCCTGGATGTCCGATGGAAGAAGGGGGATGGCGGTATGAGCTCATGCAGCTCCAGAGCACACTCTGCGAAGTACAGTCTGTAAAAGACCGACAGACAGGCAACTTTGCGGCGGTGAGCTAGGGTGTGAAATTTGCTCTTCACTAGTTCTTTGTCGCCAATTAGCCTCTCAGCTCTGCGTTGAATCGTGTCCAGTGCAGCTAGTTGGTATTTAGCTGAGCCGTCCCACAGGTGACTGCAATATTCCATGCAAGATCGGACTTGAGCTTTATAGAGAGTTAAAAGCTGTCCCGGCATGAAATATCGCTTGACTCTATTTAAGACGCCCAGCTTTTTAGCTGCAGTTTGTGCCTTGGACTCGATGCTGGTGCCGAAGTTGAGGTCTGAAGACAACTCCATGCCCAGAAGGACGAGACTATCGGCACAGATGCACCCCGAAAAGTAGGAGTCAGGTTAAAGGGACTCCTTTTAGCGGTGAATAAACACGCTTGCGTTTTGGTGGCGTTGAAATTTACCAGGTTACTGTCACCCCACTGGCAAACGTGAATTAATGTCTGGTTCGTTCGCTCAACCATGGCCTCTCTCATCAACATCACGTCATCACCACTAGCTTTTGCATCCGAAAGGAATCTCTCTACGACAGTACTGTCATCTGCATACCCAACAACTCCCGGTATCAACAGGTCATTGATGTGCAACAGGAAAAGCGTCGCAGAGAGAACAGACGCCTGAGGAACTCCGGCATCAATAGCCACTGAGTCAGAGGAGCAGCCATCGATGACTACTCTGATCGAACGTTCCGTCAGGAAATCAGCTATCCAACTACAAAAGTCAGCGGGGATACCATACGCTGGAAGCTTGTGCAGTAGACTTGCGTGCCAGACCCTGTCAAAAGCCTTTGAGATGTCAAGTGATACGGCGAGTGCTTCGCCGTGCATCTCGAGGGCCTCACCCCAGTAGTGCGTCAGATAAACTAGAAGATCCCCAGAAGATCGTCTTCGGCGAAACCCATATTGACGGTCACTGAGGAGGTCATTAACTTCTAGGTATGAGAGCAACTTACAGTTTAGAACTCTTTCCATGACCTTACAGAGTATGGAAGTGATGGCGATACTAATATTAAAAACGCGAAAGTTTGTAAGTATCGATGGATGTTTGTTGCTCTTTCACGTAAAAACTACTAAATGGATTTAGATGAAATTCGATATACAGATAGTTTATAACCTGGATTAACACATAGGATACTTTTTATCACGATATTCCCACGGGAACCGGAACCACGCGGGTGAAACCGCGAGCGGCCGCTAGTATATACTGATAATCACGACTATTATCTCCGAAGGGTTAGTCAGAGACTAGGCAATAAGGACAGAAAAATAGTCCTCTACTATAGCCCACTTTTCACCAAATAGCGACTGCACATGTGCTCTGCGTGACAGGTGGTGAGGCCATCGCCGCTTAATGCTTTTGGATTTAAGTGCGTCTTTAGTCCGTTAGTCGCCTTTTACGACACCCAAAGGAAGAGAGGGGGTGGACGTAGTATTCTTTCATTGCTACGGGACACGGTTGTGTTCTTACTAATTGTTTATCACTGCATGAAAATCTTAATAAAAGGAGAAATTGTGGAATTGGAGCTGTGTGGTGGCGGCTAATGATTAGAATACTACCAACTCATGTCTTCGCTTGGGTGTCGTAAAATACGACTAACGAAATAAAGACTGCAAATACATCCAACAGCATAGAACGGTGATGGCCTAACTACCTGTCACGCTGACTGAGCACATGTGCAGTCGCAAATTGGTGAAAAGTGCACTATGGTAGAGGACTGCTTTTGCTCCCTTCGGAGCATAATGTACAAAAAGCAAAATGAGCACTACACTCAAAATGTACAAATCGCAAAATTAACAATACTCAGAATGTGCAAAACGTAAAATGAACAGTAAGCGCAAGTTCATAGGCAAACGGTTTGAGCAACATTATTGAAACGTATTTTTTAAACCAATTATTATTATTATTATTTATTTAAAGCAAAATATTTTCTCTTACATATATTTTAGAAAGAAAGAAAGAAAGAAAGAAAAAACATTTATTGACTGTCACAATAAAATAAAATATAAAATAATAAAAAAAAAAAAAAAAAAAAAACGTGAAATACATAAGGGTACAGAAAATGCTACTAACAGAAAACAACAGTGTGACGAGCCAATCAGGACCCTACCTCAGCATATGCCGCTACGGTGTGACAAAGTCATATCGCAACGGCGCTGGTATTCTGGCAGGGCCTGTACGAGGTGACGTTTCTAATTTCAATAAGATTACATAAATGAATAAATAAGAAAATGTTATAAATAAGGATATCTGAATATTGTAAAAAAACTTAAATGTTTATAAATGTACATAAATTAAAAATGCACATACTAAACACAATCTATCTATAAAAAGAATAAAAAAATAAAAAACAAATATACAAAATAAAAAACATCGTTCAACCACAGACGTATAGTCTGTGCGTTCAACTGATAAACCTAAATAAAATAAAAATAATAGTAATAATAAATCACCATAAACCACAGACGTATATGCCATAAACAAATAAAAGCTGGCGAGACAGACTGTACACTGAACTGAACGCAGCCAAACTGTCACCTGTCATGTTTGACATTGACATTTTTGTTCACGTAGGTACGTCTTCTTCTGTCGTTTCGATCTCGACCGCCACGTCGCCAAAGAAAAAACCATGCGCTTGCCACGAATGCAATGCCAAATTTCACGTTTTGACAACCGAAATGTTGATTTCAAAGCGCCGAATAACATAAGGAGTGACAAAACAATGCAAATAAACAGCAGTGCCAGGATGCGATCCCCAACGCCCCCAACGCGACGTGAAGACCCAGATTGTAAGTAGAAATAAGTAAATTTTACACAGTTGATATAAGCTGGAGAGTAAGTAAGTGTTTCTAAAGGTATTTTTTAAACGAACCAATTGTCCGCAGATCACGCATCGGCGGCGGGAGATCATTCCAGCACCGAGTGGCTGCGAACTTAAACGACCCACGGAACACCCTAGTACGATGTTTAGGCGTCATAAAAATGTATTTGCAGGCTCTCATCGGGTTCCTATTGACGCTTTGAGCCCACGTAAGTTTATTGTATAAATATATTGGCTTCCCAGATTTAATGATGCCAAACAACAGAGTAGCGAGATGGAACTTTCTGCGAGCCTCCATTTTTAATGAGTTTGAGTTGTTGAGGAATGGAGTCACATGAGATCGTGGCGGTATATGGAAACAGTAACGTGCACAGGCATTTTGCACCCGTTGTACCAGCTTAGATGTTCTAGCCAGAAGACATGGTCCATACATTTTACTAGTAAACAAGTCGATACTATCGTCTGATCTTCAGCGTTGAATAAAAAATTTCAATCAAACATCACAACTTATATGCCATACCACATAGGCATGTATAATAAAAGGTTTCAAAAATAAATGGGTCCGGCTGTCAATACCTACAATGCAAAAAACCTACGTAGCAAATAATCCACATCTCATATTCCCTACTTTACTTGAACGACTTTTACTACGAAGTATCGTCTAATGACTAAATCGCGTAACGAAATAGTAGCGAAATGCCTTCTTTGTCGAATAAAACATAGCGATTTCTTCGATTTCTTATAAGAGGTTCAAAAAAACTCTTTCTAGTTTTTTAAAAGGCGATCGTAGAGGCGTTAATGAAGCCTTAGGCCTACTTGTCCTTTTTGCGATTTGTATATTTTGCGTGTTGTGCTCATTTTGCGTTTTGCACATTCTGAGTATTGTTCATATTGCGATTTGTAAATTTTGATTTTAGTGCACATTTTGCTTTTTGTACATGGGGAGGGTTTGGAAGGGTTTTTGCTGACTTTTTTATATGTATGTAAAAATAGTACATTATTAAGTTCGATTTATATAAAAATCATCAATATTTTTATGACGCCCCATAGTAAAATAATCCCGGATGTGGTTTTGGTTTTCACAAGCAACATCGTCAAATATAATAATTGAGTCAGTCAAAGCTTCGTGTGGACTCAATACCTCACTGTTAAGTAGGAACACAGCTCCGTATGTTTCCACGCCAGCATTCTTCCTGCGGTCCTCATTACATATTATGTAAAAAATGAGCAAAATGTCCCCGTATGTCCTCAGGCACTATCGCAGCCGACAAGCGCAGCAATAAAAGGTAACAGCCGGTGCCCTGTGACGGCCGGCGCGAGGTGAGCCTTAATGACACAAGATGGCCGCGCACTATCACGGATACGATAACCACATAGAAGAGGAGAACAAATTTTTACTATATAAGGCGACTGGTAGAAACCGCAAGAAACTTCAAGGCCTAGCATGCGCAACACGAGAACACTTCTCGACCCGTTATCTCGTGTTTTATAAATTTATCTCTAATGTCCATCGACACTAAAGAAAGTCATGGATGTTTATTAGTATTTCTGTGTGTTTATCCGTTATTCAGTTACCATAGTCCGGGCTATGCTTAGTTTGGGGCTGAATGATTGGTGTGAAAGTTGTGAAATTTATTTATGATTTATTTATTATTACTTGAACTGAGTTTAAAGCGAAACTATGCTAAGGTTAGTGTATCAGTTGATCTAAAACGCAACTAGTCTACTGGTCTAAATCGCAACTGGTCTAATACGCAACTGGTCTAAAACGCAACTGGTAAAAACGGAACTGGTCCAAAACGGGAGTGGTGAAATAAAATATTTAAAATGAGGACCGCAAAAGCATACATCCTCTACCATAGTCCACTTTCCACCAAATAGCCACTGCGCATGTGCTCTGTGTGAAAGGTGGTGAGCCCATCGCCGCTGTTTGCTGTTGGATGTATGTGCAGTCTTTAGTCCGTTAGTCGCTTTTGACGACACCCAAGGGAAGAGAGGGGGTGGTAGTATTCTTTTACCGCTACGCGACATTGTTAATAATATGTTGTTACTGATGAATAAAATTTTTACACCAGTACCCCAAGCACGAACCATTATGGTACTAGTTAAGGTAATCGTATTATTTTGTATGAAAACCATAAAGTTACTAAACCTTTTCGATACAAAATAATACGATTACCTTAACTATTACCATAATGGTTCGTGCTTGGGGTACTGTACTACATACGAAAATTCGCGACTATTATCCCCAAAGGGTTAGTCAGAGACTAGGCAATGAGGACTGCAAATGAGCGCACTGCTACAAATGCTTGTCAAAATGCAAGAAGTTCAGCTCTCATAGCTCCGTTGAATTACTTACGTGACCCTGTAACACAAGCGTATTAGCTTTGAATAGCGTTAATTAGGAGTAATCGGTGGTTTCGGTGGTTGTTAGCATATTATATTGATGTTAATAATTGGTGGATACAGCAAGACAGAAGAGCAAACTCTTGTGAAGAGTTGCAGTACATGAGGCTTCCAGGTTATAACACAATTATTGTTCTCGTTATTAAGTTTATTTATTATAACTAAGGACTTCGCGATTCGTGAACAAATAAAAGCGCATTAATAATGCTACCCGACGCTGGACAGAGGCCTCTACCATTGAAGTCAAGTCATCCATTGACGGGTATTGGCTTAAGGGGGATTTACACTCAAGCTTCTACTGATCAGCTTCCTCAGGCTATCAATATCATCATATCAGGGTCATATGCTTTGAAAGTAAATTCTTCCAATATTTTATTTATCGGTTAGGCGGTGAAAACAGAAAAATTGGCTGCTGTCTATCAGGTGTTATTTAAAATATTTTAGATATTTCGCACTGAAATTTGTCATATGTATTACAGAACGTATGTGTGATTGGAGGACTGTTTCCAAAACAGGATTCGAAACGTTTTGCTCGATAGATTTTAAACCTGAAGTTAACTCTAAAATTTCATATAAATGCACATTACAACCGTGTTTTACAATAATAATTCCTATTAAATCATAAACACATACGAATTCACCTTTGATTTCCTGACTGATTTGGATTTTCTTTGGATTATAAATGTGAATGGCGCTTACGAGTTACCGCTGACCGCCTAACCCCCCGGTGGTTGCTCAGAAACGTAAAGCTATGCATCGAACATTCGAAACACACTTTGTTCGATCTATGAATCGAACCCGTGACCTCCAGATATCGGGTCAAGAGCTTGCCCACTCAGCCACACTTGAAAAACACCATCATACACTATTAAAACATTATTAACGATACTTTAAAATTAATTAAAAACAAATGGTCTGATCTTTCAATATAGCAAACAACAACGACAGTCTTTACTTTCATACAAGATTGTTATGTAAACTAAACTGATATCACTTTTTTACATTTTTAATAACATGTAAATATCACTATATCTTTAAACATGCTGTGATGCCATAGTACAATGCTATGTAAATGGCATTATTTTTCTTCTGCACCAGTTTTTATACAAAAAAAAGAAAGGTAACTTTGCGCTACCGAAATTGGAGTTCAGTTGTGTAAATATACAAAATGAGAAAGGTAAATTTGCGCTACCAAAATTAGAGTTCAGTTGTGTTAAACAAAGTTGTAAAACCACTTCATCATCATAATCAGCCTATCAACGCCCCACCTGGATTGAACCCGGATACTGGTTTTGCGACTCGGCCACCGTGAAGCACTGATTACCTAATAGTTGGTAACAGCTATAAGTACGTCATCATACTTGGGGAGATTGGAGCATGACCTACGAAGCTGGTCCAATGCGGGTTGGTGGGTTTTAACGACTGCCATCTCATCTGCCAGGACCAACGGCTTGACGTGCCCTCCGAAGCGCGGAGGAGCAGGCTAGAGATGTTTTAAATTACATCACTAAGCTGTTTGTTATCAATGAAACAACAGTCATGTGACTCGTGCGTCTAGCTGATTTATTACTGATGAGACAAGAAGGCGGCGCAGCGCGGGATCCTGCACGAAATTGTGAAAATTTACGTATTTTTAAGTTACTTGTACTATGCGCTGAACTAGTTAAATACATTAAAAGAACTTACATACTTCTATAGACAATATTTCTTACATGAAAATATTTGTATTGATATTGCGCAGGTCGCCCCCATCTTGAAAAAGTAAATTTTAATTTCTAACACAAGCGCGTGATGGTTTTGTACATTTTGCAGAATAAAAACATTGCTCTAATCAAATTACTAGGTCTAAAACTTCAAAGCAGAATAGTTCTAATTTTAAATATCAATATGATTGATTTTGCTTTGAAGTTCATTAAGAGACTTATGTCAGGTTTTGCGATCGCGCGGCACCCTCTTAATGTACCCACATACACATCATCCCTCCAACACTACTTTCAGTTCCTGGCGACAAAATTAAAAGCACTTCTTATAGTCTACCTTTTGGCGAGGTCTTTCAGAGCGTTGTTCGAGTGGCCTAGTTTCTATGTTTTCAATAACATTTTTATTACTACCAGCTACAACAATGGCAGCAAGCCGCTCGGACACGTTGCATTCCAAATCGCTTAAGCTAGCTAACTATCGCTTAATCGCTTAAGATAGCTTATATAAAATTCTGAAAATGATTACTGTAAGAAAATATGAATAAATGAAATTGTAAGACTGTAAAAGAATTGGATTTAGAAAATAGTAAAATAAATCAAGAGTACAACACTTATTTACAAATGTATTTAGAAATAAGCAGAAACAAAATAAAAGGATAGGATAGTAGCTAGCATAGAGTAGAAATAAGCGGAACACCCGCCGCTAAAGAATGAATAGTGATGGATGAATGTGTGGTATGCGGAATGAAAGTGCGAGCAGAAGATTATTGTGAGAACTTGTATGAAAGTGGATTGGCGCAAATAAGGGCTACGGCGACTGAAGTCGGAAGTCGAACAAAAAAAATCGCTTGAGCTATGAATATCTTCCGCTTCCACATCCTCCATCTATTAACCCGTTAATACCCACCTTACATTCAAGGTAAAATGCTGTCTTACGCATACCGTGTGTGCAGCGACTCGCTAAAAGAAAACTACCAAACCCTCTCTTCCCTTGGGTATCGTAAAAGGCGACTAAAGTAAGAAAGACTGCACATTACGTCCAACAGCCTAAAGCATCAATAGGCTCACCACCTATTACGCTGAACACATGTGCAGTTGTAATTTGGTGAAAGTGGACTATGGCAGTAGACTGCTTCTGCGGTCCTCATTGCCTAGTCTCTGACACCCTTTGGGGATAATAGTCGTAAAACTATGTAAGTATGTACAGTCACGAGCACCAATATACACTTTGACTCTTATTCCGTTGTATTAAGAGTTACAACTGTTTACATATTTGTGCTCGTGACTGTACGCATACACCGACCACAGAGGCGGTGAGAATGTTCACGTCCACAAGTTAACAAATCTTCGCAGGCTCGCCGAGTATCACGACACATTCCATTTCGTACTCACACGACGGAAACTTAAGGTAATATAACTAGAGAGGCACAGTAAAAAAAGTATTTGTTCACTTGTGGATCATGGGCTGCAAACGTTTGACAACAAAGCGCCGCCCTCTACGCACCACGCGTTGCCCGCTATCATCTAGCTAAGCACCTTTTTCGTATGGAATAGCTGTTCTTATCTTATCTTATTTAGAGAGACCTGCAGAAGTATCCCTTCCGCAGCAGCACATCGACCTATTGGGATATTTTGTGCAACCCCGTTCTATCACTGTCTTTGAGAGCGAAAAGCCTAAAATTTTTTGGTTTCGGGTAGGCCGATCCCAAGAGGTTTATACTTTTCCTGGCAAGAGACTTACAGTCACACAATATGTGTTGGATGGACTCCATTTTCTCACCACATGTCCGGCACAAGTTGTCTGTTGTTAGGTCCATTCTATGGAGTATTTGGTTTCGGGTAGGCCGATCCCAAGAGGTTTATACTTTTCCTGGCAAGAGACTCACAGTCACACAATATGTGTTGGATGGACTCCATTTTCTCACCACATGTCCGGCACAAGTTGTCTGTTGTTAGGTCCATTCTATGGAGTATTTGGTTTCGGGTAGGCCGATCCCAAGAGGTTTATACTTTTCCTGGCAAGAGACTCACAGTCACACAATATGTGTTGGATGGACTCCATTTTCTCACCACATGTCCGGCACAAGTTGTCTGTTGTTAGGTCCATTCTATGGAGTATTTGTTTTGTGTTAACCGTGTCGCATGGCGGTGAAAGAATATAATACCACCCCCTCTCTTCCCCTGGGTGTCGTAAAAGGCGACTAACGGACTAAAGATCCAACAACAGAGCGGAGATGCACTCACCACCTGTCACGCGGAGCACATGTGCATTTGCTATTTGGTGTAAAGTGGACTATGGTAGAGGACTGCGTTTGCTGTTCTCATTGCCTAGTCTCTGACTAACACTTCGGGGGTAATAGTCGTCATTATAAATGTATTTGTTTTGTGGCATAGTGCCCGATGAGTATTCGGGCCTGCCTTTTACTACCTATAGCTGCTCTAGTTGTACGTCAATGGCACAATGACGTGCTAGTTCATGAAAACAGGATGAAATGTGCGGTTTAGTGCCGCTTTACGAGCTGAATGCAACAGAGTGCTGAGATGGACACTTCACTTGCATTTTAAAACGTTATTGGGCTAGATTCTTCATCTGCACTTTAATAAAACCTTTATTAAAGTACAGCGTATCTACACTACGCTCAACCTGAGAATTGAACGCAGATATCGAGCCGACCGCTTATCTATCGGCCACCGAGGCGTTGTCAGCTTTTTTGAATAATTTTATAAAGAAATAAAAATAATCACTTACTTTTTCATCACAAGTTTAATTATTATAATTTAAAAAGAGTTAAGCGGATTCTATGAAAAACGTTAAGTTTATTCTTGGAATAGCAAATTGAATAAAAATTGGATACCTGTCAGATCATCACTTTGTATTTGCGGATTACAATAGCATTGTATTATTTATACCTCTACGCCTCAAATGTATTACATTGTGATATATTGATAGACATTGAAGAGACTGTTAATAAATTACTCGACAAAAAATAGAAACATTATAGAATTAGGAACGAATATTTTATATCGAAATTGAATATCGTTGAAAAGCTTTTTAATAACGATTCATTGTACCATTGTGAAATTATTTTTGTTTGTTCTGTGTAGTTTGAGTATGGTTGCAGATATTTTTTATAATAGTAGATATGAGTTATAGAATATTGCGGCATCGACGTAGATATATTACTTCATTACTTTATTGCAGTATTTAACACTAGGGGCCGCTCGCGGTTTCACCCGCGTGGTTCCCGTTCCCGTGGTAATATCGAGATAAAAAGTATCCTATGTGTTGGTTATAAGGTTAGGTTATAAACTATCTCTATGCCTAATTTCATCTAAATCCATTTAGTAGTTTTTACGTACAAGAGTAACAAACATCCGTCAATATTAGTAGGATATTTTTATCATTGGAACTGTATGGTTGTGACTCAGGAATAGAATACTACCAACCTATCGCTTCCCTTGAACGGACTTAAGATCAAAAGTCTTTGTCTTTTACAAAGACTTTTTACATACATACATAATAATGGCAACGATTAGGCAATAAGGACAGCAAAAGCAGTCCTCTACAATATTCCACCATTCGAATATAGCGAAATAGCGACTGCACATGTGCTCAGCGTGAGAGGTTTTTTTTTTTAATCGGCAACGGGTAAGCGCTTGGCCTTCATCTCACCTGATGATAAGTGATGATAAGGCCGAAGATGGAAGCGCGCTTCACCCGGAATCCTCACCCACTTTTTTTTTTACTTTACTTTTAACCGCCTCTGTGGTCTAGTGGCTAAGCCACCGGTTTCAGACCCAGAAGGCCCGGGTTCGATTCCCAGCGGGGGGCACATCTTTGTGTGCTCGGTTTGGTTGGTGGTAGGCCTGTTAAGTCCGCCTGGCCAGCTACCACCATCTTATCTAAGTCTGTCGCCATAACAATGGTGTTTATAGCATTGTTGTGTTCTGTACAGTTTGAGATAAGATAGCCAGTTCTTCAGCGATTACCCGTTGTAGAAAAAAAAACAATCTGCTTCCTTCGTCGCAAAATAGTATTTTTATTGTTTTATTCTAGCTTTGTCCTATTTTATAATCCTTTTACGGCCCATACTTTTATATGCCAAACTTACTTTAAGTTATTAACAATCAGCATTTTTTTTACTTTACTTTTAACTATCTACTTGTAATTTGGAACGAAGCACAACTTCAATAATGTTATGGGACAAACTAAGATTTTTTTGGAATGTGGGACCAAACTTCGGGACGAACAAAGCATAAATCGTAAGGAATCGTAACTATATATTAACCGTTGCCGTAAAGAAAATCAAGCAAATAGCAATGCAGTAACATGACATGTCCCCACCTGCCTAAATCATACAGGAACAATGAAAGCGCCACTTTGAGGCTTTAATTGGCCTTAAAGCTCACGTATGCTGTGGACATGACCGCCCTCTGTGTTATTTTGAGACGAATCTCCGCGCATTTGCATACAAATAAGAACTGGACTTCCCGAGATTGCTAATATACGAGCGGAATTTGTAATATTTCGGTGTGTATGTGACGGTGAAATTGTAGTTTCTTCCATATCCGTTGTTTTTTTTTGCTATACATTCGTAGTAAATATCTTTATTATTGAAATTTTGCATTCACAATGCTATACAATGTGATAGGTACTTTTACTTCTAACCTGTTAAGGCTAAGTACTACATCTAAATTCATCGACAAAAAAAATAATATGGACTTAAAAAAGTGATTTTAAATCACAAAATAATTAAGTAATGATTTTTTTCTCACCAAAATAATCTCAAACATACGAAACAAAGTAATATATTAGTTAGCCAGTGACATTAGCTACCGTTTGCTATTTTTTTATGTTTCTCCGACGTATTAAACCTTTGATATCGCATAAAGTAAAAATGGTCATAAATTATAGGGGGAGGGGGTTGGACCCCACATATTATTTTTTTGTCGATGAATTTAGATGTAGTACTTAGCCTTAACGAGTTAGAAGTACTTACCACCCCTATCACATTGTATAGATGTAGGATAAAATTATAAAACACAAAGTTCGTGGGTTCGAATCCCATTCGAGCTTCCTGAGACTGGTTGATTTTTTATCTAGTAAACATTTTATTCGTAGTAAAGTTGTTAGCGACATTCATTTACATACATACAAACATATAATCACGACTATTATCCCCGAAGGGTTAGTCAGGGACTAGGCAATGAGGACCGCAAAAGCAGGCCTTTACCATAGTCAACTTTTCATCAAATAGTGACTGCACAAGTGATCAGCGTGACAGGTGGTGAGCCCATCGCCGCTCTTTGCTGCAGTATATAATATGTGCAGTCTTTAGTCCGTTAGTTGCCTTGTACGACACCCAAGAGAAGAGAGGGGGGGGTAGTATTCTTTCACCTCTACGCGATACGGTTAGGTATTTGTATTGACGCTGTAAAAGAAAGGGTGAAAAAAATGCCGTTGCTGAGTTTCTTGCCGGTTCTTCTCAGTACAAGGCCCCCGCCCCATAACTTACGAACCGATGGCAAGGTGACATTCATACGTGCTCAATTGTTGTAGCCTTAAGGCTGATTTTTCCATCGTCAGATAAAACTTATCCGTCTGATATAGTATTATAGTATTAGATGACCTACCGGAAATGTCAGTTGTAAAAAGAGAAAAGACATGATTTGACAGTACATTTTCAAATTGAATGTATAATACTTTACCTAACGAATAAGTTTTAACTGACAATTGATAAATCGGCCCATAATTGATTAAATTATAATTATTGAATTTTGAAAGGTTAGACGTTTTAACGGTTAGTATTTTTTTTATATATATGTGATTTGTCAAATATTAATGTGATTATTATGTGAGAGTCGTGTGCTCTACGGGCTCACTAAAAGAAGCAACCCTCTTTTTCTTGCTTCCAAGAAGTCCTTGTGAAGTCCCACAATAATAGTTTCAGCAAAATTATTTTGCTAAAACTCAACTCTACCTTACTATGCAAAATAAGTATAGGAGTTTGCATAATAAGATTAAAGTGAAACTGCTCTAGAGACATCTTTATTATTGAAATTTTCGCATTCACAACGCTATTTAGACATAGGATAAAATATTTACTAGAAACAAAAAAAAACCAACTAGTCGCAGGAAAGCTCAAATGGGATGGAATGGGAACCCATGACCTTTGGATTGCCGGTCCAGCGGGTCTATCGGCAAAAAAATATGGATATGGACATGGGCTAATATGCCCATATAAGGACAAAATATGGGCTTCAATTGTCAAATGAAACCCATGTCCATATTCATATTTTTTAGCCGATAGGGTAGCAGGTCCAGCCCACCGGCAATCCAAAGGTCATGGGTTCGAATCCCATTCGAGCTTTCCTGAAACTGCTTCATTTCTTTTTTGTTTCTTCTTTCTTTTCTTTATTATTGAAATTTAAACTAGACTAGAACTCTAGTCTAGTTTAAATTTCAATAATAAAGTTAAATTTTAAACCATAAGTAACATACCCTACATCACGTAGCTACACCGACGTTTCCTCATTCCCCCAATGGACTCGTGACCCACTTACTTCCGTCTAAATGAACTCCAAGATACTAACGGTTGCAAGTAAGTCGTCTTTGGCGTGTAAATGGCAAAAAGCCTCCGCCCACCCATCGGAAACAACAAGTCATTAGCTGTAGCGCCAGCTGCTTTCTGCCGTTGCATTCGCATTCAGGGTAGGGTGACCACGCGATATGACTAAATTTCTAATTTTTATGAATTCTGGCGGCCTATTAGTCCCCGTCGCGGTATCCCGAATTTCCAATAACCTATTATATTGTACTTTTAAAAGAAATTTTTCGGACTTTGTCCTGACAATTACAAAGATAACAAAAAAAAAAGTTAGCGCGAACCAACATTCGTTCCTATTGATTTTTATCTAGAGATACACTTCGGAAGGCACGTAAAACAGTTGTTCTTATTTATTTTATTTCTTATTTATTTTTTGGTTCATGTCGTAAGATCGCGATCTATAAAAAAAACTTTCCTACACTCACACCAACTATCTAGCCCAGAAGAAGCTTCGAAGAAACTCGTTAAATGGTTACTAGACAACGGGTACACATACTTAAAATACTTATATACATACTTATTATACATAGAAATAACCCAGACCCAAGACAATTTAGAATAACAATCATTTCTAAATTGACCCGACCGGGGATCGAACCCGGGACCTCGGAGATGGCGACACCATGAAAACCGGTGTACAAACCACTCGACCAAGGAGGTCGTCAAATATATATTTTGTAAATATGACATTATACAATATGACAAGCCATTATATTCATAAGCAACCTTTTGTACAGTTCGCTGTTGTACTTTTGTTTGCCCAATTGTTGTCAGTCAAATGTTTTTTAAACAAAATGGCGACTCGTGGTTACCCTACAAAACGGTTTTATGGAATTTTCAAGGAAAACGTCCGTCCAAATTGCGCTGTCTGAAGTGAGACTTACTTTGAGCAAATTAAAAGGTGTTGACAACTCATACGCTTTGCTCAAACCACTTTACCAAGACGAAAAATGATTAATGTCTTTTACACATGCTTCACACTAATGAAATAAAGTACTTCATGGCCGTTTCTCGAAGTAGGCACTAACCACAGCTTTCTATTATCTACGATACTTAGGGCTGATTTTTTAATCCTCAGATGGGACTTGTCCGTTTGATAAAACAAGATAGCATTTTTCACATGTTAGTCGCTTTAGGCTACTCCTGATAAAACGTCTCCAATCTGAAACTCTAGGAGTATGTTCGCCAAGGTCTTTTTATGGTTCTGTAGCCAAATGGCAAAAAACGGAACCCTTATGGATTCGTCATGTCTGTTTGTCTGTCCGTTCGTATGTCACAGCCACTTTTTTCCGAAACTATAAGAACTATACTGTTGAAACTTGGTAAGTTGAGATGTATTATGTGAACCGCATTAAGATTTTCACACAAAAATAGAAAAAAAACAATAAATTTTGGGGGTTAAATAATTAGAATAAATAATTTATTAATAACTAATTTTTAATACTTAGAACTGAAACTCAAAATTTTTTTTTTCATCTAACCCATTCGTGTGTTGGATAGGTCTTCAAAAATGATATTGAGGTTTCATCATTTTTTTCCCAACTGAATAGTCTCGTCACTTCCAAAGTGGTAAAATGTGTGTGTGTGTGTGTCCCCCCCCCTGTGACTTGTAAAATAAGAGAATGATAAAACTGTAAAAAATATATTATGTGCAATACCATGCAAACATACACCGAAAATTGGTTTGCACGAAATCTAGTAAGTAGTTTTTTTTAATACGTAATAAATAAATAAATTAAAAAAATACATTATTATTAAAACATCGATCAAAGTTACAACGAACTTCAATAACTTTTATATGATGTTACTTGCTGCTACGGAACCCTTCATAGGCGAGTCCGACTCGCACTTGCCGGTTTTTCTTTTATGTGACTCTTCATAGTCACACATACTGCCGCCTGATGGTAAGCAGCCTATGCAGTCCAAAATAACGAGAGCGCTCCCCACCGTGGAACAAGCACGGTAACAAGCGCACCCATACATGACGGCCGGCATAAATGCCGTTACACGCCCCGCTTAAAAGACCCGGAACTATATAGGAGCTGGGAAACACATGCGCCGGCAAAGAATTCCAAAGCCGAATGGTCTTACATAGAAACGACTAGCCAAATTTTTTGGTACGAGTGCTAATAGTCTGCACAGTATGATGGTGGTTCTTAAGACCAGCACGTGTAGTCCGGGAGAGGAAAGGAGAGGGCGGGATTAGTTCAAAAAGTTCTTCAAAACACTCTTCGTAATAGTTCCGGTGGAAGACTCTGAGAAGTCAAGTCAAGTCAAGTCAAAATATATTTATTCAATAAACTCAATTAATAAGTACTTTGAATCGTCCAAATCTTTTTTAACCTACCACCCATTCAGGACATAATTTTTTAACTGTGGCAAAGAATGGGCGCAAGAAACCACAGCGCACAAAAGCAACGACATTTACAAACAAAAAAAAGAGTATGTCGTTACCAGGTCAATACAAAATATGAATTTAAAAATATAAAAAAAATGATGCAATACAAAATTACAATACAATGTAGTATCAATTAAATAGAGACAATTAGAAATAGCTGTTGGAGTGCTTGGAGCATTTCAGATCCAAGCTGTTTTGTCTTCTGTGTAATCTGACACTTTATAATAAGCTTTTTTATAAAGCTTTTCTTTGATATGGATTTTAAATTTATCAAGATCTAATTTCTGAATATCATTTGGTACTTTGTTGTAAAATCTTACACACAGACCCCTAAAAGAATTAATTATTTTATAGAGCCTAGTATAAGGTACTGCTAATTTGTTCTTACTTCTAGTGTTTACATTGTGAATATCACTGTTTTTTGAAAACATTCCAGTATTTTTATGAACATAAATCAAATTTTCATAAATGTATTGTGATGCAACTGTCATTATATTTATATTCTTAAATCTCTCTCTGAGAGAGTCGCCAGCCTTTAGGTTATAGATTGCTCGAATAGCCCTCTTCTGAAGCACAAAGATAGTTTGAATGTCGGCAGCATTTCCCCACAGTAAAATGCCGTACGACATTACACTATGAAAGTAACTGAAATAAACTAATCTAGCTGTATCAACGTCAGTTAACTGACGGATCTTCATGACTGCATAAGCCGCAGAGCTAAGTCTTTTCGACAATTTAGCTATATGTGGGCCCCACTGAAGCTTGGCATCCAACGTGATGCCTAGAAACACAGTGGTGTCCACAGGATTCACATTCTTATCTTTAATTTGTACACTAGTTATTACCTGCTTAACATTAGGCAATACAAATCTGACACATTTGGTTTTTCCCTCGTTTAATAGCAAGTTATTAACACTAAACCAGTGAACAATCTTTGAGACCGCATTATTCACATCGTCATAATTTGGGTGTCGTCGTTTCACTTTTAATAAAGGTGAAGTATCATCAGCAAACAATACTATCTCATGACTGTCTTTTACAAAATAAGGTAAGTCATTAATATAAACCAAAAACAAGAATGGACCTAGTATTGAACCCTGCGGAACTCCCATTGTAACCACTGATCCCGGAGATCTTTTACCGTTAATGTCGACGTTCTGAATCCTGTTACTCAAGTATGAGATTAGAAGGCTCAAAGAAGCATCCCTAATTCCATAGTGGTTAAGCTTCCTGACCAAAGTTTCATGTAAAACACAATCGAAGGCCTTGGATAAATCACAAAATACCCCTAGGGCATCCTGTGATTCCTCCCAGGTATCAAATATTTGGATTAAAAGCTCAACACCGGCGTCAGTTGTTGAGCGACCCCTAGTAAAACCATACTGTTTACAATGTAAAAGTTTATTTCTATGAAAATGAATTTGAATTTGGTCTAACATCAACTTTTCAAAAATTTTACTAAATGTGGGTAGCACAGAAATAGGTCTAAAATTAGAGGGGTCAGAAGTGCTACCTGATTTAAACAATGGAATTAATTTGCTATGTCTCATTAGGTCAGGAAAAACACCACAGTCAATGCATTCGTTAAATATGAAAGCTAAAACTGGAGCTATTGTCATAATTACTGATTTAGCGACATCCACGGAATTACCCCACAGATCAGCAGTTTTCTTTTTATTGAGAGTGTTAAATATTTTTAATATATCTATAACACAAATTTTTTGAAAACTGAAATTACCCTCACAATCTTTAACATTCTCCTTCAAAACAGATTCAGCTACAGTGGGGGAGGAAATCAAGGCTTTTGTAGTTGAAACTGGAATGTCAGTAAAAAACCTCTCAAATGCTGCAGCAACATCAGCATCAGAAGTCAAGGTTTTATTATCACAATTTAAATTGTACTCATTATTACGACTTCTGACCTTTCCTGTTTCACTATTTATAATATTCCATGTCATTTTTATTTTGTCATTACTATTCTTAATCTTAGAACTCAGATAGTTTGCCTTGGCTAATCGGCATACTCTTTTAAATAACTTTGAATAATTTTTAACATATAATTTGAAGTCGTCGCTGGTGTTATAGTTGCGTTCACCATAAAGTTCATAAAGGCGTTTCCTACTTTTGTGAATACCAATTGTAGCCCATATATTAAAAGATGCAGTACCACTACCCGAGATCTTTTTTGGTACAAAAGATTTATTAAATTCTGAACAATATATGTTAAAAAAATCATTATAAAAGACATCAGGGTTGTCATTGTATTCTAAATAATTTAATTTTGTATCTAGATTGCTTTTAAAGCGTTCTAGCCGACCTGCAGTTTTTGGCACAACAGTGATATTCTTTTTCATCACTTGCTTACGCTGGTGTGGAAAGCTGACCATTTGGCCACAATGATCAGAGTCCAGGTTATTAATAATTTGCTTAGCCAGTGGTTTTACATTTGTATATATGTTATCAATACAGGTGGCCGAAGTGGCAGTTATTCTTGTCTGCTCCAAAAATAAATTATTCAAATTGTATGATAGAAATAAGTTTTTAATTTTAGTTGACAATGTGGAGTTTTCTAGCAAATTTATATTAAAATCACCGCAAACAATTTTTGTTTTACCTACATTGCGGACCTTACGCAATGTCTCATCCATAACTTTTTCAAAAAGATCATACAATGCTGAAGGAGGTCTGTATACACTTATCACAACAAACTGCTCCAACTCCACACAAGCTATTTCTATTGTTCGCTCAATCGAGAGGCTCACTATGTCTTTGCGTTCTTTTAAGTTAAACTTTTTACTAACAATAATTAAGGAGCCACCATGTATTGCATTTCCTCGACTGAACGAACTTCCTACCAAATGATTGTTAAAATTGAACATGAACTGATGGTCTCTAAGCCAGTGCTCGGTAATGCAAAGAATATCAATATTATTACAGTTCATGAACAATTCAATCTATAAATCTTTGCCCATCATTCCTTGGATGTTCTGGTGAACAATGTTCAAAGATTCTACATTTTTTAAATTTATTGATTGACCGGGGCTTTAAGCTATTTTTACATTGATTTAATTTCATTTTATTTGCAAACATTTTGCAAGAGAGTTCCTCTTTTGTCTTATAATTTAATTCCAATAATTTGCTAGAGGTGTCCTCTATTGTCTTATAATCTAATTTAAATTATTTGGAACATATTCCAAAGTCTGAATTGGCATGTCAGTATGTTGCAGCTCAATAGAAGCCGCTGAGCTAGCCATGTTATTGGCTAAATACTTAAAATAAAATGATAGCGAATTTGCTATCTGTCGCTTAAAATAAGTTTTAAGATAATATTTATCTTTTGTCAATATAAAATTATTATCTAATAATTTATTTATGTCTATTAATTCTACTTTCTTTTCATAGAAAGCCATTGTATTCAATGTCAAATTAAGCTTAAATCTATAATTATTTTCTTCGTGTGGCAAGTTTTTACTGTAAGGAAGTGTGAACATTATAATTGCAATGTCTTTATGTAGCTGGAAGTCCTCAAGAGAGGCTGTAACCTAAGCATCTCCAGTAGTGCTTCCTTTCCAACTATCCCATATAGTTTCGCCTCATGCACATTTTACTTCAATAAAGTAAATAATTAATAATAAGTCAATAGAGTTTGACCAATTATTTTAAAAACCTACCTAATATTAAACTTTGATTTTAGTCTTTGATACCTAAATGTGTAACCGACCACCACAATTCTATCTCAGTTGATTTTTCCTCGTCATGAAGTAGCTTAATAATTTAAAGATGAAGTCAAAATGTTTTCAATTAATCATCGGAGTTCTGTAATAAAACTGTGAGCGTGGGGCGGAAATTGATTTCAAATGTCACAGACCTGCCACTTCGTCACTGAAGAGTGAAGAGTGATAATTGGGGTGTAAAGTGCAAGCTACTCAACCTTTGTTCGCTATTAAAAGCAAATAAAATCTTAAACACTTTTAAGCAATATTTATACACATTAACCATGTCGCAAAGCGGCGAAAGAATACTACCATCTCCTACTACTACCTCTCTTCCCTTGGGTTTCGAAAAAGGCGACTAACGAACTAAAGACTGCACATAAATCCAACAGCTAGAGCGGCGATGTGTTAACCACCTGTCACGCTGAGCACATGTGCAGTCGCTATTTGGTGAAAAGTGGTATCTGGTAGAGGACTGCTTATGCTGTCCTCATTGTCTAGTCTCTGACTAAACCTAGGGGATAATAGTCGTGATTATATGTATGTATGTCATACATTTTCTAAACATTATTACACATGCGTAAGTGGTTTGAAAAGTAACAAAAAAGATAATAAAATAATTTAACAAAAAAATATATATTTATTCAGATCATTATCAAAAAGTATTTAAGAAGGTTTACGCATTTCGGTTTCCCATATAAACTTCCAAGTCGAAATTTTTTAAAACTATTAAGCCAATCTCAATGAAACGTTGTATGCTAAAGTAATATACAGAGATCTAAATAGTTTGTTGAAAACACTTTTTAAAAACGTTTAAATAACTGAGTTAATGCGATTTTAAACTTTCTATACTGGACTTTAATAATAAAACCTTTTTTAAAAATGTTTTCAACAAACTATTCAGATCCCTGTATTTTGCTTTATTTCATTAAAATTGGCTAATTGGTTTTTAAAAATTTCGCCTTGGAAGTTTGTATGGGAAACCGGAATGCGTAAACTCTCTTAACCCTAGAATACTAATCATCGCCTGACAGGCCGCACGCGGTTAGTTTTTTCCGGTTATTTAAAAAACGCGCGCGCGAGTCGTATTGAGCTCTCGCGCCAATTCGGTATACACCGCGCCGCAGACGTCAGCGAACGCGGACCCGGCGCGGACGCTTCATTTTCAAAATATAAGCTACTGCATCGCCTGGGAGGCGATCATTAGTATTAATGGTAAGTTGAAAGGCTGACTCAAATTAGTTTGTAGACAAAATTGTGATGTTACCAAAAGTTAGATTTAGTTCCATATAAAGTATATATGTTATCAATACAGGTGGCCGAAGTGGCAGTTATTCTTGTCTGCTCCAAAAATAAATTATTCAAATTGTATGATAGAAATAAGTTTTTAATTTTAGTTGACAATGTGGAGTTTTCTAGCAAATTTATATTAAAATCACCGCAAACAATTTTTGTTTTACCTACATTGCGGACCTTACGCAATGTCTCATCCATAACTTTTTCAAAAAGATCATACAATGCTGAAGGAGGTCTGTATACACTTATCACAACAAACTGCTCCAACTCCACACAAGCTATTTCTATTGTTCGCTCAATCGAGAGGCTCACTATGTCTTTGCGTTCTTTTAAGTTAAACTTTTTACTAACAATAATTAAGGAGCCACCATGTATTGCATTTCCTCGACTGAACGAACTTCCTACCAAATGATTCTTAAAATTGAACATGAACTGATGGTCTCTAAGCCAGTGCTCGGTAATGCAAAGAATATCAATATTATTACAGTTCATGAACAATTCAATCTATAAATCTTTGCCCATCATTCCTTGGATGTTCTGGTGAACAATGTTCAAAGATTCTACATTTTTTAAATTTATTGATTGACCGGGGCTTTAAGCTATTTTTACATTGATTTAATTTCATTTTATTTGCAAACATTTTGCAAGAGAGTTCCTCTTTTGTCTTATAATTTAATTCCAATAATTTGCTAGAGGTGTCCTCTATTGTCTTATAATCTAATTTAAATTATTTGGAACATATTCCAAAGTCTGAATTGGCATGTCAGTATGTTGCAGCTCAATAGAAGCCGCTGAGCTAGCCATGTTATTGGCTAAATACTTAAAATAAAATGATAGCGAATTTGCTATCTGTCGCTTAAAATAAGTTTTAAGATAATATTTATCTTTTGTCAATATAAAATTATTATCTAATAATTTATTTATGTCTATTAATTCTACTTTCTTTTCATAGAAAGCCATTGTATTCAATGTCAAATTAAGCTTAAATCTATAATTATTTTCTTCGTGTGGCAAGTTTTTACTGTAAGGAAGTGTGAACATTATAATTGCAATGTCTTTATGTAGCTGGAAGTCCTCAAGAGAGGCTGTAACCTAAGCATCTCCAGTAGTGCTTCCTTTCCAACTATCCCATATAGTTTCGCCTCATGCACATTTTACTTCAATAAAGTAAATAATTAATAATAAGTCAATAGAGTTTGACCAATTATTTTAAAAACCTACCTAATATTAAACTTTGATTTTAGTCTTTGATACCTAAATGTGTAACCGACCACCACAATTCTATCTCAGTTGATTTTTCCTCGTCATGAAGTAGCTTAATAATTTAAAGATGAAGTCAAAATGTTTTCAATTAATCATCGGAGTTCTGTAATAAAACTGTGAGCGTGGGGCGGAAATTGATTTCAAATGTCACAGACCTGCCACTTCGTCACTGAAGAGTGAAGAGTGATAATTGGGGTGTAAAGTGCAAGCTACTCAACCTTTGTTCGCTATTAAAAGCAAATAAAATCTTAAACACTTTTAAGCAATATTTATACACATTAACCATGTCGCAAAGCGGCGAAAGAATACTACCATCTCCTACTACTACCTCTCTTCCCTTGGGTTTCGAAAAAGGCGACTAACGAACTAAAGACTGCACATAAATCCAACAGCTAGAGCGGCGATGTGTTAACCACCTGTCACGCTGAGCACATGTGCAGTCGCTATTTGGTGAAAAGTGGTATCTGGTAGAGGACTGCTTATGCTGTCCTCATTGTCTAGTCTCTGACTAAACCTAGGGGATAATAGTCGTGATTATATGTATGTATGTCATACATTTTCTAAACATTATTACACATGCGTAAGTGGTTTGAAAAGTAACAAAAAAGATAATAAAATAATTTAACAAAAAAATATATATTTATTCAGATCATTATCAAAAAGTATTTAAGAAGGTTTACGCATTTCGGTTTCCCATATAAACTTCCAAGTCGAAATTTTTTAAAACTATTAAGCCAATCTCAATGAAACGTTGTATGCTAAAGTAATATACAGAGATCTAAATAGTTTGTTGAAAACACTTTTTAAAAACGTTTAAATAACTGAGTTAATGCGATTTTAAACTTTCTATACTGGACTTTAATAATAAAACCTTTTTTAAAAATGTTTTCAACAAACTATTCAGATCCCTGTATTTTGCTTTATTTCATTAAAATTGGCTAATTGGTTTTTAAAAATTTCGCCTTGGAAGTTTGTATGGGAAACCGGAATGCGTAAACTCTCTTAACCCTAGAATACTAATCATCGCCTGACAGGCCGCACGCGGTTAGTTTTTTCCGGTTATTTAAAAAACGCGCGCGCGAGTCGTATTGAGCTCTCGCGCCAATTCGGTATACACCGCGCCGCAGACGTCAGCGAACGCGGACCCGGCGCGGACGCTTCATTTTCAAAATATAAGCTACTGCATCGCCTGGGAGGCGATCATTAGTATTAATGGTAAGTTGAAAGGCTGACTCAAATTAGTTTGTAGACAAAATTGTGATGTTACCAAAAGTTAGATTTAGTTCCATATAAAGTTTATATCTTGAATAGTAATATTGATGCCAAAAAAATAGAAATATACATATATTTTTTTTTTACCAGACTGTTCAAAGACTGTTATGTTATAAGAAAAAATGTTCATACCTGTAAGTTTTAAGTCTTATTTTAAGCCTAATGTTGATTTTAAAGAAGAATTTAGAGTTTAGTTTCTAAAAAGGTAGAATTTCACCTGTTAATTAATGTGATTTTTATACAAAAATAATAAACCACTAATGTGATAAATTGGTTTTATTTAAAAAGTAGCCTCCCAAGCGATCATTAGTATTAAAGTGTGGTAAATTTATATTAGTACTCTAGGGTTAAGTAAGTATATATTTTTTGGATTTGTATATTTTTATTTAAGTATTTATTATGTAACTTTCTATGTGTAGCGTTCGTTAATAATAATTATATCCTATTCATAAATATCGGTATAAACAGCTTACATGTAATGGGCTCAGGAATTTTCACATAAACCCAATGTTTCCCACATGAGGAGATCGACTACAAGTCTAATGCGCGATTTACACGAAGCCAATACTTGAGACAATCCAATATGCCAGTCCAATAAGCCAGCTAATGCTAAGCTAAAATGGCTTGAGGACAATCCAATGTAGTTGACAGTCTCTATTTTTCACGATGCCAATATTGGACTGGCTTAGTGGATTGTCTCAAGTATTGGCTCCGTGTAAATGCAGCATTAGCCCACCTCGCTGGCCAATCGGGTTGGAGGCGACTGTAATCTTACAATAACAACCGGGATCTCACGTGCCTCTTGAAGCACGTAGAAGCTTGAGATGTTTAATGTGATCACCCATCCAGTGACCCGGCATTTTGAAAGTTGCTTAACGACAATCGTTAAGACTTTAAGCGCCATAGCAGTCACCGGTAGGGTTGCCACCCGTACTCTAAAATAGAGTATTGTCCTCTTTTTCATGTAGGCGTACTATAAGTTAGACATTCACGGTAGCGCCATTTGGCGAGACTCCAAACAACTTAAGTCAAATGGATGGACGCCAAACATATATACCATTCACGATCACTCCAATTTTCTTTTATTTACGTGTTTGTCAGGGCCGAAAGACGTTATATGAGTTCAAAATGGATGTGGGTTCAGGCATTAACGAGCAACCGCGGCGCAACGCCATTACCAGAGCGGTGGATTTTGGCGCGAATGGAAATCCAGAGTTTTACGTCAGTCCAACGGGTTTCACACTCATGATCAAACTTTGGATGTATATCACGCCATTTGACGCGATGGCGCGACCGTGAATGCCCACCTTTAAGACCTTTAATCTATGACAACAATAAAGTAGGCTAAAATAATCTATTTACTTACGTAAAACTGTTTACGTAAAAGACAAATACTTGTTATATGTCGCAAATAGCAACAAAAAATACGTTTTAAGGACAAATAAATGAATACTCTTTTTTATATATTATGTACTTTATTTTTGTTCTAACAAAATAAAAAAAATACTTTCATTCACAATTCGTCCTAAAAAAAGTGAAAAAAAGGTGACAAACAATTAAATTTCAATTGTGTCTGGTTTTGTGGCAGTCAACGTGTACCGAACGCTGCGTCGTAGAACAATAATGAAGAATTATTGTTTACTAGCAGCCGCTCGCGGTTTCACCCGCGTGGTTCCCGTTCCCGTGGGAATATTGAGATAAAAAGTATCCTATGTGTTATTCCAGGTTATAAACTATCTGTATGCCGAATTTCATCCAAATCCATTGAGTAGTTTTTACGTGAAAGAGTAACAAACATCCATCCATACTTACAAACATTCGCGTTTGTATTAGTAGGATTTCATTATGCAAGGTTTCGTAAGCAGACGCAATTGCAAATATGTCGCAACTACAACTACACGAGATTACATAATGAGTTCCACCCATGAAACTGAACAACTTTCCCCAAGAAACCTATGTGCAAAAATTACAAAAAAATTTCGACCTCCCATACTATTGTCGTCAGCTGATCGGACAGTTTTGTGTGGGAGGTCGGATTTTTTTTGTCATTTTTGCACATAGGTTTTTTGGGGAAAGTTCTTCAGTTTCATGGGTGGAACTCACCCTTAGTTTCATTAAAACGAATAAAAATTAAGGGTGTCTACATACACACATTGATTCACGTCGGGATAATCCCCAAATAGTTAGTCAGAGACTAGGCAATAGGGACTGCAGAAGCAGTCCACTGCCGTAGTCCACGTTTCACCTAGTTAAAACTGCACATGTGCTCAGCGTGACAGGTGGTGAGCCCATCGCCGCTCTATGCTACACGAGAATAGCAAAGTGATATTGATTGGCTTAGTTTGTCCCAAATTGTCTTTAGGTATCTACTGCGGATGGGGCAGGTAAATCGCTTAGTAATTAGGGTGGGGGCAATTAGCTGGGCCAGTAATTGCTTGTGTCTTTATGATCAGCTCAATTTGACTTTATTGTAAACAATGAAATGGGATAAAGATGATGAAGAAGAGGATCTCAAATATTAAATGCTTAATTATCAGTAAAAATAACGTAAAAGTTGATAACACTTTTTACTGAGAATAAAAAAAAATATAAATGAACTAATATTTCATTCGAACAACAATACAACTGTTGATCGAAAAATATTTCACAGCATTCGGATTTCGATCGTTAAAATTAGGCATCTTTGTACCCGGTCAGGTAAAACAATTGTTTGACGCTTAGAAGACAATATGACATAACGGTTTTAATTTAACTAAATCTATGTATAACATTCATATACAAGTGGACCCTAATTAGTGTAACTACAGTTTAAATAACGGTTCGTTACTCAAAACACCTTAACAATGTAAATAGTATTAGGCTTACAGCCGAGTTGGAATTGCAGTCATTTGGAACTTTAAATCCCAAACTCCAGGCGGAATAAAAACTTAAATGAGTGAGGACGTGCCTAGCATAGCCCCTGGGGAATGGCTGTGGTCTAAGTAATAAGCTTACGACTTCTGATAATTATTCTTCTGAAAAGTTTAGTTTCTTTTTTCATGTTATTATTGTATAAATGAATAAATTTAATTTAATATTCCTGGCCAAAGGCTGGTATAAGATAACACTAACATGGAATAATATAACCTGCAAAAATACAATGACGCGAGTGTATGAAATTATACTTCGATAATCTAAACACTAGAAACAATTTGACTTGTACATTATAGGAACTAGAAGTAGGTTCTGCTTAACTTTTAAAGTAATTCGTGTAATTTCATTTTGATGTACTATACTTATTATTTACATAAAACGTAAATTAATTTTGGATTTAACGAAGTTTGATATTTTGGTTGTGGATTTAACTAGTTTTGAAGGAAAACATACTATGTATTACTTCAAAACTAGTTACCCTTGGGTGTCGTAAAAGGCACGCACTAAAGACTGCACATATATCCAACAGCATAGAGCGGCGATGGGCTCACCACCTGTCACGCTGATCACATGTGCAGTCGCTATTTGGTGAAAAGTAAACTATAGTAGTTTAGGAGTTAAAGTTACTCGCGTCCGTAGGTTTACCCTTGAGACCCAACACGTGACCCCTGGGTGGTGCTAAATGAGTAACACTGACTGAGTAGTAGAGCCACGCTGCGTTGCAGCACGCATTGGGCCGGCTCGGTGTAATGGCACTTGGTGCTGTTGTGTTTCGTCCGGCCAGTGAGGGTTCTGGAGGCCCAACCCCCCACCTTCCCCTCTCACAATTCCTATTCCTTTCTTAACCCTATTCCTTCCTTAAAGGACGGCATCGCGCCTGCGATTCCTCTGGTTTTGCGGGTGTCCATGGGCGGCGGTGATTACTCTCCATTAGGTGACCCGCCTGCTCGTTTGCCTCCTGGACTCCTTTAAAAAAAAGTAGAGGACTGCTTTTGCTATCCTCATTGCCTAGTCTCTGACTAACCCTTCGGGGAAAATAGTCGTGACTATATGTAAGTATGTAAGTACGTATTATATTATTCGTGAATTTGATAACTAAAGTCACTTAATTAAGTTTAATACTTACTGTGTAATCGACGAGAACTTTTCGTAGTCTAATCTATTAGGCAGATGTACGGTGAAACGCTGGCGTTATGCTAGCCTCTAGAAAGACTCCGGGAATTCTCCGGTCACCCTCATCATTAAAAGCCGCGTCCAGACCGGTTAAGCACGGCTTGCAAGCCACGCTCGGACTTCCTGCTCGCGAGCCGTGGCACCCGAGGCAAATTTAAAAGATTGCGAGCGGGCCTCGCGAGCCAAGGTGAGCCAGTTTGAGCTTTTACTTTCTCTTCATATAAGATGGAGAATCACGTCCACACCGCGCGAGCAGCAGCTCAGACTGAGCCTTTGAGTATCGGCAAAAACCGACAACGTATGCCCGAGGCAGCCCGAGGGACGTTCACACCGGCCCAGGCATTGGCTCGCGAGGGTGACTCGCGAGCCGTGCTCGGCCGATCTGGACGCGGCTAATCAATAAACATGCTGGGCACAGGCTATCTCCCCATGCACACGGACAGCACGTGGAGAGATTGGGGCTATATCCCACCACTTTAGCCTAATTCGGGTTGGTGGATTTGTTGATGGGTAGGGTTGGGGCATTACGACAACAAACGGGACCAACAGCTTCTTTAGGAACAATAAGTTTTTTATAGGCGTGTATCGGATGTCAAAATGGCTATGTGCTCGTTTCCATCTCTTTAAGATAAATTGTAATGGAAAGTGTTCTTCTGTGATAGGGCGTTTTCAAATTTTTATTTGCCGCTGTAAAAGTAAAAGAAATAGACATGCCCTTGCTGAGTGTTTCGCCGGCTTTTCTCTGTACAAGGTCACTATAGATTTACAAACCGATGGCATATTGACTTTCATATTTGCACAATTATTGAATAAACTATTGTAATACATACATACATACATTCATACATATAAACACGACTATTACCCCGAAGGGTTACTCAGAGACTAGGCAATGAGGACAGCAAAAGCAGTTCTCCACCATAGTCCACTTTTAAGCAAATAGCGACCGCACATGTCTGCAATCTGCGAGACAGGAGTGAGCCCATCACCGCTCTATGCTGTTGGATGTATTTGCAGTCGTTAGTCTAGTAGCATTTTACGACACCCAAGGGAAGAGGGGGTGGTAGTATTCTTTCACCGCTACGCGATATGGTTATATGTATTGTAATATGAATGGAAAAGACGTTCAGCAGTTACATTTTTATGTGGTTCCTGCTATAGTCGCTGTCAGCTCCATACTTGCACCATACACCACAAAGGCAGAGGAGTAAGTTAGGAGGCTGGGGTGTAAGTAACGTGTGCTGAGCAGACAGAAACAGCACTATAGTAATTTACAACCCGTTGTAAAGGAATTTCGGGATGCATTTGTTGTTTGTTTCACTTGCCGGTGTTACATCCTGGATCAGACCACAATCACTAATTTATTTTATTTTTTTTATTCATTTGAGCAAATAAACAGGTTACAGTCATACAATAAAAACATAAGTATATAAGGGTTATGGTCTATTATATATTCCTGATACAAAGGTACATGTATCAGGAACTAAAAGCATACATAGCATGCACAGAAAGTAATACATTACAATGTACCAACACAATAATCAGTAGCTTAGTGTGTGATAAGCAACACATAATTTTTTTTAAATACAAAATTGAGTTACTAAAATTAATATTGAATTACATTAGAAATTACATACAAAAAAACAAACAAGAATACATTATAATTGAATAATAAATACAACTAAAACATGAATAAAAGCCTTAACACAAACCTCAGTGGTTTTAAAATGCTAAACAAATTTTAAGATGTGAGAATGTAATTGAGCAATAATACATTATAAATTAAAAAAAAAAATTTAACCACGGCAAGCATCAGTTAAGTCAACACTTTAGTAACAATTGAAATTAACTACCTACCTACTCCGGTCATTCATTACAATACATTCTGGTTGCATGATCGGAAACTTTCTAACGGGTTGGTGTGACATTGTATAAAAGTGTTAGGTTACTTCGTAGCCCAACAAAATTTTTAAAACAAATAATTTAAAACTATAAAATACAGTCCACTCTTTATTTAAGCTATCGACCCAATTAGTCCATAGTAATAGAAACAGCAGGCGTTCGGGTATCGTTTAATATAATTACAAGATTCGGGTTCTCTTTCTGTAACCTTAAAAGGTGTTTTCATATTCTGTGTTTTGAATAAATGCTGATTCTACATTACTCTAATCTTGGTTAGCATGTTCTACAATCAAAACAAACTGCCTATACAGACATAATATTCACGACTATTCAGAGACCAGGCAATGAGGACCGCAAAAGCAGTCCACTGCCACAGTCTATATTTCACCTAATGATAACTGCACATGTACTCAGCGTGACAGGAGGTAAGCCCGTCGCCGCTCTATGCTGTTGGATTGTTGGATGTATGGTGCAGTCTTTGGTCCGATAGTCGCCTTTTACGACACTCATTTCATTTTATTTCAAGGGAAGAGCTGGGGCGGTTGTGCTGTTTTAATTGGCCGCTACCATGAAACGGTTTAGTCCTTACTTCAGAATAGGAATTAAAACTGCGAATAGGTTACAAAGTTTATTCCTATTCTTTAAAAAGAATTTACAATAACTCAAGAAGGATTCATGGATCGCTCACTCTGCCCGCTTGAGTAGGACTTAAATAAAAGACTCAGCTTCGGCTAGTCTTCCTGAAGGACGGTGTGCAGAGGCGAAAGCTAGGCCGCGTACACGGAGACCGCGCCGACAGGAAACCAGTACCCGCCGAAGAAGAGCACCCGCAGAACAGGTGGGTAGGTAGGCTGCGGTAGGGCAGCAGTAGTGTGCTGCGGTAGGGCAGCAGTGGTGGCAGCAGACCAGGAGGTGGCAGGAACCCGGGGGAAGAACCCTAAAGTTCGGGTTATATGAACCAAAGTTTGGAGAATTTCGTCAGCAACACTATGTAGGCAGGACTGGATCGGCAAAGAGAGCGTTCTCAGGAGGGTCGGCCTTTTCTATCGGCACAGGCTAGCCTTCATAGTGTTGCTGACGAAATTCTCCAAACTTTGGTTCATATAACCCGAACTTTCGGGTACCAGCACAGCACACAAACAACACAAACTACGAATATGGGTAATATTAATAAAACTGACAATTGTTTACGGCCACGGAAGCCCTTGGCAGCGACACAAAAAGCACCAAATAACCATTGTCACGAAGTACGTCGCCAGCAACTAAGTTACGTCAACGGAACTTAGAACTTTGCACTTGCGGACCATAAATCACTTCGGCTGTAGTTAACGTCTAGTTTTTGGAGTTTTTAACGATGGCACCGAAGTGGTAGGGAACGAGCGTGCGCGTGACTGTGAAGAAATATATTACCATTTTTACGTTACGATACTAGTCTTCATCATCATCATCATCAGCCTATAAACGTTCCACTGCTGGGCACAGGCCTCACACGTGAACAATAAATAGCACGTGGAAATATTAGGCCATAACCTACTACGCTGGCCCAATGCGGGTTGGTGGGTTTTAACTACTGTCATCTTACGACAACGACCGAAACCAACGGCTTAACGTGCCTTTCAAAGCACGGAGGAGCTCGAGATGTTTTTAATTTGGTCATCCATCCAGCGACCCGGCATTGCGAAAGTTGCTTGGCGGGCAAGATCTCAAGCCGAACGCGCTAGCTTCTGCGCCATCGAGCTCCTCAAGTCACACTAGTCCAGTCCAGTCTTAGGAGTACTGAATGAAGAATGCGCTTCGGCGGGTTCTCATTCGACGTCAAGACCTAACGCAGATGGTCTCATGAGCGAGTTGGTTTACTGGCGCAGGGACGTCTGGCAACACTTGCATAACCTAACGGTTGGTCTCTGGTGCCAGTACAAATATAATAATTGATGTAAGGAGTAGAATTACTGGGCTAGAGAATCAACAATATCCAAAAAATGGATTCATATCATCTGGATCTTCTGTGCTAATGGGGTTTCCACAGGGGTCGATACTGGGTCCATCTTAATTAATATTAATGATTTACATTTTATGCGAAACACTTCTGCTTTGATTGCTGACGATACATCTTTGATATTTAAGACAGATAGAAATAAAAATAGTTTTGATGACATCAACAATGCCGCTAAATTGGTTAACAATACTAATAATCTTAAACAAAACGCGAAGAAAACCAAATGTATAAATGTTACTCTTCCTAACGTAAAGAATATCCATATATATATATATATATATATATATAAAACAAAGTCGTGTTAGTTACACCACTTATAACTCAAGAACGGCTGCACCGATTTTAATGCTTTGATTTTCTGGATTCGTCTACGTCAGGAATAGGAGAATAACGAATAAAGTATAACATAAACTCACGGAAAATAATTATAAAGAAAAATATTTCTGTCAAATCGACATGACAACTGTCAACCAGCAAAACTACTATCAACCAATTTTTTTATTTAACTCAAAAAGTCAAGTCTATTTGTTTGCTTTGTGTTAGTTTTATTATTAACAATGCTGCGACCCAGAAGATCTTATCTTTCCCAACAAAGCAGTAACGCAATTAAGCTTCGGCACATTGCAAATTAGTCTAATGAAGAAGAACGACAAATCGCAAAAGAAAAGCGCCACGTTAGTATGGCCCGACTTCGTGCTTCTCAAACACAAGAACGTGGGAGGCTGCCCGTGAATCGGCTCGGTTGGCAATCAGAAATAATTAAGACCATCTCACAGATCAGTAGGATATTATTAGGCATCCATCACCACCTTCCGTCACCATCACCTTCAGTTCCTTCGGCTCACTCCGTTCGCCTCCGTTACTCCTGGTGGAGTAGAACGCCCAATAATATTTTTGAGGCACTCATCAATTTAAGGGTTCTATTGAATTATATTTATGTCAACGCAATAACGAAAACGTCTCATTATTAATCAGCCCCTTTTAAGTAGTAAATTAAACTACTTCTGCTAAACCGACTTTAATAAGACAAGCTGACAAATTTATTTTTAACGGAAGAGAAAATTTAACAAATCTTAACGAACCTAATAAGGAGAATTAATTTGACTTTTGTTAGTTTCACCTTCCACATAAATGTAATTGTGAAGTAAAATATTCTCAACCATCCTACTATTAAAAATTAATGAAACATACACAGCTGCCGATTAAGTAAAGTGGTCACTGTAAAAGAATATTAATAGTGGGTGTTTATTGTGGTCTGACACCGACAGACGGAAGGTGGTGAGGAAACAGGCTACGGAGTATAATTTTCTCACTGCCAGTCAAGCAGACTCACAAGACTGATCAGAACAGGGGGGGTTACTCTCGAACGCAAACTCAATATTAATACAATTCCAATGCGATTAATATGTATCGATATTAGGATAAGTAAAGATAATTCCGGAACGCCATCTCGATAATAATTTGTTCAATCAATTTCCACGCAATTTAATTTCATTGTGACGCTATTATCGCTTACGAAAGTACCATTTGACATTATTTAGATTTGTGATTGGAAATTGATTAGTGCAAATCTGTTTCAAGAGTAAGAATATAGTTACCAGGTAGCAGCAATGATGCACCGTTGTAGTCCGAGTACAAAGAGAATTTATTTACAAAAATAGGTTCTTAAATACTAATGTTATCTTACACACACAATAATACTTGTTAACTAGTGAGCCATCTGCGAAGATTGCAGTCGTGCATTTTCTTGCAGTTTATTAAAGTGTGTCAGCATAGGTCGCTGAGCAAATGGGGTCAAGGACGTATAAACAATACATGTCAATTTAATTATGAATCATAATGCATAACAGCCGGCTTTATTTTTCCGGTTCCGAGTACTCATGATCAAAGTGCAATTTAGCAAAATCGGTACGCGATCAATTCTGTTTAATAATACATACACGACATATCTTTTTAAACAACTGTAATACAATGTATTTAATGTCTGAAATTGAAATGATCTATTTTTATGCTGATATTGCAATTTTTGTGTATATAAACGAATTAATTTCAAACAATAAATTACATTCGCTCCAGTATCTTCCAAGTGACAAGTGGTACTAGCACTAACAACTTTTAAACATGTAAGTAAGTACTTCTTAACTTTTAAATTTGTTGCATACTGCTCAGCAATGGCCCTGGCTTTTGCCTGCCGGCTGTAGCAACTATCGTGTCCTACCTAATCCTGATTGCTACTCAGCTACGGCCCTGGCTTTTTCCTGCCGGCTGTAGTAACTATCGTGTCCTACCTAATCCTGATTGCTACTCAGCTACGGCCCTGGCTTTTGCCTGCCGGCTGTAGTAACTATCGTGTCTTACCTAATCCTGATGGCTACTCAGCTACGGCCCTGGCTTTTGCCTGCCGGCTGTAGTAGCTATCGTGTCCTAACTCGTCGTGATTGCTACTCAGCTGTAGTAATTATCGTGTTCTACCTATCCACAGTGGTTACTACTCAGCCACGAGCCCGGTTTCCGCCTGTCGGCTGATGTAACTGTTATTATTCTGTCATAAATTGTTTAACTTTATATTTATTGTATGTATTTTAAAAATTACCTAATTGGGTTATTTGTTTGATATTTTAAATAATATTTTAATGTTTTCTATAGGTCCGACTCCGACGTTTCCCGTGTGTCTGACTACATAAAGAGCCCGGTGACAGCTGCAAAGGTCGTACCGACCAAGACCCTGGCTACGAAAAAAACAACAAAGCGCAAAGCTTCTTCGGTTGTGGAATCGGAATCAAGGTAGTTTATGAATACCCTATATGAGTTATCCCTTCTTTATTAGAGTCTCCATTATTATGTTATAACGTACATCTCAATAGAAAATTTTAAGTTCACTCTTACTTATTTTTATACAACATAAGTTGGTATCTAGATAAGTTACTATTCGTGATTAATAAAATATAATTTTACTTGTTTACAGTTACAAGAAACCGTAGAAAAAAAAAAGAAAGAGAATATCTTGTTAGGTGATAGGGTTCGCGATCATTGTCATTTGACTGGTAAATATCGTGGCGCAGCTCACAGTTACTGCAAACTGCAATATAAAATGCTAAAGTTCCTGCCGGTATTTTTTCATAACTTATCGGGTTATGATTGCCACCTTTTTATAAAAGAATTAGGGAAAGCTCCGGGATCTATAAAAGTGATCCCTAAAACAAAAGAAAATTATATTTCTTTCACAAAGTATATTCCAATTTCCGTTAATGAAAGCATTCAGGTAAGATTTGTAGATTCTTTCAAGTTTTTAGGAACTAGCTTAGAAAAGTTAGCAAGCACAATGAAAAAACAATTAAAACTTAATTTTCCTGAAAAAAAACACAATTTGATCTACTTACCCGTAAAGGAGTGTACCCATACGATTACATGTCCCAATGGAAACAGTACGAAGATACATGTTTACCATCTAAAAATAATTTTTACAACTCCTTAACTAATGAATCAATCAGCGATGAAGACTATGAGCACGCGCAGACCATTTGGTCGATATTTAATATTAAAAATATGGGTATGTATACAGATTTATATCTTAAAACCGACGTTCTTTTGCTTACAGACGTGTTTGAAAGTTATAGAAAAACTTGTTTGAAAAGCAAATTCAAAATTAATTTTTAGACAGATATGATCCTTAGGAGATTTGTTTATCAATGTCTTTATTTTTTCGTAATTGTTATTAAAAAACTAATCTAAAGAATATTTTTTATAAGTGTCAATAATTGTTTAAGAAGCTATACGATTTAGAAATGCAGAATTAATTAATTCCACACCTTCGCAAACGTATGAGATATTTTTATTGTTATGTTTGTTACTGCGTAGATGACCTGTCCAGTGACTGCGCTCAACAGATATGTTACAAACAGTGCAGAAAGGCATTTTAGCGTAATTAATTACCAGCTAACTTAAAACATTTATTTTGGATGTCCCAAATTTTAATTTTAAATTGATATTTAAGTTTTATTTAAAATGAATTTTATCGCTAAAAAACACAGCCTCTGAGTCATTGAACGACTCATGAGCCTTGTGCATAAATTTTTATAGTGAGTTCCACTGCGAGCCACCTTTATCCAGTTGCAGTTTTAATGCAACTTCTGCCTTCTTCCAGCGCTCCTCAGGAGCAGTGGAGATAATGTCTCCTTTATGGTATGCCTTTAATTCCAAATAGAAGGCACCCCTTAGATTCGCTGTACGTCGTACCTTCCCGTCGGCAACGCGAGACAGCAAGGATGAACCTAACTCCGTCTGCGTGGTTGAAGGAAGGCTGTTCGAGTCTTCCAACCCGAAAAGGTCGGTGTTCACCGGTTTCTTGTAACTGTAAACAAGTAAAATTATATTTTATTAATCACGAATAGTAACTTATCTAGATACCAACTTATGTTGTATAAAAATAAGTAAGAGTGAACTTAAAATTTTCTATTGAGATGTACGTTATAACATAATAATGGAGACTCTAATAAAGAAGGGATAACTCATATAGGGTATTCATAAACTACCTTGATTCCGATTCCACAACCGAAGAAGCTTTGCGCTTTGTTGTTTTTTTCGTAGCCAGGGTCTTGGTCGGTACGACCTTTGCAGCTGTCACCGGGCTCTTTATGTAGTCAGACACACGGGAAACGTCGGAGTCGGACCTATAGAAAACATTAAAATATTATTTAAAATATCAAACAAATAACCCAATTAGGTAATTTTTAAAATACATACAATAAATATAAAGTTAAACAATTTATGACAGAATAATAACAGTTACATCAGCCGACAGGCGGAAACCGGGCTCGTGGCTGAGTAGTAACCACTGTGGATAGGTAGAACACGATAATTACTACAGCTGAGTAGCAATCACGACGAGTTAGGACACGATAGCTACTACAGCCGGCAGGCAAAAGTCAGGGCCGTAGCTGAGTAGCCATCAGGATTAGGTAAGACACGATAGTTACTACAGCCGGCAGGCAAAAGCCAGGGCCGTAGCTGAGTATCAATCAGGATTAGGTAGGACACGATAGTTACTACAGCCGGCAGGCAAAAGCCAGGGCCGTAGCTGAGTAGCAATCAGGATTAGGTAGGACACGATAGTTGCTACAGCCGGCAGGCAAAAGCCAGGGCCATTGCTGAGCAGTATGCAACAAATTTAAAAGTTAAGAAGTACTTACTTACATGTTTAAAAGTTGTTAGTGCTGGTACCACTTGTCACTTGGAAGATACTGGAGCGAATGTAATTTATTGTTTGAAATTAATTCGTTTATATACACAAAAATTGCAATATCAGCATAAAAATAGATCATTTAATTTCAGACATTAAATACATTGTATTACAGTTGTTTAAAAAGATATGTCGTGTATGTATTATTAAACAGAATTGATCGCGTACCGATTTTGCTAAATTGCACTTTGATCATGAGTACTCGGAACCGGAAAAATAAAGCCGGCTGTTATGCATTATGATTCATAATTAAATTGACATGTATTGTTTATACGTCCTTGACCCCATTTGCTCAGCGACCTATGCTGACACACTTTAATAAACTGCAAGAAAATGCACGACTGCAATCTTCGCAGATGGCTCACTAGTTAACAAGTATTATTGTGTGTGTAAGATAACATTAGTATTTAAGAACCTATTTTTGTAAATAAATTCTCTTTGTACTCGGACTACAACGGTGCATCATTGCTGCTACCTGGTAACTATATTCTTACTCTTGAAACAGATTTGCACTAATCAATTTCCAATCACAAATCTAAATAATGTCAAATGGTACTTTCGTAAGCGATAATAGCGTCACAATGAAATTAAATTGCGTGGAAATTGATTGAACAAATTACTATCGAGATGGCGTTCCGGAATTATCTTTACTTATCCTAATATCGATACATATTAATCGCATTGGAATTGTATTAATATTGAGTTTGCGTTCGAGAGTAACCCCCCCTGTTCTGATCAGTCTTGTGAGTCTGCTTGACTGGCAGTGAGAAAATTATACTCCGTAGCCTGTTTCCTCACCACCTTCCATCTGTCGGTGTCAGACCACAATAAACACCCACTATTAATATTCTTTTACAGTGACCACTTTACTTAATCGGCAGCTGTGTATGATTCGCGTCAGTTCAAGAAATCGCATTGTTGAGGTGAATGAGGAGATGCATAACTAGACTTTGCAAGAGCAAAGCAAGAGATTGAAGACACGTGTTACCTCATGTACGGCAGTTTGTAAGTCAGGTTAGAAATACCAGCACCAGGTTTTGGAATAAATGGCGCATTTAATTAAGAATTGGAACGAATGTGATTATGATCGACATGAATTAGAACAATAAGTTTAAACAAATTTAAACTGAACCTCTAACATAAGGAAGCTTGTGATACAATAAAATTGATGATGGAAAAGGTAGCTATGATGGAAGCCTTGCTTCGGGGGAAACGGGGATGGCATTCCTCATGGCTTTGCTTCGATGCTTCAATAAAGCAAATTTAGAGCTAAAAAATAAAATACTAGATTTTTATAGTTTTATTGAATTTTTATTATCCTAATAAACAACTGAACTTAGTAAAAAGTTAACAAGACATTCATTGACTTACGCGATACGAAGTTCGCCGGGACAGCTAGTAGTAAATAAAATTAAACTGAATGATGAACTGTTGGACCTAGTTGATTCAACAGTATTCTTAGGTATTACCTAAGATTCAAAAATACAATGGAACCTTCATATTAGCACCCTTGCGGGAAGACTTAGTTCAGCTGCTTAAGCTGTAAGAAAAATTTGGCAATTTACAGACAAGAAAACCGCTTGATTAGTTTATTTTAGTTGCTTTTACAGTGTTATGTCTTAAGGTATTCTACTTTGGGGTAAAGTAGCAGATATAGAAACCCTTTTTATTTTACAGAAAAGAGCAGTAAGGTATGGACCTTATGTATGGACATAACCTAGGATCATGTGACTCCCTTAACCCAGATACTCCTGAAACTATTTTGCATCTCAGATCATAGTGATTTTTTGATATGTTGACATGTATATTGCCTACTACTGTGGAAGAATATAGAAACAAATCTTAGTCATCTAGGAAAGCCGGAAAATGATGGGCGTTATAACGGCCGGTAGGAGAATGCCCTACCATAGCTAGTTTGTACGAAAGGAATAAAATAAATGAAATAAAAGTGATATATATGAAGTATATGTAAGTTTAGTATTATAATAGTATTTTTAGATATGTATTTATATATTTATTTAATTTTACATAGTAAAGTTATAATATTTGTAGTGGGCAGTAGGTATATAGTTAGTAGTTTGTCAGTTTGTACCTATTACAAAACAGAACAGAAGAATTTGTATAGTAAGTAACGAAACTAGATTTCGGATTTAAATGAACATCTTAGTGGTATCCCAGTGTGGCTCTGGTATGGTTCAAACTACAAAGCCTCTTAGGGCTGACCGTTTTTACCCCCACGCCCACGTTATGGATTTACCGCATATGAACTGCTTGCAACTATGACGACGATAACACGGCAATATTGCTTTGGCGATGCTATACCAGTAGGTAGAGTATAGCTAAATAATTCTTGCTCAACAGACCGAACAGTGGACGCAATTTTGAAAAATAAAAATCATTGGTAACTTCATCTGTATCGAATCGATCTTGCAACATAGCGACGACATACACGAAGTGTAAATCAGTATCGGCAAATTATTCCCTGTACGATAAACCTCTGGGTCATCACAATAGGCATCTTTGTAAAAGAATACCCATGAAGCACTTCATTTCACTGACGGTCACATTGCTTAGTTTATTCTTTGGCTTTGACATCATTAGGAGTAAGAACGTAGTCATCAGCCCTCTATAAAGCATCTAATAATTCATTTTACTAAAACTTTTTCTCATTACAATCTGAATTTTAAAGTAAAATATGATAGACACCCATTCTCCTACCGGGCGTTACAACGCCCATGATACATTTCGATAAATAAAAATTAGTAATTGTATAATATTATATACAAATGTTGCACATATTCATTGATAACACTTACTTCTTGTAAGATTTATATGAAACAGTTATGTTTTATACATTATAGTACTACATAAACATACTTTTTTGACGACCTTTTTGAAGAAAAATACTTAGTAATTTTCAAATACGAAAAAATAACAAATAATTAAACAATACAGTCACAATGTATGCACGCAATCCAGCTGAGGCTGGATGTGTAATAAATAAGACAAGATAACAATAGCAGTCACTGATCACATTTTTTAAGACTAATCTGAGGCTACTTAAAATTTGTTTTTTGGGGCTTTATAACGCCCCGTAGGAGTAAGTGGGTGGAGCGTTTAAAAAAATAAATATTCTTACAGTTGCATTACAATTTATTTATAACTGTATTGTATACGTGCTCAAAAACATTTATTATTATAAAAAATTGCGATATACACAAACTAAATAAGTACTAGAAATAAGTATAAACTTGTAATTCCTCAATTTCGACTTCAGAAAGGTTTATATGGATCATTCATGGGATAAGGTGTCACATATTACAATGAAATCCCGAATGATGTTATAATTTTGCCCTTTCACAAATTTAAGACACAATATGTTAAGGACAGACTTTTAACAAAAGGCTATTACACTGTAAACGATTACTTTAATTTTCTATTCAGCACACATAATAATTGTTCTAATGCGTTCATAGTGCCCAAGTAAAACTTTTTAGATTACTTTTGCTTTTATCTTTTTTTTTCTATTATATAAATAATTTCTTAATTTTTATTGTTGTATGTTATTGTTATTGTTGTTATGACTTGGTAACGACTAAAGTTTCATAATGTCGTTACTTCTATAAAAAGATGTGAAGTTTTTTCCGCCCGTTCTTCTCTAGAGCTAAAAGACGTCCTGAATGGGTGCTGTACCCATTCTTATAGAAAAAAAAATTAAATGATTCAAAAAAGTTTTTATAGTAAGTTTACTTGAATAAAGAGAATTTGATTTGATTTCGATTTGATAGAAATCAAGATATCGCCAAAATTCATGGGTATTTTTTTGGCAAGCGTGGTAATTAAGTAAAAACCTGTCAATTGTAGCAATGTCTTGATTTCTATGAAGGCCTTTGCCCAACAGTGGGATAGTATACAGGCTGTACATTTTTATAACAAAATATACACATGGTAGGATACTTAAAGCACTGTTCCGGTTTAACGTTTTCGATTGCGATGAATTCAAGCAGAAATAAGTGAAATTGCTCTTTCCAGAGACGTATATTTAAGTGCTTGTGCCTGTTAAAACTGCTTCTGTACGAGTTTAATATAGGATAGTGTGCATCTGAACCGAATAAAAATGAAGTGACTGCTCAGCCCCCTTACTTGAGATTGGCGCAAAATGTTGGAGTATTGGCCACTTGTCTGACAGCTGACAGAGGAGAATGGATGAAAATAACATTTTGCGCCAATCTCAAGTAAGAGGACTTACGTTGACCAAATGTTCTTGGTTTGGTTGGTGGCATGGCTTGTTAAGTCCGCCTGGCTAGCTACCACCCATTCTATCCAAAATCTAGCGTCATAAAAACGATGTTAATAAAAATGGTTTTGTTCCGAAGTTTAGAGATAAGATAGCCAGTTCCTCAGTGGTAGAGGATTCCGGATAAAGCGCTCTTCCACCTTCGGCATTATCATTACTTGCCATCAGGTGAGATGAAAACAGTTGCTTACCGCTGGATAAAAAAGGAATATATATGGCAGAGGACTGCTTTTGCGGTCCTTATTGCCTAGTCTTTGACTAACGCTACGGGAATAATAGTAGTGATATATATATGTATGTATGTATGAAAACAAAACAAGCTCAGCTGGAATCACATAAGATTTTGCTATCGCATACGCCACGGTTTGTGAAAAAACCCATTACGTTACGGACCCTTCCCGCCGCAGCCTTGAAAGTGGGGCTTAAAGTTTCCCTTTCAAGTACATAATATGAATACAGCATGTTCGAACCCTTCCGTTGCCCTTGTACCCGAAAGTTAACAAAAAGGAAGCGTTTTCACTGACTAACGACATTTTCATCCGATTTTTATGACGCTGAGTTTTTTTTATATTATTGTATAGTTACTTCTAAACTCAGAGACGGTTACTTTACAAGTCATAGTTAGAGATTTTGTACAGATAAAAATAGTAAGGGCTGAGTAAATGCAAGCAAACAATTAAGTACTATAATTACACCATTTCATTCGGTTACGCTCTTATAACGAAAAATAATCTAAAAATAATCCAGAATGTTTAATTATGTTTAACGCCACAATGACCGAGTGTTCAAGCGTTCAAGGCCGACTGGTCAGATTCAGAATTATTTATTTGACAATTGTAGGTTAGATAAACAACGATGTTTAAAAAATTGGTTGCCTGTAAAGTCGGTATACGGGCGAAAGTTTTACGTGACAACGACTTTGAGTGGTAAAATAATTTTAATGTGAATATTCATTCGTATAGTAGGAAGAAGGACGCGTGCCTTTTTACTTTTTATGTCTGCCTCTCTCGCTCTTAGGCGGGCTAACCATGCCCGAGTGGAAGGGACGCGTGCCTCTCACTCGCTCTCATTGTGAGCACATAACGTGAGCGGAGCGTAACGCAGTTTCTTGAAGTTTCACCCGGCAAACCAATTTATAAGACGTTGTCACGTCAAAATTTCTTTTTAGAGTTCAAAAATTACAATTTGCTAAGGTATACAATTAATAAAAGCCTCAATAAATTCGATGAGTTTTAGCTAAGCGACCTGTTGGTCGCTTTCTTCATCTTCTCTAATTCTTCCTTCATCTTCATTAGCCAAAAAACGTCCCACTGTTGGGCACAGGCCACACATGGACAAACTAACCTAATGTAGGTTTAAAAATTCCTCCAAAAAAAAATTGGTTGCCTGTAAAGTCGGTATACGGGCGAAAGTTTTACGTGACAACGACTTTGAGTGGTAAAATAATTTTAATGTGAATATTCATTCGTATAGTAGGAAGAAGGATGAAATAATAGTAACAATTTAAAACATTTATTTATACAAAGAATTATATTTAAAACATTAATTTATACAAAGAATCTCGCACTGAATTTCATATTAACAAAATCTTAGGCGGGCTAACCATGCCCGAGTGGAAGGGACGCGTGCCTCTCACTCGCTCTCATTGTGAGCGCATAACTTGAGCGGAGCGTAACGCAGTTTCTTGAAGTGTCACCCGGCAAACCAATTTATAAGACGTTGTCACGTCAAAATGTTAAATAAAATAATCTTAACCAGTAAGCAATGGACACACGCCACAACTTCTTCATAACTGTATCGGCACTTCGGAGCGGATGCGGCCGCGTGCGCTGTAACCCGATTTATGGGCCCATTGTGCCTCAATGGATGCTAAAAACGACGCCCCATGTATGACGGACATACGGAAGGTTGCAACAAAACTGCCTGCGTCTTATACGACAGTTTGTACGGTTACGTAAGGATCACGTGATTCTATGCAAAAATATAAGGCGACTGCTAGAAACCGCAAGAAACTTCGAGGGCTGGTCAGGTCAAGTGTTTTAAACATGACAAAAATGACAAAAATAGAATTTCGTGCTTTTTAAATTTTTTATTAAATAATTCATTTTGCGAATTTTAATTGGATAGTCTTTGACTGTCTAATTTATTTTAAAGCAATAACATAAGAAAAATACGCACATTTCGTAATATGAAAATAAATGGGGTCTCATTGCAGACTAACGTAGGTACTTATCGCCCGGCTGACGCGGACGCGTCAACAGACGGTTGGGTCAACGACCGGCCGCTGCCCGCGCGTTGTAAATAATCGTTATTTTTAATTGTTTTTCATTTTATTTATCTTATGTTATTGCTTTAAAATAAATTAGATACTCGAAGACTATCTAATTAAAATTCACAAAATGAATTATTTAATTAAAAATAAAAAAGCACGAATTTCTTTTTTGTCATTTTTGTCATGTTTAAAACACTTGACCTGACCAGCCCTTGAAGTTTCTTGCAGTTCTTAGCAGTCGAGTCAACAAACAGTCGAGGAAGAATCTTGGTAGATTTCTTTTCGGTGATATTCGCTTGAGCTCCATTCCGACCGCGCGTTACTTACTAGTCTAGTGCTAGACTAGTCGGTGCCAGATAAACGTGTATAAAAGGTCATCGCTTACCCTGTACCACTGCACGCCGAAACAGGATCGCGTCGAACCGAAATATAAGCTGTTGTATAATAATGTCGTTGCTTTATTTATAATAATATTATTTGCCACAGTTAAAAAATAACGTCCTGAATAGGTGGTAGGTTAAAAATTTGGATTGCTCTAATCTAATGCTAAACGTCCAATATGTAGTCGTAAATCAACGATTTCTAAAATTCTTTTTTATCTTTTAAAAACTCCTCAGAACCCAGTGCTGCCGCAGCTGTGTATAAACAGGGATATATAACCAATAGGTTTTTCGAAAAAAGTATTTGGCAAGATAAGTTTCCACGTCTGTGTGGACCTTGGAGTTCAGGTAATAGTACGTCAAAATACTGGTCGTAACGTACGGCAGGAAAAGTACGTACGAACTGTATTTGTTCGTAACGCACTGGCAGTAAGTTCAGGTTTTGCGTCAACGCACTGAATGTGTTAAAGTGATAACTTAAGTTAACAATTCATTATGATTTATCATTCTTCACCTTTCATCCCAAAAAACGATAAATTACATATAAGTTTTAGCCGTTTGTGTCGCTAGGGGAGAGACACTTGCCCGCCATTTTTGTCTCGTACCAGGATGTGTCTGTTTATACAGAATTCTATGACCACGGCTTATATTTCGGTTCGACGCGACTCTGTTTCGGCGTGCAGTGGTACTGGAGGTAGCGATGCGCGTTTTTCTGGCACAGACTATGCTCGTTAGATTAGTTGACTACAAGTTACCTGTTTTTTATTATTATGATTAGTATTGACGTCAATAAATGCCTGTAAAGGTTTACATTGAATAAATAATTTGACTTTGACTTTGTGTAAACAAACGTATCTCGGTACGAGACGTCCTTGATCCGAAGACTTGGCATATATGACAAACATATATTTTTTTTAATCTATACTAGCGCTTAGGTACCTTTTGACTTTTAATACGTACATGACAAATAAGTACCTACCTTTTTCTTTGTTTTAGTCGGAGAAAATGCTTCTCTGCACTGGCATGGGGCCTCGAGAGGAACGTGAGACACCCCATGCACTGTCCGGGGCTGGAACCCATATGTCCCCACCCGCCCCCCCGTGGGGGGGAAACGGGTGAGTAAGGACATACGGGCCCGACCCGGTAAAAGAACCGACACCTTCCTTCAGAAGCGCTATGCGGCGCCGCGGTACCGTGTTACTACGCCCCGCGGACGCCGCGACGCTACGGACCCAGCTTTACCTGGGTCCCCTACCCCAGGGGAGCAGCCTGGTAGGTTCAGGCTGCTCCCAGACGGGAGGGGGGCCGTGCAATGCAGCCTAGTGCTCCTCTACACTAGGCCGCGGCCCACCCTAAGGGGGGAGGATGGCGGCGTTGTTACGCTGCCTTCTACCCCCCCTCCGCCTACGCCGGATCGGGTCCGCGAGGACATCATCCTCTCGTACCCTCTCCGCCGCTTCCTTGTGTGAGACCACAGTCTCACAGAAGGAAGCCACCGCCCGCCAGGCCACCTCACTCCTGAGCATGGCCCGCACCACCGCGGGCAGGGACAAGTCCTGCCCGACCGCGTCCACCAGAGTGTGGCGCTGCGCAGCCCACGCGCCGCACACCTCAAGGGTGTGCTGCGCCGTGTCCTGCGCAGCCCCACACTCGTGGCACGCCTCCGTCACCTCCCTCCTAGCCCTCCTGTGCAGACTTATTATAGTGATACCTAATTAAGTGGCCTATTTTTGTTTTATTGTGACACGTCATAGTGACTACATCCTGCCTGATGGTAAGCAACCGATGTAGTCCAAAATAACGAAAGCGCTTCTCACCGTGAATAAGCACGGTAACAAGCGCACCATTCATGACGGCCTGCATAAATGCCGTTTCACGCCCCGCTATAAAGAAATAAATATCTTGGTACAAGTGGGGTAAATTTACTTTTATGCACATTTATTTGACACCGACTATAAATACGCGCTTAGTTAGTTAGATGCAAGCGAATATCGCCATATAAATATATAAGTTGACGACCGGAAACTTTCTCGGACGTACACGGCAAGGGGCACATTTTTTTTTGTTTTTTTTTTACATTATTACATAGATTTAGAAGCAGTCCTCTACCATAGTCCACTTTTCACCAAATAGCGACAGCACATGTGCTCAGCGTGACAGTAGTGAGCCCATCGCCGCTCTACGCTGTTGGATGTATGTGCAGTCTTTAGTGCGTTAGTCGCTTTTTACTAAACCCAGAGGGACAGAGGGGGTGGTAGTATTCTTTCACCGTTACGTAACACGGTGAAGTTAAGTGCAGTTTTCATATGGGAAACCCCGTGGTTAGCAGTGAGTTTATAAGCTGATGAGTAATAACAAATTCGTATAATATAACGGTGGGTGTCCGTTCAAAGTATTCAATTTCAGCACTTTCAAAGTTTCATCGTTTTTAAAATGCCTAAGTTTAGCAGCTGTGACGTCAATTCAGATTTGGGGGCGAAGTTTTCTAATGAGGGCATTTAAAATCAAAGGAAGTTGCTCCCCCGATTTTAATTAAGCATTTGCGCGATGAGGAAACACCTACCTCTTCCGAAGAAAAGAAGTTTCATTGCGCACGATAGGAATTGACTTGATTGATGATTTCTGTTGAAGGGAACATGCGAGAAACAGATGAGATGTGGGTCGTATACGCGAAGTTTGTATATATACTCGTACATACTTAGTTTTTATTCAACATTAAAAAATTAAGAGTGAATTCCACCCATCAAACTGAACAACTTTCCCCAAGAAACCTATGTGCAAAAATGACAAAAAAAATTTCGACCTACCAAACAAAACTGTCCGATCAGCTGACGACAATAGTACACGGAAAGAAATTATTAGTTGGTTTTACTATATTTCAACAAAATTTTAGGGTTAATATAGCACCTACTCTTGAGTTTTGTTGAATGAACAAAAACTGTATTGTTGATCAGTTACGGTAATTTGAACTTATTACATTTATTTTTGTTGTTTTAACGTATTTATTTTGTAAATTTAACTTTAAAAATGGTTATTTCAACTACTTGAACAGTAAAATCAACAATTACCTATTGAATTATGCATGAATTGTTACGCCAACACACACAACTGTTTTCATATCAACAAAAACTTTTCTGTGAAAACAACAATTTGTTCATGTTGCTTTAACCCATCACTTTGTTAATTCAACTAATGTGTCGCCAACCCGTGCAAAATCAACCTTTTTGTTCTTTCAGTGTATGGGAGGTCGAAAGTTTTCAGTTTCATGGGTGGAACTCATCCTTCATTTTATATGGTAAATAAAAATTAAAGGTGTATAACACACGACTCTCACGACACTACAATATTATATAGTCACGACTATAATCAGTCAGTCAGAGACTGGGCAATGAAGTCCGCAAAATTCAATCCTTTGCCATAGTCTACGTTTCACCAAACTACAACTGCACATGTGATCAGCGTAATAGGTGGTGAGCCCATCGCCGCTCTATGCTTTTGGATGTAAGTGAATGCAATTTTTAGTCCGTTAGTCGCCTTTTACGACACCCAAAGAAAGAGATGGGTCGAATACGTATTGTACGAGGTCCTCATTGCCTATCTCCAACTCCTAGGGGATATGTAAAAAAGCCAACAGCGCAAGCTTTAGCACCCATATCCTTAACATTTTTTCAAAAAACATTAGATTTCATCAAATCTGGTCCTTCGAACCATCCCTTAACGGACACAGCAACGCCCTTTCAAATTCAGGAACTCACCCCGTACACTTTCATACATTGTTTGGAAACTCATCCGCACTTAACACATTTATTGCCCTCCCAAGACTTGGGCCTTTGTGGGGGAGGGTCATCCGTAACAAGTGTCATATAACTATCTCGATAATAATAAATCCTCCCGCCTTGTCGGACCCTACCTTTTGTGAGTTTGGTCACATATATCCGTTTATTACGTGGCCTTCGCGACGCTGACCTGGTATTACGTTTCGGGGCCTATGATTGAATATTGTACTAATCAAATCAAAGTACTCGTATAGCTTTATTCGTTCAGTTTAACATATATACGTGAAACGTACAATTTTGCAAGAATAGTATGTACGTACATATAAATAATCACGACTATTATCGCCAAAGGCAACGAGGAAAGCAAAAGTCGTCCGCTACCATTTTTTTATTTTTTATCATTGTTATTTGAAAATAATAGAATGCATAGTAATTTCAACTTTTAATCCAATTTAATTTGAAGTAATTTTTTGCTTCGTTAATGAATATGAACTGCCTTTTTAGTTCCACAAAATTAATACCTGTGCTAATACTATGGAGCGACATTGTCAAGTCTGATAAAGCTTCTTATCCCGCTACTGGTGACGTCACTTTGACTTTGATCATTGGTGCCGCCGCCGGTCTCACGCACCGGGATTTTCTAGGGAAGATTTTTCAAATTATTTAATTTATTAAGTACTTGTTTTATTTTTTTTAATATACGTACTTTGATAATAGAACAAAGATAGTTCGTCAATCACAGTTCGTTTATTTGACTTTAAATAATCGTAAAACAATTTTACTTAAAACCTTAAAAAAAATAGGACGAATAATTTTTTAAAATTTGAAAACACGTAATTTTCAAATTTTTTTTTACTTATTTATTTCTAGTTAGTTTATTGACACTAGGAACTTATATAAAACGAAATGGCACCCTTCCACCACGGACCTGATTTTTTTCAGGTCCGTGCCTTGCACCAAAAAAATCTAAACATTTGAAAAATTACAAAGTTTTAGTCAAAAAGCTCATGCAAGTGGTACTTCATGCTCAAGACACAAGAATTTTTGCACTTGTGGCAAGTATATTTTGGTAATCTTATTTTAATACACCGCTGTTCATAAGACATGTTGAAACAAAGTAAAATAATAAATAAATAAATATCTAAAAAATATTATAGATTAGAATCGTAATAAAATACTAAATAGCTACAAGGGCGACCTGATATCCTGTCCCTCAATCCAGTGACCAATATATCACCCACAATCCGGGCAGTTAAGATCGAATCCAGATTCCTTCGTCCCTTGCGAAAGGAAGAAATATGAGCGGTTTAGACGAAAGAGACTTTATGTTGACATAGCGCGGATGTACATTATATTGCGGACTAGTAGTTTCATTGTACAATTTACATAGTCTTTAGGTTGCTTTTTTTAATAGAGTGTTACGGCGTTAGAGTAAATACTCTTGGTTACGGCGTTATTAGAAAAAAAGGAGTAGAAAAAACTTTCACTCTTATGTCACTTTGGAAAATCGATAAATCGTACAACAGCCTTAGCACGTTCCTCTGTAATATACTAACATTTTTAATTACCTACTTAAATAAACTAATCTCGCCTCTGGCCAAATAACACCATCCTTATCAACCTGCTGCACGCGGCGACATAGAGTAAGGAAAGAAATTATATAAATCAGTATTAATCAAAGATATTTAATAATAGTTTAAATGTCTTTGGTATTAATGAAGTGTTTTAGGCTTAGTATCGTGGTATTAAATAAAAAGCTTTGATCTCTGCCTACCGCAGGAAATGGCCGTGAAATTGCTCACAACCTGAAATTAGTTTATTCAGAATCGAGAGTATAATCGACTCCACCCATAAAAAATATGGCTAATGGATGGATAATAAAATAAGTGGGGCGACTAAGGTTTTGAGTACATACTTAATTTAATTAGAGTGTTGAATATATTTTTAATACATCCATACTATACTCTGTACTATTATTCCCGAAGGGTTAGTCAGAGACTATATAAGCAAGGACGCAAAAGCAATCCACTGTCATAGTGTATATCTCACCACATAACAACTGCACATGTGCTCAGCATAATAGGTGGTGAGTATGCTGTTAGATGTATGATCCGCCACCACACAGCTCTACTCGTATATTTATTAATATGCGAGTATATATCATTATGTAAAGTAAATTAATGTCGCCAATACAGGTTATTTTTAAAAAGAATGTGTGAAAGTGCTCGCTTGAAATCGAACACGGACCTCTGGGTATGAGACCGGGTGGTCTACACCACAAGGCGGTAAAGAACTCGTGTGATTTCTGAAACAGGGAAAAGGGTTAGGAAACCTAATAGCTCCCTCTGTTATTTTGCGCCTATAATATCGTACATACACAAATAAAACATTAGACAGTATCGTATAATGTAAAAAAACATTATTATTATTATAGACATTTCGTTATTGGCGCATTCCAGACACCACGAGATAATTGTTAAAAGAGGAAACGAATACGCTTATCGAAAATGAACTCAATTCTTACAATCATAAGGAATAAAGTCCTTGAATCGTCCCCTCTGATGGATGGAAAGTGATTTTGGGGTAACATTGTTGATAAAAGGTTTGCATAAAGAAATGGAAAATAAGGGAATTACTTTTTTATAAGGGTTCCATAACAATTCCTTTTGTTGGGCTTCGAGAAGCGATGATTTAAGTATATTTGGCCAGATTGTTATCGCAAGAACTGTCCGGCGATGTTTATGCTTTACAATTAGATCGTTAGACACAACAATACTTGCCTATTTAGTGGGCACTTATTTAAAAAATAAATCTATTTTTTTAAATTTTTATTATCTACTACGGGTACTACAAAACTATAATACTACAATAAGTGCCAGGTCTTGGCCTTCATCTAACCTGATGGTAAATGACGATAAGGCTGAACGTATCTAGGATCTAGGTTTTGGCATTAGCTCTATCAATGCGGACAAAAAAAACATAAATAATTAACATCATGCGATACGACTCCACTCGCAAAACGAGCCACTTCTAGTGCACGGTGAGCGTAGTATGAATTTATATCCGTAAACTTGCAGTAAACGCAGTTTTTTGTTTGCACTGCACTACACCTGACGCTGTGACTGTGCGCTGTATATATTTCTACCTCCGACTTGTGTTATATTTTTCTACTGTTTAATTTGTCAAAAATGTTATGCTCTCATGGTTAGTGAATAGTTGTTAATTCTTAATGACAATAAATATCTTAAACCTTTAATATACTTACGTATTAAAAAATTAGACGCACTAGACACGATTGAAGACGTTTTAACATAGCTATTGAATTGTGACACAGCATGGGTACATTTGACCCACATGCGATGTGTGACATGTGTGTGATGTGAATATTCTTACCCAACGATCAACGGTACAATCGCAAACATAATAATATACATTAAAATTGTCATAAATGTACGTAGCAATAAATTTTATTTAGGGGTTGGATTAACACGAATAATCGACTTGCTGCGGTCATAAATCGCACGCTGCTGTAGAATTTAATATTAGAAAAGTCCTAAGAAAAGAATCACCCATTGAGATAATTCTGGATCTGAATGGGTGGTAGTAGCTCAGGCGTCGGAAACCATCCATCACCCACCTGAGGGCCATTCGGCAAGGGATTTGGATCTACCTTCAATGCCGCCTTTCGGAATTAAAATTGAAAAGACGTTTAAATAAAATTATAGACATTTTTAACAACACACCGATTTAACGCACCTACTTAATGTTAATAGCAAGTTACTTGTTTGGTACACATATTAAAAAATAATAAAAAATACAAGGGTATCGAAATCGTAGCATATGTTTAGCTGTGGTCTAGCTCTGCCTCCTTTTGAAACATACATACTCGTACATACGTAAATTATAATAAAAACTATTATCCCCGAAGGGTTAGTCAGAGACTATGGGCAATGAGTACCTACAGCAAAAGCAGTCCTCTACCATAGTCCACTTTTCACCAAATAGCAACTGTATGTGCAGTCTTTAGTCCGTTAGTCGCCTTTTACGATACCCAAGGGAAGAGAGGGGGTGGTAGTATTCTTTCACCCTTACGCGACACGGAAAAGGGCGTGGTGTTAGGTATAATGTAAAAAACAAAAAATACAACATTTTTGTGGATAGCTATTCCATCGCTTTTGGTGGCCGAGTGTACCTTTATCCGGAGTTCCGTGGTTCATTACACAGGTTGACCAAAATGTGTTTAGGATTTTCAGATGTTTTAGATTTTATAATTTAAGCAAGCGTATAGAATTAAGAAAATAATAATACTAAAAATCTGCATGAGTTGAGCTGAATGGGCAGGTTTCAAATCAATAGTGTTAGTAATAGTGCAGATTTTTTCAAGGCCTCCAACGTAAAGAACACTGCTAAGTCGAGTCAACAACAAAATTGGTAACTTCTGGCCAATTTAAATAGGCTTATTGTTTCAATAGAAAAATTGACACGAGAAGTATCCAAGGTCGCTCAATACCAATTCTTTGCTTAAACAAACTAAGCCGCTTTCGTTATTCTTTACAAGCTCTTTAAAAACGTTTCTGGCAGTTCCGAAGGGGGCCAAGGGGGGCTTTTAGGGGATTGAATCGTCAAGGCAGCCGTTTGAGGTTTTACTTTGTTATTCCAAATAGGTGCCCGTTTCATTGGCACCGTAAAGATATTTCATTTGACTTGGTGAGTAGTGATGAGAATAGTACTTAGCGCGAATCAGTACTGTGCTTTTGAGATCTTTTCTCCTTTCACTGGATTGGAGCACTCGGCTTTCATACTTTTTGGTATTTATCTACAAAAACGAAAATTAAACGCGCTTTTTCCGAAATCCTAAACTATGAACTCACTTCGAGGTAACTTCTAGGTAACTGTCAATACAAAGCTTCTTACATATTTTATTATTTGTACGACAACATCAAGATTTTATAAATTGAATGTGACTTATAAGTTCAATTAAATAGCCTTTGTAGCGTCCCAGAAATCAAGTCATCGATACTGTTTGAGGGGTTACGCTTTCGGGTCTCCATACATACTTCCAAGTTCAAAATTTTACAAACCAATGAGCTAATTTTCGTTAAACTTAAAGGTTGCTAAAGCTTGTTAAAGTTACATTAAAATAACGTTAATACTACGTTTTTAGCTGAGTCATTGCGACTTAAACTTCGCTATTGAAAGTTTGTAATCAAAATAGCTTAGCTAAATAAACGTTTTTTTAAACGGATTTGAAGACTCGTTGCGTATTGCTTGACTGGAACGTGAGGGTCGAAGTGAACGCGAGTGTAGGATCGAGCGTTAGAAAATCAGAGCCCAGTTGTATGTTCCGAAAAAGTACATAAGCTTGTTGCAGATATTTTCCTCGTATGAAACAGCACCATCGGATCTTACAAGGAATGTTATTAGCAGTGTCTCGTTATTTTTTACAAGTTACATGTTTGTTACATTTTTATTAAATCAATTACATTCTATTCATAATGTTATTAGTATTATGGTTATAATTATAACCACTTTATTGGGTATGTCTGAAAAAAATATATAAATGAATTGTTAAAAAAATTCCAAAGTCTTTTCTCAAGAAAAGGGCTTGTTCACTTATTACCATGGATGCAATAAGACCTTGTATTATTTTGTATTTAAGGCATCCTCAACGCTGAACTAATGAATGTTGATAAGATTGCTGTTTAGTGTAATTTACAGCATAGGATAAAATGTTTACTAGAATTTTTTTTTATTAATTTCAATAATAAAGATAATTCAAGCATCTTTTGGTTTTCCATCTTTGGAATAAATTCCAGCTTTTTACCAGTGATAACCAGTATGATGGCTATGTGAATTACCATCTGCCTGTATCCTTGGCGGGTGAAAAATCTTGAACTTCTATTTCACAAGCTGAAATTCTCATCTATTTCCTTAAAGCTGGGAGCTGGGACGACATAAAATGCAAATTGACTAATGATAATCTTTTGAGCTATAGTACAGGTTCGGCGCGTGCTAGGCTTTTGGCCGTGAGTGAGGCCGGCTACTGGCTTCACGCGTACCTTTCGTCAAATACAGGAACATTTCTTGAGCCTGACACGCTCCGAATCGCAACCTGTCTACGGCTAGGGGTTCCGGTCTGCGTTCCTCATAAATGTCCCTGTGGCAATGATGTCGACAAGCTAGGACATCACGGACTGTCATGCCAAAAAAGTGCAGGTCGCTTCTCGAGACATGCCGCACTTAACGATATCATACGCCGGTCCCTCGCAACCGTCAACGTGCTAAGTCTACTTGAGCCGACTGGTATTGCAAAAGACGATGGCAAGAGACCGGACGGTATGAGTTTGATTCCATGGAAGATGGGCAGGGTGCTGGTATGGGATGCAACTTGTTCAGACACGCTGGCCCCTTCCCATCTACATGGAACCAACAACAGAGCTGGTGCGGCTTGTGAAGCGGCTGAAAAAGCTAAAGCATGCAAATACAGGGGTCTAGGCTCCGAATATGATTTTGTCCCATTCGGTGTCGAGACCCTTGGTCCGTGGGGTCCTAGCGCTATAAGACTTTTTAAGGAAATGGCAAAAAGGTTAGGCAACATCACAGGAGACCGAAGAACTGGCAGCTACCTCGGACAAAGAATTAGTCTTGCTATTCAAAGGGGGAACGCTGCCAGTATCTTCGGAACCTTGCCAAAAGGGACTCCTTTTAATAATATATTTTAGTTTTTATATTATATTTTTAAGGTTTTTAGTTTTAGGTTAATTGTTCTTATATTTTTATATTCCATAATGTATTATCTTGAATACAAATATTTTTCCAAATATAATATAATTTTCCTTAATCGTCTAACCAGAGAGAGATGTGTTTTTTGATTCCCAATAACGATACCATTAAAAGTATCCGTCTCAATAGCTGCATAGCCCTCCAAAATTAATCAGCACGCAATTTTCTCTCATTGTTTGTTCTCATCAAAACCTTCGACGGTACGGTATCTTAGGAGCCGGGCGTATTCATCAAAAAATCCCCCAGCGCGTTGTTTACCGAATTTGGGAAGATCATCTATCATTTGTGTACGGGATGATTAATTACGTAACATTATCGACAGCAACGAGTGCGCTTCTCGGAACTCCATTATATTTTAAGAAGGCATTTCGGCCAGACGAGCAATCTCGGTGTGGCGAGAGCGTTTGATTGATTTTACAGTGAGTAGGTTCGTTATGTTGGACAATAATAAATGGCAGGTTATTGAGTGGTTTGTCCGCCTTCGCTTCCTACTCAGTCAAATACACTTTGAAATGAGCTACTTCGAGTGGATCTGTCAGCGTAATTTTGGTGATTTATCTCACTTTTGTTATGTTTGTTCAAAATAATGTAAGGTAATATATTGTGTATGTTATTAATATATTTTATAAGCAATCTTTGCTTAATGGTCATGATCAATTTACATTAATTTTAATATAGTTCTTTGCTTAAGTTTGGTGCATGTTGTGGCTCCCTTTAACTTAGAATTATATTTAGTTATTGTAATATGTAAAAATTTCTGATTGTAATTTTTTGGTCCTTATACCACTTGTAATATTTGCAAGACTACATAGGTTGTGCAAACGTAATCGAGGAATAACAAAGAACAACAATGTGTTACTTACAAGAAAATACTGTTAATAAAAACTCAATACGAGTATCTCTGGTAGATTTTATTTCGATAAAACTGTGTAGAGGTCTGGAAATCTCTTTCAACCTCTCGGCTTACGCGGCTCTTTGGCAATCAGATACAATAGATTTTATTGACTCAGCCGTAAGCTCAGTACACTGAGATCGCTTCGTCTTTACATGCTTGTACTATGTCGTTACGATATCAAATTGTTTAATAAATCGTTTTACTTCCCCCCTTGGAAGCTGAATTTTGCCATTAGGTCTTTGGCTCGAAGTCCTTGGTACGATTTCTGGGACAAATAAAGTGCGTTTTGGATTTTTCGATGCATAGTTATGATCATCAAGAGTTGTATTTGGCAAGCGTGGTGGTTTCCTTCGCAAAACGTCTTCAATCGTAATATTTATTCAATTATTAATGAATCAGCAGTGAGACAATATATTTTTATAATGTGGAGTCTGAGCAGTATGTATTAGGTAATGGAAGTTCGGTCTTCTCGTAAAAATTAACACGATTATAAGATCACGTCCTCATTTATTAACACCATTGTCACCACAACCATCTTTTCCATACGTCAATAATCTACGTATTTTCGATTCTCAAAATAGAAAAACATTGTCATATGTGTATACCAGTATTAGACCGTACACAGCATAAAACAATTTACTCGTTTAGGGCATATTATTTCAAAACTCAAACTTAAACCCAAGACATTTATTCGATGTAGACAAATAGGCTTAATTTCACTCCTTATATTTTAAAATTATATAACTGCAAGCCACTACAGAGTAGTTAGCCTAATTGATTTTCATTTAACAATAAATCTCGTTGATATTAAGACCCATATTTAGAAAATTTTACCACTCATAAAATATTAAATTGGTGGAAAAACATAGAAAAATTCTTAAAAACCCAAAATGATAAAGCGTTCGTCTTGTGCGTCCGACCCCGGCAGGACTATTTCGGATTTATCAAGGCGAACCCAAATTTTCCGTACACCAAAGTTAGCCGCGCGTTTAACCATAACACCTCGGGGAAGGCGTAAAAAATAACTGTCCATAACGGGCGTCGCCGGCCGTATCGGCGGAACCCGCGATTTATTAGGGTTCGATGCTCGTCCGAACACGTTACGGACGAGATTTTTACAGTTACCTACTACCAGTTGTGCGAAGTCCTGATCGGGTGCTGTACAAGTAATTTTTGAACACTTCCTAGTGTCTGAATAACCCTTCGGGGATAAAAGTTGTGATTAGGTGTATGTATGTAATGTTGTGGAGGAGCTCGATGGCGCAGCGGCTAGCGCGTTCGGCTTGCGAACTTGCCCGTTAAGCAACTTTCGCAATGCCTGGTCGCTGGGTGGGTGACCAAATTTAAAATATCTCGAGCTCCTCCGTGCTTCGGAAGGCACGTTAAGCCGTTGGTTCCGGTGGTGATCGTAAGATGACAGTCGTTAAAACCCACCAACCAGCAGTGGGCCAGCGTGGTGGGTTATGGCCCAATATCCCCTCGTGCATTGTCCACGTGGGAGGCCTGTGCCCAGCAGTGGAACGTTTATAGGCTGATGATGATGATGAATGTCGTTGTGTTGTGTGGTGATGGCTCATCATAAGAAGAATACTGCCAACTCATTTCTTTTGGGTGTCGTAATAGGCGACTAACACACTGCAGACTGCACATACAAACAACAGCATAAAACGGCGATGGGCCCACAACCACAGAATAAATAATAGTACTACGTCCACAACCTCGCTGAGCATATGAGCAGTTGGTATTTGGTGAATTTCCTAGTCTTCGGCTAACCGATATTAAGCGTGCTACAGCTTTAAACGACTGGTTAGAGAACACTATCTGTCACCGTCAACGTCTTTATGATTTAGGTATATTTTAATAGAAAACTTTATATTTATTTAAGTAACTATACGTATGATATTGATAAACCTAAGCATTTTTATTTTTTTTGTTTGGTTATCTCCATAATTCTAATTTATTTAAAATAAAACACCATAACTGCCCTTTTAAATTTAACTTTCTATCCAATCCAACCCGGCTGCCTGGAAGAAATTGCATTTTAGCGATAAGGCCGCCAATTGTATATTACTTTGTGTTTGTCCTTATATTGTTAATATGGTGTACAATGAAGAATATTTTATCTTATCTTATCTTAACCCTTTTGAGTCAATAGTTATAGTGTGTCCGTGAATGTAAGTACTTGCTCACTCCGATGGCTGAGCAGCCCAAAATGTGTCTTGGCCTCCGATGTAGGATTTCGCCACTTGTCTACAAACCTCTGCTTGCCAGCACAGGCATATACAATTCAGAAAGATCCGCCTTCACAAAATCTCTCCAGCGATATCTTTATTAAATGTTAGGAAGAGCTGTGGAAATGCAATGTAATTTTTGGAAGTTTGGAGCTGTCCATGAACAACAATTGCTATTGACTACTTATTTACTTCTTATTTTGTGATTTACTATCACCCGCGACTGCTTTCGCGGAAACAGTTACGTAAAGGATATTATTATTATGTTTTATGCAACGTATAAAATCGGTTTTTAATAGTAATACTCAGTTAAAACGGAGCCAATCCTAACTAATAAACTAAAAAAACTAACAATTAAAGCTTTTATTAAAGTTTTACAGGACTGTACATAACTTAATATGTATAAAAAACTGGACGATATTTATAAACTGACAAGGATAACCTAGGACGCCCCAGGAAACTCTAAAAACCAATGCCTTTATAAAACAGGACGGTTGGAAATTGTGTACAATAAATAATTCAATAGAATGAGTAAGCCATTTTAGGGCAAAGTCCGAAGCAATATTGACGGCGCATTTGTTTAGCGTTCAACGATCCTAATTGGAAAACACGCGACCGCTGCCTGCGTTTAATTACGAAACGTGTGAACTGCACGGTCAGCTTCAGAAGTATCTAGCTTAACAAATTAGTTACCATGTCATACTACTGCATTCATAAACAATGGTAGTACGAACGCCATCGCTCCGACCAAGTTGGTGCGACATGGCATTAACGTGATAAGCTATTTCTGAGGACGTTTAACCACACTAATTGAAAGTCTAATTTTATTTCTTTTTTTTAAGTTTACAAAACTAATAAGATATAAAATATAACAAAAAACATAAAATAAAATAAATAAGAGCTAAATTCATATCTAAAAACGCGTGCACAACACAATTAAATGCTTAGCGTACCTACATCAAAACAAAAACAATATTCGTAATATTTGATTATTTGTGAAGGACGCGGTTCGATTCCCGCCTGCGGTAGACATTTTTTTCAACGTGTCGTTATCTTTGAGTTTATTTTTTCTAATGCAAATAATCATGAATTTATGAAGCAGTCTTATCTCATAGATGTTGGACGAAATGCGTGTTGGACTATATACGAGTCGGACAAAATGAGCGCTATATACGAGTCGGACAAAATGAGCGTTGAAATACCATTTGGACTAACTGCGTATTGGACCTACGGCTAACAAATCTTCAAATGTTAAAAATATTGTAAAATATTTTCCATCAGATCTCTAAGGGTGTTTTAAGAGGTTTAATAAGACAATGTTTGCTATTAAACATAAAGTCAAAAGCATGAAAAATTTCGTCAGGTCTTACCAATACGTCGGTGGTGGAATGGTCAACGCAGCCGCCCGGATTGCGGAGGACGCAGGTTCGATTACCAATATTATCAAATTAAAACTACTTAAAAAACGAAAAAAGTAACAAAGTATAAATAATAAAATATAAACAATATTTAATATTTATTATACCAAAATATTTCCAATTTCCAATGCCTGTTATTTATATAAGAGGAAAGCGCCCGGCAAATAATCTATACTTGCACGAAGTTTAATTAATGTAGGCAAAGTTGGCTATAAGAAGATTGATTGATGAGATTGAGATGCTTATAAATATTGGCTATATCTAGACGACGCGATAGCTGCCGATAGATTTGGATGTGATGTTTCGACAAGTTTTGATGCTACACTTTTTCTTGTTATTTATTACATTACGGAACGCCTTGGAGGCCGAGCGGCAAGCGCTCGGTCCGATACCCAGAGGCCCTTAGTTCGATTCGACAAATCAAGCATAGTGTTTCATATTTTTGATGCACATCCCAGCTTTGTGATCCATTTGCGGTGATTAGGACAAAACTCATTAATTGTTTCGGTGATTTAATTTGGACGATGGAGGCATTTCTCTGTCAGTGGGACAGTATAAAACATACATACATACATAATATACATACATAAATTCACGACTATTATTACCGAAGGGTTAGTCAGAGTCTAGGTAATGAGGGCCTCAAAAGCAGTGCACTGCCTTATAGTCCACTTACCCAACAAACGTTTGCGGTTAACTTTTTACCCATTTTTTTTATCTTTTTGCCAACTGTTTATTATTAATAAGACTGCTTACTCGTGGCGGATCTCTGTGTAGAGCGTTTTATCTGATCCTAAACATTTATAACACACTTTCCTAAAGACTGCTCAGTTGCTTACAATCTCTTTTTCTTTTAACCAAGATTAGTCATTAACAGTAATACTTAGAACCAGAGACAGCCATCTCATGTCGTTAGGAAAACAATTACACCATTAAGCAGTAAATGCTGAGCCCTTTTCTGCGCCGTTTAAGCCGCTCAAAATAACGCTAATTCCTGTGAAGAGGAACCAGTGCCGTATTAAGGGCTATACTTAGCTACTTTAGGCTTACGATCAAACGCCAAAGATTTATAATTAATTTGTTGGTTTAACGGGGCGTTCCCGTCAAATCTGTAAGTGCGTCAAAGAAATTATTTAAAAAGGCGTAGGGACACGCTCGCGTAATGACCCTAAAATATCTGCCTGCTTTAGGACTATGGCATGGGGAACTACTAAATTTCTGGTTATCAACTAACCCGGTAAGCCATGAGGATAGCGGCTTATTAAAAGAATACTAGCAACCATTCTCTTCCCTTGGGTGTTGTAAAGACTACTAACGGACTATATACTCCACATACACAGAATAGAGCCCATCGATGGACTCAACACCAATCACACTGAGCACATGTTCAATTGTAATTTGGTGAAACATGGATTGTGGCAGTGGACTGCTCTTGCGGTCCTCATTGCCTAGTCTCTGACTAACCCTTCGGGGATAATAGTCGTGAATTTATGCAAGTATGTATGTTCTATCCCGGTAAAGCCGTCATAGGTAATGAATAGATAAATCAATGAAAAAAAACGAATTTAATGTTTGTAAACCGTGTCACGTGGCGGTGAAAGAATACTACCACCCTCTTCCCTTGGTAAAATGTTACTAAAGGACTAAAGTGTACTGCACACATCCAACAGCAACAGCGGCGATAGGCTCACCACCTATCACGTTGAGCACATGTTCAGTTGTAATTTCTTGAAACGTGGACTATGGCAGTGAACTGCTTCTGCGGACCTCAATGCCCAGTCAAAGACTAGTCTATTTATTTATTTATTTATTTAAGGCACGGCAACAGAACACAAATCATATTTCAACATCAACACAATAAAAATAATATGCAGTTAAATTTGCATTCCGATTGCAGCCGAGCACGGCGCTTAATGGATATCGTGCACACATAAAAAACAAGAAAAAGAAGCTAAAATTAAATATTCAATAAATTCAAGATAATATAATTAAAATAAAATCAAAATATTAAATTAAATTAAATTATTAAATTAAATCAAATCAAATTAAATTAAAATAATTAGTGACAAAAAATCAAAGATATAATAAAAATAATAAATCAGAGATACATGCGACATTTTACAACTTACTTTTACATATTTTAAGGTAGGTTGAAAGAGAAAGCGAGAAAATATCTAAGTCCTCAGTGATATTATTGTAGGCTCTGGACATTCGTAAAATAGGGTCATTGTATGTAACAATGGTTCTGCATGTTGGTAAGGAAAACAGTTTTTGTGTTCTCTTGCCACCGCCTATTTTAAATGAGAAACAACTCAAAAGCTCACTGGTGTCCCAGTCGGAGTTTATGATCTTGTAAAGTGTAGATAGGTCGGCTATGTCTCGCCTCGACTGAAGGGTGCTCACCCTAAAATGTTCGAGTCGAGCCTCATATGTGTCCAGCCTACGCCTTAGACCAAACTTCGCACTTAAGTATCGAAGGAAGCGCTTCTGAATAGCCTCTATTCTGTCCATGTGAACAGCATATGAGGGCGACCAAATCACCGCGCAATATTCCAGTATGCTTCTGACCAATGCGAAGAAAAGCGTCAAAATGCTTGTAGGATTTCTAAATGGCCTTATTGTTCTGAAGATGAATCCAATCATTCTGACATTTACTCATCACTACGACACAATGTGATCGTAGTGATGAGTAAATGTCAGCTTACTGTCCAAGAACACTCCAAGATCCCTGACCACAATCTGACGAGTTACTACTTCCTTTTCGATTATGTACGTGTGGTATATTAAATAACGAGATTAAATAACACTTCGAGATATTTAAGGACATGTTATTCTTTAGACACCATTGATACAGTCGGTTAATGTCGCTTTGTAAGGCTGCACAGTCTTTGTCTGACTGAACCTCGCAGTATATCTTAATGTCATCAGCGTAAGCAAGACAATTGCACGAGATTAACTCAATCAAATCGTTTATAAACATAATGAACAACAGAGGACCCAGGTTGGAACCTTATGGGACACCCGACCTGGGCACAAATGGAGCGGACTCATATCCGTAAACTCTTACAATTTGCGTTTGATTAGACAAGTATGACGTTAGCCAACGCAAAAGGGAGCCATGAATGCCAAGGTGATATGCTTTCCGAATTAAGATATTGTGATCAACCTTATCGAATGCTTTTGCGAAATCTGTGTATATGGAATCGACTTGTATACGCTTATCAAAGGCAATTTTCAAATAATGAACGTACCACAAAAGATTCGAACATGTGGAACATCCCTGGAAGAAACCGTGTTGTCTGTGACTTATTAAGTGCTTTAAATGAAAGCTTAAGTGCCTATATACTAAACCCTCAAGTAATTTTGAAAAACAGCATAAAATGCTAATTGGTCTGTATTTTGTTACGTCTGTTTTGATGCCCGACTTATGAATAGGAACTACATTTGCTTTTTTCCAGGATACTGGAAATTGACCTGCACTGAGACTTTTATTGAATAATATGCACAGAGGTTTAACTATAGCGCTTGCACACGCCTTAGCAAAGAGTGGAGGAATACCGTCCGGGCCCGGACCCTTGGACACATCCAGTGACTTAAGAGCCAATTCCACTTCCTTCTCCGTGACGACGATTGTTAAAATAGCGGAACAGGATTCGGGGAAGTCAGGTGCGTAGGTTTCTCCGGAGGGATCGTTATATACCGAGGCAAAATGTTTAGCAAAAAGACTGGCAATATCGCCGCCGTTCTCGGCAGAGTCACAGCCATAGGACATTTGGCTAGGTAAATTATTTGTGGTTTTCTTTGACCTTGTGTAACTCCAAAATAACTTCATGTCGCTTTTTAGGCTGTTCTCAACTCTATAAATATAAGATTTAAAATTTAGGTCGTAAGCGGTTTTAACCCTTGACCTAAGCATCGAAAAGGCATCGAAGTCGCACGGATTACCGAATCGTTTATATTTTGTGTGAAATTTATCCTTTTCCTTAATCATCTTGATTAGAGAGTGGGAGAACCATGATGGATAGGATTTTTTAGTTTTGGTTTTAGGGGTATGTTTTTCTATGCAGGCCCATAAGTGCCCAGAGAACACTTGCAAGAATTCGTCACAGCTCAACCCCGCGTGACAGTCCCAGTTTATTTGAGAGAGTTCCGCAATACAACTAGGATAGTCAGTTTTATGGAACCGAAATCTAGTCTCATTCTTTTCTTTTAATGTAGGTGTTGTATCACATTTTATGGTGATTTCTAAAGGTGGATGGTGGCTGTCACGCTGAGTTAAGGCCTGAGATTCAGTCACCTCGCAAAATAAATTGGACTGACTGAGAACAAGATCTAGAATTCTCTCGTTAGCGTTTTTTACAAGATTCCATTGAGTCAGATTTGCTCTTTGAAGGAACTCCTGCAGAGCCAAAATCTTACTACTTGAGGTACCAACAGTAGAGGAGGGGCAGGCCCAGTCAATACCTGGGATGTTGAAATCGCCCACAATTAGTGTCTCGGTGCCAGAAGATGACCGAACAATGCTTTCGCAATTATCAAGGAACTCTGAGATATCATCATGACCAAGATATGATGGTAGATAAACAGTACAAAGATTTAGACTAATGCTTTTAAAACGTATGTTTACCTATATGCTCTCAACGGATGTCTGCCACTGAGTTTTCTCACAGGATAGAAAACTTTTTTTGACTGCAATGAGCACCCCTCCGCCGTGAGATTTTTTATATTTGGTCATAAAACTATGTGATCTGTCCCTACGATAAATAGTGTATCTCTGATCAAATAACTCCGACGAAGACACAGAATCGTCGAGCCATGTTTCACACAAACATATGATATCGTAGTTGTTCAATAATATAGAGTTTAGTACATCAAGGGCTTTTGTTTTTAGCCCTCTCACATTTTGGAAATAAATTGAAATGGAACTCATTAATTGGCTAGAATTAAGGTACATAAAATAGCATCACAATCACACAATAAAAAAAAATCAAAAATAATTCAAAATCAAATGACTAACAGAAACATCAAGAATAGTATACCCAAATGAAACGCTAGTCCAGACCCTGTAGAGTATGTTCGTATCTAACGTGTACAAAAGATGAGGTTTCATTTTTGCGCATAAAGATTCGGTCATTCCGTACCCATACAAATTTGTATGACAGTTCTTTAGCTCGAGCTCTAGTAGCCGCATGAAGTGCTTTATTAGCCGGAGAAAGATGTTCGGACACGTAGACCGGAGCATTGTCGCCGCCAATTCCTAGTAGAGAAGAGCAGAGCTTGTTGCGGGGGTTGGACTTGTTGTAGCGTGTTACTGCTGAATAGAATTCGTCACGACAACGCATCCTCCTTAATTTCACCACGATAGCTTTTGGTCTCTTATTGTCTTTGCTTATACTAGCTACTCGTGAGCAATTCAATATGTCTGTGTCATCCATCTTTAGAGAAACAACTTCCGCGATTTTTTTAATAATCTGCACGACGTTCTCATTTTTATGCTGAGGTGCTCCCTGTATTTCTATATTGCTATCTCTTTGTTGTTGCTCCATTATATTCAAACGGTCTGACAAAGCCGTGACTGAGGATCGGAGTTGGGTGCATTCGGCCTGCATGCTTTTGTAGTCGTTGACTAACGAGCTGGTAGTTTTAATTATATCATCGTACTGCTTACTGACGTAATTAACACTTTCCTGTAGTGCGCTCAACTGAGCTTTAATAGGTGTTAGCTCTGACCTAATTGTGGCTTGAATGAGTCGTTGAAGATTAGCATCCACTTCTAAAGAAGACCCGGCATTTGAAGAAGACTTTTGTTTGTTGCGCAATGTTATATTTTCTTTAGGATAATCGGGCTTGTCGTCTTGGGGCCCGTCGCGGCGGACTGGTGTCTTTGAGTTATCACCCTTCGGTAATTTGGCTTGACATCCGGGGCATATCCAAGAAGTTTTTTCCTTTCCTGTTGGCCCATATAAGCTGGAAAATTGCTTCTCTGATACATTAGCACATACCAGATCATACGTGCCACTGCATGTGCGGCATTTTAAAAATTCTTTACCTGTAATAATATTTGGACACCCTGCACAGGTGTTGGTACTTTTTGATGCCATAATAGTGTGTTATCTCACTTTTTCCTTATTCAACTATGATTCTTAGATAGCGACTAATTTATTAATAAATTATTCAGATGCAACAAAACAAAATCAAACAGAAAACACAACAAAAAGTGTGTTGCTTGGTCGGAGGCGCGAACTCAGAACCACTGAGTGCAATGTTTAAGCGCGATGCCGCAGAGCCAGCGGTCGTTCACGTGAAGTGACGAAATAGGCGTACCGCATCGACAGTGTCAGATAGTCTAACTAAAGGATCTATAATCGACCAAACCTTCTAATTTCAAGGTCACGGTAGTCGTCGCTTGTTGTGTGTTGTTGATGTTGTTTGAAATTTTACACTTGTAACGTTAATGTTTCGATATTCACCCAAAATCACCAAAAGTCCGACGTTGTTCACTAGACACTTTTCACCACTCTTCTTTATGAGTTAAGGGGAGGTTTTTGATCCACAATAATGTTAAGTATATGCCCTCTAAATATTTTTGCAAATTAAAAATCGTCGAGCACGGTCTTTATGAGTGTTGACCGCTCGGGCGGCGTTCGCGCATCTATGACCAACCCTTAGGGAATAATGGTTGTGAGTGTATGTATGTAGGTACAATGGCGAACGCCGTCGCTTTACCAGTCTAAAGGTCAAAATCCCTTGCACACCGCGTCGTCTATTTGGTACGGGCGATTTTCGTATGAACGCACCATCCGCCCTGGTCTAAAAGCTAGCTACGGAAATAGGTATACAATTTATAGAGCAACGAAATCCCTCTAGTTAGTATGCACCAAACTCAGAGCTCTATAAATTGTATACCTTCAATTGATTTTACAACCCCTTCGTTGCCCATCCACTCTCACACCCACCGCTAAAAAGCTGCCAGGCGCTCGAATTAATTAATAATGATAATATGGCATACTAACTAGAGGGATTTCGTTGCTCTATAAATTGTATACCTATTTCCGTAGCTAGCTCTTCGTCTACCCGGGTACGTACCCGGGTGGATGGTGCGCTTCATTCGAAAATCGCTGCAAAGTGGTAAAGCGACCGTGACCCCGAACGTACATGCACTGGTACATACCAATCCGGTAATGCCACGGCCTATTGATAATCCTATAGGGTTACTGGTTTCCTGCTGCTCTAGGACTGACACCACTTTTCTTTTAATTTGGGTCAAAAAAACAATGTGTATGTTTACGATAAAAACATGTTATAAGATATGCCATTATGCCAAATGACAAACTAATTATGAAGAAAATTAAGAAAATAATAAAATAATAAAAATTACAAATACAATACATTATTATCTATCATGTGAATTTATGTGACATCTAATATTTCTTCCAATTGTTTTTAAATGCACTAAGAGGTGTGGAGAATAATCAATTGAGTTGAAGTTGAGTGTTCTGAAGGATAAACGTGTAAGTGCGTTTACATATTTCGCTTTGTTTGCGCCATCGCGCAACGGAATAGAGTACATATTAGAATGCACTAAGCCGTCGCGCCGCCATGTTGACGGCCGGCGTCGCGCCAGGGTGAGTAGCCCTTGACAGCTCAAGACGAGATTACGCGTCGCGCGCCCTTGAACACAGCCTTCGAAATAAGCAGTACATAGTACATAGCATATGTGTAAGGTTACGCCTAACGAACCGCCCCTAGTGAATAGTTTCGTGTAGTGACTGTGCGCCAGGAAACCAACATCGCCGCCCTCAAGCCTCGCCGCCCGTGGTCAGCTCGACCGCCGGTTCCTGACTCATCACCCCGGTAAGTTCCTTTCCACCTCCCGCCTAACAATCTTTACTCTGCCTTCTTTACTCTGCTGTATTCGGCGGTGTCTCCTGACCCGCGAGTACATTTTGGTTCAATCGAGCGCGGAATAACCGCTAAGGTTCAGCCCTAATCTGAACCTAACTTTCTTTTAATTATCAATTTTAATACAGTCCGCAAAAGATAATTATCTCCGCCCATATTCTTGTTCTATTTCTGAATCTTATATCTAATTCGTGCCATCATTTCGGAATTCATTTATTCACATAACTTTACCCTGCCCCAATAAAAATTTGGTGAGGTAGGTGTAATTTGTTTGTGGTAGGATTGCGACCACACAACATCCGAATTATGTTGACGCAATTATTTCTGCATGTTGTTTTTATGTTGCTTTCGTGTATGCATCCGGTATTCTGAACCAGGATCACAGAACTATTGTGTCATACAATGTTGTTGTGCCTAATTCGTGCTTGAAATAATTAACACTGCATAAAGTGATTCAGCTTAGTTATTTGGCCTTTATTTTAATTTTTTCATGCCATGTTTATCGGCTGCAGGTGTATTTTTCTTACATAATAATACAACAAGATTTAATTTTTTTTTTTGAGAGTTAATTTTTAATTTTATTGTTTTGATTGTTGCCTTTGCGAGCGGCTCAGATCTCGTGCATGCTCACCACGCGTGCCAAATAGCGTGCTTTATTTTTTCACCCGTGTTAATTTTGTATCTATTTTTTATTTTTTATTTTTGCCTTTGCGATCGGCTCATTCGTGGTGCGTGCTCACCACATGACCGTAGTGTGTTTCATTTAGTTTCATCAGTTTTTTTTTTATATCGCTTACGGCTATTTGCGTGCGTCGCCTTCGCTTCTACACACGTTAAGTTTAATTAAATTTTTATGATTAGTTTATTTTTATTTTTTTTTGCTTGCGACTGACTCATTCTTCGCGCCAGTGTCGGCAACAGGTCTGCCCGATTGTGAGCGCCTTGCCCAACAGTGGGCTACGGATAACGTGATTCTTTTGTTTTTGTTGTTTTTGTTTGTTTTTTGCTTGCGGTCGGCTAATGTTACGTACGCGCGTTCAATAAGCATACATACATATACACAGACATACCGACACATACACGCGCTTGCCCACCCGTAGGCCATATACAAGGCGCCCCAACTTAGTTTTGCTTTCTTTATTGTTGCGATAATTTTAGCCCATTTGCTCTTACCTTAGTAAACAAATACCTCCAGCCCAACTATAGAATATACAGGGTGTTGTTCTTTTTACTGCCTTTAAATTTGTTTAATTTTTTATTTTTTTATTTTTTTATTATTTTTGTTGTCTCCTTTTATTCATCGCAATGCCGACCAAGTCACAAGCCGCGATATTTAGGGAGGCCGCCAAAGCTTTACACCAGCTCCTAGAGGTGGGATCAATGATCATTGCTGGCGACACCAAACATTCCATAACGGAATTTAACGTGCGTTTCGCACAGATACAGGGTATAAAGGAGAAGCTGGACTCAGTGTACTACAACATTCTCGACGAAGAGAACTTAGACGAGGGGGTTGAGAGGACATACACTGAGAACCACACAAAAGCCTCCGGAGCATACCTGGGGATACTTGTGGCTAGGGAGGAAATCTCACCCTCTTCCACGTCGTCCCCAACCCATAGCGCTCAGCCCAGTTTCGGCGTCAATACGCCCACCGCCGTCCTCCCCAAGATAGCGCTGCCCAGGTTCAGCTCAAAAGTGGAGGACTGGCCTTCCTTCATTGCGCTGTTTAGAAGTTTGACTGACGACATGGCGACCCTGTCGGACGCAGTCAAGCTCCACTACCTGTTCTCAAGTCTCAGCGGTGAGGCATTAAGTATGGTGTCCCACTTAAAGGTCACCAATGAAAATTTTGCCGTGGCCATGGACATCCTTACAAAGCGATACGAGAACCGCCGGGTTCTCATCGATAGTTTCGTCGACATAATCCTGGGGCTGCCGAGCATCCACACGCGCTCTAACATACGCACACTTTTCCTCACTCCGCTGGTGTCCGCCCAGTGTGCTCTTAGTAATTTGGATCTGCCCATAGGAGACGACTACGTGTTTGTGTCGATAGTGGTGCGAAAGCTTAAGGGTGAGCTCCGCACGTTATTTGAGCGCAGACACGGGTCTAGCAGCACCCTGCCCACGTTGAGTGACCTCATCTCCTACCTCGAGGAGCACGCGCGCTGTGTGGAGACAGAGTTCTCCAACGTAGCCCAGCCGCAGCCCATTCACGCCCTGCCCGGCCCTTCTCGTAGCCGCGCGCCTCCACAGTTGCCCCATCGCACTTATGCTCAGATGGCTCAGCAACAACCCGACCATTACCGTGGCCGCTACTCAGCTCCATCGCCTCACCGCGCCTACGATCAGCCTACTCACCAACCGTTCCGCCCAGAGCAACAAATGCGTCACCGCCCATCCACCTCCCCGGCTCGCAGTCAGCCCTTCCCCGTCTACTCGGCCTACCAGCAAAGCTGCTCCTCATCATCGTCATCGTCCTCTTCCTCACGCTCGACGCCCTACTGTCCCTATTGTGCCATTAGGGGACATACGCTCATGACGTGCAGCTGGTACAATGCCCAGCCAACACAGGGCCGTTGGGACTTCGTACAGGCACGCGAGCGCTGCCAGCGTTGTCTCGGCCGTCACTACGAGAGCGAGTGCAGGTCAAGGGGGGCATGCAAGAACTGTGGGAGTACGAACCACCACACGTCCCTCCATCGACCAGACGGCCCAACGCACTCAGCTCATTCGTCGTCTGTACATGTGCCCCCACCACAGCTGACAGAGCACTCGAGGGAGCGTCCCAGAAACAGCAGGCGGCACGAACCCGCACATGCCAAACAGGCGCAACCCAGCTCTGCTCACAGAGCCAGCCCGCCCAGGTCCGGTTCGCCAGGTAGGCCCCGCGAACGCCGCCAACAATTATGACTCCCTACTATCACAGAGCACCCTAGCGAAGAGGTAGATTTAGCCCATGCCCAGTCAACCCATGCCCACACAGCTGATACATACTCAGCTCATACAATTTCAGCTGATTTTCAATCAGCTCACTCACCTTCTGTGCCCACTGGCACACCCATTTTGTTGCCAACCGTCTCACTAAGAGTCGCGGACGTACATGGCCATCTTCACACAGCCAGGGCTTTATTGGACTGTGGCAGTATGCTGACGTTAATAACGTCACGCATGGCACGACTTTTGAACCTGCCATTAAAACCCACTTCTTTAAAAATTACAGGAGTTGGGAACCAGCACAAACATGAGTCAAAGGCGGCAATAACAATAGTATGCCGACCCACTCACAATGATACTCCTACAATTACTGCCACAGCTCACATTTTAAAAAACGTCACTGGCTACCTTCCTTTAGAGAAGGTACCAAACATTTCCCACGTACTAGGCCAGCCACCCGTGCCATTGGCTGACCAGCTTTACCACACACCAGCCCCGATCGACCTCTTATTGGGGTCGGACGTTCTTGGCCAGGTGTTGGACGGGACTAAGGTCTCGTTGGGCCCGGGCAAGCCCATAGCCTTCGGCACGATTTTCGACTTCGCGTTGATAGGACCCATTGAGGACTTGTATGCGCAGCCGGCGCAGCAGGTTAACTCAGCTCACGTCGTCAGCCCACAACCAGACTCAGCTGAATCAGCCCAGGACATACGTCAGAGTCTGGAAAGGTTCTGGGAGTCTGAGGAGCCCCTCCCTCAATCTCACACTCATAATGATCCCCTGGAGGAACAATGCGAGGAAATCTTCCGCTCTACCACTACACGCGATCCATCAGGCAGATATACGGTTGCTCTGCCCTTTCTAAAGGACGCCCCTCAACTAGGCAAAACTCACCCTATCGCGTTACGCAGATTCCTCAATATTGAGAAGAAACTAATGGCGAACCCGTCTCTGCGTTCTAAATACGTCGACTTTATGGCCGAATACATCGACTTAGGGCACATGGCTCCCTGTCACCCAAATACATTCGCCCATAAACCGCACTTCTACATCCCTCACCATGGCGTATTTAAGTCAGGGTCGGACAAGCTGCGCATTGTTTTTGATGGTAGCTGCAAAAGCTCCAATGGTGTCAGCATAAATGAATGCCTACACACAGGCCCCGCCCTTCAACAGGACATTGTGGACATCATCATGTCCTTCAGAACGCATCCAGTCGTTTTCAGCACTGACATCCAGAGGATGTTCAGAAATGTGCTGGTTGCCTCAGACCAGAGACGGTATCAGCTGATACTATGGCGGTCCTCACCAGATCACCCTCTGCTCACCTACGCCCTCAATACAGTCACGTACGGCTTAAGATCAAGCCCATATCATGCAATCCGCACCCTGCTCCAGCTGGCTGATGATGAAGGCCATCGCTACCCTGGAGCCGCTCAGGTTCTTCGCAAGTCTATCTTCGTTGATGACATCTTGTGTGGTCATGACACAGTTGAATCCGCCCAAGCACTTCAGGACGAGTTGATAAGTCTGCTAGACCTAGGCGGCTTTCAGCTCAGTAAGTGGACATCTAACTCGCCTAAGCTGCTCGAGAGATTTCCCGACAACCAATGTGACATGCCCAAGGACTTCGACATGAACCCAGAATCCACGTCCATTAAGGTCTTGGGTATACAGTGGAGCCCTCAGTCAGACGAGTTCACTTACCGCATCTCTCTGCCCCCCATCACACATGTCACAAAGCGGTCTATTTTAAGCACCGTAGCCTCACTTTATGACCCAAACGGCTGGGTTTCGCCCGTTATCTTCCGCGCAAAGCTGCTGCTCCAGCAATTGTGGCTACTGAAGCTGGAATGGGATGAGCCCACTCCCTCTGAAGTACAAACGGAGTGGCACCACATCTCAGAGGATCTACCGCTGTTGGCTAGCACTCGTTTCCCTCGGCACATTTGTGCAAACAAAGGCTCAGCTGCATACTCGCTTCACGGGTTTGCAGATGCCTCTAAAGCCGGGTTTGCCGCCGTTGTTTAACTCCGTGAGCTCGATGCCTCCGGAGATGCTGTGGTACACTTGATTGTCGCCAAGTCGCGAGTCGCACCAATCAAGAACCGCCTCACAATCCCCAAGTTAGAGTTGTCGGCCGCCACTCTACTCTCCCAGCTCATGATCCGTGTGTCGGTTCAGTTATCGGCCCATATCAGTATACAACAACACATATGTTGGTCAGACAGTACGATAGTCCTGGCCTGGCTCAATACACCGCCTCACCGTCTTCAACCCTTTGAAGCCAACAGGGTAGTCAAAATTAGCTCAGGCTCACCAGAATGTACCTGGCGACACGTACCTTCTGAGCTCAACCCGGCAGATTGCGCAAGCAGAGGAATGTCTGCGCAATCCCTGTCAGCCCACGACCTATGGTGGTCTCCCACGTGGCTTGGACAGCCTTGTGAGTCTTGGCCTGCGATGCCCTTAGCTCTGGGCCATCACGCCCTGCCCGGCCTTAAGCCCAAACACGTCCCGTCACTGGTCACAGTGCCCGGTCTTGACTTTGACCTGCTCACTCGGTTCAGTTCACTAGACAAGCTCGTCGGAGTGACAGCTTGTCTAAAACGCTTTCTGCACAACTGCAGACACCACCCAGATTCGCGACGCTCAGGCCCCTTGTACGTCAGTGAACGAAGAGAGGCCCTACTTTACTGGGTGCGCAGTGTCCAGCACAATGAGTTTGCGGAGGACATCCACCGCCTTCAAACTGGCAAAATCTGCTCCGTCAGACTCCAGCGGCTGTCACCTCTCATTAAAGATGAGCTCCTTAGAGTTGGTGGACGACTGTCCCATGCGTCTATCCGATATGACGCGCAGCACCCGCTCATACTTCCCAGCTCTAGCCCACTTGTAGACCTTATCATTGACCACTACCACAAAATACACTGCCATCCTGGCGCTGACACTTTACACGCTATCCTACGCCAACAATTTTGGATATTGTCCGCGCGCCGTATTATTAGACACCGAGTTTTTAAATGCATTAGATGCTTTCGATGCCGGGCCCAGCCGCAAGCGCCCTTCATGGCCGACCTGCCAGCCGATAGAGTTACGCCTCAGCCAGTATTTAGTCAAGTCACGACCGATTTAGCCGGACCATTCCTCGTTAAATCTAGTACCCTACGTAATGTTAAACTCTTAAAAGCGTACTTTTGTATATTCGTGTGCCTCTCGACTAAGGCGGTTCATTTGGAACCGGTCTCGGACCTCAGCACGGAAGCGTTCCTCGCGGCATTACAGCGTTTTATAGCCCGCCGCGGTGCCCCGGTTCTCATCCGCTCGGACTGCGGTACAAATTATGTAGGCGCTAAAAATCAGCTCATCGAAGTACAAAACTTTCTTGCCTTAAACAATGACACGATTGCGCACAGGCTCGCTGGTCAGCACATTACTTGGTTGTTAAACGTCCCTAAGGGACCATGGTTCGGTGCGTTACATGAGATCAACGTAAAATCAACAAAGCAACTTTTATATCGCGTAATTGGCGAACAGCACCTCACATTCGAGGAATTCTCCACACTTTTAGCTCGAATTGAAGCGGTCCTCAACTCAAGACCTCTCTGCCCACTTTCGTCTGATCCTTCAGACTTTGAGCCGCTTACAGCCGGACATTTCCTTATAGGCCGCCCACTAACGGCCCTTCCCGAACTATCCGTGGAAGATAGGCCGATCTCCACACGTAGGCGATTCCAGATGGTACAGGCCCTATCCCAGCGCTTCTGGACGCTGTGGACCCAGTCCTACCTGCATACCCTTCAAACCCGCTCCAAATGGTTGTCCCCATCCTCCCCTCCCCGAGTCGGCGAGCTCGTCCTCATCAAGGAGGACAACCTGCCTGCCCTTCAATGGAGACTGGGGCGCATTACTCGCACCCTGCCTGGGAAGGATGGCGTCGTGCGGGTGGTGGACCTGGACACCGCCAATGGACACCTCCGGAGGCCTGTGTTCAAGATTGCCAGGCTCCCTCTGGATGAGACCACCCCTAGGCCCCGGGAAGATGTTTGCGCCATCGCGCAACGGAATAGAGTACATATTAGAATGCACTAAGCCGTCGCGCCGCCATGTTGACGGCCGGCGTCGCGCCAGGGTGAGTAGCCCTTGACAGCTCAAGACGAGATTACGCGTCGCGCGCCCTTGAACACAGCCTTCGAAATAAGCAGTACATAGTACATAGCATATGTGTAAGGTTACGCCTAACGAACCGCCCCTAGTGAATAGTTTCGTGTAGTGACTGTGCGCCAGGAAACCAACATCGCCGCCCTCAAGCCTCGCCGCCCGTGGTCAGCTCGACCGCCGGTTCCTGACTCATCACCCCGGTAAGTTCCTTTCCACCTCCCGCCTAACAATCTTTACTCTGCCTTCTTTACTCTGCTGTATTCGGCGGTGTCTCCTGACCCGCGAGTACACGCTTTGTCGTCACTTTCGTTTAAAAGTTGGAAGTAGTTGTACCTATTTATTATAAATAAAGTTATATCATCAAATAAGTACACTTAAACTATTGCATTATTTTTATACATGAGCATTTTGCTCACGCGCGCCTTGCTGCGTCACATTTCAAGACACGCCATCTTAACGGGTAATAAATGTATCGCTACGACCCTTAATACATCCCCGTACGTTACATTAAATCCTTTGTGCGTATTGATTAAACATGTTACTTGAAGCACCTGGTAATTAACCGACGACGGAAGACGCACTAATTCGTGATCTAATTAAGATATTCCCGGGCGTATGGACGATGAAACACTGATGTCGCGTAAGGGAACAACGTTGTATTTGCCGTATTATAAATGGATGTCGATATGAGACAAATAGATATATTAATATAATAATAATTTGGTTAAGATATTTCATTAGTTGTGGCTGAGAAAGGAAAGTTAACGAACGAAAGATTGTTTAATCTACTAGAGTGAGAAATTTGGCATTATTTTCTTAAGTCAACAATTTGAATTTAGATGGGAAAACAATCTATAGATATGTTATTAATTTCGGGCGTAAGATAGTTTGGTAGAGGATGGATGAAAATAGAATTACAGAAATGGTTCATGAGGCGAGAGTGATGCGGATAGTTGTTAATGCAAGACCTCGGCGAACGTACTTCGACCAGTTCCGAGACGTTCTTATGTAATTTCAGGTCATGAGTAACATAAACCGACGAGCAAGTATGAAAAACGTTATGAGATGGAATACCCTACAACCCCCCAACCCGCATTGGGCCAGCGTTATGGGTTATGGACTAATCTCCCCGTTTGCTACTCAGACCAACAACAAAAGAGACGGAGCATTACACGCGCTCTCACGCTCACAGATGCAACACAACCATGCTCATTTTGTTTACGAGCTCAGACAAAAAAACATTAAACAAAATGATGAGCATGGTTGCGTTTTGTGTTGCATCTAACAGCGTGTAATAACATGAATGAGCACGGTATTTTTGGCTTCACTAAGTTTTGAAGTTACTAAACTTTTAAACTTAGTGAAGTTTAAGAAAAGAAAGACGGATTACACGCAGTTGCGTATAATGCTCCGTCTTTCTTTTTTTGTTGGTCGGAGGTTTGCTAATAATAGCACATAGATAGACAACCGTATGGGAAGGCCTCTGCCTAGCAGTGGGACGCTTATAGGCTGATTATGATGAAAGTAAATAAGGTCAAGGATGTTACTATATCAGGATCGTAGCAAATGGCAATGTGCTTAGTGTAAGTATTTCCCTACCTCTCCGGGAAAGGGCTCAATGTACAGGGTGGGGCATTTTTTTAAATGAATGTAAAACGTTAGTTTAGCATTTACATAGTGTTTATTTGATGTCTAAATATTTTTTCATTAAGTAGAAAAAATTATAGTGGCCGCCGCCAGAATTGAAGAACCGATTACCCGATTTATGGCATTTTCCATCACTCTTGCCAGAACTTCCGCCGATAGGTTCTCTTTGAGGGCTTCAAGAGTCTGAGGGTTTTTAAGATAGACTCATGATTCTAAAAATCCCTACAAAAAGAAGTGTAGAAGGGTCAAATCAAATCAAAATGCCGCCCAGTGCAAATCAAAATCGAGAGATTAAGCGAGCCGGAACTGCAGCCCTTTGAATTTCGGTTATGGGTCGTGCTGTATACGCCGTTGAGGTCCTATTGGAATGTTCTTCGTGTATTTTGCATCTGTTTACTTCACAAATGTCAAAGCAGGACTGATATTAACCGCTATTTGAAAAAATTATAGCTTATTTCGATATTGTGATGACTTTTGCCCCAGACTTTTTCAGTCAGAACCTAGAGATAAGCTGTTTTCTTTGCTCGAACTGTAACGGCTATGTTTGTAGTATGCTTGTGATCTGACAGTGACGCAGGTAAGATACCCAGTTGTTGATGTTATTATGTGAAACAGTTAATATTTTCAGGAGAAATGGCTTTATCATCACTTTGGCTTTGACCTTGACATCGTAGTTATACAATCTGTTTGGTAATTTAGGTATATAAATTGGGTTACTCGGTCATCGTACCCAGTATACCTATTAAATACCAACCTGAGTAAATAAAGCTTATACTTCTAAAATTGTTCGTTTATTATTCCGTACTTGAAAAATAATTCAATTTATAAGCGAATTTTACGTAGCATATAACTGTTACAGCTGAGCCCAAATTACGTCGGATATCATAAACGTATTCAAAATGAATGAACGCCATTAAATTCTCGGATAACAGAATGTAGTTGTCCGACTGTTACACCGTTGTGTTACCGGCTGAACACTGAGAATGTGTAATTATTTCACTTTGTCAAATTGTATATAGCTTATATTATTATACTGTACCACTACTGGTCAAAGGCCACCATCATTGATTATCTTGAATGTCAACTTGTGGGTTTTTTTAACCTGCAATAGATTTTTTTTTTTTATTGAAATCAAGTCATTGCTACAATACTTATTTATTGATTATAATGACTTCATAACCTTATGCATTGCATATAATGTATCATAAAGTGAAGACATATACTTACCTCAAAAATTTGACAGTACTTACCTCAAATAATTACAAATCATAATATAATAAGTATCTTTTTTCTCCTGTTACTAAGCCGACAAACGAGCATTATGACCTCCTGATGGAAAGTGGCTATTAATGACCTGCTACACCAAAAAGCTATAGTTCTTATATGACTATGACAATTATTTTTATAAATTATTTTAAATGAATAAATTAACCTAATCGGTGTGACACACACCCTACGCTACATATCAAAAGGCTACACCATTTGACCGCGCATTTAGGCCGCTCCCGCGTTCGCACCTGGCACCTAGCGTCCGTTAACTCGCGGGTACGCAGTTACTAATGGCACGTCAGGAAGACGTACGCCAAAGCCACGCGCGGTAAGCGTAGGCCACACCGCCAGCGGGTGGGCGAGCGAGCTAGGCGGGCGGACATCATTTCACCTCTTTACATATTTCGGTTCACACCGCAAACTACCGACTAACCTATGTCAGCGATGCGAGCGAAGCTAACGAAATATCCAACGATTCCAGCGAAGCTACTCGTTCACCTCGTTAGGCGCGCCCGCTTCGCTAGCTTCGCTCACCCGCCCGCTTCGCTAGCTTAGCTCGCCCACCAACCCGCTTGCCCGGTTCGTTCGCCCGTCCTCCCCGTTTCGAGTATTCGGACTAGTCGACGCTCGTCTTTTGAATAGCAGTGTAGTGTTTACGTTGCGTGTCTATATAATTTATATGCAAATTGTACACCGTGGTGCTGCAGGGACGATAGACGCTTCGCTAGCTTCGCTCGCCCGCTCGCTTTGCCCCCTCCGCCCGCTCCGCCCGCTCGCTCGTCCGTCCGTAGTTTTCGGTGTTAACCCCATAGTTTAGCTCGCCAATATTACGCGTAGTTGGTATAGTTTCCTTCTCTCGCTTCGCCCACCCGCCTAGCTCGCTCGCCCGCCCGCTGGCGGTGTGGCCTGCGCTTAATGTACGAGCGAGTGATATTTTCACTGAATAGTCCGTTTAGCGCGGGGTTAGTAATTGAGTAATGAATTGAATTTGTTTAAGTTTGTTTTGGGTGAAAGACACTCGACTTTTTTGTTGTTTTATATAAGGGGAAAGGAGGAAAACGAGCAGGCTAGTCACCCGATGGAAATTAATTACTGCACACTCACAAAACCAGAGGAATCTCAGATGCGTTGCCGCCCTTGACAAAGTAGGATTAGAGATCTTTGAGGAACGGGTAGGAATTGTGAGGGGGAGGGGAGAGGGATAGGACTCCGGTACTTTCACTCACCGGACGAAACACAACGCAAAGAGTACTTACCGTTATTTCATGCCGATATTCCGTGAGAGGTTAGTGTTACGCCGGTCGGATCAGCCCAATGCGTGCTGCAACGCAGCGTGGGTCTATCACTCAGAAAAACTTACTCTTCCTATTCTATTGATGCAATCGCCTCGGTAACTGAGTGGCAAGCTCAGCCTCGGGTAAAATGTGTTACGGATTTTTCAAGGCATAGCTCAGGTTTGTGGTCACCATCCCGCATTATCATTGTCAGCCGAAATGATTAACCGATTCCCATTAAATGTTGTAAGGACATACTTTAGTTTGCATAGATTGTTCTAAAGTTGTTTGATTTATGTAAATATCATCATCAGTCTGATAGTCTGTTGTTTCTTGAGCTTAGACCATTGAATGCTCTAAGGTGTTGAGGCCGCAGCATGTTGTAGGCAACATTAAAAATAAGTTAACATTAGTTTTAAGCAGTGGCAACTCTCGCCCTCTCCCAACATTGTACGCTACGCTGCAGCTTGTGATTTCATATACCTACTAAAAATACAGTTAAGAGGGTTTACGTATTTCAGTTTTCCATACAAACTTCCAAGTTGAATTTTTTTTAAACCAATGAGCCAATTTCAATTAAACTTGGCATTCTAAAGTAAAATACAGGGATCAAAATAGTTTGGTGAAAACATTTTTAAAAAACATTCGTTAAACTGAGTTATTGCGATTTTAAGCTTTCTATAGTTTAGAAGGTGTAAACAATACTTGGTCTGTAAAACAGGATCTTTTAACACTATTTTTATTGAGCGCTTCTTTTGTTATCAAAGTGGTCGTCTATATAATAACATAAACAAAATTTTATCTATCAGTGACAAAAATGAAAAAGATTGCAAAAAATGTGTGGCGGATTGGTTAAATGCACTCGATTATCACGAAACTGAAATTCTTTTGAAGCAATTAAGGTGAACAGCTGTGCCTTTGACACAATAATAACACACGTATAAACAAATATAAACATATAATTAATTACATACATAATATAAACATGCACAATTAAACAACATAATGGATATAAATTGTATAACAATACACAAACAAATTAATATTGTAAAAACTATATTATAAAAACTTACAGTGTTAGAATTGTTCTTGTGATCAAAGTATGAAGTGAAACTGTTGTCAGTAACAAGTGGATATTTTTGCAGTAATGTAAGAGCTGGGGGGAGACCTGGTGACTTGAAAACATCAAACCTACCTGTTGGCTTAGTTTAAGTCTCCAGTCTTCCACATAACTTGTACGTGTATAATTTAAGCACTAAACTGTAAAACTAGCTAGTAAAACAAGTTTTTTGTAGAAGAAATATAAATATATATATTATTATTATAGTACACCTTAAATCGCAATAGCTCAGCTAAATAAACGTTTTTTTTTATGTTTTTAACAAACTATTTAGATTCCTGTATTTTACTTTAGCATGTAAAGTTTCATTAAAATTGGCTTATTGGTTTTGAAAACGCCGATTATGTATTTATAGAAAAACGAACTCCGGATTTGATTAAAATGGTTTACTTAAAGTTTAAAATGTATAAAAAAAAATTTTAGAAATATGATGCGTTCGTCGTCGGAGCTGTAGGCGCAATCCCCCCTTACGCTTGCGATCCTTTAGGCGTGTTCAGTTTTAATAATTTCAACTTGGATGTATGAAAAACCGTAATGCGTAAACCCTCTTAGGTGAATTTGGCGTTACTAATTAGCTGCACCATCGCCATTCCACCAAACACCAATCCAGCCAAGATCACGAGCCAGCGGAACAATATCAATGATCAAGGCCTTTGTTCAGCAGTGGGTCCACTTTTATGGTCAAAGGCTATGCACTAACTTCGTTAGTTGTAGTATTATCCTCATTCTGATCTTACTCAGGAAATTGTATTTGAGTTAACCCTTATTTAAATCTAGCCTGCTTCCATTATTCAAAACAACAGAATAAAATAATTTATTACTCGTCGTTATGATTTTCAAATATACGTATATAAATTGAGAGCGGAAAGCTTCTAACAAAACATTTCCGATACACATTTTGATAATTACATTTTAATAAACAGCATTACCAGTGGAACCTTTACAAACACTCGTTAGTGAAATCAAATAATAGTTTGATACGTACAGACGCCAGCATGACAGCCTACCACAAAATGACAAACTTCAATACAATTTGAGCCTTACCTTTTGGGATAAGGATCAATATCTATTAGAGAAATTGTAAAATTTTGGTTTTGTTGTCGTGCATGCGTGTGTATACGTCATCAATGATTTCGCGGTAAAACAGATCCGCTGCATTCTATGGAGTGCGTATGGAACGTCCGAAATTGGAAATAGACACCGAATGACGATGCTATTGTCCGGCTAATGCTATCTATTGCAGTTGGTGATTGAATGATTATATTATAGGGTCGTTAAATTGAATTTTATACTTAGGACTCAGCATTTAAAATAATCGTATCGCGTAGCCGTCAAAGAATTTTACCACCTCCTCTCTTCCCTTGGGTGTCATAAAAGGCGACCATAAGATATAAGCTCACCACCTATCATGCTGAGCTCTTTTTTTTCTATTTTGACTCGTCATAGTGACTGCATCCTGCCTGATGGTAAGCAGCCGATGCAGTCCAAAATAATGAGCGCTCCCCACCGTGAAACAAGCACGGTAACGAGCGCACCCATTCATGACGGCCTGCATAAATGCCGTTTCACGCCCCGCTTAAAAGACCCGGGACTGTAGGAGCAGGGAAACACATGCGCCGGTAAAGAATTCCAAAGCCATGGTCTTACAGAGGAACGACTTGCCAAATTTTTTGGTACGAGTACTAATAGTCTATACAGTAGTGATGGTGGTTCCTAAGACCAGCAATTGTAGTCCGGGAGAGGAAAGGAGAGGTCGGGATAAGATCAAAAAGTTCTTCAGAACACTCTCCGTAGTAATTCCGGTAGAAGACACTGAGAGAAGCAATGTCTCATGAGCAGTTGTAATTAGGTGTAACGTGGATTACGGCGGTGGACTGCGTCTGCGGTCCACATTGCCTAGTCTCTGAATAACCCTAGAAGGGTAATAGTCGTGAATTAATTTTTATGAAGTAAGTAATTTATTTATTTTACAACACATAAGTAGGTAGGTTTTTTTAATTATTTTAATTAAAATAATTTACTAAAGTATATTTAAGCGTTAATGAAACGCTAAAATATATTAAAAAAACATTAACAGTAGGTATTTTTACAATAATCAACATCATCATAACTTTACTACTACTACTCGTTTCACAGCACACTTAAAATCACGACTATTGTCCCCGAAGGGTTAGTCAGAGACTAGACAGTCCACGGCCAATAATGTCATAGTCCACTATTCACCAAATATCGACTGCACATGTGCTCAGCGTAACAGGTGGTGAGCCCATCGCCGCTCTATGCTGTTGGATGTATGTGCTGAATTAAGTCCGTTAGTCGCCTTTTACGACACCCAAGGGAAGAGAGGGGGTGGTAGTATTCTTTCACCGCTTCGCGACACGGTCAACTACATTTTCGTTTTACTACATTTTATACTACACCAATTAATAAAAAGTTTATACTTATGTCGAATCGAACCTTCTTATAAATTTGTGTTATTATTAGTTTGTAATCTATCTGTATGTTTTGTGCACCTCAATAAAGGCATTAAAGATACTAATAACAAATTAAATGTTAAATTTCAACAATAACCAGCAATGTTTGCAAGATTGAGTGAAGCACTAAAGTAATTATGAGAGCATTAGTCGGAATTAACGTAGACAGACCTCCGGGGTGAGATTTTGTACTAAATTATTAATAGTGGCTTTATCCTTCAGATTGTCTCTGGCAGGGATACGTGAGATGTAAGGCTACTTTACGAGAAATGACATATAAAATGTAGGTACTGTATATACAAGATATAATCAGGACTATTAACTCCGAAGGGTTAGTCAGAGACTAGCCAATGGGGACCGCAAAAGATGTCATCTACCATAGTCCACTTTTCACCAAATAGCGACTGCACGTGTGCTCAGCGTGACAGGTGGTGAGCCCATCGCCGCTCAATGCTGTTGGATGTATGTGCAGTCTTTAGTCCGTTAGTCGCCTTTTATGACACCAAAGGGAAGAGAGTGGTAGGATTCTTTTTATTTAGCCGCTATGCGACACGGGCTCGTTTATAGTCATATATAATGACTTTGGTGTAACTTTGCATACATATTCCAAAAGCTGGGAGTGACAGCCCTACTATGTGTTAATTCACACGCTAATTGAAGACTTATCGAACATTTCTCACTCTTTTCTTTCTTGCTCCTTTAATCCTGTACAAATGATCGTTTTCCTGTAAAGTAATAGTATACACTGTCCACTGCACTACAGGCTATTACTGCACATCGAAAATGCGAAACACACTGTTCGCGCATCAACGAAGACGACCGACAGCCGACGACGGGATTCGACAGCAATCGAAGCGGCGGCAGTCGTTTTGAAAATGGAACGTAGACCGCGCGCTTGACGAAGACGAGATTTCCGCGCACATTTCGCCGATCACAACTCAACGTCATTTTATTTGTTTGCAATTTAATGTAATTTATTAAAAAACAACATTCAGTCGAAGTAAGAACCTCCTACTTTTTTTGAAGTCGGTTAAAAATAAAACTCACTACTTTAATATAGGGTCACAGCATAACATAAATTATAGGTACTACAACACACTAAATAATTTAGCACTTATAACTTTACTTATCTTATGTGGTATTGAAGCATGTCAATTGAAACCAATATTTTACAGAATGAATTGTTAAAACATTCATTTGAAACTGAAAAATGGGGTGATTTGACAAGATTTTTACATGACACACGCGCGGCGCTCGGTGTGTTATTGTGTATTATATTTTTACATGTAAAAGACTGCGTTAATTTATACTTTGTTGAATACGGAAAGAGTGCCTCTATCAAATCATGTATTCATTGTTTTAATATAATCAAAACCCTTGTGTCTGTGTAGTCGTTCAATAAAACGTCACGCGGTTGGAAAATGATGAATAGCGCGACGAAATTACGTTTACCTACTTCACTGAATACGTGGTAAGAGCACAGAATAATATTACTAGGTAAGAGTCTCCTGATTGGTTCAAAATATCGCCAGTTGTGCTGCAGCACTTCATCAGGAAGGACGTGGCGCTAGCTTTCGCGCAAATACTTTATTTTTAAATTCTTTTTAATTTTTTGAACTTTGTTTCAGTAGGTAGGTAAAGTTCGTGTCTATTTTTGCTACTAAATTAAGAATAGTTACACACTTAACTGTCCCGAGAACATGGTTGCATTCATCCCTGAGTAGGTATTGAAAACAATTTATTTATAGTTATTTATAAATAGCTTCATTTTTAAATTGTCGTCAGATCCATGTCTGTAAAATCAGTGGATTTAAGCCATGAATCTGTTTTATCGGCCGTAAATCTGACCACATATTCTATGACAATGAATTTCTGTGCATAATTACCGTACCTTATTAATAGACTGACTCGTTTGTAAACCTTCTTTTGCCATGTAATTTTTGTTTTCACCAGCCACGAGAAAAAATAAATGCCACGGCTCTGACGCGAAGAACGCTTCACACAGGATTCACCCATAAAATCATCATTGAAGAACACCCTACCCGACCTGTAAACGCCGACATTCGCCTACACACGCTTTGCTCGACCTTTAAATTGTACCAAAGGTTTGAATGATGAATACAGCCCGCGATACGCATTCTGTTGACAATAATTCTCATCTCACACTCGTCAACTCGCGTGTTCACATCGAAACCATTGAAAGCCTTCTTTGATTGCGACAGTGGAGCAAATCCAACATAGTTAATTAATTTATAATTATCAAACGGAGACACTTCGCTCGGTAGCTAGCGTGTTTAATAATATGCCGACTGATATCATAATGCTACAAAATCCCATAATACGTCACGAGCGCTGCGAACATTATGTATTTTAGCGACAACGCTAATAACGAGTTCGTAGGGGTAATGGTTTGTTGTTGACAGTAGTTGGGTGGTAGAAATCCTTTTTAACTTGGAATAATGTCGGTCTTTTACAGACTGTACTTTGGAGAGTATGCTCTATAGCTGCATGAGCTCATACCGCCATCCCCCTTCTTTCATCGGACATTCAGACGCACTGCGGGCTACCAGCCTTTCTAGGTGGATTTTCCTAAATGTCGCACAAAGCGCTACTCAATATCTTTTATACTGCGCACAGTAAAGGAGTGGAACTCCCTCCCTGCATCTGTATTTCCGAGTCCTTATAACCCGTCCATCTTCAAAGCAAGAGTGAATAGGCACCTTCTGGTTTAGCACGCTCCATCGTGGATTCTGTCTTAGTTCCTGGGCTTGATTGGGATCAAGAGCAAACAGTCAAAGAAAAAGTATTAGGTACGCATACATCTCGTGGTCAGGTGCGAGCTCGGGTTATGTGGGTTTCTATTCCCCTCCCACGCCCAGTTAGAAAAGCTCGACGGAGAAAGGGGAGGCCTACCCACTACAAAACCTATTACCAACTCTTCTATGCCACGGGGATGGCTCGGGGCCACGAAGCACCGAGTTCAGCCCTCGCAACGGCAAATTAGTAGGTAGACGCCTGGGTTAGTCTGGGCATCTTCTAAACTAATAAGTTAGCAGAAAATTCTTTTTTTTTAACTAGATAAAATGCGCATGTCTTACACGTGAGGACAGGTGCGACCTCGGATTTTGTAGGACTCTCCCCTCTCCCGCACAGTTAAAAAAGCTCGACGGCTAAAGGGGTGGCTTTGTACCTTTCCACCACTTTAAACTACGGGATAACTCGGGCCATTGCAACGGCCTGTCAGAGAAGAACACCCGGGGGCATGTTCACGGCGAATCTGACCATATCGGAAATGAGGAGTTCACATAAAAACTTCTTGGTCTGAGACCAAACAGGCTCTTAACTTTTTGTTATGAGCCAGTCGCCGCATTATGCTGTTGTGCAGTCTTCAGTCCGTTAGTCGCCTTTTGAGCCTAAACGAAAAGTCGGGTTGGTAGTTTTATTTTTAATGTAGATCGTCATAGTGACGACATCCTGCCTGATGGTAAGCAGCCGATGCAATCCAAAATAATGAGAGCGCTCCTCACCGTGGAACAAGCACGGTAACAAGCGCATCCATCCATGACGGCCTGCATATATGCCGTTTCACGCCCCGCTTAAAAGGCCCGGAACTATAGGAGCTGGGAAACGCATGCGCCGGCAGAGAATTCCAAAGCCGAATGGTCTTACAGAGGAACGACTTGCCAAATCTTTTGGTACGAGTACTGATAGTCTCCACAGTATGATGGTGGTTCCTAAGACCAGCACGTGTAGTCCGGGAGAAGAAAGGAGAGGGGGGAATAAGATCAAAAAGTTCTTCAGAACACTCTCCGTAGTAATTCCGGTAGAAGACACCGAGAGAAGCAATGTCTCTACGCAGCTGGAGGTCCTCTAGAGACTAACCTCAGCATCTCCAATAATGCTTACCGCTCGCCTTTGCAGTCTATCAAGTGCATTGATTAGGTATTTAGCGGAGCCGTCCCATAGATGGGATCAATACTTGTATATATTCTTTGACAATACTCCATACTCGATCGCACCGGAGTCTTGTACAGCAAATAGCGCTGCTCGTGAGCGAAATACCTACTCACTTTAAGAATACCCAACTTACGGGAGGCAATTAAAATAACACTCTCGATGTAGCATTTTGGATTCAGTTCCCGGCCGATGTCCATGCCAAGAATGCAGAAGTCCACCAAAACGGGTAACGGAGAGTTCTGAAGAGAGGGAGGAGTAAGGACTATCCACGACTTGGATGAGAATGCACAAACCTGGGTTTTGCTGGCATTAAACTCGACTAGGTTTTCAGATCCCCAATTAGGCAGTTGTCCCACCTACAACGAGTAAACGACTAACTATAGGCTATTTTCTCGCTCAAGAAACGTACCTACAATAGATATACATTCCGTGTAAGCAAAAGAGATGCATAAATAAATAGTTGATCGCTGACTGTTCACACTGCCGGCAAGGAATCGCTCCACTAGTTCGTCGCTGAGTGACAAGTGCTATCAAAGATAGTTTTCGCTTAGCGATACTCGCTCAGCGATCAGAACTCACGCCGAGAGACCAACCAGCGGGAGCAATCATTTCCCGCCAAGAAGACTGTACGCTCGGCTCTGCCGCCGTCTCACTCGTACACTTGCGGCCCAGTGACAAAACTATCGGAACTACACACTCGCTTTCTGCTGCTCGCCAACTCGTTTCTAATTCTAGCTTGACTCGATTCTCGTTCATCGTCGGCGGTCGGTCTGCCTTAGGGACACGACACTAGCAGGTATTATTATTTTAATAATGTGCCGACACCATACAGCTCATAATCAGGAAGTCTACAACAAAAAAAATGTGTACATCGATATCTCATCAGCGCCCCATCAGGGTGCGATGTGGCGATTACCTCGCTCTAATAAATATATAACCCTTTGTTTTTCACACAATCCATTGTTCATTGCGGCCGACCGCGCTCCAGTATCGGGCGTACAATCGCGAACAAATAGAGCAATTTGTCTTGTTTTTTTTGTCTACCGCGCTACCGGCGACATAGGGGCTCGCTATTTGGTCAATATTTTAAATGTTATACTTACTTTTAATATTGATTACATACAAACTATAATCACGACTATTATCCCCGAAGGGTTAGTCAGAGACTAGGCAATGAGGACAGCAAAAGCAGTTCTATACCATAGTCCACTTTTCACCAAATAGCTAATGCACATGTGCGCAGCGTGACAGGTGGTGAGTGAAAATATTGAATTAAATAGTCAATTGTAAGTGCTTATTAAATATTGACAGTATGATATAGCGGCTCACTAAAATACTACTACTGACCCCTCTCTTCCTTTGAGTGTCGTAAAAGGCGACTAACGGACTAAAGACTGCATATTTTGGGGGTTAAAGTTACTCGCGTCCGTAGGTTTACCCTTGAGACTCTACACGTGACCCCTAAGTGGTGCTCTACATGAGTGACACTGACTGAGTGGTAGAGCCACGCTGCGTTGCAGCACGCATTGGGCCGGCTCATCCGGCGTAAAACCATCCTCTCACGAATATCCGGCGTTAAATAATGGATCTTGGTGTTGTTGTGTTTCGTCCGGCCAGTGAGGGTTCCGGACACCCATTCCCCCCCTTCCTCTCCCTTCTCACAATTCCTATTCCTTCCTTAACCCCATTCCTTCCTTAAAGGACGGCAACGCGCCTGCGATTCCTCTGGTTTTGCGGGTGTCTATGAGCGGCGGTTATTACTCTCCATCAGGTGACCCGCCTGCTCGTTTGCCTCCTTCTTTTATAAAAAAAAACATATACATCTAACAGATAGAGCGGCGATGGGCTCACCACCTGTCACGCTGAGCACATGTGTGGTCTCTATTTGGTGAAGAGTGGACTATGGCAGAGGACTGCTTTTGATGTCCTCATTGCCTATTCTCTGGATAACCCTTCGGGGACAATAGTCGCGATTATATATAATAACATGTAACATCGACGTTGACAACGCTGTAAGTATGAGAAGGTAAAGCATTTTTGTTCCTTTGATGGTACCTTTATAAAGCTAAATTCTTTATCTCCTATCAAGTTACAGACTTACTTAACAGACTAGTATTTTTTACACAACCGCCGAAATGCACTAGACATTTCAGATAATTATAAGGCCGAGAGCTTTGCCATTCAGCCTCCGATGTGTTACAGCAGTCGTCCTACAGTTGGGCAAAGGACTTCCCATATCAATTCAATTTAATTAATTTATTTTCAAGAATATGGTACATCGATAACAACACATGGGAAGATTGGGCCCCATAACCAGGGCTTAGAACCGCCCGAAAATACAGGTATTATATCGGTAAGTACCGGTATTTTCCATTTCGATTCATGGATACCGATTCGATAGTACCTACCTCAAAAATACCGGTATTTAACTGCGACGTTGCCAGTCTGTTTTTCACATAATATGTAGTGCACTCTGTACACTGCGGTCTCTACGGCAGCGGCCGTGCGAAATGCAGTGCAGTTAGCCAATCGAAGCGCCACTTATTTATCTACTCGGTATCTCTCGTTCGCACCAATAAATTTGGTTACTTGGTACGGTATAAGTACCTGTAATATTATATATTATACCGGTACTACTACTATCATACTACAATCCTACTTACAGGTACTCATCGGTTAACCTGTATTATGAATACCGATATGAAATCGATACCGGTACCTTATTTAAGTCAAAGATACCGGTAATTGAAAATACCGGTATTTCAAGCCCTGCCTATTACTCACCACGCTATAACCCAATGCGGGTAGGAGAGGTGGGTGAGTTTGAGTGAGTGTCTAATAAACACTAGAACATCTAAGCCTCACTTAGGCAGCAGTGTGTCAGGACGTCCACACAGGAACAAAAGGGAAAAAGGCTTTTTGATTGTCGCCGCCACATGAATATGCATCGATATGTATCAAAGGGCGAGTCGCGCTAAACGAGTTTAGACTGCGTACTACAAGAGCCTTGATTTGGCATTGTTCCTATCATATACCCAAAGTCGGAGTCCAAAATTTTATTTGATAGATAATCCACTTTTGAGTAGTACAAACACTGTTTTTAGCTAGCGACCTTAATCAGGACGTCTTTTAGCTGTAAAGAAGGATGACAGTTACGTAACACAGAAAGCTCGCACTTTTTCGCCAGTAGTTTAAAAAAATAACATTTTACACCGACGTTTAACAAATGGATAACTTTAAACACTGTTCCTTTGTTAAGCCCAAGTGATTTAGTTATTTTATCTTAGGAAGATTATCGATTATTACAATATTGAACTAAAAACTAATTAGGACATAAGAAAGTCATAAGGAATTCTTCACTTGCAGACGTACCACTTGTAACCAACCAACCAAGCACAGAAACCTCTGAATTAAATGAAGGTATGCTTAGGATGAGCATATTTTGAATTCTCCGTAAAACGTCGAACTTTGCAACACTAAAAAACGGCAATATAATAATATTATAATTCATAATATTACAAAGAACGCCGGAATGCCGGGAGCAGACAAGTTAATACGAGTATAGGAACCATAGCTAAATATGAAATATAAAATCGGCTCGAAGGCAGTTCATCCAAAATAATGTTTTGTCTTAAACATGTTTAATATTTAAGCCGAATTCAGTGATCCGCTAACAAAAGATTAGTGAATCATTTGACTGAAAGCTCACTGAATACTCCATTCTAAGAATCGGAATGTTTGAACGGAGCGGTACACACAACAACAAATTCAGGGTTTACAAAACTGTCCTGATTCTCTAATCTACTTCCAACTTTAGTGGTTGGTATTTTAAGGTCAAAATCGATTGCAGATCTTTGACGGTTTGACGGTATTCTGACGTTGTTAATCGTACATTGTGGGCAGGTCGGTTATGCAAGTGTTTTGTGATTATTTGTTTGGGTAAGCACTGTTTAATCTCGTATTATTACGCTCTCATAAACCGAGGAGCGTGTATGAAGAATGTTATGAGAGTGAATGGAGCAAAAGAGGTGTATCAGTATCGCAGCAAATGATAGCTTTCACCTTTAACAGTCTGGGAATAGGGTGTGACGTTAAAGTATGTATTATCTACAGACATATATTATCGTACTGCTAAGGGTTCTGATACTTTTATTTCGTAATTCATTTATTTTACCAGTAGTCTTTTGAATGAAGTGTGTCACGGAGCGGTGGAACGGGAGGAGTGACACGATGAGAAGAAGTTGGATGTAGATTAAAGAATTATTATTATCAGGACGTATGGAACTGTCTAGTTATAAATACTCTATTCACTAGTAACAATGTTTTCGTAAGGATAACAATAAAGAGGGAACTCTTTTTAGCTCCGCGGATAAATCAGGACTGCCATTTTCATGAAAACAGAGGCTAGACACAGAATGTAAATAACATTTGAATTTTAAATTTAAACCTAGATGTAAAAGAATGTTATTTGGAAAAGAGGTCAGAAAACCAACAAGGTTTTAGCTGCCTTGTTACAAGTGTAACATAGATTATAACAGCTCCTGTTCTTTGATGTTGTCTTCTAGATATACAGTATAATTCTGGAGGTAGTAATACGTGTATGAAGTCGCGGGCGAGCTGCTAGTATTATATAAAAGTGAGGTTTCGAGTTCATATCAGTTCTAAATAGATACTCCTTTGATAATGATCTTTTACTGGCCTGAATATAAAAATATCTTTTATTTTTAAAATTTTGCATTCACAATGCTATATAGCTATAGGATAAAATGTTTACTAGAAAAAAAATCAACCTTTGGATTGCCGGTCCACTGTGGACCGGCAATCCAAAGGTCGTGGGTTCGAATCCCACTCGAGCTTCCTGAGACTGGTTGATTTTTTTTTCTAGTAAACATTTTATCCTATAGCTATATAGCATTGTGAATGCAAAATTTTAACAATAAAAGATATTTATAAGCAATTACGTCTTTATCGATTGTTAAATACTTGCAATAGTATTTCTTTCGAATGTGAGGGTAGACTTCACAGTGACGTAATACCGCTGGCTTGCAGCGTAAATCAAACTACTAGGAAAAATTCAACGAGTCTTCTGGGGTCTCGGTAGCTCAGCGGTTAGAGCAGTGGACCGGCAATCCAAAGGTCGTGGGTTCGAATCCCACTCTAGCTTCCTGAGACTGGTTGATTTTTTTCTGAATATAAAAAGTTTCGAGTATAGATCAACTGTTATTAGGCCGCCCTTCTAATCTTTATAATATCATGCTATTTCACACAACTTTCTCAGCAAACACCGCCGAGCAAACATCTCATTTCCCCAGTATTCCCGTGCAGAGTGCAAGCGCTACCGATTCATCACAGCCTTAGTGACACCGAACGGAATGCCTCGTCGATTAATATCAGTTTTCATAACGTTTATTTATCGGTGGCCCGTTTAGTTGGCGAGTGAAAAGATGAGCCAATTGATATAGGAGAGCGGTTTAAAGATATTTACGGTTTAGTGTGCGCGTGTGTTCAAATTTAATTTCGTATATTTTTGGTACGGCAAATTTTCTTCCTGTACTAGCGATTGTTACGTGGATACGAAATAAGAATATAAAATTATACACCTATCGCGGAAGCGGTGTTAATATTACCGACAAAGACGAGGTAAGTGATTTCCGAGTCAGAGAAAAGTCAAACGAAAAGTCGATACGTGAGTATGGTCCATGGTCGTAATTTACGCCCCCTCTTATTTCACATCTTACTTATAATAACGGTCTCTCTTTTTTTGTCCCTCTATGTAAATTTCTATCATCTATGTGTAAAAATACACCGGTTTTAGACCCAGGGATCCTGGGTTGATTCTCAGCGAGGGGTACATCTTTCTTGTGTTGGTTTGATTAGTGGTAGGGTTTGTTGAGTCCGCCTGGCTAGCTACCATCATCATATCTAAAATCTGCCGCCATACATATCATAGTCTTTAGATAAGATGTTGGTAGCTAGCCAGGCGGAATTAACAAGCGACCATTATTTATTTATATATTCGAAGACCTCCTTGGTCGAGTGGTATGTACACCGGTTTTCATGGGGTCGCCATCTCTGAGGTCCCGGGTTCGATCCCCGGTCGAGTCAATTTAGAAATTATTGTTTTTCTAAATTGTCTCGGGTCTGGGAGTTTTCTATGTATAATAAGTATGTATTTAACCGTTATCCGTTGTCAAGTAACCATTTAACGAGTTTCAAAACGAAGCTTCTCTTGGGCTATATAATTGGTGTGAGTGAGTGTAGGAAAGGAAAGTTTATTATAGTATACATTATTATTTATTAATTTAATTAACTACTATTAAAAACGCTAGAAATCGAACCCGGGACCTCTAGGTAATAGACCATAGAAGTCTAAGCCACTACACTACGGAGGCCGTGTTTACGTAGACGAAGTTGTGGAAAGTCGCTATTATTATTATTTGTCCAATAGGGAATAGTCCACTGTAACTGTCAAATTATTGGTTGACATTGTGGTCAAATTGTTTGCTATTTGGCTTAAAATAATAATAGATTTCATTATATTTCTCATCCTACGTCTAGTAAGTACACAAATGACAATCACACGCTTACACCAATTGTTTAGGTTTCATTGAAACTTGCTAGAGGCTAGTCTAGACAACGGTTTATCCGTTGCCTAGACTAAAAGTTTACAATCATTAAATCATTGTGCGTGTGTGTGTGTGGAGGTGTGTGTGTGGGTGTGTGTGTGTGAATGTGTGACTGTGTGTGAGTGCGTGTGCGCGTGTGTGCGTTAATGTGTGTGTCTGGTAGCGTGCGCTAGTAATTAGGTTGCGGCATATTTAAATAGGTACAAACTTATTGTACATAGATAACACCCTCTCTTCAGCCCATTGATGTCCACTGCTGAACTCTGCTCCCCTAATTACTCAGTTACATACGTACATTATAATCACGAGTGTAATTCCCGAAGGGTTAGTTGGAGACTATATAGGCAATGAGGACATCAAAAGCAGTCCTCTACCATAGTACACTTTTCACCAAATAGCGACTGCACATGTGCTCAGCGTGACATGTGATGAGCCCATCGGCGCTCTATGCTGTTGTATAAGCAGTCTTTAGTACGTAAGTCGCCTTTTACGACACCCAAGGAAAGAGAGGGTGTGGACTACCACACCCAAGAATACTAATTCTTTCTCCGCTACGCGACAAGGTTCATTACTTAGTTATTTCTGTATAAAGCTGTGGTTTCTTGCGGCCGTTCTTCTCTACAGCTAAAAATTAAGTCTTGAATGGGTGGTAGGTTAAACCATGTAATGGACGATTCAAAGGGGTCTTGCGCGAAATTGTGAAAATTTACGTATTTTTAAGTCCCTTGTACTATGCGCTGAATTAGCTAAATACATTAAAAGAACATATGTAAGTTAGCCTGATCATTGCACAAGGTCATGGCCTTGTTGAAATTTAAAACAAATTCTTTAACAATAACAAACAATACATAAATCTAATGACTCCTAAACACATGTTTTATCGACAACTTTCTTAATTTTACCCATGAAACAATAATTCTTACATGAAAATATTTGTATTAATAATCCACAGGCCACCCCCTTCTTTAAAAAGTAAAAATGTTTAACACAAGCGCGTGATGGCTTTGCACATTTCGCAAAAAAAAAAACATTGCTCTAATTAAATTACTAGGTCTGAAATTTTAAAGCAGAATTGTTCTAAATAGAAATATCAATATGATTGATTTTGCTTTGAAGTCTCAGAGACTTATGTCAGTTTTTGCAAAAGCGCGGCACCCTTTTTCATTTTCATAATAAGAGCTAACTATCTAACCTAAAGGTCTTGGGCAGTCCGCATCAAGCCATTGTTCGCCATCTTTCTTATGTTGTCGGTCCATCGCGCTGCGGGGCATCCTACACTGCGTTTGGAAACAAATTATTGACATTTCTATGTGCAAATATCTGGTTTCACCCGGATTTTTTCTATTTTTTGAAAGCAAGACACCATACCAATAGTCAGCAGTTTTCTGGTGAATCTCTAAAAAGAAAAAGTAAAAATCCGAGTAATAAAATAAGTATAGTATTTGCACAAAGAAATGTCTTTAATTTGGTTACAAACACTCTTCATAGAATTATGCCGTAGTATAGACGCGGTCTCCACTCTAGAACATACCTGTTCCAACGGTCTACCGTCCTTCTGCAGATATGAAACTTCAGAGTACTAATTCTGCGAGCGATGTAGGTGACTTATGTTCTGTATCGAATAGCTAATATAGTTGCAGATTTTATTCACCAGAGAAACGCCAAGCATCGCTCACTTGAGTTTGATTTGATTTGACCTTGAATTGATGGACCAGCCCTATCGAGAGGACACGTTTCTGCACCGTAGGTCATAGAGTAAGAGAGATCAATCTGAAGTGCCAACATGGGTAGACTTGCCATGAGTTTTTTATTATATTATGTTGTGATATAGCTTTGTAAAAAAACGATGTATACAGGGTCTAACAAAATCAATAAGCGAACGTTTAAGAGCGGTAATAATTCTGAACACAATGACATAATATGGGCTTCAGTTTTATAGTGATTTTTCAAAGTTATGTTTTCTAACAAACTAAATCAATTACAGTAATGCACATCATGAAACATGCTGTATCTTTACTAACACGCACGCAAGCGTCAATAAAAAGATAGCTCAGTGTGCTCCAAGTTTAGTGTGCATGTTCGGCTATCTTTGCGTGCGTGTAGTACAGCTGTACGGGTTTGGAAAGGGTGTATTTTTGGTGAATTATGATAATGTTTTGTTAATTATCTCGGTAACAAGCCTGTAGTTTTGGAAAAAATTTGGTAAGCATGCTTAGTGTGATGTATAGATGCTCCCCTTAAACGTTCGCTTATTGATATTGTTTGACCATGTTCCCAAAGAAAACGACAGTTTTAATTAGAACTGTCCTTTTCTTTAGTCTGCCCATGTTGGCACTTAAGATCGATCTCTCTTACATTATATACGTTAGACATTGTTATTTTAAAATTATGTGATTTATTCTTAAAATACTGCAACGTAGACCCGGCCAGTGTTCCAACATTGCATTGACTCCACAGTACCTATAGAAAAGAAACTAGTGTTGATGGGTTTTTCCCACAAGCTGAATTCGAACCCACACTTTGTAGAAATTCAAGCTATCTATCTTAGATACATCTATAAATAGTCGTTGTATCGATTCATTTTGGTATATAGTTTTTTTGCTATATTAGGTATTCTAAATATGTATTTAATATGTAATTCTTCTTCGCAGCTTCTACAATAACATAGAAATAAATTTAATAAACCTTTGAATAGAATTAAGAAAACTTAACGTTCGTGTTGATTACTTCACCTTGAGTTAAGATAAATTACCACGAGTCGGATACACCCACAATGGCCTAATTACTGGGGTGTCTGCCCGGATAGTCAGAAAGTCAAGGTTTAAATACCGTCCCTGATAATTATTTCAGCATTTATCTAAATTACAAAATTGTTCGTAATATTTGATATTTTTTGCGTTAATTACGCTCAAATATACTTTAAGATATTGGAACGTTGAAAAAATAACTACCTAAGGTGGGAATCGTACCCACGTCCACCGCGATCCGGGCGGCTGCGTTGACCACTCCGCCACGGAGGCATTGGTAAGACCTGTCGAAATATTTCAACATACATACGTGGTACACAATAATCACGACTATTATCCCCGAAGGGTTAGTCAGAGACTAGGCAATGAGGACAGCAAAAGCAGTCCTCCGCCATAGTCCACTTTTCACCAAAAAGCGACTGCACATGTGCTCAGCGTGACAGGTGGTGAGCCCATCGTTTCTCTATATTGGAAGTATGTGCAGTTTTTAGTCCGTTAGTCACCTTTTACGACACCCAAGGGAAGAGGGGGTTGGTAGTATTTTTTCACCGCGACACGATTAATTATTCAACTCTTTGACTTAATGTTTTTATAGCATCAAACCTCTAGATTTTGTGAGAATTTGTGGAAACTTACCTCAGGTAGGTTCGAATCCCACTTGCGGTAGTAATTTTTTTTTACGTTTCAATATCTTTCAAAATTGTATTAAGCTGGAAGACACAATACTCTAATCAAGAAAATATCACTTTTAGCGATAACATCCCCTTAGTTTTCAGATTGAGTCATGTCTAACTGTTTCTTGTGCTTGTGCAATAAAGTTTCTATCCAATTTTAGCGTTCCATTTTACGTAAGTATATTTTTTCATGATGTTTCGACCGAGTTGCACCTTTTGTAGTAAGCTAAGTCAGCCCCACCTTTACCTTTGAATTTACGAACAATTTTTGCGTTAAACCTCGTTCAAAAAACAGTCATTTGTCAATTTCACACAAAAATTCACTGACAATTCATCAAACAAAAAACTGAAATCAAACATTTTCTTAAAATATCACGACCACCCATTCATCGCGGACAAATCGCTTTTGCCCAAATCGTCTTTCTTATAAAAACCACTTTAATTACGGCCATCTTGCGTTTTATGACGTCATAAAATATGCGCCTACTTTTGCCGTTCCATAGACAAATTGCGGATATTTTTCTCGCGAAAGGATTGTAAGACCTTTGTTCTACGAATCTAACATCAGTCAGGAGTGATTGAGCTTAAATTTCGAAGCTTAAAAACCCAATTAGATGGACGGCTGCAATCTCAGGAATGTTCTGGATGCGGATATAGAGGTTCACTGGAAGGAGAGGTTGAACAATCAAAAAACTCCAATTTTTTTATTCTTCAATGTGATGGATGTACATGGGTAGGTATGTAGGTAGTAGTATATGAGCCGTGTGGTATAGCGGCTAAATCACTACCAACTACCAACCACTCTCTTCCCTTGGGTGTCGTAAAAGGCGACTAACGGACCAAAAAATTAAAGACTTAAGAACAGCATAGAGCGGTGATGAGCTCACTTCCTATCATGCTGCACATGCATGTGGCAGTAAAACGGTGAGACTACGGCGGTGTTGCCAATATAATCATTAATGCCTTTGCATTTATTTATAGGTTTTAGTGCGAAAGAGAGGAACATATATAGCTCGCTCTCTTCTCTGCCTCCATCTTGTGTAACCACACGATATTCGTTGCTCCGTATAAAATAATAAGTAATTTACATCAGATTTCAGAAATTAGATCTTGATAAATTTAAAATCAAAATCAAAGAAAAGCTTTATAAAAAAGCTTATTATAAAGTGTCGGATTATACAGAAGACAAAACAGCTTGGGTCTGAAATGCTCCAAGTACCTACTCCAACAGCTATTTCTAATTGTCTATAATTAATTTATATAGAGCACCATATTTAATTAAACTATTTACATTCAAATTCATATTTTGTATTTTGTGACCTGGTAACGACATATAATATATGTATATATTTTGTAAATGTCGTTGCTTCTGTGCGCTGTGGTTTCTTGCGCCCGTTCTTTGCCACAGTTAAAAAATGATGTCCTGAATGGGTGGTAGGTTAGAAAATATTTGGACGTTTCAAAGTACTTATTAATTGAGTTTATTGAATAAATATATTTTGACTATTGACTATTGACTGTAACTCAGTCTAATTGTCCCACAAAAGTCATTAAAAGTCATTTCAGTATATTGTGAGTGTAATATTTGTACAACAAACCCTGTGTGCGTTACTGGAAGTCATCCCTGCTACGCACATTCTGGTCTACCTCGACTCGAGCCGACAGAGAAGTAACGAACAAGGTCCTTCGAAATCTCAAAACCCAGCCAAAGGAGTGAGAATCGAACGAGCGTGAGAATACAAGCATTTTATTATTTTAAAGCAGCAACCAAGAAGAGCAGCATTAATCGATCGATATTTGGTTTGTACCGTCGACATTCGTTATAGTCACACATAGTGGAGGAACTTCTTTTATTGGTTCCTAAGTTGGCAAAACGATTGTGTTTTAGTAGTTTGTGATTTACGCTGCAAGCAGCCAAAATTTCAATAATAAAGATATTTATAAGCAATTACGTCTTTATCGATTGTTAAATACTTGCAATAGTATTTCTTTCGACTGTGAGAGTAGGTAAACCTTCACAGTGACGTAATACCGCTGACTTGCAGCGTAAATCACAAACTAATAGGAAGAATTCAACGAGTCTTCTGGGGTCTCGGTAGCTTAGCGGTTAGAGCAGTGGACCAGTGGAGTTCGAATCCCATTCGAGCTTTCCTGAGACTGGTTGATTTTTTTCTAGTAAACATATTATCCATTTATAAAGTCGATGGTGGAAGCGCACTTTACTAAGATTCCTCAACCACGGAAGAACTATCTAACTTATCTGTAAATGTTGGTATAAAACAATTTGTTACCAAACTTCTAACTTCTAGTAGCAAAACAATTTAACAAGAATACTAACAAGACACAAAAAAAAACTTTAACAATGAAATACAGCTTAAAACATATTTTACCCATTAGGGCCGCCATCATATAGATCTACGTAGATTAATATAATACTCGTATTATTTAATACTTGTATTAGATTAATATAGTAATATTATAATAATCTATTTTTGTTGAATCTTATAATGCCGGGTTAATACTTGTATAAGATTAATATAGTAATATTATAATAATCTATTTTTGTTGAATAATGCCGGTAGCTGAGATGAGGTAGGTATCAGTTATATTCGTAGGAATATGTAGAGCGACCTCAAATCAATAACCTCAAATTAGATGATAGGAAAATGTTATTATTACACAAATACATTATTATATAAAACAAGCGGCCCTCCCGCGACTATGTCCACGTGAACACCCTGTATTCCAAGACGAATTACCAAATATATTCTCATACAAACCATGTCCTGACTATTTACAAATACAACAAAAAAATAATGAGCCAAATAGCTATATACACAGCCGTTCTGTAGTGATGTTTGAACACAATTCGTTGCAATTGATTTTAATATTATGGAGTTAAATAATATATCGATGGAGGAAAACGTATATATAACGCAAAAACACAACTTTACACCAGAGCCAAAAAACTGTTAAAAAATTGAAAATGAAATTATAACTTTTAAATTATCCGTAATAAAAAGATAATTTTTTGTGCACGTTTTTGTTAAAATAGTACGCCTTTATAGCAATGATTATTTTAGTCCTAAAGTTATGAGAAACAGGTTTTTGCTCTACTTACAGCAATTGACTTTTTATTTACTGACCTCAAGAATGCTGTAAGTAGTATAAGGTTTTTATGGAATAGTTCAGGTCTTTACATTTCCAGAAGTATAAAATGATGTATTTAAATTATTTTATTAAATAGGTAACACAAAAGAGACGTATGGTATGACTAACTTAGGAATAATATTAAAATCAAAGTAACACTTTAAGCTAAGAAAATTCTGAATGGTGATGAAATTAAAATGCTGATAAATAATCATTTTTCTTTATTTTTAAACATTAATGTTTGTACCAAAGAATAGGAGATCAGGTTTTATTATCATTTATCACATTAAACTTAATTAACTAAGTATAGCTAAAGTAAAAATTTGCCGCTAGGATGAGGAGGACCATAAAAAATAATCGAATTCGTAGCATAAAGTACTTCAATTCTTATGAAGTTAATTTAAGAGCAAACACTGAACAGGACCTCGTTAATTAAAGTTACATAAAAAGTTATCAACAATAAAAAAATAAATAATAAGGCCAAATATTTAAATACTGCAAATATCTATTTAGTCCTCTTCGTCTGTGTCTGGAAGGCAATCAACGGTCTTTTTGTTATATGCCATGGTCAAATATTCTTCAGCACAACCACTGACTGACCTGACTCTCGATCGAGTCTCCAAGTGGGGAACTGAAAACCTGGTCGAGTTTAATGCCAGAAAAACCCAGGTTTGTGCATTCTCGTCCAAGATAACTCCCTTCCTTACTCCTCCCTCTTCAGAGCTCTCCTTTACCAATTTCAGTGGACCTCAGCATTCTTGGCATGGACATCGGCCAGGAACTGAATCCAAAATGCTACATCGAGAGTGTTATTTTAACTGCCTCCCGTAAATTGGGTATTCTCAATAAGGTGAGGCGGTTTTTCACTCGCAAGCAGCGCTGTTTGCTGTACAAGACTCAGGTGCGATCGAGTATGGAGTATTGTTCCCATCTATGGGACGGCTCCGATAATACCTCCTCGATGCACTTGATAGACTGCAAAGGCGAGCGGTACGCATTATTGGAGATGCTGAGGTTACAGCCACTCTTGAGGACCTCCAGCTGCGTAGAGACATTGCTTCTCTCAGTGTCTTCTACCGAAATTACTACGGAGAGTGTTCTGAAGAACTTTTTGATCTAATCCCGCCCTCTCCTTTCCTGTCCCGGACTACACGTGCTGGTCTTAGGAACCACCATCATACTGTGCAGAATATCAGCACTCGTACCAAAAAATTTGGCAAGTCGTTCCTCTGTAAGACCATTCGGCTTTAGAATTCTCTGCCGGCGCATGTGTTTCCCAGCTCCTACAGTCCCGGGTCTTTTAAGCGGGGCGTGAAACGGCATTTATGCAGGCCGTCATGAATGGGTGCGCTTGTTACCGTGCTTGTTCCACGGTGAGGAGCGCTCTCATTATTTTCTATATGAAAATCATGAGACTACATCGGCTGCTTACCATCAGGCAGGATGTAGTCATTATGAAGTATCACATTAAAAAAAAAATACTGGGTATCACTTTTTTTCTACCAACTTTTTTAAATCGTTGTATTTTTGGGCAGACATCGGTACTACCACCACACAGAATACTACCACCCCCTCTCTTCCCTTGGGAGTCGTAAAAGGCGACAAACGGACTAAAGACTGCATATACATTAGACAGCATAGATCGGCGATGGGCTCACCACCTGTCACGCTGAATACATGTGCAGTCGCTATTTGGTGAAAAGTGGACTATAGCAGAGGGCTGCTTTTGCGGTCCTCATTTCCTAGTCTCTGATTAACCCTTCGGGGATAATAGTCATTATATGTGCAATGAGGACCACAAAAGCATTTTTTTTCCACAAATTTTCATTGAACCACATTGACATGATGGTTCTATGCCGCTATTAAATAAATGGTAGCAGCAGCAACACACTCCACGTCCATCTTGTACGCTTGCCGTTCGACGATTACTACAGACGAATGTGTGGACGCTTGCACGATGATCGAGGCGAATATAGACGATCACACGATCGGCGAACTTCGCCGACTGTGTAGTGGCAGCATAACACTTCACCACGGCGCTCGCGCGCTGACTGGCACAGAACAAACAGATCGCTCGGTCGGGAATTCGTTATTGCCGCGCCAACGTAACCGTTTTCCGTCGCAACATTGAGTTAAGTAGGAAGCGACGCTAATTACGAGCTAAAAATTTACAGCGTAAGACTTTCACTATTATTAAATATCACAAAAAAAGTGATTTAAATGTTTAATAAATATAACTCCTATCTTTAAATAAAGGCGTATTTCCTTATTTTTTGTTTGAAATTGTTGCTAAAATGTAGTAATTAAAATAATATTTTTAATGAGACAAGAATAAGAATGCTTTACTTTACCGGCCTGTAAATTTACAAACCTAAAAAATATCGTAAGTAGACAGGCGTTCAATATCCGTCCCAAAAGAATGTCGTAAGTAGACTAAGTTTAATTTAGCTCCCTTAAGACAGCTGTAAGTAAGTTAAGGTGCTTATATATGAACCGCGTAAGTAATGATGAATTGCAATCACCCGTTTGAATTTTGCTGTAAGTAAATTAGTATTAAAAACATTATATTTACGACAAATTTTGCATCAAAATTTTTCAAAAATAATCCCTGGTAATGAAATTTTTGTCATCGTAGAGACACGAAACCCGGACCATTCGACGCAGTATTTTTTTCTGATTCTAACTGTGTGCTTAGTCTACTTACGCCATTTTTGCTACTTACAGCAAATACGTTTTCCCCCATCGAATAATAAGCTATCAGTTACATAGCACTTAAGAGGGTTTAAACATTTCGGTTTCCCATACAAACTTCCAAGTCGAAATTTTTAAAAACCAATAAGCCAATTTTGATGAAACTTTGCATGCTAAAGTAATACACAGGGATCTAAATAGTGTGTTGAAAACATTTAAAAAAAATGTTTATTTAACTGAGTTATTGCGATTTTTAACTTTCTATAGTGAACTTTAAATCGCAATAACTCAGCAAAAAAATGTTTTTAGAAAACTATTTAGATCTCTGTGTTTTACTTTAGCATGCAAAGTTTCAACAAAATTGGCTTATTGGTTTTTAAAAATTTCGACTTGGAAGTTTGTATGGAAAACCGAAATGCGTAAACCCTCTTAAGACATAAATAACACTACAGGTACAAAACACATTTTAAATTTTTTTTACATCATTTTAGTGCGAACATCAATTAACGCGTCAAACTAAATAGAGTCCCAAACAAACATCGATCGCGACGAAATACGTCTAGGGTAACATACTACACGAAAAATGAAATGCTACAATTTTTTTTTTTTTTATACTAAGCCCGGCAAATGACCTCACTCCACCTGATGTTAAGTGGAAATGAGGTCCAGGCGCGAGGACAACTGGTGCAGCGAAAATTAATTATACTAATGTAAAAAGCTACGCGAAAAATAAAAGATTCTATTAAAATTTAGTTCATTCGAGGTGAAATGCGATTCGGTGAATCTCTACAAAGTAAAGGACTAACAAATGTTATTATATAAATGACCCGGTGAACTTCGTATCACCTTCATTATATTTGTGAAAAATATGGTCAAAACTTAATAATAAACAAAATTTTTCGGTCAACACATTTAGCCAGTGTCAAGTTATTAAGTAATTATTTAAAAAAGTAGATGATAATGAATGATAATATATTGAGACGCAATAAAGCTGTGGGACTAATAGAGATGTCACACGGATTTCTTGAGAGAATCTGAAAAGTGATGTTGCACGGTTGTTTTGTTTGCCAAAACTCATGCACGTTCACGAACACTTAACAGTTATTAATCCGTAATTATTACACATTAATATTCGACGAGATACAAATTAAAGAAAACAAAACAAAACTGCAGACATGACGCTTCACTTTCCCGCCAAGAAGTAAACTTTTACACTTTTTTTATTTCTGAAACAGAACTGTTTTGTATTTCAACAAAACAGACCAAATAGATCGGATCTCGTACTACAGCTATGAAATAGACAAATTTCTCAACGCACCTATTAATATTTGACAACCAATTGTCAATTTTTAATTAAAAGACAAAAGATATCAAAATGTTCCACAGCTAGTAACATTTTGTATTGGAAAATTAAATTGTCGTTTTTAGTATTTTCCGTTATTTATTATTTATGTTTTTCACCGTTTATAGTTTCCCTGAGCGTCCACAAACATTTCAAAATATAAATCAGCCAAATCGGTTCAGCGATTCTCGAATTTTAGTGAGACAAACGAACAGCTATTTATTTTTATAGATAACGTAAAAGAAACAAAAAAAATTGCCATAATCGCAGCGAATTGAAAACAGGGGTCTCAGCCTAACTTCTTTTAGATAAATTATATCTTTAATAAGCTGGCGTTTAGTGGCAATAACTTGACGAGTGGTGAAAGAATACTACCACCCCCTCTCTTTCCTTGGGTGTCGTAAAAGGCGACTAACGGACTAAAGACTGTACATACATCCAACAGCAGAGAGCGGCGATGGACTCACCACCTGTCACGCTGAGCCCATGTGCAATCACTATTTGGTGAAAAGTGGACTATGGTAGAGGACTGCTTTTGCTGTCCTCATTGGTTAGTCTCTGACTAACCGTTCGGGGATAATAGTCGTGATTATATGTATGTTATGTTTTTTTATATTCCCTAAAGATTAGTCGGAGACCAGGCAATGAGGACCGCAAAAGCTGTCCAGGTTTCACCAAATAGCGACTGCACATGGGCTCAGCGTGATAAGTGGTGAGCTTTTCGACTCTCTATGCTGTTGGATATAATGTGCAGTCTTTAGTTCGTTAGTCGCCTTTACGACACCCAAGGGAAGAGAGGGGACTGTAGTATTCTTTCACCGTCACGCGACACGGTTATGATAGTACCCAATGATGTTACAATAAAAAGAGACATGCGATACATATTTATTGGCAATAACTGGCACCATAAAACTATGCTAATTGGCTTACCATAGGCTACCAACAACATTATTTTTTTATTTTACAACGGGTAAGAGCTTGGCCTTCATCTCACCTAGTAAGTGACGATAAGGCCGAAGGTGGAAGCGCGCTTTATCCGGAATCCTTAACCACTGAGGAACTGGCTATCTTATCTCTTGTCGGAACACAACAATACTATAAACATCGTTGTTTTGGCAACAGACTTAGATAACGTGGTGGTAGCTAGCCAGACTTACTTAAAAGCCCTACCACCAATTCCAATTAAATCGAGCACAAAAAGATGCACCCCCGATGGGAATCGAACCCGGGACCTCTGGGTCTGAGACCGGTGGCTTAGCCACTAAACCACGGAGGCGGTTATCTGTCTCGTTTACGCTTTAGCTAGTTGTCATGCTATCTTGCTCACACTTTCGTACGAGCTTTGGTTCATTATTGACATCACATTAGTACTGACTTAACTTATCTACCTTTTTAGGGTTCCTAAGCCAAATGGCAAAAAACGGAATCCTTATGAATTCGTCATGTCTGTCTGTCCGTCCGTATGTCACAGCCACTTTTTTCCGAAACTATAAGAACTATACTGTTGAAACTTGGTAAGTAGATGTATTTTGTGAACCGTATTAAGATTTTCACACAAAAAAAAACAATAAATTTTGGGGGTTTCCCCTATACGTGTGGGGTATCTATAGATAGGTCTTTAAAAATGATATTAAGGTTTCTAATATATTTTTTTCTAAACTGTATAGTTTGCGCGAGAGACACTTCTAAAGTGGTAAAATGTGTGTCCCCCCTGTAACTTCTAAAATAAGAGAATGATAAAACAATAAAAAATATATTATGTACATTACCATACAAACTTTCACCGAAAATTGGTTTGAACGAGAAATCTAGTAAGTAAGTAGTTTTTTTTTAATACGTCAATAATTAATTAATATAAAAAATACACTATTATTAAAACATCGATCAAAGTTACAACGAACTACAAGAACTTTTATATGATGTTACTTGCTGCTACGGAACCCTTCATGGGCGAGTCCGACTCGCACTTGGCCGGTTTTTTATTCTAATATCATTGATAGTACCCACCTTGAATTTCAGTCAGTTTTTAATACCGCTTCCACTTTCGCGGTATCCGAGGCCGTTTTAGTTGGCGGCTTCTCTCCGACTAATTAAAAGGGCCGAGTTACGCAAATTACCAGCATTATGGTTTCATCGAGCCATTATTACATCCTTCAAGATCCTTCGCTGGGCACTATTATATTTTACACCCCATCGTTGTGTGTAACGGGCGGCGTAATGGCTGATATCCCATTAGGCTGTATGTTTTTTGGGATTCAATTTGGAGATTTCAAATTGGCTCGGGGTATTTCTTAGCCTTTTAAGAGGCGAGACAGAGGTCCCACATCAATAAAATGGGTCTGATATGTAGTTTCGAATGCCGTCGTTGCGACGCACGCTGTTGCGAAAAACATGTCAAGTGGTACGCCTTTGCGAAAAGCCGTTGTATCGAAAATCGCTAAATCGAATGACGGACTCGCGAACGCGCTGTCACGAAATCTCTTTTATATGTGGTACGCTGGTACGCTAGGTAGATCGATAATTACGGCATCGAAACCCATTATTTTATTGTGTGGAAATCGAACTCACGACCTCGATGATACACAGAAACTTACGATGGGCTCGATTAGTATTTAGAAGGAGGGGAAATGAAAAATATTATTTTTGATTAACTTTTTAATTATGTACTACCTATAGGTACAGAAAACAAATCAAATTTGTGGGCAACAAAAATAACAATAAAATCCGGTAATCGGATTTCCGATTTTCCATTAAACTATTGCATCGCCGGTGCCATTGCTTTGAATAAGATATCTAATCGCAACAATGGATTTCGATACTATGACAATCGACCTTGCGTACCACATATAAAAGAGATTTCGTGACAGCGTGTTCGCGAGTCCATCATTCGATTTAGTGATTTTCGATACAACGGCTTTTCGAAAGGGCGTACCACTTGAAATGTTTTTCGAAACAGCGTGCGTCGCAACGACGGCATTTGAAACTACATATCAGACCCCAATAAAATTGCTATGAAATCTGAATTTAGACGCTGCGCAATCGTAGACACTTTTTTTTGCCGACACGGGACACCAGTTCGGTGTTCAAATTCACTCGCGTCCGTAGGTTTACCCTTGAGAGCCTACACGTGACCCCTAGGTGGTGCCTCAACTTTAAAATGCTGCTTAAGTATGTCGGCAATATTTCTATTGTCACTAGTTCCTTCAACACTAACAGGGAAGCTCGTTCTATGATTATGTTTTACAATAATGAGCAAGAATTTACCAAACTGTTTATTTGAATGCTGTGATGCAAACTCGTCTTTTCTAATTTGCCCCTGTTGTTGTTAAATTATTAAATCTTAATTTCTAGTATACACGCTGCCTATATGGGTCTGATATACCTATTACTATAATATATTGGCATACATATTTTTGACATATTTTAAGCATAATATAAAATATGTGATTATGGTTACTCTCTTAACGCCCTTTGGGGATTAAAAGACATCGCCTTAAGCAGCAAGGTCGCCCTTGGCACGCCTTCTAAAAGTTACATTATACCTAACGTATCTGTATTTTGGGTACTTACCTACAATAAAGAATAATCTTTTCTACTTTTAATTAAAGCAAAACTACACTGGAATTTCCAAAGTAAAATATAAAAACAAATTACTTTGAACCTCAAAATATGCCTAACAATTATTTTTAACGACAAGGCTTAGACATGACTTACGAGCTGTAAGTAATTTTCTTAAAACCTTCCAGCGAATTTATTAACTTTATTTTACGATGGGTGCACAAAACAAATGACAGTACAAATGTATCGTACATTTAAGTGAGAATACCACTTAAGTTGCAATCCATCTCCGTTTGTGCGATTCATTTTGTTTCACGCTCCTTTGTTGCGTAGTACATTAGCTGCAATGCATTAGTCTACGAATTATTTCCACTCGAACGTCACTTGAAGGTTGCCAGCGGTGATAAATTCTCTTCAGGTCGCTCAACTATCACCATCAGAAGGTGTTAAAATACGGGACGCTGTTCCCTCCAACCCTTTTGGCCCCTACCATTTGTTTAGTTGAGATAGTCGCACGATTTATTGTTAGTTGTCTCACCTTTTTCTCCGATAGGATTTAAAGGTACGTTTTTACTATGCTATAAACTAAGATTAAAAAATAAAGGTACTTTACGTACGATTGTTAATGTTGTTAAGACGGCAAACGTTATAGACCCTTATTTTGCTAATATGGTTTAGTAACCACTGGTTCTGGATTCGATTTCAATCGGAAACATACTGTGCTTAGCTTAGTTGGTGATTAAGCTACTTGGCGAAGAACGCGTTGTGGGCGTTTCTTAAGGTCACTACCAACTGGGTTCCACATGGGGTTAAACGAGGCCGACTTAGACAAGGTGGAGGGAGCTTGATGCTTATGCGAAGGATTGGCCAACACAAGCAAAAAACTGCAAAAATTAAAAGAGAGGAGGGTGGGAGGCCTTTGCCTAGCAGTGGGGCAGTACGGACTAATCTGGTTACCTATCATAAATTCGAAATTTTCATGTACGAATTTTAATTTAACGAAAACGTTTTGTAATTTTTTGTATTCCAAAATTTTCTTTTTACCGAAAACACAATTAACAAAGTTTTGAAATGCCGATTATCGACTGTTATTTTTTCCAAAATCTTTATGTTTTGAAATCCCACTTAACGTTTGGCCGAAGCTATTAATGCTAGATGATTCATTTTCCAGAAACACGTTTCCAATATTATAAAAAAACAACATTTCAAATAATTGAAATCGATAATATCATCGAACAACTTGTAATCGTAGTAACGTTAAAAGCATGCAAACATGCAGCATGCAAGCAAGCATGCAGCATGCAAACAAGCATGCAGCATGTAAGCAAGCAAGCATGCAGCATGCAAGCATGCATGCAGCATGCAAGCACGCATGGAGCATTCATGCAAGCATGCAGCATGCAACCAAGCATGCAGCATGCAACTAAGCATGCAGCATGCAACCAAGCATGCAGCATCATCCAAGCACGCAGCAGGCATGGTTTCTGTCACGGCTCCGGCGCTGCGAGGCTCTGGCGGTTCCACGCGAGCTTATCGTTGCAGATGGCTTTCGCTCACCACCGCAGCTTCGGCTTGCTGGCCGCCGGCCAGCCTCAGCTACGGCGGCGAGCGTTAAATTCACCTGCTCCTCAGCTCGCGGGCCGCCTCGCCCCTCCGCGCCTACGCGGGCTTAAATTACACTCTAGCGTAGGGCAGATAAGACTACGTGGAGTCGGTTTTGCCGCGATTCTTTTCTGTCACTGACTTTTACAGCACAACTTTACCGAACACACAAAGTATTAACTTATTTAGACATTTTAGTTTATTTACTTAATAATATGATTATGAGAACCAAAAAAAAACAAAATTTTGGGTATGTTATTTTAGAGTAAAACTTACTTGGAATTTTAATACTTCTAGATATTAAATTTATTGTAACAAAAACATCTTCCAAAAGAAAAAACGTACTTTTGATAATCGGCTGATAGTTTTTCTGGGAAATGAAACGTATGTGTGATAAGTTTATGGATTAACAAAATTATGTAAAAGCAACCATCTGGTTTTTAAAACTTCGTCATACCGTTTTCGAACAATTGAAATTCGTACAGGAAAGTTTCGAATTTAGGATAGGTTACCGACTAATCTATATTAATAAAAATCAATTACCGAATGTTTGTACGCGCATCATTTTAGGAAGGGCTCACCAAATTGGCTAATTCTTTTTTTGTTGTGTTCGTAATTGTTAGGACAAGGTTTATGTGTAAGAAACTGTTAAAAATTACGGAAAATGTAAAAATTAAAAATCTCATTGATTTAGTGAGTGACATAGAATACAGCAAAGATGATGTAAGTAGGTAATGGAAACAGTTGGATGAATTTTAAAACAATAATATTTAAAAAATATTTGACTTTAAACTATCGCGTATTTTTCGGGACCTAACACGACTAATTTTGTAAGTAAGCAGTAAGTAGATATGTACTTACTTACAAAATTAATCGTGTTAGGTCCCGTTAAAATAGTTTTAATGACAGCTTGACGTTATTAAATAGTACGAATTAGTATTAAAGTATTCATTTTAAAACGTAAATAAGTACCTACTAAATAAATTTTAATCAAAGTTTACACTACATTCATTGGTTTGTGGTGTAGGTGTATGTTGTGGGTGTTGATGCACAAATAATAGTCTAGCTTACTTACGTAAGGTAATATAATGTTCGTCTATAAAACAATACACGAAGTACACTCACATATAACATAGAAGGAGAATAGCGATAGCAAACACACACAGCACAGTTTAGAAAGCAGAAGGAAGGAAGTACAAATAACAAACAAAAGCGTAAAGCGTTTAGGCGTAAGCTATACGGTGTCGCGACAAATGTAAAGCGGGTAGACGAGAGGCAAGCGCTTCGCGTCGTGTTAGGGTCTCGACTGGCCTACGTGCGCAGGCGCACAGCGATCTCATTAGTGCCTACCGAACAATAGGCCTGTTTTTTGTGATGCGCGTTTCCAAAGCACGGCGCCACGCTGTCTGGTAGATAACATTGTCGCATGTTATTATGATTGTAAATAATATTGTGTGTAAATAGAATTAGGAATAAATATGTTATCGTTATTGTTTAGTGTAAATAGATATTTTGATGTAAGTGTAAATATGATTAAAATAACTTTAAGTTTATTTACGTAAATATAACTAGACTAAGTAAATGTTGTACCTAAGTACTATATAATTGATATTTATTTTGATGAATATAGTATGTAGTGTGCAACTGTGCAGTAATATTAAATAGATAATATTATGTGCCCACAGGTTGTTATGCGGTAAGAAGTACGCCGGGACAGCTCGTAATATTAATAAAAAGGAGGAGCAGATTCCTCCCTCTGCAGCCCTAACCGCCGATAGCTTGGGTCTATTCTCGCTGCCGGTGGCAACCTAGGTAAAATTTTTTTATGGATAATATACTATTGTAAAAATCTGTTTTTTACATAGAACATTGTAAAAAAAATCTTAAGATTATTTGTTAAATAAAGAAAATAACAATAAAAAATAGCTTAAAAATAAAATTTAATAAGGAGCATAATAATAATAACCATTTATTTATTCATTTATTCATTTATTGCATATCACATTACATTCATTGCGAGGTGTTAAAACTTAAGCTTAGGTATACATGTGACGCCCTGCTAGGGCACTGCAAATGAGAGGGCAAACCATTTCAAAATGTAGAGACTAATTACAATATAAATAACGCCAGTTTGACTAGCATGCAATACAATATAATATTAGTACAGTACAATACAATCTATATTTATTTATCATTAGAATCTATATACATTATACAATTATAATTTAAAATTTTGAATAAGGATATCGAAACATTATGTAATTATTTTTAATTAATTGTTAATTATTAAGTATAGGTAGTATCATTTAAAAAATCTGACAGGTTATAGTAACATTTTTCCAAAAGAAAGCTTTTTAACAATTTGACGAAATACTTGGGATTATCTGCGTTTTTTATGTAATTGGGAAGGTGGTTGTATATTTTGGTCAACATTGTGGGGGGGCTAGAAGAGACTAATTTTAACTTGGAGAATGGTATTTTAAGTTTGTTTAGGTATCTATCATTTCTTCTAATATTTTTAACTGGGGAATATAGTTTCGGGTGTTTTTTAACAAATTTGCTTGACTCGAGAATGTAAATAGATGTAATTGTTAGGATTTTATGTTTAATGAAGTAAGCCTTACATGATTCTAACTGGTCTATGTTAGTTAGTATACGTATACATTTCTTTTGCAATATAAAAACTTTGTCAACATCACATGAATTTCCCCAGAGAATTATGCCGTAGGACATTACCGAATATGCGTAAGCATAGTATGCGGTGAGAGCTGTTTTGAAACCATTTTATTATTTCAGGTTTACTTTCCAACACCTTGTTAATAACATCTTAAATAAATTATTGATAGCTAGTTACACAAACAAATGAAAGGAAATAAAAGTGACCGTTTGAAGTGTGACGGTTGCGAGGCGAGTTTCCATGGTAGGGGCACTAAACATTTTATTGTTCCACCGCTTAGCCCATGAAAATTTATCGTCGCGAATAACAAATGGATAAATTATCTGTTAGATTAGAGTAATGAATGTCTTTAAAAAAGGATTCTTTATTTTTAACGTTGCTTAGCTACTATAAACTTTTTTTGGAATTGGTAATGTACCTCTTAAAAGCTTTTTTCACTTTTCATTTAAACATAAGTGACATTTGGATTCTTCGCCTAGGGCATTAGATAGAATTGTCGAGATAGAAGCTTTGATAAGCATCATCGTAACTTTATTATCCATTGTTAATTTAAAACATCAAGTTTTTTTTAAATTAATTTGGAATGTATACTTAAAAGCTTAAAATGTTCTGTTCTGTGTCGTAGTGAAAGCTGATTAGCTTTCAAGATCTTAACTCATTAACTCATACATACATAAACTCACGACTATTATCCCCGAAGGGTTAGTCAGAGACCAGGCAATAAGGACCGCAAAAGCAGTCCTCTGCCATAGTCCACTTTTCACCAAATGATAACAGCACAAGTGCTCAGCGTAACAGGAGGTGAGCCCATCGCAGCTCTATGCTGTTGGATGTATGTGCAGTGTTTAGTCCATTAGTCGCCTTTCACGACACCCAAGGCTCTTCCTCTTGGGGCGGTAGTCTTCTATTAATGAGCCGCTACCAGTACAGCACTCTTGAACTCGAATAAAAAATCTTTTCAAAACGTTGATAAAGTAAGTATAAACACTTTTAAACTTTCGCGTCCCATTATAAATACACATTTAGAGAGTTAACCGAGTAGTTGTAGACCGAGTTGTTGTAGACCGAGTTGTTGTAGACCGAGTTGTTGAAGACCGAGTTGTTGTAGACCGAGTTGTTGTAGACCGAGTTGTTGTAGACCGAGTCGTTGTAGACCGAGTTGTGTGTAGTGGGGCACTGGCATGGGTATGTCGTTATACCACCCCAAGTGCCCCAGGTCCACTGGACGGGTTACCGTCCCGTGTGCCCTTTTGCCGTGTCCGCATGCCCGGGAAAGCCGGGCATGTCAGTCCTTTGTGTGTATAAGTTGTGTCCGCCCCCTTCTGGGGCAAATGTCTGGTGTGCTGTGTGCGCGTAGTCGCCGTGTGGTGGCGCGTAACGACTGCTATGCGGTGGTTATAGGCCAGCACACGGATGACGGGGTGGCCTCGCGCGGTCAATTCCCCCGTGGATCAGGTCCCGTGACCGCCACCCTAAGAGCCCTGCGCTATCGGAGTTTAGTCCCCCCGGTGATTAGTGGGTAGGCCCCTCCCTCTCGCCCGACGATTACGTCGTGGAAAGGGGGACGGGAGAGTCCCACATATCCAGTCTCCCTTCTGGAGGCTGGAATCCATAAGCAGGGATTACAACGGGTAAAAAAAAAAGACCGAGTTGTTGTAGACCGAGTGGCACTGGCCGTGGTCACGGGCGGTCCGTGACCACGGCCGGTGCCACTCCGGTGCAACTCGGCCGAAACGTCGGGAAGGTATGGTATGATGCCTGTCATAAGTATCCCCGTTTAAATGTGTGTTCATAAAGTAAGTAGATACTCTTTTAGTCTGTGCTTTTAATGCAATCCATTTGTGCCAGCTGTTACGGCGAAAGGCAATCGCAGTAACAGCGGCGAAATAAGGGTTAGGCAGGAGGTATAAGGGAATAAAGTACTTACAGGGATGATGAGTCACAGGAACCGGGGGACGAGCTGACCACGGGCGGCGAGGTAGGTTGGTTTCCTGGCGCACTGTCACTACACTAAACTATTCACTAGGGGCAGTTCGTTAGGCGTTAGGCGTAACTTTACACATATGCTATTATTGCTATTGCTTTATTTCGAAGGCTGATTTCAAGGGCGCGCGACGCGTGGTTTCGTCTTGAGATCTCAAAAGGCACTAGTCTTGCGCGGGCGCCGTCAGTCAAAATGGCCGCGCGACGGGTTAGTGCAGACCAATATGCACTCTATTCCGGCGCAGAGACGGCTGTTATTCGTTGCGCTGTGGCGCAAACATCTTCCCGGGGCCCAGGGTGGGCTCATCCAGAGGGAGCCTGGCAATCTTGAACACAGGCCTCCGGAGGTGTCCATTGGCGGTGTCCAGGTCCACCACCCGCACGACGCCATCCTTTCCAGGCAGGGTGCGAGTAATGCGCCCCAGTCTCCATTGAAGGGCAGGCAGGTTGTCCTCCTTGATGAGGACGAGCTCGCCAACTCGGGGAGGGGAGGATGGGGACAACCATTTGGAGCGGGTTTGAAGGGTATGCAGGTAGGACTGGGTCCACAGCGTCCAGAAGCGCTGGGAAAGGGCCTGTACCATCTGCAATCGCCGACGTGTGGAGATCGGCCTATCTTCCACGGATAGTTCGGGAAGGGCCGTTAGTGGGCGGCCTATAAGGAAATGTCCGGCTGTAAGCGGCTCAAAGTCTTAAGGATCAGACGAAAGTAGGCAGAGAGGTCTTGAGTTGAGGACCGCTTCAATTCGAGCTAAAAGTGTGGAGAATTCCTCGAATGTAAGGTGTTGTTCGCCAATTACGCGATATAAAAGTTGCTTTGTTGATTTTACGTTGATCTCATGTAACGCACCGAACCATGGTCCCTTAGGGACGTTCAACAACCAAGTAATGTGCTGACCAGCGAGCTTGTGCGCAATCGTGTCATTTTTTAAGGCAAGAAAGTTTTGTACTTCGATGAGCTGATTTTTAGCGCCTACATAATTTGTACCGCAGTCCGAGCGGATGAGAACCGGGGCACCGCGGCGTGCTATAAAACGCTATAATGCCGCGAGGAACGCTTCCGTGCTGAGGTCCGAGACCGGTTCCAAATGAACCGCCTTAGTTGAGAGGCACACGAATATACAAAAGTACGCTTTTAAGAGTTTAACATTACGTAGGGTACTAGATTTAACGAGGAATGGTCCGGCAAAATCGGTTGTGACTTGACTAAATACTGGCTGAGGCGTAACTCTATCGGCTGGCAGTTCGGCCATGAAGGGCGCTTGCGGCTGGGCCCGGCATCGAAAGCATCTAATGCATTTAAAAACTCGGTGTCTAATAATGCGGCGCGCGGACAATATCCAAAATTGTTGGCGTAGGATCGCGTGTAAAGTGTCAGCGCCAGGATGGCAGTATATTTTGTGGTAGTGGTCAATGATAAGGTCTACAAGTGGGCTAGAGCTGGGAAGTATGAGCGGGTGCTGCGCGTCATATCGGATAGACGCATGGGACAGTCGTCCACCAACTCTAAGGAGCTCATCTTTAATGAGAGGTGACAGCCGCTGGAGTCTGACGGAGCAGATTTTGCCAGTTTGAAGGCAATGGATGTCCTCCGCAAACTCATTGTGCTGGACACTGCGCACCCAGTAAAGTAGGGCCTCTCTTCGTTCACTGACGTACAAGGGGCCTGAGCGTCGCGAATCTGGGTGGTGTCTGCAGTTGTGCAGAAAGCGTTTTAGACAAGCTGTCACTCCGACGAGCTTGTCTAGTGAACTGAACCGAGTGAGCAGGTCAAAGTCAAGACCGGGCACTGTGACCAGTGACGGGACGTGTTTGGGCTTAAGGCCGGGCAGGGCGTGATGGCCCAGAGCTAAGGGCATCGCAGGCCATGACTCACAAGGCTGTCCAAGCCACGTGGGAGACCACCATAGGTCGTGGGCTGACAGGGATTGCGCAGACATCCCTCTGCTTGCGCAATCTGCCGGGTTGAGCTCGGAAGGTACGTGTCGCCAGGTACATTCTGGTGAGCCTGAGCTGATTTTGACTACCCTGTTGGCTTCAAAGGGTTGAAGACGGTGAGGCGGTGTATTGAGCCAGGCCAGGACTATCGTACTGTCTGACCAACATATGTGTTGTGTATACTGATATGGGCCGATAACTGAACCGACACACGGATCATGAGCTGGGAGAGTAGGGTGGCGGCCGACAACTCTAACTTGGGGATTGTGAGGCGATTCTTGATTGGTGCGACTCGCGACTTGGCGACAATCAAGTGTACCAAAGTATCTCCGGAGGCATTGAGCTCATGGAGATAAACAACGGCGGCAAACCCGGCCTCAAAGGCATCTGCAAACCCGTGAAGCGAGTATGCAGCTGAGCCTTTGTTTGCACAAACGTGCCGAGGGAAGCGAATGCTAGACAACAGCGGCAGATCCTCTGAGATGTGGTGCCACTCCGTTTGCACTTCCGAGGGAGTGGGCTCATTCCATTCCAGCTTCAGTAGCCACAATTGCTGAAGCAGCAGCTTTGCGCGGAAAATAACGGGAGAAACCCAGCCGTTTGGGTCATAAAGTGAGGCTACGGTACTTAAAATAGACCGCTTTGTGACATATGTGATGGGGAGCAGAGAGATGCGGTAGGTGAACTCGTCTGACTGAGGGCTCCACTGTATACCCAAGACCTTAATGGACGTGGACTCTGGGTTCATGTCGAAGTCCTTGGGCATGTCGCATTGGTTGTCGGGAAATCTCTCGAGCAGCTTAGGCGAGTTAGATGTCCACTTACTGAGCTGAAAGCCGCCTAGATCTAGCAGACTTATCAACTCGTCCTGAAGTGCTTGGGCGGATTCAACTGTGTCATGACCACACAACATGTCATCAACGAAGATAGACTTGCGAAGAACCTGAGCGGCTCCAGGGTAGCGATGGCCTTCATCATCAGCCAGCTGAAGCAGTGTGCGGATTGCATGGTATGGGCTTGATCTTAAGCCGTAGGTGACTGTATTGAGGGCGTAGGTGAGCAGAGGGTGATCTGGTGAGGACCGCCATAGTATCAGCTGATACCGTCTCTGGTCTGGGGCAACCAGCACATTTCTGAACATCCTCTGGATGTCAGTGCTGAAAACGACTGGATGCGTTCTGAAGGACATGATGATGTCCACAATGTCCTGTTGAAGGGCGGGGCCTATGTGTAGGCATTCATTTATGCTGACACCATTGGAGCTTTTGCAGCTACCATCAAAAACAATGCGCAGCTTGTCCGACCCTGACTTAAATACGCCATGGTGAGGGATGTAGAAGTGAGGTTTATGGGCGAATGTATTTGGGTGACAGGGAGCCATGTGCCCTAAGTCGATGTATTCGGCCATAAAGTCGACGTATTTAGAACGCAGAGACGGGTTCGCCATTAGCTTCTTCTCAATATTGAGGAATCTGCGTAATGCGATAGGGTGAGTTTTACCTAGTTGAGGGGCGTCCTTTAGAAAGGGCAGAGCGACCGTATATCTGCCTGAGAGATCGCGTGTAGTGGTAGAGCGGAAGATTTCCTCGCATTGTTCCTCCAGGGGATCATTATGAGTGTGATATTGAGGCAGGGGCTCCTCAGACTCCCAGAACCTTTCCAGACTCTGACGTATGTCCTGGGCTGATTCAGCTGAGTCTGGTTGTGAGCTGACGACGTGAGCTGAGTTAATCTGCTGCGCCGGCTGCGCATACAAGTCCTCAATGGGTCCTATCAACGCGAAGTCGAAAATCGTGCCGAAGGCTATGGGCTTGCCCGGGCCCAACGAGACCTTAGTCCCGTCCAACACCTGGCCAAGAACGTCCGACCCCAATAAGAGGTCGATCGGGGCTGGTGTGTGGTAAAGCTGGTCAGCCAATGGCACGGGTGGCTGGCCTAGTACGTGGGAAATGTTTGGTACCTTCTCTAAGGGAAGGTAGCCAGTGACGTTTTTTAAAATGTGAGCTGTGGCAGTGATTGTAGGAGTATCATTGTGAGTGGGTCGGCATACTATTGTTATTGCCGCCTTTGACTCATGTTTGTGCTGATTCCCAACTCCTGTAATTTTTAAAGAAGTGGGTTTTGATGGCAGGTTCAAAAGTCGTGCCATGCGTGACGTTATTAACGTCAGCATACTGCCACAGTCCAATAAAGCTCTGGCTGTGTGAAGATGGCCATGTACGCCCGCGACTCTTAGTGAGACGGTTGGCAACAAAATGGGTGTGCCAGTGGGCACAGAAGGTGAGTGAGCTGATTGAGTATCAGCTGAAATTGTATGAGCTGAGTATGTATCAGCTGTGTGGGCATGGGTTGACTGGGCATGGGCTAAATCTACCTCTTCGCTAGGGTGCTCTGTGATAGTTGGGAGTCATAATTGCTGGCGGCGTTCGCGGGGCCTACCTGGCGAACCGGACCTGGGCGGGCTGGCTCTGTGAACAGAGCTGGGTTGCGCCTGTTTGGCATGTGCGGGTTCGTGCCGCCTGCTGTTTCTGGGACGCTCCCTCGAGTGCTCTGTCAGCTGTGGTGGGGGCACATGTACAGACGACGAATGAGCTGAGTGCGTTGGGCCGTCTGGTCGATGGAGGGACGTGTGGTGGTTCGTACTCCCACAGTTCTTGCATGCCCCCCTTGACCTGCACTCGCTCTCGTAGTGACGGCCGAGACAACGCTGGCAGCGCTCGCGTGCCTGTACAAAGTCCCAACGGCCCTGTGTTGGCTGGGCATTGTACCATCTGCACGTCATGAGCGTATGTCCCCTAGTGGCACAATAGGGACAGTAGGGCGTCGAGCGTGAGGAAGAGGACGAGGACGATGATGAGGAGCAGCTTTGCTGGTAAGCCGAGTAGACGGGGAAGGGCTGACTGCGAGCCGGGGAGGTGGATGGGCGCTGACGCATTTGCTGAGCTGGGTGGAGCGGTTGGTGAGTAGGCTGATCATAGGCGCGGTGAGGCGATGGAGCTGAGGAGCGGCCACGGTAATGGTCGGGTTGTTGCTGAGCCATCTGAGCATAAGTGCGATGGGGCAACTGTGGAGGCGCGCGGCTACGAGAAGGGCCGGGCAGGGCGTGAATGGGCTGCGGCTGGGCTATGTTGGAGAACTCTGTCTCCACACAGCGCGCGTGCTCCTCGAGGTAGGAGATGAGGTCACTCAACGTGGGCAGGGAGCTGCTAGACCCGTGTCTGCGTTCAAATAACGTGCGGAGCTCACCCTTAAGCTTTCGCACCACTATCGACACAAACACGTAGTCGTCTCCTATGGGCAGATCTAAATTACTAAGGGCACACTGGGCGGACACCAGCGGAGTGAGGAAAAGCGTGCGTATGTTTGAGCGCGTGTGGATGCTCGGCAGCCCCAGGATTATGTCGACGAAACTATCGATGAGAACCCGGCGGTTCTCGTACCGCTTGGTGAGGATGTCCATGGCCACGGCAAAATTTTCATTGGTGACCTTTAAGTGGGACACCATACTTAATGCCTCACCGCTGAGACTTGAGAACAGGTAGTGGAGCTTGACTGCGTCCGACAGGGTCGCCATGTCGTCAGTCAAACTCCTAAACAGCGCAATGAAGGAAGGCCAGTCCTCCACTTTTGAGCTGAACCTGGGCAGCGCTATCTTGGGGAGGACGGCTGTGGGCGTATTGACGCCGAAACTGGGCTGAGCGCTATGGGTTGGGGACGACGTGGAAGAGGGTGAGATTTCCTCCCTCGCCACAAGTATCCCCAGGTATGCCACGGAGGCTTTATTGTGGTTCTCAGTGTATGTCCTCTCAACCCCCTCGTCTAAGTTCTCTTCGTCGAGAATGTTGTAGTACACTGAGTCCAGCTTCTCCTTTATGCCCTGTATCTGTGCGAAACGCACGTTAAATTCCGTTATGGAATGTTTGGTGTCGCCAGCAATGATCAGTGATCCCACCTTTAGGAGCTGGTGTAAAGCTTTGGCGGCCTCCCTAAATATCGCGGTTTGTGACTTGGTCGGCATCGCGATGAATAAAAGGAGACAAAAAAAATAATAAAAAATAAAAAAATTAAACAAATTTAAAGGCAGTAAAAGGAACAACATCCTGTATATATTCTATAGTTGGGCTGGAGGTATTTGTTTACTAAGGTAAGGGCAAATGGGCTAAAATTAACGCAACAATAAAGAAAGCAAAACTAAGTTGGGGCGCCTTGTATATGGCCTACGGGTGGGCAAACGCGTGTATGTGTATGTCTGTGTATATTGAACGCGCGTACGCAATATCAGCCGACCGCAAAACAAACAACAAACAAAACAACAAAGGAAATCACGTCATCCGTAGCCCACTATTGGGCAAGGCGCTCACAGTCGGGTAGACCTTTAGCGGAACCTAGCGCGAAGAATGAGTCGGTCGCAGAAAAAATAAGTAAACAAAATAAACAAATAAACAAATTATAAAAACTTAATTAAAAAAAATTGGGACAATTGTGTCCCACAAGTGGGCAAACGTGTGTAGAGGCGAAGGCGACGCACGCAAATAGCCCTAAGCGATATAAAAATAAAAAAAACTGATAAAGCTAAATGAAACACACTAAGCTCATGTGGTGAGCACGCACGAGATTTGAGCCGATTTAACACGACAAGAACATAAAAAATTCATTTAAAAATAAAACGGGAAAAACAACAATATCGTCGTCTAGACGCGGGTGTGTTATACGTTACTAAAATTATATGTGCAACCGATAAACGTAACGCAAACGTAACGCAATAATTTAACTACTAATTAAACTTAATGTATCATTAGACAACGATCGTATAGGTAGGTACAAGTATTACACAAGTAGTACACTAGCTCGCTCAAATCACAAAAACATTGTATGACACCATAGATCTGTGATCCTGTATCAGACAATCGGATGCATACACGAAAGCAACATCAAAACAACATGCAGAAATAATTGCGTCAAGATAATTCGGATGTTGTGTGGTCGCAATCCTACCACAAACAAATTATAACTACCTCACCAAATTTTTATTGGGGCAGGGTAAAGTCATGTGAACAAATGAATTCCGAAATGATGGCACAAATTAGATTATGGGCGGAAACAATTATTTTTTAGTGGACTGTAATTAAAGGAGCTGATGGAACGTGAGACCAAGTTATGGTGAAATGGTAAAAGAATACTTGTTACGGGAAGGTCGCCGGCATTAATATTACCGGTTCGAAGATGACCAGAATGTTACGGCGAAAGGCGTTCGCAGTAACAGCGGCGAAATAAGGGTTAGGCAGGAGGTATAAGGGAATAAAGTACTTACAGGGATGATGAGTCACAGGAACCGGGGGACGAGCTGACCACGGGCGGCGAGGTAGGTTGGTTTCCTGGCGCACAGTCACTACACTAAACTATTCACTAGGGGCAGTTCGTTAGGCGTTAGGCGTAACTTTACACATATGCTATTATTGCTATTGCTTTATTTCGAAGGCTGATTTCAAGGGCGCGCGACGCGTGGTTTCGTCTTGAGATCTCAAAAGGCACTAGTCTTGCGCGGGCGCCGTCAGTCAAAATGGCCGCGCGACGGGTTAGTGCAGTCCAATATGCACTCTATTCCGGCGCAGAGACGGCTGTTATTCGTTGCGCTGTGGCGCAAACACCAGCTTTGTTAAAACTGAGGCCGTAATCATTCCCTTTGTGGCCTTAAACGAAATAGCCTCTTGGCCTAAGTTACTATCTCTTTCTGATTTGTTCCTCTATAGTGGTTTAAATATTAATATATATATACGTCATAGATTATAATTGCTTGACTCCCGTGCTTGTACTTGAAAGCAAAATATTAACAGCTTAACATAATTAAAATTAAAATTATTACTTAAATTTGTTTACGCTCTCTTTTGAAACTCGTTAAAATGGTAAGGTAACGGAAAAATATACATAAACATAGAAAAAACACCCAGAGTCGAAATCAATTTAGAAACACAGTTTTTTCTCTAAATTGACTCGACCGTGAATTGAACCCGGCACCTCAGAGATAGCGCGACGCCAGACCCAGCGTGCTAACCACTTGACCACGGCGGTCGTCGTATGTATAATGTCCCGCTGCTGTGCAAAATCCTCATCACTGTAATTAAGGCATCGCTAAAATATATTGTAATAATATTGTAATAGATATTGTACAAGGTGTCCGTGAGGCGCGCGGCGGAGCTGGTGGGGGTGAGACGGGGGAGGCGGGCCGCTATGTACAATTCTATGCAGAGGCGGTGAGGAAAAGGCCTTACACCCGCACCACAGCACGTGGGGAGATTGGCCTATTGCAGGTTAGTCGTTCTTGCCAAACGCCTAATTATGTTTCTGTGCGCGATGTACCTACATGAATGTTTCACCATGTACAGGCCCGGTGCACTCCGCGATTAAGGTATGAAGCTACAAGTAGCCGGCGGGTCCGTCTGGACGGACCAATTTCATAGGGCTGCCACGTGCCGGCCGGGCCGCACTTTAGCAACATTAGTTCGACTCACTCACGCGCCGCGAACACCCTAAAGTTGTTAAAAGTACGCGATAGAAAGAGCGGCAACTTCTTTTATTATTAATAATATTAATGTTTATTCACACGATATAAAATAATTTAATTTTTTATAGTTATTTTATTGTCCATTAAAAGGGAAATCCGTTTCCGCAGCCCAGCAGGTTCTCTGGGCAAAAACTGAAAACCAGTGCTTTGCTCTTTGAGCAAAGGTATCACTGAGCTTTTGCCCTTTTGCATCGCTGCGGCACACATGCTACCAACATGTTATTTGAATGTTTTTTTTGTATTTTTTGTACCTAAGCATGTGTGTGTTTTTGATGCAAATAAATGTGTTATCTATCTATCTATCTATCTATCAATCAATCTATCTATTTGAATATAACTGTAGGAAAGGGGTTAAAGTTACTCGCGTCCGTAGGTTTACCCTTGAGACCCTACACGTGACCCCTGGGTGGTGCTAAATGAGTAACGCTGACTGAGTGGTAGACTCACGCTGCGTTGCAGCACGCATTGGGCCGGCTCGCCCGGAGTAATACCACCCTCTCACTAATATCCGGCGTGAAATAATGGCACTTGGTGCTGTTGTGTTTCGTCCGGCCAGTGATAGTTCCAGACGCCCCTTCCCCCCCCTCTACAATGGGGGGCCCTCTACAATTCCTATTCCTTCCTTAACTTTATTCCTTTCTTAAAGGTCGGCAACGCATCTGCGACTCGTCTGGTTTTGCGGGTGTCCATGGGCGGCGATGATTGCTCTCCATCAGGTGACTCGTCTGATCGTTTGCCTCCTTCTCATATAAAAAAAAAAAACGGGGGCGGTGTGCTTCCTGAATTACACTTTATTGTGTGTAGCAAGAGTCGCTATTTATTTATAAGACTCTGCGGAGTGCTTCTTCTGGACTTGTACTATTATGTATTATATTATTGCCTCCTTCTTTTATATAAAAAAAGGTTTACGTATTTCGGTTTCTAAGTTTTTATTTCTAAATTTGGAAGTTGAAATTTTTAAAAACCAGTAAGCCTATTTTGTCGAAACTGGGCATGCTGAAGTAAAATATAGAGATCTAAATAGTTTGTTGAAAACATTTTTAAAAACGTTTATTTAACTGAGTTATTGCGATTTTAAACTTTCTACAGTGCACTTTAAATCGCAATAACTAAGCAAAATAAACGGTTTTTTTAAAATGTTTTTAACAAACTATTTAGATCCATGTATTTTACTTTAACATGCAAAGTTTCATAAAAACTGGCTTATTGGTCTTTTAAAATTTCGACTTGGAAGAATGTATGGGAAAATAACATGCGTAAACCCTCTTAATGAACTGCACAGCACAAGAATGCCGATTGAGTTTATTTATTTATTAATAATTACTTACCACCGGTTTTCTTTTTATTATTACCCAATGCGATAGTGCAGATACCTACTTTACTATTATTATTACAAATTGTTTCAATTTACACAATTACACGGGTTGTTCCGTATTCAACCCACATGAACTCAACCCACTAATTAATTTTTCCTTACTCAACCCATTTCTATTCCTTACTCAACCCACATGTATTCCTTACTCAACCCACATCGAAGTTATAAAGAAAACTCCTGTTTTTGGGTACGGTCTGACCAAAAACTAATAGTGCCTGTTACTATTATTATTTTTAATACATTAATTTTAAGGTTCATAAAATAGATCATGTATAGGGTCTTCCAATAGGCACGTCCGAACTTTGACAGTTGGTAGCGGCCATCTTGCTGAAGCTACATCTGTCAAATTGGTTGTCATTTATTCATTCTGTTTTGCCAAATCATCATGGATAGCTATAGCTTTCAACAACACGTGCAAATGATAAAATTGTTTTATCAAAATATGTGTTCTGTTCGGGCAACGCACCGCGCGCTTCGCCCATTTTACGGTCGCCATAATCGTCCTACCGAGAGGACTATTCGTCGTGTGGTGGATAAATTTGAGTCCACTGGTTCGGTAAATGATCGATCAACACCCGTACGTCGACGAAACGCAAGGTCTACCGAAAACACAGAGCTCGATGGCGCAGCGGCTAGCACATTCGGCTTACGAACTTGCCCGTTAAGCAACTTTCGCAATGCTTGGTTGCTAGATGGGTGACTAAATTTAAAACATCTCGAGCTCCTCCGTGCTTCGGAAGGCACGTAAAGCCGTTGGTCCCGGTTGTTGTCGTAAGATGACAGTCGTTAAAACCCACCAACCCGTATTGGGCCAGCGTGGTGGGTTATGGCCCAATGTCCCCTCGTGCATTGTCCACGTGGGAGGCCTGTGCCCAGCAGTGGGACGTTTATAGGCTGATGATGATGATGATGATGATAATAAGACAGAGTGAAATCTTTATCAAGCCGTGTACATAAAAAATCACGGATTAAAACTAGTGATTATGTCAAATAGTGCGTTGGGGTAAGGCCGGACTGTTTTTCGGTTAGTTGAAGAGGTTCCAGCAAATGTTTTTCTCAAAATTTCCTATTTAAGATTTTCAAATGTAATTGATCTTTCGTTGCTAAGGATCAAATTTTCTCTCAATCAGTATTTTAATAGTTTCTTTTTGTTACGCGGTTGCCAAGATACACCTTTGTGAAGATTAGGTTTGCTAATCCAAATACCAGTTAAAGACCGGACCATGGCGGGGTAAGTACGGACTACTTTCTAAAAGAGACTGTGTGGCTTAATACGTAAGGTTTTCATTAGAGAAATATCCGGTATTTCCCGTTTCATTAATGTATTAAAGGATTTTTTTAAAAGATAAGTAGTTTAGGTATGACAGATACAAAATATTTTTTTTAAATTTAATAGTCCGATCTTCCCCCGCATAACGACAAATGAAGAAATTATGTTTCTCAAACTTTCTATACCTACAAACTAGCATGTATGAAAGTATTTCTTACTTTTTAGCTTTGTAGGTTTCTAGATCCTAGCAGACTGTGTTTTAGTCATTCGTATAGGTTAAGGTATGATTCCGTGGCCGACTGCACGCAGGAACAGCACGTAGCAACCGCAGACTCACTACTACCAGCTACGGAAAGTATCTAATACAAATACATAGAAACCAGTAGTGCAGTCTGCGGTTGCTGTGTGCGGTCGGCCACGGAATCATACCTTTAGGAAAATGTTTTAGTAAATAAAATACGGATTAACATAATTAACCGTGCTTTAATCAAAACAAAATTAAGTAAAATAAAAAACAATAACAGCAGTCATTTCTTAGTAATTAAATCCGAGTATTGCATAAATGACTATCATAAAATAGGAAGTACCAATCAACACTATGAGGTACCTACAAGTAGGTATAGACTGAACGTCGCGAACAGCAAAGTGAAACCGCTAAAAGTACGCCTCGCCGTGTTCGTACACAGAAAAACGCACACAAATGTAATGAAAATAAACCGAACGAGTACAAAAACGTGTACTCCTTTGGATGCTGAGCTCAAACAATCAGCTAAGGCTTAGCTTGACATGTTCGTGCATTTATCAGTGTCTGTTACACGGCGAGGCGTACTTTTAGCATCCTCACTTTGCTGTTCGCGACGTTCAGTCTATACTTTTTATTTGGTCTTGTAGGCACAAGTATATTTTTCTTAAGTAATATACGTCTCGTCATTATCACCACGTAAGACGTATTCAGATAGAATAATTATTAGGTATAATTTTCCTTATATTACGTAAATAACAATAGAATGAGCGTTAACTCGCCTTCACTAGCGACACAAAAAACTCTAAAACTAAAAAATAAACATATTAATAAAAAATACTTTTTAAAAAGAATTTTCAAAAGACTTTCTTTACTGTGTACTTACTTACGAACCTAAATTTAGCAATTTAATCAACAAACATTGCTGAAAGAAATAGGAACTACTTATGAGCATTATGAGGGACAAGTATATTTTTAATAAATTATGAAAAATAAACATCATCACTATCATCATTTAAGACAAATTCATTTGGATTTTCCTTAATTTGGATCAATTCTATTTCTTTGATAATTAGATTGGCTGGTATACAGTCCTCGTCAGACCTCTTTGGTTGGGTAAATTTTAATGTATTTTTTGTCCGTACAGTTTTATAGAAAGATATTCTATATGTTTTTTCAAGCTGGTTCTCATTAATAATTTCTGTTATCGATCCCACGTAATGCTTCCAACTGTTCTTGTAAAAGTACCTAGCCAATATATGATGTCCAAGATGGTACGTACAAGCATCGTTTACTTTTTTTGTCGACACTAATATTGTACCTTCGTTTTCTTTTTTTTCATTCTTTTTCTGCTTTTTATTAGTCTGCCGAGTCACTATTTGCCTTTCTAGTTTTTGTACATCTCTTTTCTTCCTAGTTTTTGGTTTCTCTTTGTCAATAAGTGTTTGTTTTTCAATGTTGTCGATTTCATAAATTTTTGCAAATATAGCAGCTTCTTTTTCATTAATAGATTTTCTGAATAAATCTTTATCGTTTTCTTCATATTGAGTCGGTACTACTACTATTACATTTTCATCTTCTTCCTCGTTTTGAATCGATATTACGTCACATATGTCGCTATCAGTATGAACGCTCATAATATCTTCGTCCGTAGTTGTAGAGCTACTACGCAATATCTTCTTTTTTTTAGGTTTTGTACTTGTTCGTTTCTTTACATTTTTTTTGGTATATGACTGTATTTCGTTACGGTTTCGGTGGTTTACGATATCAGCAACATTTTCTTTATATTTTTCGAGATATTTGCAACTTACGGAGTCCTTTGATGGCTTTGGTTTCTCTACTATCGCCTTAGTAACTGTCACTTTTCGCAGAAATCCTGTTTGATCATCCTAAATATCTATCATATCACTATGTTCGTCTTCATGTTTATGTCCTGTGTCTAAATTCCAAACGTTTTTAATCTTCTGTTCTTGTAGATCGTTTTTCATCTCCGATTCCATTTGTATCAAATCAAACTGCAAATCTTTATTCAAATCTTTTTGTGACTTTTTGATTGATTTTCGCAATAATCCATCCATATCACGTGCATCATCATCCTCAATCCACTTAAATAGATCAAATTCTGAAAAATTTTCGCAGTCTTCTAAGACATCAGAATCGCTCTGAAAATTTATTTGTTCGCTGATGGAAGTTAAGGTACTCGAACACGTTTTAATTTTTTTTCGAGGTTCCGTCTCAGTTTTGACTTTCCTTTTGTTTTGTCCAATTTTTCTAGAATCATCTATATTCTTGTCCATCAAATCAACTTTAACTTGAACTGCAGTGCCACTCAGAGAACTTTTTGAATTTTGTTTGATTTTGGTTGACTTTGTTTTCAGCTGCTGCAATGTTTCTTTGGATGTCTTATGCTGTTCGTTTTTCTTGTTTTCCAAAATCTGGCGTGTGATAACTTCAGCTCCGGATGCAACACGTTTTCGTGTTACTTTGTTTGTGGTTTGGGGATGATATTTAAGCGTCTGTAAAAGTAATTCCTCAAACGTACTTTTTGGTACCGATGGATCAGGATGTTCAGCGTCACAATAGGCAACACTCTGAATTGTATAGGCAGCTGTCGGGAAAAACATAACGTTGTTTATAGTCTCTAAGCATAGCTGCTTAAGTGGTTTGAGGGGCTTTATCTCCTTTTTTGCTCCATAAATCTTCCATCTGTTTAAAGCTGTTGGGTCAAATTTTTCCTCTGGGATTACATCGGCGTCAAACGGATAAATGCCTCCTTTTTTGAAGCCGCTTTGTATCACTTTCGGACTTGTTTGATTCCATGTTTCCGCAAACATTTCAGCAAAAGCCTTTTTGCGTAATTTGACACCGACGTTTTGTCGTTGAAATTTAACAAGCTTTTTGTCCCACATGGTCTTCAAAGACTTAAATACCGCTAAATCTAACGGCTGGAGCAAGTGTGATGTATGCGCTGGCAATTTCAGTATAGTCACATTGTTGTCTATGGCCAAAGATACAACCTTGCTGTCAACATGGGTGCTATGCCCATCATAAATAATCAGAACGGGTCGTTCTGGTCCCAAACTGGGAATAAGGATTTTTAACATGTAGTTATAAAAGATCTCCGTTTCCATCCAGCCGCGATTACTGGCTGCATAAGATATGTCAAAATCATACTCCTGTTTGTCCTCCGCCATCCATTCATCATAAACGTGTTTGCCTTTGTATATTATTAAAGGAGTCAATTTTTTGCCAGCTGCGTTGACTGTAGTTAATACTGTAATGTTTTCTTTGGCGCTACCAGCGATGGTTCTTGTGCATGGTTTGCCTACTGCACCAACTACTTTTGTCTTCGTTGGATCTAGACAGACCGAGGTCTTATCTAAATTCCAGATCCTGTCTGGCAATGACCCAAGATTAAGCTCTTTTAATACTTCATCCAATTTTTTGAAGTAATCGTACACCACAAAGGGATCAGTCATTCTCTTTCGTAGATATTCGACTGGTTGCGGCTTCTTAATTGATAAACAGTGGCGCTTCCTAAAAGAGATGAACCAATCAGCGCCAGGTTTCCCATCTGCAAATGGTGTTTTTAATTTATTCTTTTTAATGAATTCTGCAGTTATCTCCTGCACTTCGTCACGTGACAATCCCCATCCCCATTTTTCAAGAGTGCGAAGACAAGACGCGAGCTCCGATTCCAATGCTAGGGGAATTGCTAGTGGCCGTCCCAAGGTTTGACTGATTACACCAGATTTATTCCTAACTCTGTCATTAAGTGTGGATTTAGGAATTCCATATATTTGCGAAGCTACATAGTTAGATAGCTCATTGCTTTTCACCTTTTCTATGGCGGCTTGTAAGTCATCTTGAGAGTATGAAGCACGCGATGATCTTCTCTCATAATTCCGAGGCATATTTGAATCTGCAATAAAAGGAAATATATTGTTAGTTAGAATACAAACTAAGAAGGCTAATCAAATTACACATTAAGACCGAATGTACACACGGCGGCAGATCAACCTACCCAAATCTGTCAAATTTCTCCAATGAATATTGATCCTTATAACCAAAATATTAAGTTCAAAATTGATTGTAGAAATTTGACAGTTTTGGATAGGTTGATCTGCCGCCGACTGTACCTAACTACCTGTATAGAGAGTGTAACGGAAGTAGTCAGTCAAATTTTACTTACCTACCTATTACAGATTTAAAACAAAATAAGTAACTAAATTACTCCTGAACTAAAACGAAAAAAAAACATTCGTTTTTATTTTTATTTTGTTTGTCTGACACCCTACCACAGGTTAAGAGGTTTGCAGCTACTTACACATGATCTAAGAACCAAGAATCAATTATAAATATTTTAAGTATTAGTTAGGTATAGCCACACCTCGGTCACTCGCGACAAAATGTATGTAATGGTCAAACGCGTTCTAATGCACAGTCATATGCTCGTGCAGGGATCCGATCCAAGTCTTCGGAGAATCTAGCGGGGCACGGGGACGCGCACTAGTGCGCGATGCCGTTCCCTCTAGAAAACGTCCGAAGGTGATTCGTTTCACACGGCTTGAGGGACCCTTTACGTTTCTCGCCGCCCCCAAACAAGCCCGGTGAAGCTGAAAATGCAGTCTGAGGCAATCAGCAATCTCTCCAAAAAAAAGCTCGTGCAGGTGAACGCGGAATGTTTCTGTGAGTGAGATGACATGCTAGGGTTCGCGCAAAAAATATTTGTAACTACCTGACCCGGCGGACTTCGTACTGCTTTGACAGTTTCCGTGAAAACTAAACAAACAAATCATTTTGTATGCCGCGTCTTTGTCAGTCGGTAACTGTGAGGTATCTAACTGATCGCGGGTGGGGGCGTATACAGCGAGAGGCAGCGAGCGGCCATACTGTATGTAGTACTCACTATTATACTGTGGTCTATACAAAAAGTATTAAAGTACCTACTAACACGTATGTATAAAAAAAACTAAAATTGCATAGTATCAACAGCTAGACCTTCTATGTAAGCTAACCTAAATAAAATTTTGACAATCACTGACATTTTTTCCACAGGGAAAGACCAGATGATATTAGTCCGATCTTCGACCACACGGGGCAAGACCGGATCTCAGCTTACAGCCATCTTACGATTGTATTTGTCAGTTCAAACTAACAGCTACATATTATAAAACGATTTCACATTCAAAATATAATAAAAAACGATCAATACTCACCATCAAATCAAAAATATGTAGTCTGGGGGAAGGCCGGATCTTCAGTGGCGACACAAAAATATTCGGTTTTGGTTTTGTGCCTAAAAAACACGTTTAACCTATCGCAGCGACGACCGCAGACTGAAGGGAGCGGCAGAATAAAATGGAGTCTTATATTATGTTGCCAGAATTAAAAAATATTGCCGCGCTTGGGAGTTATTTGAATTATCTGATCTTTCCCCGATCCGTTCTTACCCCAACGCACCTTATAGAGATCATTTTAGATTTTAATATAATCTGTTTTAAACAATTAAAAACATTTTTTTTCTTTTTAAGTGAACGAACGGAGACAACTTTTAGGTGTACGTACATATTACAATTTAGACTTTAATGCATTAATTTTACGGTAGGTACCTAAAAGAGATTAGGTAAGTACATATTTTGTTATGAAATAAAACTTTTAAAAGTAGGACATAATTATACTATTATAAAGGTCAACAATTTTTGTTAATAATCAACTTTATATAAATCAACAAAAATAAAATGAAATGAGCAAAACCCACGGACACCTTTTATAAACATAAATGCATGCAGGCAATATTTTCATAAAAATGTGCGCGGGTTCTTTCTACTAATAAAATATAAAATTAACTTTGATCATCACAAACATAAATATAGATACCAGTTTTTATGTTCTTCAATTTTGGTACTTCTGATATGAGATTGATTCCCCGATCATTTAGTGATAATAAAGTTTTTTGGTACTCGGTCGGTATGGGTTTTCCTTTAATCGACTTCACTCTTTTCTTGCATTTTTGTAAAGCTTCTTTAACAACATTTTTTTATTTCGCTTGATGTACAACAATGAGGTCCTTCTCTCAAAACATCTTGATTTAAAACTTTTACACTGCCAAAGCATCCCGGTCACTTCACACAACGCCAGATTATACTTCCATCTTTATCTTTTCTTCTATAATGAAATTGGAATCCTTTAGACAACAAAGCTTGACGGTCTCGTTGTGATTCCACATAGCTTAAGTCACTTTATCGCTTTTGGTGCATCTTAAATTTTTATTGGTATATGATTTTAATTATTAATTATTTTTAGTTATGAATTTTGTCAATCAACTACCTACTTATATGGACACAATCTGAAATAAAATTATTTTATTTTATTTTATTTATTTATTTTATTTAAATATAATAAGATGAGCTTAGTCGGTCAGTTAAGGAGCAGCTGATTAAGGGACCATCTTAAGGTTTGCCCTTTCAGAACAAACAAACAAAAAAAATATAGCTATCTCTATCACCATTGTTTAATACTAGAACCGAAGATAAAAATAAAGATAATGCTATTTCACTCGTACTCTTTACCTGTCCAGAGACCTCCTTAACCCCCTTGAGCATCGTAAAACCAGACACCATAGAAAATCGATTGTTTCGCGACCACCGGCGGTCTTATCAATTGATTTAACTTTTATTATTATTTTTGGAGAGCTTATTCGGGTGAGTGGTAACAATAGCACAGCGGCAAGTTCTAAGAACTTAATTTAAGAGATATATGTTAACTTAGTTGTTGATATTTATAATAATATATGGTTATAAATATCAACAACTAAGTTAAAATTTACTATACATGATCTATTTTATGAACCGTAATTAATGTACTAAAAGCAAAATAGTAACAGGCACTATTAGTTTTTGGTCAGACCGTACCCACAAATAGGTGTTTTCTTTATAATTTTATTGTGGGTTGAGTAAGGAATAGAAATGGGTTGAGTAAGGAAAAATTAATTAGTGGGTTGAGTTCATGTGGGTTGAATACGGAACAACCCAATTACACATTAAAATACAATTCAATAACACATGATAAAACATTTCACTTAATAATACAGACATTAACTGTCATAACAAATCACAAACTAGGCAACCCTCGTGAATTCAGTCAGAGTGAAAAGATCAACCTCCTCCTCCAACTAAGGTTATATACATACTTTTGAGTGTTTAACTGTAACAAGTTTTCTTTGCTCCAGGTTACCACTTTGTCTATGTCTCGTTGTAGCCTTTGAGTTGATAAGTATTTCCTAAATAATAAACTTCGCAACAATTTGTAGGCAACCGATCACCTTTAAAACACAACCCGTGATTTCCCCTAAATCACATCGAATGAACTTCGATCCATAAATAACTGTATTCATACCACGAGCCCTTTTAGACATTGAGAAAAACCGCGCGAAATAAATCATTATGCCGCGGAAAAATCGGCAGTAACTCGCCATTTCACGATGAATATTCCAAATTTTTTACTTTTGGATGTCATTTTCTTTTGTTCAAGGAGAAGTTTTTGTTATCTGTGAGCATTCTTGACTTTGTCGCTCTGCAGTTCAGGGGCTTAGGATTTAGGATGCTTCTTGCTTCAGAAAGACATAGTATTATTCTGTTATCCTCTCGTCTGCAAGACCTGACACAACAGAAATTTAATTGTTAGTCACCAATATCGGGTTTCTCACAGACGAGAGGATAATTGAGATATACTTCCCTAAATTTGTTGTGCAGTGTTATCCGAATGTTTAACGTTACACTGCACAACACAGAGAATAACATTGTCTTTTCTTTTACAACCTAAGTGAAATTCATTCATTCGTTCATTCATGTTCATTCATTCATTCATTCATGTTCATTCATTCATTCACAATAATTCGATTTTTTCACTTAGAATTTCACTTAGATTTTCGAAATTCCAACTCGAATGCACTTCTCGCCTGCATCCGCATCTTTTAACGCCATTACCATGACGATCGCTCAAAAATCCTTCTGAGGGTGAAGCCGCTGGAGTCGCGACACAATGTCAGTTTCAAGGTAGTTGTGGTCCGGACAGCTAATCTGGACACTTTTATGAAGGAAGACTTCTGGCCGAAGGGCGTGATGTACCGGCGTTTCCGCGGGAGATTGCCCACCAACACCACCGGAGCAGCACAAGCCAGTGCTAAATACTAACATAGTTATAAGTTATATTTACTAACAACAATTGTTTATTTTGTATGTACGAGTATGTCTGTAAGGTATATATTTTAAGGGCCTCATTGTATGTTGCCTGAATTAAAGAATTTTATTATTATTATTATTAATAATAATCATAGAAGCTACCTACATGACTTTTAAATACGGAAATACCCGTTTTTCTACAATTCCAAATCTAAAGGGACCACCTACAGGTCACAATTATAAACCGATTTTCAAAATTTTTTCGCCTATTTGTAGCTAAACTAATACCTACCCTAGGAACCTCATTTTTTCATTTTTTGTAAGTCTGTTTTTTTCGAAATATTTACAATTTACTAAACAAACACCCCCCAAAAAACCTGTTTAGTTTTACTCACACGTGTTTCGATTCCTCAACTCTTGGTACTATTCCCATCTCAATCCTCCCAAAATCCTCGGAGCTATGGCCAAAAATACGTCCCAGGCGATTTGCATCTGATAACCATTTTCAATGGTAAAAATGTCTTTAAATTCGACATGCCTTCGCGAGGTAAGTAGCTGCAGCCACATTTACTGTAGCCCTAGTGTGTGTGACACAAACTTATTGCTCAGTACGTCGCTTTGAGAAATGACGAAGTGTAACATACCGCCAAAGAGTTCCACAATCGGATGGGAGTGACGCCTGAGCGATGCTGAGCGATAGCAAGTAGGTTTTAAGCGCTTTTTTTGTTAGTTTATGGCTAGAATAGATTTTTTGTTTAATATAGCCCTTGAACTTGACGAATTGCGTGACCAAAATTCATTAGGTCCGAGTCCTGGGTTTAACTGCAAAAAGCATACCAAGCAAAACCATCTTACCTGTTTAGTTGGAGATATAAACTGAAAAGTAAAGGGATCGCAGGGAAGATTATCCATCATAGTCTTATCCCAATTAAATATTGAAACTTTACTTGGCTGTATGGTATTCCCTCTGCTTTCAGACTGACTGACAATTTTTTTTTATGTAAACTTTGTCTTTTTTTGTCAATGTTTTTTTATTTTTATCCTAACAGAGCCGCTTAGAATGTTCCTCGGCGCAATATGTAGCCCGCGCGACTCCTTTCACTGCAGAATTAATGGTCTGTTTTGACACCGCCTTCTCCATTTCACGCACTGATCCATTAACCAATGTGCAGATTTATCTCGACTCGACGTGTTGCCCCGGCGCCATTTTGAATTTTTGCCGCCTTTTTACAAAAGCCATGCGTGCAAAGAGCGTTCAAAAATTATTGGTTTTTTTTTCTCTATATTGGTTTTATCTCGGACCAAATATTTGGTCCGAGGGTTTTATTATCATAAACGTTTTAATCAGCCAATAAACGTCAAGCTGCTGGGTTCGGGCCTTCATGAACGAGTACAAACGGCGTGATAGAATACTACTACTGTGCTACTACCGTTAAGCGTGTTGCATAGCGATGAAAGAATACTGCCATCCCCACTTTTCCCTTGGGTGTCGTAAAAGGCGACTAACGGACTAAAGACTGCACATACATCCAACAGCATAGAGCGGCGATGGGCTCACTTATGCACATGTGCAGTCGCTATTTGGTGAAAAGTGGACTATGGTAGATTACTCTTTTGCTGTCCTCATTGCCTAGTCTTCGACTAACCCTTCGGGGATAATAGTTGTGATTATTATTATGTACGAGTATTTATGCGGGAATGGAACCCGGCACTTCTGGGTCTAAGACCGGTGGCTTAGCCGCTAGACCATAGAGGCGGCAGGTTGATGGTTTTCAATGTCTGCTATTTTAAGACAATAACCGGCGAAGTGCGAGTCGGACTCGCCCATGAAGGGTTCCGTAGCAGCAAGTAACATTATATAAAAGTTCTTGTAGTTCGTTGTAACTTTGATCGTTGTTTTAATGATAGTGTATTTTTTTATTTAATTAATTTATGACGTATAAAAAAAACTACTTACTAGATCTCGTTCAAACCAATTTTCGGTGAAAGTTTGCAATGGTTTTTTTTTTGTGCGAAAGTTTAATCCGGTTCACAGAATACATCTACTTACCAAGTTTCAACAGTACAGTTTTTATAGTTTCGGGAAAAAGTGCCTGTGACATACGGACGGACAGACAGACAGACATGACGAATCCATAAGGGTTCCGTTTTTTGCCATTTGGCTACGAAACCCTAAAAACAGGGTAAACTGCTTAATTTGTCTTCTGAAGCACGCAAGAGCTCCAAAGCGTCGAGAGAGTTGCTTGACTTGCAAGATTTTAAAATAAAACTTTTTTTTTTAAACTTTATTTTAAAATGGATAACAATTTTAGTTATGACGTATTATAGCCTGATTTTAGCTGTGTGCTGGCGGCTACTATACAGGTTTTTTTTAATATGTACTCATATTTTGTATAACATTCAGTAACGTTAATAGACATCATTTACATTTTTTTAAATCTTTTATTTTTCATTATTTTATTTTATTTGTCCGGCACAGTAAAAAAAAATTGGTTGCCTGTAAAGTCGGTATACGGGCGAAAGTTTTACGTGACAACGACTTTGAGTGGTAAAATAATTTTAATGTGAATATTCATTCGTATAGTAGGAAGAAGGATGAAATAATAGTAACAATTTAAAACAGTGGAAGGGACGCGTGTCTTTCACTTTTTATGTCTGTCTCTCTCGCTCTTAGGCGGGCTAACCATGCCCGAGTGGAAGGGACGCGTGCCTCTCACTCGCTCTCATTGTGAGCGCATAACGTGAGCGGAGCGTAACGCAGTTTCTTGAAGTGTCACCCGGCAAACCAATTTATAAGACGTTGTCACGTCAAAATAACTCGTGGATTCCGGCGAACGAAAGGTCACGTGTAACGTAAAGGTAACCTAACCTAGGTATCCTGTGGTATCGTAATGTGTCAGAGTTCAATTGCGCGTTCCCGGCCGATTGACCATGATTAACGGTATTTTTGTGGACATGTTTGATCAATTTTAGTTTCTTTATTTATCGCTTAAAATAAAATTTAATCAAATCTGTAGCTCTAGATTAAGTTACTCTATAATTTTAAAAAAATCCTGTATTCTAACTACTAACGACTAACGAACGAAATACATCACCTGCACCTATTACGCTGAGTACATGTGCAGTGGCAGTGGACTGCTTTTGCAGTACGGACTCGTGGTCACACCAACATCTCACACCAGTGTGAAAATCAGGAATATTTTACCTGTTAGTCACACTGCTAGTATTGGAACACGAAAGGTGTTGATCGTCTAATAATGAGTGAGGTGAAATATTAATACCTATGATGAGTAAAAACACTGAACTATGTATCGATATGATTGTTATACTTATTCAATTCATGTCACATTAATTTTGTGCAAAGAGATGCATTATGTTTCGTAATGTAGCCTAACCTTTACTATTACTGGCGACCACGAAGTTATTATAACTTCGTGCTGACCTATGACATTATTATATGACTGTGCTAAATAACTTGTCATTTGCAAATTGTGAATAATTGTGCATCAAGGAATTTTGTACAAAATGTATTTTTGCATAATTTCTAGAAAACGCGGAGCAGTGGGTATTGCAACAAAAAGTTTATAAAAATTCTTCTCAAATTTGGTTTTGTCGGAATCGGCGTAATGTTATAAAATGTTCTGGTTCTGTGCCAATAAATGAAAGTAAGTAATAAATGAAAAAAATAAAAATTTTAATAATTAAAAAAAAGTAAATAAATAGGTACCTACCTAATAATGTATTTACTAAATAATTTCATTTTTTAATACTTAAATACATTATTTACGTAAGTATTTTATTTACGTAATCGATTTTAATTTATACTTTGTTAATCACCGCACTAGTTGATAATGACAAATTAATAAAAGGTGTTGCAATACTAGCTGTGAGATTAACAGGAATAATATTCCTGATTTTCACACTGGTGTGACATGTTGGTGTGACCACGAGTCCGTACTCTGCTTTGCGGTACTTATTGCCTAGTAGACTAAACATTTAGGTATAATAGATGATGAAATCTATAAAAATAAATAAAATAAACAACCACGTTCTCTCCAAAACCTAAACAACATTGAGAAGTTTACCGAACCCTAAACCTTTTTGCTAGTGAAAACAAAAAGTCCATTGAAAAAAATACTAGAAACACGAAAGCCCGCCGCGCGTCGCAGCGGAACGCGTGAATTTTTCACTTCAATGCGTGAGCACCAATAAGGGCGACTGCGGCGGCGGCGGCTGTATTAAACTATCAAATACCGCGATTGAGAGAGGTCGACATCGGAATCTAATCTGGAAATGGAATCCACCTCGTCACTGCCACAGTACGGCGAGAAATAGTAACGAATTTTAAATATATACGAGTACTCGTACATCCTACTAAATTATAAACGCGAAAGTTTGTAAGTATGGATGGATGTTTGTTACTCTTTCACGTAAAAACTACTGAATGGATTTGAATGAAATTCGGCATACAGATAGTTTATAATATGGATTAACACATAGGATACTTTTTATCCCGATATTCCCACGGGAACGGGAACCACGCAGGTAAAAACCGCAAGCGGCCGCTAGTATTAAATATAACCGTATCGCGTAGCGGTGAAAGAATACTACCCCCCCCCCCCCTCTCTTCCCGTGGGTGTCGTAAAAGGCGAATAACGGACTAAAGACTGCACATACATCCAACAGCATAGAGTGGTGATGGGCTCACCACCTGTCACGCTGAGCACATGTGTAGTCGTTATTTGGTGAAAAGTGGACTAATGGTAGAGGACTGCTTTTGCTGTCTTCATTGCCTAGTCTCTGACTAACTCTTCTGGGAGCACACCTAAAGGTGGGCCAACACTGCACCGGTCGGCAATCCATCGAGTCAGGAATATAGATGTAAAGCTGGTTACTAACATTTCTAGCCTAGCGGCTAGAAACGGTTTATTTTTTTTATTATCATTTTTAGTGATAACTGCGGCTAGAAACAGCTGCTTATATTTAATTGATATATTCACATGATTTAGTTTTTGTTTTTGTTGTTTCTATTCTGATTTATTTACTATAGGATACATTTTAACATAAATATGCATAAACAGTTAATTTGCATCTGTATTAAGTGTTAAATACTTAAGATTCTCATACAAAATGTTACACAGCAGTGGAATAGGACTATTTTATTAATTTTTTTGTGAGAGATGTTTTGGAAATAGGTATTTATCCATGAAATAAGTGTGGACAGATACCCAGTAATAGTAAGCATTTAGTTGTATTTTTCTAATGCACCCAAAACGTGTGCGCCTGATTTGCCACGAGATTCAAGCGTTTGGTTTATAATGATGATTAGATCCAAAGTAAACTAATTTAGCTATCTTTATTCTTTTAATTTTCATACACTATCATATCATATCATCTAAACACAAACGTTGTTTCATAGTTTCCTGTTCGTCTCTGAATTAACTAAATTAGAAGGTAGGTGTAAACGGTGTCTTCCGTGTTTATTTAACCCGTGGCGCGCCAGCCACCCTAAAGTATTAAATGCTTTACGTGTCAGTCATTTTGCGATACATCACTTTTTTATTGTTTGATTAGGAAAAAATATTTATTGCGTAATAGCTATACGAGATTTTCGCGTTAATGAGGTGTCATTCTTTTCTGTATGAGTTTTTGTACGTAGTTAACTACTTAGAATTAACAATAAAGACTTACTTGTAGTGGCACTGGAACGGTTTTCTTTTGTTTTCAATATTTCATAAAGGTAACCTTTGGTTTTACTGTTTGTTATAATAATTAACAAATGACACACAACACAATTGACATAATAACTTTTTAGTTAACATTATTATGCACCGGTCACATGAATCATAAACACTTTGGCACTAAACTTCACTCACAAAACAATTTTTAACTTAGGAACCAAAATAAATAACCGCCGCCATAACGTGGCCGGCCCGCGTAAATAGTGACCTAAAATTATATTATGTCTAACTGTCAATAAAAAAGGTTACTGATGAAATAATCTACAAATTGATTAATGTTTATAATAACTTTTATCAAAAAAATCAAAATATAAAGAAAATTACAGCACTTTATATCACACAAGCTGTGGTTGTTAGCAAAATCAAAATATAAAAATTATACTTCTAGGTCTTCGTTTAATCTAAATTGCCACTATATCACACAACTATTGCATTGTACAAAAACTGTATTAAGTTTCCAGTAAATATAGATAAGAATCATACGAAAACTTATATTTAACGTTGAGAAAACATCATGTAAACAAATCACAACAACACAACTTTGTAACTAATATGGCTGACGTCCGTTCATAACTTCAGAGACTCTTATTAATTTTTTTTTTTCGATAATGTTTTGTTCGGTTCGAATCCTACTAACTATGTTAATTTCTTCTATACGGACCATAGAAAATTCACAGACAGCTAAAACTTGTATACTACGACTCGGACCGGCTAAAATAAAACAACCAATCTGAGCAAAGTCTGTTGTACACCGGTAAGTACAAGAAACACGCATGCCTCTCAACTATTTTGTACACCGGTAAGTACATATGACGCTCGAGGGGTTAAATAAAACAAAAATAGCAGAGCACAGTTAGTGCTACTGTATAACAAAACAAAAGTTTTACAATAAAAAATGTAATAAAAGTCGTTTTTTTTTCGAGGCTCTAGTCTGGTATCTACCCGGTATCAAGCGGCTAATTATTTGTTTCTAGCCGCTGGTTTGGGTAACTACCAGCTTACAAGCCGCTGAGTTACAACTATAGTCAGAAAGGAAGGCCGGAAGGCCCGTAAAGTCGTTTGTCTCGGTTGTCGTCAAAAGATGGCAGTCGTTAAAACCCACCAGCTGGCATTGGGCCAGCGTGGTGAGTTATGGCAAAACCTCCCCATGTAATGTTGACCATGTGGGAAGGCCTATGCGCAACCTTGGGGACGTTTATAGGCTGATGATTTGGTTTTTTTAAGGGAGACACTCGCATAGCATAAGGACGTTATAGTTTATTAGTTAGTTTTTTTCTCTTAAATAATGGTTTCGTGCGATTAGCACATTTAGCCAGTGTCAAGTAAGATATAGTTATTATTATTTTCTTTACATCCATTAAGTAGATGATTATTAGTGATAATGAACGTTTAATGGTAAATGATTTTCCCCCAAACCCCTCGAGACTCAATAAAGCTGTGGGACTTTATTGTGGTCTCACACGAACTTCTTGAGAGAATTTGAAAAGTGATGTTGCACTGTTTTGTTTTATTTGCTAACACTCATGCACGTTCACGAACACTAACCAGTAAATAATCCACCATTATTTCACAATAATATAGAACGAAACACAAATTATAGAAAATAAAACAAAACTGCAGCCATGACGCTTCACTTTCCCGCCAAGAAGTCCATTAGTTTGTTTAGTAGAAAATGAAACACTTTTTTACGGATTGACTGGCGTTGAATTTACTATTTACATAGTTTTTTATATTAACCTCCTAAGACACAGTCGTCACAGGGAGACTCCCTGTGACAGTCTCCCAGTGACCACGGACCCTGTAAAGGGTTCGAAACGTCAGGATAATATAAAAAAACTATGTAAATAGTAAATTAAACGCGAGTTAATCCGTAAAAAAGTATTTCATTTCAATGTGTAGTGCTCGCTTAAACCTCAGAAAACAATATTGTTTAGTAGACCTTATTAGGTCCTTGTGCCGGTAAAAGGCTTAGTGAGGGGAGCCTCTCGTTTCCACTAGTCCCTATCCCGGGCCGCATTAGACCACACAGGCCAAAAAAATAAAATAATAAACCATTCAAACTGAAACAACATGAAATTCAGCTGGTGATAGTATTCTTTTAGAATCCGAACGGAGACCCTAAAACTTATTTTTTGTGGCATACAGGCATTACAACTTAAGCTTCAGGAATGACTACGCTCACGTGATACTCTTTGTATCGCTTTTTATTTGGTAACTTTTGTTAACTTGCAAGATGTCAACACCATGCGCGAAGGAAAAGGTACACCAACAGTATACCTACCTACATTCGTGAAAAGTAACTATTAAAGATATTTCCAAAGACCTATAGTAGCCATTTTGATAATGATTTACAATTTTATAATAAGAAGAAGTATGTATCGGTGCTAAATTAAATATTAACCTTCTGCACTAATGCGTCCATTCTGCGGGATCTAAATGTAAAAGCCAGGCTGTCGACCATCTGTCTTCGCAGAATATTGGAGTTCTTCGGGCACATCACTCGAAAGGATGGCCACAACCTCGAACAGCTGATGGTGACAGGCAAGGTGGACGGCAAACGACCAAGAGGGCGCAGTCTTACGAGATGGACTGACCAAGTCCGAGCTTGTCTGTGCGCCAGCCTTCACAAAGCCCTTCACGAGGCCAAAGATCGAAGCCGTTGGAGGGCAATAATCAGAGAGAAGGTGATTTTGCAGGGGAGTCACGACCCTCAGTAATGAGGAGCATAACGAGGAGGAGGATACCTATTACAGGCGTACACAACATTGAGGAGAATATTAAATATTTTTAAAATAATCCTTTACATTTCTCATACTCGGAAAGTAGGTATGAAGTTGCGTGAGGAGCGGGTTGAAAGTAATATTTTTCAGCCCTAGGGAGAATCGTTTTTCTGACAGGTAATGTCAAATTATAAAAAAAAACTAGTTCTATTTTCACTTTTCTATTGAATCGCGTCCCAACATTCTATACAGCCACTCAATTGCAGCGCGTTAAAATAACATGGATTTGGGCAAAATATTTACCATTTTTTCAATGATGAAAATAAAAACTAAGGGCTGAATAGCTGGCCGGCCACAGAAAAAAAAACTAGATAGGCGGGAAAGGGGCAATCCGATATTAATTTATTTTATTGTGTTGTAGAGTTTTGTTTATACTTCCCTATATCAGAGATTTGTATACACGATGAGTTCATCAGATACAAATTGAACTAATTTTTTCTATAGCTACTTAATTCATGTTTTTATTTTTACTTTCCTTGTATTGATAATGAAAAGCAGTGTTTATCTTGGGTGAAAGACTTATTTTGTTCTTCGAACTATTAGTTAATTAAACCCCGTCTCGGGACTAAATAAGCTACTTTCACGCCTAGGCTAACAATGTACTATTAATTTGCTTATTTCTTAAAATACTACTTACTGTTTTCCACCCTTCTATAGCTCTACACCCTACATGGGCGACAAGGCACATTGCAACACTCAAATAAATGCAAAAACAATGTATCGGTAGTAGATAAAAATGGCGGCACTGTCAACTACATCGAAATAGGAGTCGGGCAAATTGTTTTCGACAGAGTTCACACTGTTGTAGTGCTCGCAGGTGGAATGGAAACAGATTTCGCATGTGGCAGCAAATTGATTTCATCAAAAGTCTCTGCAGGTCGGGGTCTCACGTGATTGTAAGCGTATAAGGGGAAAATGAAACCACAGTGTTGCCATTTGTTTAAGTTTATACAAAACGTAAACTGTATTTATTGTAGAAATTGTATTCATACTAAATTTAGTTCAGGTAAAATCTTAGATGGCGCTGTTGATTCCTGAATCACGCAAACAACCTTTCAGAATCTAACCACATTCTGAAAGTACTAAGTAAAAACGTAACACGTTTCACGAGCTTTCGATTACTACCAATAAACCATACATAATTATATACCATGTTGTGTTTAAAGTTGTGATCTTCATAACTTAAACACTCGTAGGAAAAATAAGCTTGCCGTCCCTAGTTTTAGACTTCTTAAAACAGGTGGCTCTTTCTTGGGTAAATGTGTAACGTTTTATAACAAACTTTCACTAAATATTACTGAAATGTCTTTACATACATTTAAAGCCTATGTTAAAAAACAATCATGAGTAAAGGTCATTATAAAGTAGAAGATTATGTAAACGACAAATATGTGTATGGACATAGTGCATGTACGAGCATAAAAAAATTTTAATTTGTATATTGTATAATTTGGTAACGACTTATTGTTTTGTAAATATTGTTACTTCTATATTATTATAAATCTGTGGAGTTTCTTGCGCCCGTTCTTCTCTACAGCTACAAGACTTCCTGAATGGGTGTCTGCCCATCCATCCAAATAAATTTAGACGATTCAAAATGCTTATTTAATGCTAATTTTGAGTTTTGAGTTTTGTGGTATTGAATGAAACCTCACTTCATTCCCTCCACTATCGATCTTATAATATTATCGAAGTCTCAGACCTTTTGATTTTAAACGCCATTGTTTAAAAAGTAAACTATATTTTAAAATACATCAGGGTAACATGTTGCTACAAACAGTAGTGGATAAGAGCTTAGAATTTAAAGAATAAAATGATGGTTACTATTAATAACTTAGGCTAGTCTTTTCTTTAATAATAACTAATAACATAACATATAATCACGACTATTATCTCCGAAGGGTTAGTCAGAGACTAGCAATGAGGACCATCCCCTCTCCTTAATTCACTAAGTTTTATTTGTACTGGCAGCTCGAGACCAACCGTTAAGTTATGCAAGTAGTGCCAGACGTCCCTGCGCCAGTAGAACACTCGCGCAGGAGACCATCTGCGTTAGGTCTTGATGCTAAATCAGTGCCCGCCGAAGCGCGTTCTTCATTCGGTACTCATAAGACTAGTGTCTCGGGAAAGTCTCCCCGTGAACACGTGTAGTTCACTGCCTATTGTCCAGATAGGTAACCGGAACTGTCAAGCTCGCTCACTTCTCGTTGCACGAACTCGCAGTTGCCACTGCTAGGGTCGTCGACTCTAAAGTCGACTCCCAAGTGTCCACCTTGGTCGTGGAGTAGTAAGCACACTTACTTCTCGGAACCCATCCGGGCGCCTAGCCAGTTCCCACGTCCTACGCGACTGGCTGGACCGGAGGCTACGGCATCTAGGGGGCCGCCTCTACTAGTTCTCCAGACTAGTACCGGAGATGTCAACACCAATGTCCAATGAGAACCACCGGACAAAGCTGCCAACTATAAGGGAAACTCACGTTCCCCGCAGGCCTTTTCGCTTCTGGCCCCTCAGAGACCGCTACAAGGCCCCGCTCGCTGTGCGCGAGTTTGGAAGTCCAGGCAAACAATACCAGGACAAACGAACATTCCCAAGCTCTACAGCTAAACACAAGCCACTGGGAGTCCAACCCACGTCCGGATCCCGCCGGAAGCGCCGGTCAAGGCACAACCAGCGGGGGGTATGAACCGGAACCCAGTAGTACCCCTGAAAACACAGCCGGACCCGTAGTTCCAGCTGCGATACCCTATCTATCGGGGTCAGTAGATAGGGACATAGCAATGAGGACCGCAAAAGCAGTCCTTTGCCAAATAGTCTACTTTTCACCAAATAGCGACTACACATGTGCTTATCGTGACAGGTGGTGAGCTCATCGCCGCTCTATGCTGTTGGATATATGTGCAGTGTAAGTCGTCTGTTAGTTGACTTTTACGAGACCCAAGGGATTTATGTGCAGTGTAAGTCGTCTGTTAGTTGACTTTTACGAGACCCAAGGGATATATGTGCAGTGTAAGTCGTCTGTTAGTTGACTTTTACGAGACCCAAGGGATATAATGTGCAGTGTAAGTCGTCTGTTAGTTGACTTTTACGAGACCCAAGGGATATATGTGCAGTGTAAGTCGTCTGTTAGTTGCCTTTTACGAGACCCAAGGGAAGGGAGGGGGTGGTAGTATTCTTTCACCGCTACACGACCTGGTTAATTATACTTACTTAAAAATGCTTATAATACGGACGGGGCGTGAAGAGGCAGTTAGTTTCTTTCTTATTGCCGTACTCAGAGACGCCATCCTTATAGAAAAGTAAATTGAAACTTAAATTTTTGACGATACAAAATGCTTATTTGCTTACTGAATAAAGAAATTTTGATTTTTGATTTTTTTTCATCATATAAGTTTTAATGACAATTAAGTCTCATGCTATCTCTTTCTTATGTATAGTGCTAAATAGAGAGGAAAGACATTTAACTGTCATTAAAACTTAATTGACGTGTCTGAGTACGGCAGTTAATCTTTCATTGGGAACATAGCAATCCAGAGAAACCGTGTAAAGCTAGCTACCACCCTTAAACCCAATCTTGCAATCTCAATTCTATAAAAGGCAGGTTCTAAGAATTCTATCAAGGGTTAAACAATTTAAAAGTCGCATTTACAAACCATTCTCGTGAAAGGTCAGGTTAGGACTACTGAAAACCGATGGATATTAAATAATGAGAATAAATGATGCAGAAGTGTGTTAGCATAACCTTGTGTAACCGTGACGCGTATAGCGGTGAAAGAATACTACCACCCCCTGTCTTCCCGTAGGTGTCGTAAAAGACGACTAACGGACTAAAGACTGCACATACATTCAACAGCATAGAGCGGCGATGGGCTCACCACCTGTCACGATGATCGCATGTGCAGTCGCTATTTGGTGAAAAGTGGACAATGGTAGAGGACTGTTTTTGCTGTTCTCATTGTTTAGTCTCTGACTACCCTTCCGGGATAATTGTCGTGATTATATATATATGTATGTAAGTGTGTTAGAATGAAAAGCTGCTCTCTAGCGTGTCTTTGACTAACCCTCTGGTAAACAAACGAGCGTGATGTATGGACTAGTATTGTCAAAAAGAAATATTTATTAGGTTTATCTCCCAACAAATGTTAATCTTTAACGAAAAAAGTTAAGTAATGAAAACGATAATGTGGAGGAAAAACAAACATCCACCCCCTACAGCTGATTTCCCTTAGATGTCAACATCTTGAATCTCAATAATAATCTCTGATCTCGAATCGTCTTGATTCCGATAACCTGTTTGTCCCCTCCTATCGCTTCCGATATTCGTTCCCCCAACCACAAATCCATATTTCATCTGTTTCAATAACATTGTTTAAGTCGGGTCTAAGAGATTCGTAAAAAACAAATAGATCATTGTTTTATATCGCATCGCTATCTCTGTGAATACACCAGTATTATCGGACTATTATCCAAAGGTCTTGTGTTCGATTTCCAGCGTACTTTTTGTACTTTGTTTGGTAAGTGTTTTAAGTCCGCCTCGACAGATACCACCGTTCTGTCCATGTGTATCGACATAACAATAATTAAGGTAGCATTGTTGTGTTTCGACAGCTAGATATAATTTTTATATGACTGTAGTGCGGTGATCGAGTAGCAAAGGCTCGTTAACTGGGGCCTGGATTCAATTCCTATGTCGGGCATGTGTTTCAGATGTTTTGTGAACCCTTAGGTGGAAAGTATGGGTGATTAACCCCATACTCATCAATTGTAGAGAAGCTTTGATTCGAATGGTGGAAACCTTCACCCAGCAGCGACAGTTTATTATAAGGTATTGCTGAGGTAGGCTAGGCTTATTACTCAATAGAGGAATTTCTAAATGATAAAATTAAATAACAATGTTTCTTCATGTACCTAGCCCTAAAAGCCTTATTTTCTTTATTCCTAGCAAATCCAGCGACATGTAGGGTATAATATTCTCTTGCAAAATGCGGCACATAGACGTATGCTATTGGCACACGCGAACACTTATTTATTGTTGTTTCTTAGATTTATGTGGAATCTGCATAAATTGATGTGGAATTATGTATGTCCTCTTGTCAAACAGCTTTACTGACATCAAAGACACTCCCTATGTCTGAAAAACAGTGTTGGTTAATTAAGGTCCAGACCTCAACTAACTTAGGCAGAGCTATTTCCTTCTGTCTTTTTTTAATAAGTTATTTTTATTTTTATAGGTTTTTTTAAAGTAGTAATTGCACTATTTGTACTGTTGATAGTTCTTATCTTTTATTTAAAAATGTAGAAAGAAAATAAATATATTTCTATTATATTCTACCCCTTTTATTAATTGTGATTTTTAAATGACCATAAAATTATTAATTTGTAACTTCTTAATTTCTGTTCTAGTTACTTCTGAAATTATGTTAATTAATCACAACTTCTGACATTTTATATTCTAATAATTACTTGTACAGTATTGTAATTAATTAATTCTTCTGACTGGGCATGGTCCCTCAAATGTATTAATTTGTATACCTTAGATAGAGAGAGAGAGAGAGAGAGAGAGAGAGAGAAACATTTATTGACAAATACAAAATAATAATAACCAAAAACATACTTACATACAAAAAAGACAATAGATTGATGGGGTCAAAGTATAAGATACTAGTAAAAAAATTGTCATCTATTATTGTAATACCTACATTGCACAAATTAAATTATTATTATTCCTATTACTGTTTTTTTTTTTTTTTTTATAAATTGATTCTACTTGTAATTCTTTTAGGCACTTGTATCCTTTTGTTTTTGTAGGACATGAGTATTTCTCTTGCATAACAAGAGCTACTAGGGAGAAAGGGAGGGAATATGGTCGCAGGAATAATTTAAGGGAACTATTGGATAGGGGATAATTTGGGATGTCAGGTTTTTATGGGAAATTAGGGATGATGATAAACTATTACTATTACTATTAGAGACCTAGTTGGCCTCACATCATGGTTTTATAATAAAGTTGATTATTTTTCTAATTATTGTTTTTTGCCAACTAAACGTATCTAACTTGTTTTTTGTTTCTGTTTGTGTATCTGAAGTCAATCAATTTTTCTTACTTGTTTTTCTTTACTTTAGTACAGTAGAAAAACAGCACAACGCGAACCAAGTCACATTTCCAAAAACAAATTAGACCGATTTCATTTCGTGACCACATTAAAATTGCACCACGTATCTTATTCGAGGCCCCGTAGTGCGCAAACAATGCCCCTAAAATATTCAGCGTCTAAGCCGGGCGTTACGTGACGTTATGAATTTTAAAACGTGTTAACGTGACATCAGAACGGCGGCTCGAACGGCTTAAAAAGATGTCATTAAACGTTAATATTTAATTAAAAGGTGCTAGCGGCGGAGTGGGCAGACGGTTCTTTTTAGTACAAGGTCTCCCGTACCGTAGACTTACGAACCAATGGCTAAGTAACATTATACTTACATACTGGCATAGTCCACGACACACCAAGTAGTATAAGGAGCTTCTCAAAAAGGAGTCGTAAATCACAAACGCAAGTCAGCCAATAAGAAATTATTTAATTATTTTCACAATAACTTGTAAAAAAACACACTCGGACTAACCAATGTTCACTATTTGACGGCTCGTTCAAGACAGACTGATCTCCGACCGCAAAGGTCGGTGTGACATTATCTTGACACTGACAGTTAAACGTCAGTGTCACAGACAATGAGTAACCGGAAATGGATAGTTATCGTAGTATCCGTTACAATAGCAACTGCACATATTGTGCAGAGCGTGTTAGGTGGTGAGCTCATCGCTACTTTATGCTGTTCTATGTATGTGCAGTCTTCAGTCCGTTAGTCACCTTTACGACACCAATGAGCCGCCGCCACCACATAATGAGTATGTTGTTGGCAGCTCATGACATTATAGCGTAGTGAATTCCAGAAAACATCAAGTATTGTAGTTTTCATTAAATAAAATGCGTAGAAACGTATGAAAACGTAAATTACATACATAGAAATAATCACGACTATTATCCCCGAAGGGTTAGTCAGAGACTAGGTAAGGAGGACAGCAAAGCAGCAAATGTAAATTTATTAGCATTAAACATTCTCATTGAATGTAAGTGGAAGAGCAAAAATGTTGCCGGGACAAAACCTCTTACACATTTTAAATTGCCACATGGTTTAATATATAATATATACAATATATACATATATAATTTTTATAACTATATAAATAAAGTATTGATGCAGCTTTAAGGATCTATTTGATAATACCAGATAGATCCTTAAAGCTGCTTTAACTGCTAGTTGGAGTGTCTACTCAGTTTTAAAACGCATGCGAAACTGATTTCCTTTCGTAAAATGTAAAATATATTGTTTTATGAGGTTTAAGCGAGCACTACACATTGAAACTAATTTAACTTTAACTTACTTTTCATTGTGGTAAATTTTATATTATGTTCTCTCTAGGGTATGTCTGTTACTTAAATTATGTTACAACCTTTATTTTAATTAATTTAACTTTAACTTACTTTTCATTGTGGTAAATTTCATATTATTTTGTCTTTAAGGGATGTCTGTTACTTGAGATTGAACATATGATAATTATGTTACTTGCACCTATTAGTAAAGCATTACTCGTTTTTTGTAAGATGCAATGTATGTTTAAGCAACTTTTTGTGTAATTGCTTTGTTGGTTAGCCCAATAAATAAATAATAAATGAAACACTTTTTTTACGGAATACGATAGGGACACTTCATATAAAGAGGATACAGACGGACAGGGTCCGTGGTCACAGGGAGACTAGGGAGACCGTCTCCCTGTGACCACAGACCCTGTAAATGGTTCGAAACGTTAGGATAATATAAAAAAAACTATGTAAATAGTAAATTAAACGCGAGTTAATCCGTAAAAAAGTGTTTCATTTCAAATATTAAATAGTTATCAGACAACCCCAATCCAGGTTTAAACCATAATCAATACACAAATTGGGTATCGCTATATTTCGTCTTTTATGCCGCCAGAGCTGCTCGCGATGTATATTTTTACGGCGCCATTTTTGATTTCAACATTTTTATAACCGATGAAATTGAATCCGCCTTGGTTTTGTTTCTATGACATTTCAGGTTTACGACATAGTTTATTGCGCCGTACTTTGATGTTATCGTTTGTTACCTGCGCCCGTGGAGCTTCGGAAGTGCACATTTAGTCTTTTTTATTGACGCATCCGGTACTGTGAGATTTGCTACCGAACATACATACATAATTATAATCACGACAATCACAAAGTTTAGTCAGAGTCTTTTGGATAATGTGCAGTTTTAAGTCCGTTAGTTGCCTTTTACGACACCCAAGGGAAAACTACTAGGATACTACTATCTATTTTACCTACTTAGATAATTACGAGTATCATCACGACAATTATTTCCGAAGGATTAGTCGGTGACTAGGCAATGTGGTGAGCTGATCGCCGCTCTATGCTGTTGGATGTATGTGCAGTGTTTAGTCCGTTAGTCGCCTTTTACGACACCCAAGGGAAGAGAGGGGGTGGTAATATTCTTTCACCGTTACGCGACAAGGTTGCGATGGTTATTATTATTTATAATATCTGACTATTTTGTCCCATTGCAAGCTCGTACCTCCCTTCCTTCTTTATACATTTTTATGTTGGTCCAATGTTTCATAGTAACATTTGCTGCTTTAGAACTACACAATCGATACCAGACAGACTAAACTAAATAGAAATAGTGTTAGTTTTATTTTTCAAAACGTCCGGGTTTGATTCCCGAGCTAAGTAAAAGTTTTTTTAAATTAAACAGTTTTTCTTGTTACTAAAATCGATGACATGGTTCCTGAAAACAGATCTTCGTATGTCTTATAGTTTCAGACTTTCCTATACTGACCGATCTAAATATTACAATCGTGAACATTATTGTGAAGATAGAAGATTCAAAGGGGCCCCTACGGATTGGAAGTAAGAAGGATACTGACCGATCTAAATGTTACACCCTGTATAATAAGCTCACAATTACCGAATTTACAGAATTAAACTATTCTCTCAGTCTTAGAATCGAAATGTCTAAAAATTTTGACAGCAGGTGTGATTTGGTGGGAATTAAAATTTGCGGAAATGGAAAAAAAAATCGAACGCAGTTCATGTTAAATTTTGCGTTCACGATGCATAAAATGTACCACAGAACCGAAATAATCGACCTTGTGCATACCAAAGTAGTCTCTAAGTGTATCAAGACACGGTACACGTCAAGTGGAGAGCGCGGCCTTATGGCCGCTTGGGGTCTGACGGAATAGCGAGTTTTTTTAGGTGCGACCATATTTGGCCGCTTGGGGCTTATGTGGATAAATCACTGAAATCCGAGAACCCATGCGGTCAGTCACCCTCCGTTTTTGAATGCTGAGAATCTGTCAGATGCAAAACCGTTTTAATTTAGCGTCAAATAGAGGCGAATGGATTGAGCTCATGCAGCCGGTATGAAACAATATACATCACACCTGTTTCGTGGAGGGGTTGGCAGAGTCTACTGCTTTCCAGTTGCTACTATTCTGACCCACATCACACTTCTTTTGATGCATATGTAAATTATGATAGACTAGCGGACCGCTCGCGACTTCGACGGCGTGGATTCCATACCCCGTGACGAATTTTTAAAAATATTATAGTCTATGTCACACGGAGATAGTGTAGCTTCCCAACGGTGAAAGAATTTTTCAAATCGGTCTAGTAGTTTCGGAGCCTATTCAATCCAAACAAACAAACAAACAAACAAACAAACAATCAAATCTCTCCTCTTTATAATATTAGTTTATATAGTAAATTGTTAACCTTGTCGCGTAGCGGTGAAAGAATACTACCACCCCCTCTCTTCCCTTGGGTGTCGTAAAAGGCGACTAACGGACTAAACACTGCACAAACATCTAACAGCATAAAGCGGCGTTGGCTTACCACCTGTCACGCTGAGCACATGTAAAGTTGAAATTTTGTGAAAGTGGACTATGGTAGATTACTTTTTGCTGTCCTCATCGCCTTGTCTTTGACTAACCCTTCGGGGATAATAGTCTTGATTACATGTATGTATGGAATAAAAATCTTTTTTTTTGTAGTCATGTCTGTTAATTAGCAAGAATAAACTTACATGCTTCACATCATTGGCATTATACGCTTGGTAAAACTCAGCTCTTCATTACAGAAAGAACTTAGTCAAAGTCAAGTATTCAGTGAGTGCTGAAAGTCAAAGTTAAGTTTAAGTAAGTGAGTTTTAAGTTTGCGAACGAAGCGCACTGTTCGCGTGTGGGCTAACGTGCAAGACATCAACACATTTTTTAAAGTGTTTTTTCAAAGGAGAACCGAGTAAAATGGTCCAGATTAGGACTACCAATAACGAGAACACATAATGTCATTAGATAGGTATTTTTATCTACTACAATAACTACTATGGCGCCCTATAGCCTAATTCACGTAACAAAACTTCAACGACATGCAAGCGATTTGATCGCTGAAGTCACTTTTCGTATTCACGTATCAATCGCACGATTTTGTTTAAGTCGGTTTTGTTTAAGCGTATTCACGTGCATTAATCGAAGTTCGATCGTTGCCTCCGCGGTATTCACCTATTATTTTGACGTTTAGTTTTATCGGATTTCAGCGATTACACGTCAGATTAGACAATTTCTAAGTCGTTGGAAAAAAATAATAAACATTTCTGCATGTCTTGTTAACACAAAGCATTGATATATATACACAATGACACAAAGTATTTATTTGAATTTCTTTGGTAGAACTCTAATGGCAACATTAAGTTTAAATAATTGACAAATCGCTGAGTTGCGTTCCTAACGAGTAATCGTTCTAGCGAAATGACGGGTGAATACGGATTTGTGACTGTTTTTCAATCGGATGACTTCTAAACGGGATATTTCCACGGGAACGGGAACCACGCGGGTGAAACCGCGAGCGGCCGCTAGTATAAAATAAATAAATGTACACCGCTACCGCCCCTACTTTGCGCGGGGGCTTACGCCAAAAACCTCAGCAGACGAGATCTGTTTTCCCAAAGAGCACCAACTTAAATTAGTGGAAAGCTTCACCTCGCTCTGATCCCACTCGTGACTACATTTTTACACCATGCACGCCGAAGGGGACTAATGTGTGTTGTTGACTTTTAAAGTAAACACAAACATAGAGATTGTCGTTGAAGTGGCAAAAGAGGTTAGAAGCACAATATAAATTCGTACCATAAGTTAGTTACTCAGTGTCGCCTCTCACACACAAATAAACTTTAATTCATTTACTCTGAATCATGTTGACAAATGTTTACTTTACAGCCAACGTTTATACTCTTCATTTTAATATGATGGGACTCGTTTTTAGACAGGAAAGCAAATGAATGAATAAAAATGCCATGATATTATTCAGGCATAATTTTATTTTTATTCATTTACCTAACAATAATGGTTTTTCTTCCACAGCTTCGATGCGTAAATTTTGTACGAACGGTATCACTTCCATTTTTACACCTTATAGGTAGAATTTCACAAAACCCCGTCATAGCGGGCATCTATGTCAAGGAATTTTCAAGAATTCCGTAACGATGTCTTGAGTTTTAACAACGATGTGGAACTTAAGGTAATTTTTAAAGTCATACCAACTTTTAGTACCTAAATCTGAGTTGAACAATTTTTAAAACCTGAATCTATTTTCCGCAAATAACAGACCGGTTACAAAAGCAAGAAAAATATTATAAGTAAAATAGTTGTCAGTGTCTCGTTCAATCAGTATTCTGCACAAAGAAACGCAATTTGAATTCCAAATTTGAACTGAACATTCGCACTACTACAAACAATAATTGCACTGAACACTTGACTGAGAGACAGTCGCATGTTGTAAAGAAGTCAAACAAGAGTCTTGCGTTGTTGTGTTTTGTTTCTATGTAAAGTTCTACTTAGAAAATAACAAGAAAGATTTGTTTAGATTTGTTGACTTTCTAATCTTTTTCTTATCTTAACTTACGTGGCATATTAGAAAAGGCAATTAAATTAATGCCTATAGATAAAAGAAAAATAAATAAAATTACAGTTTCTAACAGATTTTCTTTTTGTTAGGAAGGCGGCAAAGGAGCAGCCGAGCAACCGGTAAAAATTACGTTGCCGACTCATTGAGTTATAATGTACTACGTACTAGAGAAGACGTCACAACTAGATTGTTTACTACACGCGTTAGAGCCAGCTCGCTCCAACTATATTAGTCTGCGGCAGGCGCTAGACGCAACAATATGTGTGTATTTTGTGTTCTATTTTATTATAATATTCCTTCATGTGTGTTAAGGTAGGTACTGTTTAAAGAATTCAGGAAATACAAATAAAACTAAACGAATCACTTTTTACATGATAATACGCACTAAATTATTGAAATAACATGCATTTGACTAATTTTATCAAATCGCCGAGACATGAGCGGCGGCCATGTTTCGGCGCTTTAGACCTTTTGGTCGCGAGAACGCGCTGCAGAGCACTTAACTTAACTTTTGAAAAAATAGAACAAACTTTTGCTTGGGATAGCTCCTCTAGTACGTAGTACATTATAACTCAATGTGCCGACTTTGATTATGTCGCAAATGCTATCGTATAATTAGTCGATATTTATTTTACCGCCTATGTTTTTCATTTTCATTATCATCGTCAGCCTATAATATAAACGGTCAATATTTATAGTAGGTAGGGCTAGGTAGTTTAATTACTAGAAATCACCGTGTTGCAATCTTCGCCATACAACAAGAATAAGATTTGATCAGTGAGACCAAATCAAAATGGTTATTTTGTGTCGTCCGTCCATCGGGCTAAGAGAACGTGCCTTTCAAGACGTTCCTCCGCTTAAACTGAATTACAGATGGCGTGTTGAACCGTTTAAATATATTAAATGACAAGTCCATCGCTTCCGAAGATTTGTACCTACAATTACATAGCATTAACCGACCAACCCGCATTGGACAACACACACAACTCACATTATTTATAAGATAATGGTTATTTGCCCATTTTTGCCTATTTCAGTTAGAAGAATACTCCTTAGGACGGTTTACGCCATTCGGTTTCCCACACAAACTTCCAAGTCGAAATTTTTGAAAACCATTATGCCAATTTCAATGAAACTTTGCATGCTAAAGTAACATACAAAGATCTAAATAGTTTCTTGAAAACATTTTTAAAAACGTTTAAATAGCTGAGTTAATGCGATTTTAAACTTTCTATAGTGGACTTTATATCGCAATAACTCAGCTATTTAAACCTGTTTTATAAATATTTTCAACAAACTATTTAGATTCCTGTATTTTGCTTTAGCATGCAAAGTTACATTAAAATTGGCTGATTGGTTTTTAAAAATGTTGACTTGGTAGTTTGTATGGGAAACCGAAATGCGGAAACCCTCCTAAGAAAATCCAGTAAAATGTTGAAAAAATTTCTACGAGCAGGATTTGAATCTACACCCTTCTGACATTCCGAGATAGGTGCTTTTCTAATTAACACTGGTCTTATTAATACATCGGTGGCGGAGAGCTTACGCAGCCGCCTGGTGTGCCGAAGACCCCTAGCACCACCTTTCCGAAAACCCGTCCTCGGAGCTCATTCTCCCATTCCTCGATTGAGCAGACTTCTGAATAGATACAGTCAAGCATTGGATATAAATAATGATTCACTACCAATGTTCAGGCAAGCATTTTTGGAAGCTTATGAGACATGACATGGAGTAATAGTATACTTATTAGTTAAGTTACTTTGGTTTAAGTAATAGCCGTCGCCAAGGTAGCAAAGAAAAGTTGTAGCAGTCGGGACCCATTCTAGATATGGAGGCTTATTGAATTGAGCGCACATACCTATATTACATTGCAGATTACTCCAATCTACTGACTAGACGACTGACTTTCTAGAATGGGCCCGGACTGCTACAATTTTTCTTTGCAACTTTGGCGATTCTTAAGTTAAGTGCAATCGGGTATGACTTTTTTGTTTTAGGGTTTTTTTATTTCCAAATAACACAGAAACGCAATCGGGTTTTTTAGTTTTTTTAAATTACAGTATTTTTTTTTAGTTTTATTATCGAATGAGTTTAGTATAGTATAGTAACATATATGCACATGACACACAAATACTTTGAAGCTAAAATCCATCGAGCCGTTCAGGCCGCAGAGCGTGCAAAACAATAATATGAACATACTCTCGAAAAACATAACCTGGTTGTCGTCTTTTTTCAGTGTTTAAATATTTTACTTAAGTATATTTAACGTTAATAAAACGCTAAAATATATAAAAAAAACATTAAGCTATAAACGCAGCTTCATCTTATCCGAATGTTCAAATATTTGTAAAAATATTTCTTTCGGATCTCAGAGGTGAAAACTTCTAAGATTTAATGAAGCAATGTTGACTAAAAACATAAGCATCGAGCACTGACAAATTGCGACGGGTGAAAGCCAGACCTCGGTAGCCAAGTGGTTAAGGCAGCCGCCCGGAATGTGGAAGGTGCGTGGTTCGATTCCCGCCTGAGGTTGTCGTCTTTTTTCGGTGTTTTAAAATTTTACTTACGAGGGTTTACGCATTTCGGGTTCCCATACAAATTTCCAAGTTGAAATTTTTAATAACCAGTAAGCCAATTTTGATGAAATTCGGCATGCTGAAGTAAAATATAGAGATCTAAATAGTTTGTTGAATACATTAAAAAAAAACGTTTATTTAACTGAGTTATTGCGATTTTAAACTTTTCTATAGTGGACTTTAAATCGCAATAACTCATTTTTTTTAAATGTTATCAACAAACTATTTAGATCCCTGTATTTTCTAGCATGCAAAGTTACATAAAAAATGGCTTATTGGTCTTTAAATATTTCGACTTGGAAGATTGTATGGGGAACCTAAATGCGTAAAACCCTCTTAAACATAACCTTCCTTCTGGCGCAGTCGGGTAAAAAGAGAGCCCGCCTGTCAATAATTGATAAATTCGATGGATTAGACAAATGTGTTGTAACGAGAAAAGTTCATTCAATTTATTAATTTGCTTTTTAGTTAAGCGTATTTTTATAAATCCATTAAAATTAATATTTAAAAATATAATTTGTTTGTTTTATGAACACCACGGTGAATACACCTTTACCATGCAGTTGCACTGATGACGTCACTGCATTCTTAACGCGAACTTAATTGTCTGTAAATTAGTACAGACTTTAAACTGTCCCATTGCAGGGCAAAGGCCTCCATAATAAATAAAATAAAATAAAATTCATTTATTTAAACTTCACAATTTTGTTTCTTAAGGGGGTGCCGCGCGATCGCAAAAACTGACATAAGTCTCTTTATTGAACTTTAAAGCAAAATCAATCATATTGATATTTAAAATTAGAACAATTCTGCTTTGAAGTTTCAGACCTAGTAATTTGATTAGAGCAATGTTTTTATTCTGCGAAATGTACAAAACCATCACGCACTTGGTTTAAAAATTAAAATTTACTTTTTTAAGATGGGGGGGTGACTTGCGGAATATCAATACAAATTTTTCATGTAAGAATTATTGTTCCATGCGTAAAATTAAGAAAGTTGTCAAAAAAAAGGTTTTTAGGAGTCATTAGATTTAGGTATGTATTGTTTGTGATTGTTTAAAGAATTTGTTTCAAATTTTAACAAGACCACGACTTTTAGCAATAATCATGCTAAATTACATAAGTTCTTTTAATGTATTTAACTAATTCGGCGCATAGTACAAGCAACTTAAAAATACGTAAATTTTCACAATTTCGCGCAGGATCCCCTTAACCACTACGCTACCCAAATATGAGGATGATCACAAACCCGGCGATGCATCGACAAATTCGAAACACACTTTGTTCGACCTAGAAATTGACCTTTGTATATCGAGCTAAGCCAAGCGCTTCATTTTTGTCCTTCATGTAGCGCCTCAATGAAAACAAAACAGCACCTAGTTCGACTTTGATTAGTCCCCTCGATGTTGCGATTAATCTGGCGAGAGTCCGTTACGACGGAACGTGCTCGACGCTCCGTCCCTACGCTTTGATAAGTAGACTGAGCGGGTGTGTCTTCAGTTGGATGGGATCAATATTCAACCTTAGGTACGGTATTGTGATTTTACAACAACCATTGCTATCGTTGTTTTTCGTCATCATTGGGTGCAATCTTAAAAATAAAGGAGACCTTTCCATTTCGGCTCAAACTGTACCGAGGTCGTCCGAGGTACACGTTATTTTAAAATATCCTCCTAATTATGCAGATACACCTGATTATATAATTTTTCTATAAAACACGCCAAAACTAGTATTTTTTTGGAAAAAAAAAAATCATATAAAAGGTTTAGAAATCGTAAACATGAAACGAAACGTGCAAATACAAGACGAAAATATGACAGTGACAACTGTCATGCTGGTTTTTTCCTCAGAACATTAAATAACTGTTATTGTTCCGAGGTTTTTTCAATCACTATTGTTATTTTAAATGTCTTTCGTGGCCTTGGAATGTTGCATTTTAGCAATTTCTTTAGGGTGACAAAATAATCAAAAGCACAAAATAATTGGAAAAAGTTAAAACACTTATATTTGTTACTATTTATCATGTTTTTGCTAAAAACAGTTATGTTTATGTAAAAATAAGTTACTCTCAGATTTTTATCTAATAATAAGTTGGCCCTTAAAGTAAGCTAACGAAACGCAACCGACAGCAAGAGACTTTCGCTTGCCAGTTAAATTAATCCAATGTTATAAACCTGTCTAATGATATTTTTAGGTGGTATAAGTGAAATAAAAAATGTATAATACATATACTTCTGGAAACTCATTGAGTTATAATGTACTTGTGGTAACTACGAATTTTTTCCTACATTTTGGTACCTTTGAATCTTAGGTACATGCAAGGCCGTAGTTTTATGGGAAGAGGAAAGGTCTCCTTTGGACATTTGTAGCGGTCCTATATGAAGTAACTTACGTTTCGAGTTACGATATAGCCCCGCTGTAAACAGAGGGGGTTGGTTTAGAATAAAATGTTATAAGCAATTACCTACGTCTTTATCAATTGTTAAATACTTGCAATAGTATGTATTTCGACTGTGATGGTAGACGTCACGCAATACCGCTGGCTTGCAGCGTAAATCACAAACTACTAGAAAAAATTCAACTAGTCTTCTGGGGTCTTGGTAGCATAGCGGTTAGAGCAGTGAACCGGTAATCCAAAGGTCATGGGTTCGAATCCCATTCGAGCTTTCCTGAGACTGGTTGTTTTTTCTAGTAAACATACATCTATAAATAATAAAGGGGTGGTATACCCTGCCCTGGGTGGTTAAGATGGTCCTTCGAGAGGGATATAAATAATACATGATTGGATAGTTTTGGTAAAGCTTGACTTTACCTTCATAATAAGCCCTTGTAGTCCACTGCTAGACATAGGCCTCTTCCAATGCATGCCACTGAGCCCGATCTTCGGTTCTTCTGATAGACTTTACCTAATACATTATATAGGAACTGGATTACCACCGTCTCAGCGGTCACTTTGGAGGTCAGTTGACAAAATTTCTTTTGGTCCCAAGAAGTAGGTAGCTTTTAACCGACGATAGACAAGTCTAGTGCATCTTTTTTTTCGCAATTTAATATAGCATCAAACTGTACTTTATTATACATAGCCAGATAGCTTATTAATGCCATCTCGTCCTCTGGGGGTAAATAAGGATCCAATGATATAAGTTTTTTATATAGTCTCTATATAAAAATTTCATGGAAATCGTCATTAGACCTACACCGGATATAAACAGGAAGTAATACCATAATACGGAAGCAGTTTGACCCATGTGGCCATATTGAAAAAAAATGGCCGTAGCACACAAGAGGATATCGTCCAACCATTTACGTTACGGGCGGGCCGTTGTTGTTTATTAAAGCATGTTATGAGAGTATCACATATTCATACATACATACATATAATTACGAATATTATCCTCGAAGGGTTAGTCAGAGACTAGGCAATGAGGACCGCAAAAGTAGTCCTTTGCCATAGTCCATTTTCACCAAATAGCGACTGCACATGTGCTCAGCGTTACAGGTGGTGAGCCCATCGCCGCTCTAAGTTGTTGGATGTATGTGCAGTGTTTAGTTAGTCGCCTTTTACGACAACCAAGGGAAGAGAGGGGGTGGTAGTATTCTTTCACCGCTACGCGGCACGGTACTCACCGCACCGCGACACTGACAATACTATATTGATACTCTGTTGCTACTCTACTGTGATCTTAGGATCTTCATATCAGTATTTTGAACCCGAAAATCGGCTATCCTTATTGTTCGCCACAAAACGATAGACAAGATTTCTAAACAACGACGAGTGCCTCGTGTGACAAAAAATGGATTTATTTAACTAATATTAGATAAAAAACAAAAATGTTGTAAAATCTAACTTCTAGAGCCCGGAGCAGCCCGAGCTCTATTGTTTCCTTTTTTAATTTGGCCGCCCATCCAGTCAGCTGGATTTGCAAAAATTGCTTAACTAGTAATCACCCGCAAAACCGAGCACCTTAACTGCACTACCGAGCTCGTATACTCACTATCTTAAATAATAAAAAAATCAAAAATATATATTTATTAATTATTCTCATTAACGTATTAACGTTCTGACGCTACACAATTAGTCGCGCAAAATCTAATTGGTGTACATCAAATATTAGTTGCCATCGTTATGTCAACGTTCCCCGTTGAGGCATTCACCACAAACACGATCGACGCGGAAAGACAAATTTCACTTACGGTCTGCACACATATGAACACTTTGAGAAGTAATAATTGTGTTGACATTGTAAACTTCTCAAGTTCTAAGGTAATTTTGAACGAGATAAAAGATCATACGACTGATCAATGGTGCTGTGGTTGAACTTCTTCTGAAAATTTTCTGTGTGAAAATATTTCACACAGAAAATATAAATTATTGTTTTTCCTGAGGTTAAATTCTTCTGAGAGAGAATATTCTCGAGAATATTTCGAAGAAAATTCTCGTAAATTCTTTTTAAATTCTCGTGCAAAGTTTTATAACTCAATTTGGTGATAAAATAGACACATCTGTATTTTCAAACAATCAGCTTTTATAAAGATCTCAAGATTTAACAACTCTGAATAATTCAAATTCTTCAAAGTCAACATGAAAAAATCTTAAATTTTTTTTGACTAATCATGACAAGAAATTTTAATAACATGTAATCTTAAATACGAAAAACCGTAAACTTATCATTAAAGTTTTATAATCTATCTATTGCACACGGGTCATATATGGTGGTCAATATTTACTCGCAAGGTTATCGGCAAAAACGATGGTGCTGTGATAATTATTAGCTAAATAAACTAAGATACCTACTTATTTTATACAATACTGCCATCGTAGTTCAAAACCTCTCAAAGAATACATATTTTTTCCTAAAAATAAGAAGATCTTCATCCAACTTTAAATTCTATTAAATTCTCCTTGATCTGAGAATATTCTCAAATAAAGGGAAAATTCTAGAATATTACCGATTGGAGAATATTCTCACTTGGAGAATTTTCTCGCGACCCATCACTACTTGCGGCTGCACCTTGGTTGCACACAAACTTGCTTCGCGCTGTCTTCTCTAGTTTATTGTACCTCAATGTTGCGAAATGAATTAATTAAATAAATAAACAATAGTGTAAGTGAAGTGAGTGTAAGAAAATATTTGTCATACAGATAGAATGGCGAACGGTGCTTGTACGTAAAACATCATTGATTATTTCTATTATTAAATATTTTTTGTCTTTTTTGAGAAATAAAGAATCTCTAAACTTTAAGAAACTCATGAACTTACCCCAGCAACACAGCCTGTCTCTCTAAAGAGATTCATCAAAATTGATGACTTCGCAGATCCATATCAAGATAGGACTTTGAAGTGAAGGCTCCAAACATAAATGTAATGTACAGGGCTCCATTAGCGGCGCACGAAAGAGGTCCGATGTCTAATCTGTGAGATAACCGTTGCTTGGTGGAACTCTCCAGGGCTCATCCGAAACTTCGTTTAACTCTGCCCAAAGAGTTCGCTTCAAGTTAAGAACTTTTTGCGATTATTGTTGGGAACAAAGAAATGGACCGTCAAAGTCAAAGTCATAATAATTATCTTCATTCAACAGTTAAGCACTTGTAAATAGTCTAAAATAACTTAAGATCTCCCACTCAAAACGTATTATAATTATATATGGAGAAGTGAGCTTAAGAAACTGCACAGTTATAAATATGCATCGTTTCTCAAGTAGTATTTGTAGTTAAACCGTGTCGCGTTGCGGTGAATGAATACTACCACCCCCTCTCTTCCCTTGGGTGTCGTAAAAGGCGACTAACAGATTAAAAACTGCACATACATCCAACAGCATAGAGCGACGATGGGTTTACCACCTGTCACGCTGAGCACATGTGTAGTCACTATTTGGTGAAAAGTGGACTATGGCAGAGGACTGCATTTGCTGTCCTCATTGCCTAGTCTCTGACTAACCCTTCGGGGATAATAGCCGTTTTTATATGTATCTATGTATTTGTAGTTGAACCTACACTTGGTACGGATTTTACGGTGAATTAAAATAAAAATGGAAAATCTCTTTTTAATTATTATTTGTTGTGCTAGTGTTATTTTGACTTTGTCACTAACGAAACGAATTGAAAAATCGCCTCAATTAATCATCAATTATCTATTGTTTTAATAATAAAACAAAACAGAATAGATGACTATAAACTTCGGCCGTTAGTTAATTACAAATTATATGAGACGTAATAATATTATATGTTCGTAATGTTATTATAATGACAAAGTTTTATTTCGAATATAAATCCTTATGTATTGTTAGTAACATTAAAACTTAACTTAAGTTAGTAAAACTTACATTTTATTAATGAACCGTGAAAAAGAGAAAATCGACTTTGTATATTCAAGAAATCGCTCAAAGCTCACACCTTGATATTATTTTAACGGTTCGCTTAAGTTCAAAAGTTTCACGCGTCATTAACCGAGCCTATGATAGAAAAGAATTGCCCCCGATCGCTAACTACGGCTCCGTCAGTCGTTAAAATGTTCGCTTTACTTTATGAGGCATGGCGTAAGTTTGCCGAGTTGTTCCCAGTTGCGAAGGAGCTGCTGTGGTTATGTGGTTAAACTACTTGGCCCAGACATAGATGGTTCCATGCCCGGGTGAGGTATTAATAAGGCATTTTAGTAAAAAAAAATGCCATCATCAGCCTATAAACATCGGCCTTGATGAGAGGCATTCATTGTTCACACCAAACGGATTGTCAACATTTTTATTATGCTTAGGCTTCGTCCTCGAGATTAGAGAATACACATGTAGTAACACCTAACGTGTTGCCAGTTTACACAGATATTTGAGATTTTTTTTTTTTTTTTTGCATTCAGTCTTTAGTCCGTTGCTATAACTTGCTATCCTGTCAACGTCATTCACTTTTCTGTGTCGCGCCAGTGCACTTTCGCGGTCTTCTTTCCTGCATTTTTTATTTCAGAAAAACCTTAAGATGGGTAAAAGAAAGCACCGTGACGATTACGATCGCATGTATAAAAAGCTGAAGAAGTTAGAAAAGAAATTAATGAAAAAACGACATGACTCTTTGTCGTCAACCGACGACGCTAACAATAACTCGGTAGCATCGCCGACAAACATTGAAGGTTAGTAACATGCATTTAACTAGGGGTACCTATGCATTGTTAGACAACCTTAAAAACAAGTGGCCTGCGTAAATGTAATGTAACAAGTCCTTAATGCGGTTAACCGTTCGGGTTATCACTTTAAGGATTAATCATTACAATCTACCTACATGTATTTTAGCTCTGCGGACAGTCGCTCGGATTGTCACTTACGTTAATGAACATGATCCATACGTGTGTTGCGGACAGTCATTCGGATTGTCACTACACCGTCACATTATAATTAAAGCGGAAGCTAAAGATTAACATTGAATGTTGCAGACGGCCCACTACCCGAGCTTGAGTCTATATACCAGGAAGAGAGCCCGGTATCAAACAAGATCAATAATGACGAGGACTATTTCACTCCTACAAACTGTCAGACCATGCGTTCCGAGCGCGAGCGGACAGCGACGCCGCCGGTCGAAACTACGAGCTTCACGCAAATTGCTTCAACAAGCTCTGCACTGCAGACATCCTCACAAACTGAAGGTGAAGTCCTGTCCATTGATAACACTATATTAGAACTATTAGGCGAGAATCCATCCACAACCAAATTGTATGGAAAAGAAATAAATCTGGATCTTGCTGTAAGACTTGAACATATTGTGACAAACGGCATGTCTACAGATACTCGCAAGGAGTTACACAAAAAATACCTACCACCCAGCAACTGCACACTTGTTGATGCTCCTACACTCAACCCAGAAATTAAGGCAGCTATTTCTGAGGTAGTGTTGAAAAGAGATAAAGGGATAGAACAAAAACAAAAACAGCTTGGGTGTGCTATTACCTGCATAGGAGAAGCAGTTACAGTTCTTCTGAAGGAGGAAAATAAAAACTCTGAGGTAATCAGAATGCTGATGGATGCTAATAGATTGATATGTGACAGTCACAATAGTGACTCAGTCACCCGCAGAAATTTTGTTCTGTTTAATTTAAAAAAGGATATGCGTGACCAAATTCAAAAAAGTAAGATTGACAATTTACTTTTTGGCTCAGATTTATCTGAAGCTTTGAGGACAGCCAAATTTATCTCAAAATCAGGGGCTGAATTAAAGCAAGTATTACCAACAAGGCCGCCTGCCACAAGGTTTACAAACAAAACACCAGCAGCTATTCCACAAAGGAATTTAAACTGGAAAGCTCCTCCCCCGAATCGCAGGCAAAAGGGGACTCAGGAGATGAAGGGACCTGTTCAGAGGAATCAGCACGCAAGCTCCTCGAGACCATCGTATCGAGTGCCACCGCCCAAGAACCAGAACTACAACCGCCATTAGAAACGGTGAGCCATGCCGGCAGGCTATTTAAATTTTATAATCAATGGTCACTATTAACACATGATACTACAATTTTATCATGGATAACTGGCTATAAGATCCCTTTTGCACGACCGGTTACACAATCATCACTACCTAAAAGTCGTTTATACTCTAAGTACGAAAAATCCCAATTTAGAGACTGTATCAATGAACTTTTGTCTATTGGTGCCATTTCTCCTTGCCGAACAAGTGAGGGACAATTTATTTCAAATTGTTTTCTTGTCCCAAAGCCTAACGGCAAGAATAGATTCATATTAAATCTTAAGAAACTTAATAGATTTATTGATACCGAACACTTCAAATTAGAAGATTTTCGTACGGCAGTAAAACTTGTCTCAGAAAATAGCTTTATGTGTACGGTGGACCTTGTGGACGCATATTTTTTAATACCTATCCATAAAAATTTTAAAAAATACCTCCGTTTTCAGTTTGCTGACAATAATAATATTAATGAGTTATATGAATTTAATGTTCTACCTTTCGGTTTAAACACAGCGCCTTTTGTATTCACAAAGTTGATGAAACCTGTTGTTAGTCTACTTAGATCATGTAACTACATATCTACTGTTTATTTAGACGATTGGTTTTTAGTTGGAAGTAGTTATAATAATTGTTCAGAAAACCTATGTGCTACCATAAAATTATTAACATCTTTAGGATTTATCATTAATTATCAAAAAAGCAGTACAGAACCCCGAACTAAATGTAAATTCTTAGGTTATATAATTGATACTAAAAACTTCCAAGTCAGCTTACCACAAGAAAAAATTAATAAAATAAAAGAAAAGTTATTATGTTTAAAAAAGAAAAACAGATGTAAAATAAGAGAATTTGCAAGTCTCATTGGCTTACTTAACTCTGCTTGCCAAGCCACTGAATATGGTTGGCTTTACACAAAAAACTTTGAGAGGAGTAAATTTTTAAGTTTGCGAGATAATAATGATAACTTTGACGCATATATGAATCTACCAAACAACTTAAATTCTGATTTCGAATGGTGGACCATTGCAATCAACAATCCAATTAACAAAATAAAGTATGATGAGTACTGCTTGGAAATCTTTAGTGACGCCTCAACTAAGGGGTGTGGTGCTGCGTGTGGTGAGGAAACTGCAAGTGGCCTCTGGAGTAAACATGAAGGTAGTTTTCACATAAACTACCTAGAAATATTAGCAGCATTTTTAGGCTTGAAAGTATTTGCAAAAGAATCAAATAATTGCCAAATCCTCCTACGAGTAGACAACACTACTGCTATCTCGTACATAAACCGCATGGGAGGCGTACAGTTTCCTCATCTTACACGGATAGCGCGAGAATTATGGCAATGGTGTGAGGCAAAAAATATTATCGTTTTCGCGTCATACATAAGCTCTATAGATAATTTTGTAGCCGATGCAGAATCTAGGCGGACGCACCCTGATGTTGAATGGGAACTAGCAGATTTTGCGTTCCAAAAAATTGTTAATGCATTCGGGACACCTGAAATAGACATTTTTGCTAGTAGAATAAATAAAAAATGTCAGAAGTATATCTCCTGGCACAGAGACCCGGATGCATTCGCAATCAATGCTTTTACAATATCATGGTCAAATTATTTCTTTTATGGGTTTCCACCTTTTAGTATGATATTAAAGACGATTCGTAAAATCATAAAGGATAAAGCTAGAGGCATACTCATAGTACCTTGGTGGCCAACCCAACCCTGGTTTCCAGTTTTTAACAAAATCCTTGTCTCAAAACGTTTAGTTTTTAAACCATCTCAGAACCTTATTTTCTCTCATTCCAGCAACCGCAACGTACATCAACGAGTTACCCTGGTTGCCGGAATCTTATCACCTCATCAATGATAAGGAAACAAGTTCCATTAGCATCCATTAACATAATTCTAGCTTCTCTATCGGATAACTCATTAAAACAGTATGATACTTGTCTCAAAAAGTGGTTCAAATTTTGTAATACTCATAATATTAATATGCTTGATGAGTCTGTCTCTAATGTTCTACTTTTCCTAACCGAACAATTCCAAGCTGGTGCTCAATATGGAACATTAAATAGTTGCAGGTCCGCACTTTCCTTGATCCTTGGCTCTCAAATTGGGAGTGATGATAGAATAAAGCGTCTTTTCAAAGGAGTATTTAGACTACGACCGCCACTACCTAAATACAATATCACATGGGATACCTCATTAGTTTTGAATCATTTAGCTCAGTGGTACCCAAACCAATCTCTAAAATTGGAAAAAATATCCAAAAAACTCGTAACCTTATTAGCTCTCATTACTGCCCATAGGGTTCAGACTCTCTCCAAAATTAATATCAACAACATTGAATCACACTCAGACAAAGTTATTATCAAAATTCCAGATCTCATCAAGACCTCCCGTATCGGATCCCAACAACCTATCTTAGAATTACCCCATTTTCCTGACAGACCTCAGATTTGTCCAGTTGAAACTTTAAACAGTTTTCTAAATATAACCCAATCACTGCGTAATAACCATGTTCACCTTTTTGTTTCCCTGAAAAAACCACACGCAAAGGTTACGTCTCAGACCCTTAGCCGATGGGTTAAAAGTACCCTTAGTGAATGTGGCATAGATGTAACTACGTTTACTGCACACAGCACTCGACATGCTGCAACTTCTAAAGCACATAAATTAGGAGTTAATCTTGATTTAATCAGAAAGACTGCAGGCTGGGGTGGAAACTCAAACTCCTTTGGGCGTTTTTATAATAGGATAATTTCGGAAAGCAAAACACAGGCCTCCTTTGCTCGAACTTTAGTAATTGGACAATTACAAGACGATTAAATTATCACAATTATTATTTATACTTACTGATAGAGATTAAGATGATAATAAACTTAATTGTAATTCTGGTGTTACTTTAGTATTACAATAATTAATTATAATTGTACTAGAAGAATGATTAAACAAAATTTTTAGTATACAAAAAAAAAAAAAACATAAAAATAAAAAATCATTTTCTTCTTAATCATGATATTTCACAGCTTCATAACTCTCAAAATCTACATGTGTATTCTCTAATCTCGAGGACGAAGCCTAAGCATAATTAATGATTAAACGAACTTACCTGTATGTGAAGTTCTATCATAATTATGCGAAGGGCTTCGTCCGAAGAGATTAGCATCCCTCCCACCCTATCCCTAAATGAAATATCATAAAAGCTCTAAACTTAATGACGTTGACAGGATAGCAAGTTATAGCAACGGACTAAAGACTGAATCCAAAAAAAAAAAAAAAATCTCAAATATCTGTGTAAACTGGCAACACGTTAGGTGTTACTACATGTGTATTCTCTAATCTCTTCGGACGAAGCCCTTCGCATAATTATGATAGAACTTCACATACAGGTAAGTTCGTTTAATCATTAATTCTTGTGTATTTATTTTTAGGATTCCACAGACAGTTTTCAGCTTGATAATGCTCAACAAACTTAAAAGTTTCCGATCAAACTGATGCGTCGGCAGACGTGTGGACAGACGCGCCGGACGATGGCACCGAATCCCTTACCACCCCCACTATACGTCGGCCGACGCATCCGCAGATGACGTCTGCCGACGTGAAGAGGGGGCATAAGGCCGGAGGAACTCGAGATGATTTTTTTTACTTAGACATTGTAAAAGTTTCTTTAATGAGATATGAAGATCTTAAAACGATCGCCTAGCCACAGCGTCACGGAGCTCCAAAAACAAATAAGGTATGATATTGATATTACGAGATTCTTAGTTACTCTGAACCGATTAGCATGAAGTAGGATCCTATGTTAGGATTGCAAAAAATGAAGAGCCGGCTATTAGGTAATAGGACGGCCAAATTTCGTGTTTATGTGCCTATCACAAAACACCATGAAGACTGTAAAACTGAAAGTCGTATATAAGTAAAAAGGAAAATTCTATTTATTATTTGTTTTAGTAAAGCAGGTGCTCTGCGCCGCTGGCGACGTCACCATGGCGTCTTAATGAGGCAGAGCTCTTACTAATTAGGATTACCAACTAAACTATTTTGTCTCCGGTTGACTGGTAGAATATACCTACAGGCATAAGTCCGCCATTTATGTGCATTGAAGTGTAAATAAATAAAAATAAACTTCACTGCAGACTATATTAGGTAGGAACCGCACTAGCCATGGCAGTATACATGGTGCAGAAAAATCAGTAGTGTGTCAAACGAGAAAAAAATCTTTGTTTGTCCTACTGGTGTGATAAGCTGGTGTGACATCGAGTCCGACAGGCTAGTAGGCGTCGCAACACAACAATGCTATAAACGGGTGTGTAATGTTTGATATAAACACTTATGATCTAACGTTCAGATAATATCATTTCATTTCATATAATTTCATTTGATTTAAAAACTAACTTAATATATTAAACATTTAATATAATTTTAGATTCTATAATTTCATTTGATATAATGAACTTTTGATCTATTGTACATTTGATATAACAATCAAATGATATAAAACATTACTCATGTAATAAGCAAGCAGATATTTCATTTAGGGATAGGGTGGGAGGGATGCTAATCTCTTCGGACGAAGCCCTTCGCATAATTATGATAGAACTTCACATACAGGTAAGTTCGTTTAATCATTAATTCTTGTGTATTTATTTTTAGGATTCCACAGACAGTTTTCAGCTTGATAATGCTCAACAAACTTAAAAGTTTCCGATCAAACTGATGCGTCGGCAGACGTGTGGACAGACGCGCCGGACGATGGCACCGAATCCCTTACCACCCCCACTATACGTCGGCCGACGCATCCGCAGATGACGTCTGCCGACGTGAAGAGGGGGCATAAGGCCGGAGGAACTCGAGATGATTTTTTTTACTTAGACATTGTAAAAGTTTCTTTAATGAGATATGAAGATCTTAAAACGATCGCCTAGCCACAGCGTCACGGAGCTCCAAAAACAAATAAGGTATGATATTGATATTACGAGATTCTTAGTTACTCTGAACCGATTAGCATGAAGTAGGATCCTATGTTAGGATTGCAAAAAATGAAGAGCCGGCTATTAGGTAATAGGACGGCCAAATTTCGTGTTTATGTGCCTATCACAAAACACCATGAAGACTGTAAAACTGAAAGTCGTATATAAGTAAAAAGGAAAATTCTATTTATTATTTGTTTTAGTAAAGCAGGTGCTCTGCGCCGCTGGCGACGTCACCATGGCGTCTTAATGAGGCAGAGCTCTTACTAATTAGGATTACCAACTAAACTATTTTGTCTCCGGTTGACTGGTAGAATATACCTACAGGCATAAGTCCGCCATTTATGTGCATTGAAGTGTAAATAAATAAAAATAAACTTCACTGCAGACTATATTAGGTAGGAACCGCACTAGCCATGGCAGTATACATGGTGCAGAAAAATCAGTAGTGTGTCAAACGAGAAAAAAATCTTTGTTTGTCCTACTGGTGTGATAAGCTGGTGTGACATCGAGTCCGACAGGCTAGTAGGCGTCGCAACACAACAATGCTATAAACGGGTGTGTAATGTTTGATATAAACACTTATGATCTAACGTTCAGATAATATCATTTCATTTCATATAATTTCATTTGATTTAAAAACTAACTTAATATATTAAACATTTAATATAATTTTAGATTCTATAATTTCATTTGATATAATGAACTTTTGATCTATTGTACATTTGATATAACAATCAAATGATATAAAACATTACTCATGTAATAAGCAAGCAGCATGCAAGCAAGCAAGCAGCATGCAAGCAGGCATGCAGCATGCAAGCAAGCATGCAGCATGAAGGCAGACATGGAGCATGCAAGCAGGCATGCAGCATGTAGGCAGACATGGAGCATGCAGGCATGCATGCAGCATGCAAGCAGGCATGCAGCATGCAAGCAGGCATGCAGCATGCAAGCAGGCATGCAGCATGCAAGCAGGCATGCATCATGAAGCATCATGCATGCAGGCATGTTTTCTGTCACGGCTCCGGCGCTGCGGGACTCCGGCGGTCCCACACGAGCTTATCGTCGCAGATGGCTTTCGCTCACCACCGCGGCTGAGGCTGGCCTGCGAAGCCGGCCAGCAAGCCGAAGCTTATTACTTAAGCGAATTAAATTACACTCTAGCGTAGGGCAGACAAGTCTACGTGGAGTCGGTTTTGCTGCGATTCGTTTCTGTCACTGACTTTTTTAGCACAACTATAACGAAAACACAACGTATTAACTTTTTAAGACAATATTTGAAATCAATTTAAGAGTTAAAATGTTATTTTTATTTTTAAGCAAAAATTATATCAAATGACGTTATAGAATATTATTATTCTACCAATAAAGCTTTATAGAATAAGTTGTTAGAGAATATGAGTATTATATCAAATGAATAATATACGTACTGTTGTTATAGGAAGTGTATTTAGAACAAGTAAAAATTATACCCAATGAACGTTATGTTCCTTGAAATTAGTTCATTTGTCATTATATAAAATGATACGCACCCGCTATAAACATCTTTGTTATGGCGACAGACTTAGATAAGATGGTGGTAGCTAGCCAGGCGGACTTAACAGCCCTACCACCAACCAAACCGAGCACACAAAGATGTACCCCCTGCTGGGAATCGAACCCGGGAACTCTGACCACAGAGGCGGTTAAATATTATCACACACCGTTCTTGGATCTATCCTAAAACAAAAAAATACAGCCTGAATATTATTTTCGTCAACAAAATCCATTTAGCCAGTCTTAACCGCACCAGAGTCCACCTAAGTGCCTAAACGTCCCAGCTACGATGTGTTTGTCAAAAAAATAAAGCTAGTACACTTTATCGAATCAGTTGGGACGAAAAATACCGTTATACTAATCTTACACAAGCCCCCGCATATGACATTGGATAGCTAGGCCTACTAAGGTGATCGGACACTTACTGCTGAAGTTTTATTTAATTTTCGATGAAAACGTTGTAAACGAAAATATATTATCCCGTGCCGTGTCGAATGTCGGCTATAGAATTCTATCACCACTTCTCTTCCCTCGGTTGTTGTAAAAGGCGACTCACAGACTAAAGACTGCACATTTATTTTCAATTTCAATTTACATGCAACAGCATAAAGCGGCGATGGGCTCATCACCTGTCACGCTGAGCACATGTGCAGTCGCTATTTGGTGAAAAGAGGACTACTTTCGCGGTCTTTATTGCCTAGTCTTTGACTAACTATTCGGAGATATATGTATGCATGTACGAAAATATATAGTACTAGCGGCCGCTCGCGGTTTCACCCGCGTGGTTCCCGTTTCCGTGGGAATATTGGGATAAAAAGTATCCTATGTGTTAATCCAGGTTATAAACTATCTGTATGCAAAATTTCATACAAATCCACATAGTAGCTTTTACGTGAAAGAGTAACAAACATCCTTAAAAACTTTCGCGTTTATGATATTAGTAGGATTGTTAGCTTTTAGTCAATCTATTCAGTTTCCCTTATTATTATCTTTACAACCTCATTTAAGGGTTGTTGTAATTATTTATTATAAACAATTTCTGCAAAGATTGAAATCGGACGACGCTATTAAAAAGTTTCCGTTTTTAATGGTCTAAAGAAAAGGAATATAAACGTTTAATACATACATACGACTAATTATCCCCGAAGGTTTAGTCAGAGAATAGAAAATGAGACCGCAAAAGCAGTCCACTTTTCATCAAATAGCGTGGCAGAAGGTGGGCCCATTCGCCGTTCCATACTGTTGGATGTATGTGCAGTTTTTAGTCTGTTAGTCGCCTTTTACGACACCCAAGGGAAGAGGGGGGGCGGTATTCTTTCACCGCTACGCGACATGTTTAATGAAATGCAATAATATTTTTAAAGCTTTTATAAGCTGCTAGAATTTTAATAACTTTTATATGATGGAGAACTTAGCCCAGCAAATAGACAGTATATAATACTATTATGACAATTATACTGTGCGGTTAATTACTCATAATTTTTCAGCTTGCCATTACAAATTTACCGCAGTCATTGAGGGTGAATTAACTTTAATTAATGCCGGCTGCAAACGAAATGTTACATTAGTTTCATCAAAACTCCCGTCGTTTTGGGTAAACTACAAATTTTATTTCTCCTGCGGGATTAAGCGGGAAAATTTGGGGAAACAACGCTGGGCTTAGTACGTTTGTGTTTTGCGCTATAGCGTTCATCTAAGTATTGCCCCTTTTTTGTATTTAATTAAAAGTCTATGATAACTCTGTGAAAACTCTGTGATGACCTCCGTGGTCGAGTGGTTAGCGCGCCGGTTCTGGCGTCACGCCATCTCTGAGGTCCCGCGGTCAATTCCCGGTCGGGTCAATTTAGAGAAAACTGTTTTTCTGAATTGATTTTGGGTCTGGGTGTTTTTTCTATGTTTATTTATATTTATCTGTTATCTTACCATATTGACGAGTTTCAAAAGAAGCTTGTAATAGTAGATAAATGGTGTGAGCGTTAACAAATATTTTTGTAATATTTTTTTCTATTATCGCGACTTGTTTAACTTTTCATAAATTTTAGTTATTGTGCTAAGTACAGGTCTGAGAATATCTGAGTATATCTTTTTTTATTGTTCGTGGAAACAGTTTAGTACAGTTTCATTATTACACATAAACAATAATTTATAGATAATACAGTAGCATTTAAAGTTTTTACTAATGAATTAACAAAATAAATACCTATATTGTTGATAAAGACAACAGTGCGAAAAACAAACGAACACAAAACAAATAAAAAAAAACAAGAGAATACAATTTTTAAATTACACTATTGGTTTAAATAAATTAATTAATTTCTGAACCTAAAACTTGAACAACAGAGTTCATCAATTATAAAATGTTTCAAGTATAATGTAATACAAGTAGGCAACAGAGTGTATCAAAAATTCGGTGGCTTTTAAAAGGCTACGAAAACGTTCAATGCTGTCGTGAAATATGTCGATGTGGTTGAAAGAACTGTTGACTTCATTAACGACTCTTATAATATAACTATTGCGTCTATAATTTGTCTTGCACAAAGGCGCAAAGAATGTACTTTTGTTACGAGCGCTCGGTCTGGAACACCTAAGAGATATTTTACTCAACTAGTAAGGTGAGTGATGATTTTATAAATTATGGTTGATCGATCAAATCGTTCACAGAATGCATGGTTGACAGAAATATCTATTCCTAGAAATCACATTTCGCCGAACCTTCAGTTCGCAGAATTCACGGCTCGCCGAAAATCGGATAGAAAAAAGCATTATTAATAGAAAGCTTCATTGTTAGAAAGCAGTTTTAACCGACACATTGGTTAGCCGATGCAACTATTCAAGAATGCATACTTACATACATTAATTATCAAAACCTACGAACCTACGAGTATTTACGTACCATCAATTTGTCACATTAATCTTTATTTTACATAAATCATACCGTTTAAATCTTCCCTGAGCTTTCACAAATATTTCGAAATCAGAATTAGCTAAATCAGTTCGTTCATTCTCGAGTTTTTGAGCAGAATGTTTTAGTTATGCGAAAGTAAATCGAAATTACGTTTTACCACGCACTATTCTCAGAGTAGCTTGCCTATTCAGGAATAGTCACTATACCACCGTCCAGCCATCCTAATGATAAAAAATCGACATGGTGCAATCAACTAAGTTTTTACGATTAAATATTGATGACAAATGTAACTGGAAGAGTCATGTAAGATCAGCTTGTGAAAAATTGAGTAGGTTCTGGTTTGCATTGAGGCACCTCAGAGACTTCTCTGCAGTTTCCACAGAATATACTTATTATTCTGTGGAAACTGCACTCCTATATACCATGCTCTTGTAGCATCGGTACTACAATATGGTATCATCATATAAATTGAGATGATGTTCAGATGCACAAGAAATGTGTTAGATCTCTTTTTGGTACATATCGTCTAGAGTAATGCAGATCTTTATTCAAGAAATACAGAATTATTACACTGACTAATCTCTACTTAAACAAATTTGTAATTTTGTTAAAGATAACATGGAATAATTTATTAAAAAGATAATTACAAACAATTTCGCCAGAGACTCGTAAATAAATTAGAATTGCCGAAATTTAAACTATGCTTACCCGACAAAAATGCCTGCGGGATGGCTGTTAAAATATTTAATGCCCTGCCTGATGATCTACGTCTGTTAGATGGCACAAGATTCAAAAGTAAACTACATAGGTACTGTGGCGGCCTGCGTCGCCACATAATTTATTATCATCACGTATTGGTTAAAGAGTTTGTAAGCGCATTCCTAAACGCGTGTAGATCCGATACAGATATGACACGGCATCCTCCCTCCAGCATCTACGTAGTATTACTGTATAAATAGTCTTGTAAGGTTTAGATAATAAGTTAGTCACAATGTAGTCACTGTAAATATACAACATCACTTTAAGAGACGCAGTCATTATTTACTACCATACCATGGAACTTCCATCATCCCAACCTCGCAACATCCCCCGACGGAACAGGTACCTCGCTGAAAAATGCTTTTACTCCGTACAAGAATATGTAATTATTCAGGGGCTGCTTTGTATTGGCTAGTTTTGTACTCGCTGTTGTTATTTGCTTACATTAAAAATATTTGCCTGCTTAAATTTTAAATAATAGATTTTGAAGGAAATTGTTTTTTAAGAACACTATACTATGTACCCAAAATTCAAGCAAATAAAGATTTTTTTATTTAATTTATTTCTCTTAATTCTAAACGCAGTCATCTGCCATAGTTATACATAGACGACCTCCTTGGTCGAGTGGTTTGTACACCGGTTTTCATGGTGTCGCCATCTCTGAGGTCCCGGGTTCGATCCCCGGTCGGGTCAATTTGGAAATTATTGTTTTCTAAATTGTCTCGGGTCTGGGTTTTTTCTATGTATAATAAGTATGTATTTTAAGTATGTTTATCCGTTGTCTAGTAACCATTTAACGAGTTTCTTCGAAGCTTCTCTTGGGCTAGATAATTGGTGTGAGTGTAGGAAAGTTTATTTATTTATTTATAGTTCACTTTTCACCAAATAGCGACTGCAAATGTGCTCAGCGTGACAGGGCCCATCGCCGCTCTATGCTGTTATATGTATGTGCAGTCTTTAGTCTATTTGTCGTCTTTTACGACACCAAAGGGAAGAGAGGGGGTGGTAGTATTCTTTCACCGCTACGCGACACAGTCCTACATTGTTTTCTTCACATAAAGGAGATGATAGTGGTAAATGACATTGGTAGATAACAAAGGTAAATGACATTTCCCCAAACACTGCACTGTTTAGTTTAATTTGCCAACCCTCGTGAACGTTCACGAATACTTAAGAGGAAACACTATGTCGACGTGGCATGCAAAATTCTCATACAAAACACAGAAAAACGACGTTTCGTAGTTCCCTATTTCCTCCTTCAGAACTGGACCAATGTTTATTTATTTTATATATACTTTTTCAGCATCGGTTAAAGAAAGTGATTTTCTATGTCTGTATGTTTGATTTTTTTGCATTAAGTCATTTATTTAATAACCAGGAGCCTTCAAAATTTATCGAAATCACTCCGTTTTATGGCGTCTTCAGAAACATTAAATAGCTGGTTTAAAAAAATCAAACTTACAGACATAGAAAATCTTTTTTTTTTAACCGATGCTGAAAAAGTAATAAAAATTGGCCCAGTTTCGCAAGAGGAAACAGGGGACTACGAAACGTCGTTTTTCCGTGTTTTGTATAAGAATTTTGCATGCCACTTCGACGTAATGTGTGTACTCTTAGCGGTTAATAATCCACCATTATTTCACATTAATATTCGGCAAAACATATTTTAGAAAATAAAACAAAACTGTAGACATGACGCTTCACTTTCCCGCCAAGAAGTCCGGTCTGTGATCTCTGTCTATCAGGCCGGCTGTATGCTCTTTTAACGTCTTTATCGTGAGAGAAATGTAGTGAAATAACAGTGGATATCCTGACAGATCCGTGCGAGGAACAATACCATCGCCAAAAAAATCCTCAAACGATTCACTCTAAGCAACGTTCTTAGCTCTAACCGTGCCCGGGGCGTACCAAACGCATTTACATGCCCGCCCGGCCTCCCCTAAGACTGTTTTAGGCGTAAGCGGAATGCCCCGGGGACCCTAAGGTGTTTGCTCAAAACGATTTATGATGTTTTGCTTTCCAACATAAAACAGAACATTCAATTTTATGTGCGTCTATAAAGTATTTTATTTTGCTCGATGGCCATTTATTTTTTGTTATTTTCAATAATAAGTTTATACATACATATAGTTACAGTGTCGCGTAGATGTGAAAGAGTACTACCACCCCCTCTCTTTCCTTGGGTGTCGTAAAGATGACTAACGAAAAAGACTGCTCATACATCCAACAGCATAGAACGGTGATGGTGATGACCTGTCACGCTAAGCAGTGCAGTCGCTATTTTTTGAAAAGTTGACTATGGTAGAGGACTGCTTGTGCTACCCCTTCGGGGATAATAGTCGTGATTATGTGTATGCATGTATACATATCGTCACGAAAAATAATCCCCAGAGACTAGGCTATGAGGACCGCAAAGCAGTTCCTACCAGTGTACCACTGCTTTTGCCAACCAAATAACAACTGCACACAGTGCTTCCTCATAGATGGTGAGCTCATCGTCGCTTTAAGACACAAGGCAATGAGGACACCAAGTAGCGACTGCACATGTGCTCAGCGTGACAGGTGGTGAGCCCATCATTGCTTTATGCTGTTGGACTTATGAGCAGTATATCCGTTAGGCGCCTTAATACATGAATTTTTTTCGCTTTTTCTGGTGTTCCTATACAAATACTTTTCTTTGCACTTATTACGAGTAGGATGGCCCGGTTGCAGAATTATATAATTATCAAACACCCTGAAAAAATATCAATTAATATCCGAAAACTCCCTTCTAAATTCAATATAGCGAAATGTAATATCACTTCGTCTATTGCAATTAATGCACCGATGGCAGTTTTAAAGGAGAACCGGCACTTTCCAAAATGCTTAATTTGTATACAATAGAATTGGGTCATAAAGTAAAGCTAATATTATTTGCTACCTAAACCAAGTTTTGTCTTATTTTATCGAATCGCGGATAAGAGTTATTTAATTATAAATATTTTTAAATATGGAAACACTAAGTCTTCAAAAATCAGACATGTTACTTTAAAAATGTCTAACGTGGCTGCATAAACCATAATTCTTTTGCTTTTTAAAAAGAGAAATGTCAACAATGTCGTCACGTCATGTTTGATTTTACAGCTAGTGGCTGTCATTTGTCAACAACTGTCATTTGTTGACAGATATTGCCAGATAGATAATAAATAACAGATTAAAAAATTTAAAAAGTTTACAACTTAAGCATAAAACGCCGGGTCTCCTTTGTTGTTTTCTTTTTTGTAATGTGTTGCTGTATTTTGTAATGTGTTGCTGTATTTTCGTTTATTGGACTGAGCACGTAAGCGCATTGTGCTTCAATATATTAATGGCTTTCGATATTTTTCTTCAAGCAGGAACCTTAACTGTGAACATACATACCTACATTAACAATTACTATTATCCTCAAAGGGTTAGTCAGAGACTAGGCAATGAGGATAGAGTAGACCTCTGCCATAGTCAGCGTTTCACCAAATTACAACTGCACATGCATATGTGCAGTTGTATGTATGTATCAGATATACAGGGCGTCCCACGGATATGCCATATGGAGGGAAAGTACCTTGAATATTGTAGATGGAACATTTTACTACAAGAAAACATTATTTGATTTTAAAAAACAATTTAAACTGCATTCATAGATATTTAAATAATTATATGGTTTAACCGGGAATCGAACCCGTTACATGAGAAAAATAATCACTCTGTAGCTGTATCATACCGATCGAAAGGCGTCATCATAAGGATTATTTTTTGCTAAAAAACATAGTGTCACAAGTAAAAGGAAAACCATGAATTTTAACATTTGATGTGAAATTTTGTTCAGAAAAATGAAAAACTGACATTGTCGTAGGGACATTATAACTAACATTATCTTAAGTACCTATTACTAATAAATGTACTCACTTGAGAAGTACGCATCATTTCCCTATTATAATTTAAGTGCATGAACTTAGACGTTTTATTCTAAATATCCACCATAACGAGATCAAAAAATCGACAGGGAGCAAAATAATCAAAAGAGTGCGACTTTGCATTCAATAGGAAGGGACTCATTTTGAGCATTTGATAAATTGATTAATTTTGTATTAAAAATGTTAAAATTCATGGTCTTCCTTTTATTTGTGACACTATGTTATTTAGCAAAAATAATCCTTATGATGAAGCCTTTCGATCGGTATGATAAAGCTCCTGTAGCTTGATTATTTTTCTCATGTAACGGGTTCGATTCCCGGTTCAACCATGTAATTATGTAAATGTCTATGAATGCAGTTTAAATTGTTTTTTAAAATGAAATAATGTCTTCTTTTAGTAAAATGTTCCATCTACAATATTCAAGGTACTTTCCCTCCATGTGGCATATCCGTGGGACGCCCTGTAGAGTCCCACAACTGGGCCTTTATATAGAATAGAAGGTTATGTTATTGTAACCACTATTTGTATGGAAGCAACTAGATAAGCTAAAAAACCTTTTGCTTTTCTGGTTGATCATAGGACAAAGTTGAAAAACAAAAGTTTTTTTGTGTAGACAAACACTTTTCTTTGCACTAGTAGGATTACCCAGTCGCGTGATTATACTAATTACCAAACATTCACTAAAATATCAATTAACATCCGAAAATTCTTTTTTAAATTTATTATAGCGATATGAAGTATCACTTCGTCTACTGCAATTAGTGCACACCGTTGGCAATTGTAATTTTTTTTTTTTTGTAATACCTACTGTGTTGCTGTATATTCATTTATTTGAGCACGTAAGTCTAGGGTGCTTCAATCGTATTAATGGCTCTCGATTTTTTTTTTCAAGTAGGAATCTTAACTGGAAATTAACGATACGTAACTATTTGTGGAAATACAAATACAATACAAACGATCGCAACTATTACCCCCGTAGGGTTAGTCTGAGACTAGGCAATGAATATAAGATGACTGCTAGAAACCGCAAGAAACTTCAAGGACTGGTCAGGTCATGTGTTTTATACCTGACAAAAATAGAATTCGTGTTTTTACGTAGGTACTTATCGGTCGGCTGACGGGGGCAACAGCCGGCCAGCGTAGGTATTTATCGCCCAGCTGACGCGGACGGGTCAACAGACGGCCGTATGCTTTGAAATAAATTAAATACTCAAAGACTATCTAATTAAAAAAGGTACTATTCCTTATTATTTTAGTATCAAATCAAAACAAGATACTACAGATACCTTAAATCCAAATGCTAAAAAGGGGACAATACCGTTTTATTTCAAAAAAGTTCCTAAATTCCTTTCAACAAAAAAATTAATCCAAGGAAGTCACTCCTTTCGCAAATAACAAAAATCAACCGAACCACGCGCCGCATTTTCGGATTTTACACCAGAACATAGCAAGTATACTGGCAAAAAAAGAGTTTTTAGAAATAACAATCGCAGACCTAAAAGATAGCAAAAATAACCCAAACATAATCTGCTTAACAGAAACGTTTATTAAGGCAGGTAACGAACGAAACATAAAAATTGATGCCTACGAATTAGCAGCATATTTTTCCAGAAACCAACGAAGAGGAGGCGTATGTATCTTAACTAGAAGAAATGTATTGTTTAATGAGTTAAAATGGGTAAACAAATTTTCAGTATCTAAATCGTTCGAATGTTGCAGCATAGAAATACCTAATCATCGTTTAACGATAATATGTGTGTACCGAACCACCAGATTCAGATGTTTCTCAATTCAAAAAACTAGAATTGGTCCTTTATGAACTAACTAAAAAATAGTTATTGCGGGTGATTTTAATATAAATACCTTACAGGCAAATAGGATCGCTGAAGTCTTATGCCAGCTAGCAAAAAACTACAACCTCATTGTACACATAAACGAACCAACAAGACAAGCAAAATGCATAGACCATATACTTAGCAATAAAGCACAGCAATTGGTACAGTATTTCATCTTGGTCTGTCTGATCACGAAACAGCCCAAATGTTGACTTTTCCTATTACACAGCACAAGGATACTCCCAAGAAAATAACTACGTTTAAAAGAGATTATAACGAGGTTAATGTACAAAAATTCATAGAATTATTACAGCAATTGCCCTATGATGAAGTTTATTTAGAAGAGGACCCCAGTAAAAAGTTTGAAATATTTCATGAATTATTTTGTACTATTTATAAAGTAAGTTTCCCAATTAGTAAAATTAAAATTCAAACTAAAATTAAAAAACAGAAATGGATTTCGAAAGGTATTAAAATCAGCTGTGCAAATAAAAGACAATTGAGATTTAAATATTACAAAAACAAAAATGTAGAAAATAAGAATAAGTACAATTCTTACTCTAAAATATTAAAATCATGCATCAATAAGGCTCAAGAAATATCAAATTACAATTTCGTAGTTAACAGTAAAAATGTCTGTAGAGCGTCATGGCAAGTTATAAAAGAAAATAACAATGCGGATGGTATTACTAAATATATCGAAGCCATAAATGATGGTGGTATAATAATCACAAATCCACAAGATATAGTATCTACATTCAGTCATTATTTTATGCAAATAACTAATAAATCAATTAATAATAATGAAATGGACATTAATTACGATAAAATCAATTGCAATAACCTAGGACATTCATTCTTTTTAAGATCTACTACGGACGATGAAGTGAGAAAAATAATAAGGCATGTAGATAACACTAACGCGGAACGACCGGATGACATTTCAACAAAAATTTTAAAAGCATGTGCAAATGAAATTTCACCTATTTTGACGTACTTAATTAATATATCATTAGAAGCAGGTATTTTTCCAAAAAAATTTAATTTATTTAAAAGCAATCGTTAAGCCCTTACATAAAAAAGGTGATAGAAAGGATCTCGGTAACTATAGGCCGGTAACGCTAATTCCTGTGTTTTCAAAGATCTATGAAAAATGTATGCATAAACGAATAACTGAATATAGTGATAAATACAATATAATAAAAGATAAACATAATGGCTTTAGAAAAAATAAATCTACCACTTTAGCTATGTTTAATCTTACTATGCCAGTAACAAATGTAGATGCGGCAAATGATACTTGTGTGCTCTTGTTTGATATGACAAAGGCTTTTGATTTTGTTTCACATTCCATATTATTAAAAAAAACTTGAAGCAAATGGTATGCGAGGTCCAGCTTTAGATTGGATAAAATCCTACCTCGATAACAGAATGCAATGTGTCCAAATCACTGTAGTGGATGATAACGAGACATTAGTTACCCATGAATCCAATTACGAATTCAATAAGTTTGGAGTTCCACAGGGGAGTGTTATGGGTCCACTTCTATTTTTATTCTACATTAATGATATTCCACAAGTAACATCTCATAAAACTGTACTTTTTGCTGATGATATTTCCGTAGTTGTAACAGCAAATAAGAAAGACAAGGTAGAATTAGAATCAGAAATAAATGTCACGATAGAGCGGGTAGATAAGTGGCTTAAACAAAATAACCTAATGATGAATGCAACTAAGACTAATTATATACTTTTTCAAAATAATTACAACAAAAACAAAAAAATTATAAATGTAAATTACGATAACGAAACTTGAAACAGAATGTGCGTCATTTCTGGGAATCAAAATAGATAAACATATTAATTGGAAAGAACAAATTAAGAAAGTAAATAATAAAATAAATAGCTTTGTGTACTATGTCCTCAAACGGTTAAGACAAATAGCGTCAGAAAACACAGCACTAGTTGCATATCACGCATATGTTGCATCAGTTTTTAAATATGGTTTGCTTCTTTGGGGTAACTCAACCGATATTAATAGAGCTTTTCTATCGCAAAAAAGATGTGTTAGGGCTATAGCTGGGATTGCTCCGTGGGACTCATGTAGACCTATTTAAAAAGCTTCAAAAAATTGCCCCTTCCATGCCTTTATATTTATGAATCGTGAACATTTGTAAAACAGCACTAACATCTTTTTAAAACGGCAAAGGAAATGTATCCGCGATCGGTTAGAAATGCTGATAGGTTGGTTTTGTCACACATTCCAAAAACTTCAATGTACAACAAAAGCTCTGTCGCAATGTGTTTAAAACTTTATAATAGGTTACCTAAGATAATCACAGAATGTCCATCTATGCCAGTATTTAAGTCGAAATTACGTCTTCTATTAATCAGTCATTGTTTTTATAATATAAAGGAATATTTTGATCAGTTTAGATGACATACATTTCATATTTAATTGATTTACTGCTTGCACTGATTATAATTATGTAAGTATTGGTTAGGTTGTTGTGACATTTTTGATTTTAATTTTAATTTTTATTTAATCTATATTATTCTATTTTATCGCAGTTAGGTTGTTGTGACATTTTTAATTTTTAATAGAAATTTTTATTTAATCTATATTATTCTATCTCAGCACATTTAAATTCAATGCATTGTTATTACATTCGCATGCCAATTTTGGCGAAACATGTATGTACTGCTTAGAAACCTGACCATCTGTTTACCATGTTTCGTGTGAATAAATGATTTATGATTTATGATTAAAATTCACAAATGTTAATGGAATGTTACTTCTCTGTGACACGTGTCAGTCGTGTATTTGGTTTTCCTATTAAATTTTCCTTTTTCTATTCTAATAATACGTTATAACTACACATTAATGACTGAATAATACTTAATAATAATAATACTACATATAATTGTGAGAAGAACTGCTGGAAATTGACAGCACAAAAAATAAATATTGAGACTCCGGTGCCAACTGCTACCCGCTCCGCGATTACAAGATATGGCTGCCAAACCGCACACTGCAGTCCGTGTATCACATCGTCTACAAGCTGATCATGAAGAGTGACACCAAGAAGAATCATAAATACAAACCACCGAAAATCTACGTCGTCGTCGCCAGGGACGCCCTGCTGGTCTCCTGGCAACGCGCACCGGAGTTGCGCAGCGTGGCGACTCTGCCGCGCTGCGACTGCGCCCTGCAGTTGACGTCGTCCGTCACAAAAGACAATTTTCTTTAGTGACTTTTATTTTGATATTTGTGTACATATTTTAGTGTTACAGTTCTCTTTTAAGTAAGTTTATTCTTTTATAGTATGTATGATGGCGATGGTAGTGGTAGTGCCAAAAGTGCCAGTCAACCTGCCACATCGCTACAGGATACTCTGGTCAGATGCCCTCAATGCTCTCAAGCACGTTTTTTCAAAGGTGAGCGAGGTTTGAGGGTACACTACGGTAAAGTCCACAAGCCTTGTAGTGTGCCACCATGCCTCGCAACTACTGCTACAGTTCCTACACGGTTTAACAACACCCAACCCTTCGGGCAAACTCTTTCAAATTTTAAAAATAATACTCCTGTGTTAAAAAGAGTTCCCCGAGGTGCTAGGTCAATGGTTGCGCAAAGTCTCTCTGCATGCATAACTGTCTGGTAAGCCGGGAGAACTCTCAGAGTGCTTGGGAGCAGCTTTTGACCTTTCCCTACAGAATTTTACATGTTCAAAAAAGTTTAGCTACCCAAAAAACGCTAACGTCACAAATTAAAGAAAACTGCAATAATTCGGCTTTAAGTTTCGACGCAAAATTTTCGAGTAGACACATGAATCCAAAAAATCTTTTACATCATGTCGAATCCAAATTAGGGGAAGGTGATATAAGTGGTGCGGCTAGGATATTGTTTAGTAGCGATGTGGTCGCGCCGTACTCCCCAGAGACGATTACAGCTCTGAGGAGCAAACATCCTGCCCCGGCGGATGGCCTCTCCTTCCCTGACCCCACAGATCCTCTTTTTGATTCCCTCACTATTTCAGCCCGCGAACTGGTTCTTGCCGTGGGCTCCTTCCGAAGTGGTTCTGCAGGTGGTCTCGACGGCCTTACACCCCAACACCTTAAAGACTTGACGTGTGGGAGCGCTGGGGCGGCCGGTGAGTCCCTTTTGAAGGAGCTTACGGCATTAATCAATTTGATGCTCTCCGGCAATGTGCACGAGTCCGTCATCGATATTTTGTATGGGGCTAACCTTTGTGCCCTGCGCAAGAAGGATGGCGGCATTCGCCCCATTGCCGTTGGGTGTACGTACCGGCGTGTGGCAGCCAAAGTATGCTGTAAATATTATAGCACCCAACTCACTGCCAAATTTCAGCCTCATCAACTTGGTTTTGGTACAAAGGGGGGGTGCGAGGCTGCAGCACACGTTCTTTCAACTTTTCTAAATTCAAAAAAAGGGGAGGTCATTCTTAAGGTTGACGTTAAGAATGCCTTTAACTCTGTCAACAGGGATACCCTGCTGGCAGAAGCCAAAAAGAAATTCCACAAATTTATAGTTTTCTTTTGCAATGTTACCGACATCCTTCCAAATTATTATACAAGGACATCCTTTTAGACTCCGCAGTTGGCTGCCAACAGTGTGACCCTCTCGGACCAGTTATTTTCAGCCTAGCAATACAACCTACTATTCAACAATTAAATTCAAAATTTAACATATGGTACTTGGACGATGGAACCTTAGGAGGTGACGCTGAAACTGTGCTTCATGACTTCGAATTTCTTAAACAGTCTTTTGAATCTATAGGCTTGGATTTAAATTTTGGAAAATGCGAAATTTTTCTTACAGACCAAACTAACCTCTCTACGATACTTCCAAAATTCCAAATTCTGGCCCCAGAAATAAAAGAAATACAATCAAATCAGCTTCACCTGCTAGGTTCTCCTATTTTGGAAGAAAGATTTGCATCCTTTGTAGAATCAAAAATTCAAAATTTTGAGGACATTATCTGACCGGTTTTTCAATCCGGTATTGTTGTTTTAGCCCTAAATTTAAAAAATTTCTGCGCTCCTCATCTTAATGGCGACACCCTCTTTTGATTAAGAAAATTGACGATATGATTCGAGCGACCCTGATTTCAGTTTTAAATGTGGCCTTGGACGACCGAGCTTGGCTAAAAGCCTCTCTCCCCATCCGTTTTGGTGGGCTCGGCGTCCGCAAAATTTCCAGTATAGCCTTACCTGCTTTCCTGTCCTCGGTCCACAGCACTGACAAACTAACCAGGAGTATTCTTGCTGCTTCTCTGGTTGACTTCGAGGTGCCGTGCCTGACCGATGCTGTGGAAGCCTGGAAAATAACTTGCCGAGACACAGTTCTGCCCGTCAACCCATCCTCTCAGAGACAGTGGGACGAGCCGCTTTGCAGGTTGGTACGCAATAATTTAATCAATACGTCCACCAATACTGCAGAGCGTGCTCGCCTAGTGGCTGTGGGAGAGTGGGAATTGGCTTCAGGCACTTCCGTCTTCCAACATAGGGACTATGTTGGAGGACTGTACGTTTCGGCTCGCTACCTGTCTTCGCCTAGGTACTTCCAGCGGGGCTTCATATCTTTGTCCTTGCGGAGAAGCAGTCGACTGCCTCGGACACCATGGTCTCTCGTGCGCTAAGAGCGCGGGTCGCTTTGCACGGCACGCCAACTTAAATGACATTATTCGTCGTGCTTTTTCCATCGCTGGTGTGCTAGCTGTTCTAGAACCCAATGGTTTGGCTCGGGACGATTGCAAAAGACCAGATGGAATGACATTGTTGCCTTGGAAGTTAGGAAGGCCTCTGGTGTGGGATGCAACTTGCGTAGATACCCTTGCGCCTTCACATCTTTCAAGTACGGCGTGTTGTGCCGGTGCAGCTGCTGCGTGTGCTGAAAACCTCAAACGGCGTAAGTATAAAAACCTGATCGGAAATTACATTTTTGAGCCGTTTGGGGTTGAAACTTTGGGGCCGTGGGGTCCAAGTGCTCATCTTCTCTTCAAAGAGATGTCAAAGCGTTTGGTCGACTCTTCACGTGACCAGAGGGCTGGTGCTTTTCTCGGCCAGAGAATCAGTATTGCCATTCAGCGTGGCAATGCGGCCAGTCTTCTGGGCACGTTACCCAATGACAGTTATGTGGACCAATTTTTTGATGTCTTATAATATATAGTTTTTAAATTCTATTAGTACGTAGGTTTAGTAGTATTTATTTAGTTATAGGAAAAACTTTGTAAATATTTAGATAAGAAAATGTATTTTAATTTAAAGTTCAAAGTAATAAATTCTTTAACTCAAATTCACAAAATGAATTATTTCATTAAAAATGAAAAAACACTAATTCCTTTTTTGTCATTTTTGTCATGTTTACAACACTTGACCTGACCTGCCCTTGAAGTTTCTTGCGGTTTCTAGCAGTCACCTTATATAATGTATAATCCACATTTCACCAAATTACATTTTCACCAACTGTATAATGTGTTCAGCGTGAGGTAGTAAGCTCATCACGGTGCCGTTGGATGTTACGCAGTCTTTAGTCCATTAGTCGCCTTTTACGATACCCAAGGGAATAAGCCGTTATACCACACGACTCTTACGACAATAACCGGGACCAACGGTTTCACTTGCTCTCAGCACTGAGAAGCTCGAAGTGTTTTATTTTGGTCACCCATCCACAAACCCGCCATTGCGAAAGTTGCTTAACTTTCAATATCGCACACCGAACGCCTAGCCGCTTCGCCATCGATCTCCTAAGTATTTATTAAGTTTTTTTGTTGACAACTATAATTCGATTCAAACAACCACGAGAATAGGGGAGTTGATGGTATTCTTTTACCTGACGACCTCCACGCCACGGTCGAGTGGTTAGCACACCGGGTCCGGGTCTGGCGTTGCGCCTTCTCTGAGGTCCCGGCATCAATTCCCGGTCGGGTGTATTTAGAGAAAAAAAAACTGTTTCTAAATCGATTTCGGGTCCGGGTGTGTTTTCTATGTTTTTGTATATTACCATATTAACGAGTTCGAAAAGAATACTCACCTTGGTCTAGATAAATCTGCCCCCGTTAGTTGAAAAGACGTATCTAACATTTTTTGCCAAAATGAGTTACATACATTGCCGGAATCAGGCAAAAAAGGCGCATCTTCCAATATTTTTTATATTTTTCTATCTCGTTCCATTGCAGTTGATATTTTTGTGTAAGTTCGGAAATTTGAAAGACGCTTATGTGATCCAATTTATAAGAAGAAATTAAAAAGGCGCATATACCCATTTGCGCCTTACACAGTAATTGGAAACAGCATAAAAACTAAGGAAAAAAATCAACATCTGCCACTTCCGCCTTTTCTACTTCGTAAAGTAAGTTTTTCCCGGGCGCATTTGTCATATGCGTCTTTATAACTTGAGTTTGCAAAGAGAAGTACTATTGGTACTTAATTAATAAGGCGCAATTGTGTAGAAGCGTCTTTTTCATTTATTATCATAATGCAGCGGGGGGCTGCGCGGGTGGGGAATCTACGGCAATAGATCAGTTGCGCCCGAGTGGCTGTGGAGTGTGGAAGCAGACGTGTCGCGCTCGTGCGCAATTTTTCGTTGTGTGATTTATCACCAAGTAAGTATTTATTTAATTTTCATTACATTAAGTACATTAGTCGTCATCTTTTCTTTAAGAAATGTGAAATAGAGTATCATGAGCAGTGATTGGATAATCGGGTGCGTAAAAATAAGACATAATTAAGTGTAACAGTGAAGTATACATTTTGTTCGGAAATTAACATTTTGTTGATGCACCAAATGGATAAGCTCCGGTAAATGTAATATTAAGTTAAATTAAATTAAATTAATTTGTTAATAAATAAAAACTAGTTTGCTTTTGTGCTTACACCTACTGTATAAAATGGGTTATGCATATTTTTAGGGTTCCGTACCTTAGAACGAGAAATGGGACCCTTTTAGTATCTCCGTTATCCGTCTGTTTATTTGTCTGTGTGTGTGTTCGCCAGTTAAGACGCCTTTTCTTAAAACCGAATAAAGTTATCAATAACCGAGTTTTTACAAGGAGGATTATGTAGATTTTTTGGTGTAAATCATGACTAAGGGGGTTCGCTGGTTTAATTTATTTAAAATAATGTTAGTTTACCCCGCATGTGGTAAATTTTTATGGTGTTAACATATTATCAAGTCGCAAATTGGTTATCACTTACTTACATTTGTTGCAGACAAAACTGTCATGAAGAAAGGTCGAAGCTTTAACTTAGTTACCAAAGCTTTAGCTGCTACTACTACGCCAAATTCAAGTAGTACTATATTAGAAACTTCAGAAGAAATTTCGCTATGTCAAGCAGATGACAACAGTCACGATGGTTTATTAAACTGCAGTGAAGGAACCAATCAAAATGACGCTTACTTCATTACAACTGACTGTAATAGTGTCCTCCCTGGTAACGACAACGACCACACCACAACGGCCACGACCACCACTTCCACGACCACCACCACCACTTCCACGACCACCACCACCACCACGACTAACAACAACAGCAGCAGCAGCAGCAGTTCATCAGAAAGTGATTTTAGCTCTGATGATTCAGTTTATGATAAGGACTACGTCCCTCCACAAAATAAAAAAACCAACAATGATAATCCGAACAGTTCAGATACAGAAAATGATTTCATAGAAAATTCGGAACTAACCAACATTAACACATCAGAGCCACCTGAACAAGATATTATTGAATCCGCAAGCCACAATGACCAAATTTCTGAAAATCTAGTCCAGCTTACCAAGAAAGGAACGGTACGTAAACGAAAATATTTCAACACGCCTCTTGCGGAGCGTAAGAAAACCAAAAAAGTTTTGAAAAATAACACCAAGTATTGCGTTAAACCAGGTTGTGGAGAAAATTGTAAAAAAAAGTGTTCTTCTAACATTTCTGAAAATCAGCGCGAGATATTAAATAACCAGTTTCGTAGTTTCACTTGGAAAGAACAGCACATCTTTATGGTCAGTAATACATCTCAAATTAAACCATCCAGACGAACACAAAAAAAAGACACTAGTTCAAAAAAAATCAACCGCGAAAAAACCATTTCATACTTTTTGTCGAATGAAGATAACGAGAAAGTTCCTGTGTGTAAGATTTTTTTTTTGACAACTCTTGGGTTTAGCAGGAAAAATGACAAAGTTCTGAGAAACGCTTTACAACATACACCAAGTGAACAATTAAAGGATATGCGGGGCTCTAATTCCAACCCTAAAAAAATCGATAATAAGTTCATAACTGACCATATTAATTCTTTTAATCCTGCGCTATCACACTACAGGAGGGAACATGCACCCAATCGAAAATATTTACCTTCAGATCTGAATGTTCGTGACATGTACAAAGATTTTTGTGAAAAAATGGGTATAACTGAAAATTCGCCTCCCGAAGATTGTGTGTCTTACGATCACTACCGGAGAGTGATTAAGCAACTAAATATCTCTTTCGCAAAATTAGGCAATGAGGAATGTGAAACATGCGAAATATATAAACTACACAATCCTAATTCGGCAATCCGTCATCGAAATTGCACTGAATGTAAACAGTTCGAAATACATCACCAAAGATACGTTTTAGCACGAGAGAAATACAATGAAGATAAAACACTTCAAATGAACACCAAAGACCAGAACAGTGACACCATGTTTTACTCAGTAGACCTTGAAAAGGTTATAATGTGTCCTCGTCTAGATGAATTTAAGGTTGTGATGTTTTGCCCAAGACTAATATTATTTAATGAGAGTTTCGTACCTCTTGGAGACAAGAAATTACAGGGCACCAGGGAAACATTCGCGTGTATATGGCACGAAGCAATTTCAGGTAGGAAGAAAGACGACATTATAAGCTGTTTCAAAGCCTTCTTTTCGCACTATCGTGATCTCAAGCATATTACACTGTGGCTCGATAACTGCGCCGCACAGAATAAAAATTGGTCTCTTTTTTCCTATTTGGTGTTTCTTGTTAACTCCAGCGCTGTCAATTTGGAAACTATCACCCTAAAATTTTTGGAAGTGGGGCACACGTTCATGTCTGCTGATGAATTTCACCACCAAGTTGAGCTCTCACTCAAAAGGAAGAAAAGGGTATATGACTTCGAAGACTTTCGTCGTGCCGTCTCTGACACCCATCGTAATATTATTGTTAAAAGTATGGATGTCAGTGACTTTTGTAAATTTGAAGATTGCTCTTCTGCCTATAAACTACAAAATGTGACACCACGACCCTATCTGAACAAGATGTGTGAAGTTACATTTCGAAGACGACTTAATACGATAGCGTTTAAAACTAATTTTGATGGAACAGAAAGTGTATTGGACTTCTTAAGAGTCAAAAATATTAAAATTGGTATTCCAACACCTGTGATCGGAACTCAATGTAGAGGAATCAATGAAGAGCGTAAGTCTGAGATAATCAATAAATTAGTTCCACTAATGCCAGATAATCGAAGGGCGTTTTGGTATAATTTGCCATCCAATGCTAACTCTGTAAGTTTGATTACCGAATATGATGAATAGTTATTTTTTATTAATGTGAAAATGTCTAATTTTGATTTTTATATTATGTTGTTTATTTTTTAAAGACAGCTCTTTATTTTTGGTGTAAGTAAATCTAAAACCTTGATGCTGTCTGTTTTTATTTTTTTATACTGAGTATTGTTCAATAATTGATACTAAAACAGTATTTTTAGTAGGTGCATGTTTAGTTTCTGAGATTTACCCAAAGAGTGATATTTTTTGTGATTATTTTGTAAAAGTTAGATTATAAGTAACAATGGTTAAAACATGTCAGGGTATAGCGGATGCAGACTGATTATTTTAACTATCACCCTAAATTTATGATTACGGCTGTGAGCTCGAAAATATATTTTTTAAGTTTATTTTTATTAATTGTCAAACAATACAGCACTGTTGCAATAAATAATATAGAGATACTTGAACTAGTTTAGATGACATACACCAGTGGTTATTATTTTCAAGTCTGTTGTTTTTTTTTGTTTACATGTGTAATCATTTATAAAACGACTGAATTAAGACTAACTAACCTAAGATATTTTGTTTAAGTTCTAAGTTTAAGGAATTAATAATTATCTCACAAGTACATACTTGATTCTTAAGTGGAACTCATATCAAGAATAAATGACATTTATTTTGGATTTTTTTATGTTACTGTGCCATAGATAAGGACTTTTTGTTATTTGTTTCATAAGCCAATTTTATAATAATAAATAGTTCACATTAGATGTTGTATTTTTCTTTTTCAAAAATAAATAGGGTTTAAATAGATGATTTTATGTACTTTTTGTCTTAGTCAAGGATTATCAGTATGATTATGGATACATAATGAAAAAGGCGGATATAGCCAAATGCGCCTATTCTTCTTAGGAATACAATACCCGAATAAACTTGATACTTAGTAAAAAAGTAATATATTAGGCGTTCGAGGTTGAAAGGGCGCACCTGGCTATTTGCGTCTATTCAATTAAGGACGTAGTATTTTTTCCGACTTTTTTTACTAGAATGAAAGGGTTTTTTAATTATTTCTAATTAAATAATTGAAAAAGCATTACAATTTATAAATGGAAATCAAAGACAAATATCATTGCTAATATACAAAATTTTCAACATGTTATCATTTTCCTTTACTTAAGAACAGCAGACGATTTCCCGTTTCATTCATTAAAACATTTTTTTTTCCGTTTTGACTTTTTGTTAGATGCGGCTTTTCAACTATCGGGGGCAGAAATGGTATGAGCGTAAACAAATGTAATTTAATTGAAATTTTATGTATTTTTAGCTAGCCGCTTAGTATAAACCAGACACGGCACATAATACACTATAAACAAACACTTCTACATAAGGTATTTCCTACGCGCCGTGTATCTTTAACACAGCCTATGGGTTAATACATTAGGCCGATGGCTGCCTAATGGCCTGTCAACATTATCAATAGCCTCTTATTCCCGGGTATTACATCTCCCCTTTTGTGCACTGAGAAAATTCCCTTTACAATTTGTTAATAGAAAAAAAGTGGTCTGAGCTAGTAAATACACATATAATTACGACGGGTTAGTCAGAGACTAGGCAAAAAGGACAGCAAAGGCAGTCCTCTACCATAGTCCACTTTTCACCAAATAGCGACTACACATGTGCTCTGCGTGACAGGCGGTGAACCCATCGCCGCTCTATGTTGTTGAATGTGTGAGCAGTCTTTAGTCCGGTAGTCGCCTTTTACGACACCTAAGGGAAGAGAGGGAGTGGTAGTATTCTTTCACCGCTACAAGACACGGTTAAATTGATCTATTGTAAAATAAAAACACCAAAGTCATGTATAACATGTCCACTAACTTTCCCGCCCAAAAGTCCAAAGTCGAACGGTTCCCGTTCAAACATTAAGTTTTTATTGAGCGAGTTTGATTAAGATATGCTGCCCCCGATCCCTTTAAAGTGAGTGATAAAGTTTTTATTGCATTCCCACTGCTGAGTTGGGCTATCGACTGATGTTCGCGGACGAGTGGTTTGGGTATAACACGCTTTAATAAAACAGGGTTGGTCGGAGTTATTAAATTTAGCTGAGTCAGCCGTTTTTAATTGTTTGAAATCGTTTTACGTGAATGTTTCCTATACTGTGGACAAACAGAACTGATTGATAAAAAACTAGGTATATCAACGCGAACTAATCCGCCGGCTAAAGCTAGCTGTAAATAGATCAAAAAACGCTATTATATAGGTACTAATACTACAAAGTAAACACAGATACTTCTTACAGATAGATACTTCTTGATGGGAGACCAAATTAAAAATATCTTACACTTCTCCGTACTTCGGAAGGCAAAGGTAAGCAGTTGGTTGTTATTGTTGTTGGTTTTTGTTGTTGCTAAGGCCCACCAAGCCATTGTGGAACTTTGTGGTGGAATGAATCTCCATGTCCTATAAAAGTCCTTATGGGCTTAGGCGGTGAAACCGTAAAATTAGCTGTTTTCTATTAGCTGTTATTCAAAATGTTTTTGATATTTCGCACTGAAATTTTCAATATGTATTACATAACGTATGTATGACGATTGGAAACATTTTTCTCGATAGAAAAAAAATCCTGAAGTTATCTAAAATTTTATATAATGCCCATAATGACCGTTTACAATAATAATTCCACTAAAATCATAAACACAATGATTTTCACAAACACCTTTTCGATTTCCTAACTGATTTGGATTTCCAAAAAACTAAACATTTTTATTTACTTTTCGATAAAAATGTGAATGGCGCTTACGAATTACCGCGGACCCCGCAACGCGCAACACCCGCGAGGGTCCGGAATAACGGCGGAATTTTCGCTGACCGCCTAACCTCCCTCAACCCAGCAGTGTGACGTAAAGGATCAAAATTTAAAAGTGTTACTTAAACATCGCTAGGTGGAGGCGGCTCATTAAAACAACAACCATAGCCATCCCTTCCCTTGGGCATCGTAAAAGGCGTCTAACGGACTTAAGACTGCACATACATCATTTGTCCCTATCTACTGACCCTTATAGATAGGGTATCACAGCTGGAACTACGGGTCCGGCTGTGTTTGTCAGGGGTACTACGGGGTTCCGGTTCATTTCATGCCCCCCGCTGGCTGTGCCTTAACCGGTACCTCCGGCGGAATCCCGAACGTGGGTTAGATTCGGAGTTGCTTGTGGTTAGCTGTAGAGCTTGAGAATGTTCGTTTGTCCTGGTATTGTGTGCCAGGACTTCCAAACTCGCGCACAGCGAGCGGGGCCTTGTAGCGGTCTCTGTGGGGCCAGTAGCAAAAAGTCCTGCGGGGAACGTGAGTTTCCCTTTAGGTTGGCAGCTTTGTTCGGTGGTTCTCATTGGACATTGGTGTTGACATCTCCGGTACTAGTCTGGAGAACTAGTAGAGATGGCCCCCTAGATGCCGTAGCCTCCGGTCCAGCCAGCCGCGTAGGACGTGGGAACTGGCTAGGCGCCCGGATGGGAAGTGAGTGTGCTTACTACTCCGCGACCAAGGTGGACACTTGGGAGTTGGCTTTAGAGTCGACGACCCGAGCAGTGGCAACTACGAGTTGTGCCATTCGTGCACCGAGAAGTAAGCGTGCTGGACAGCTCCGATTATATATATATATATCTGGACCATAGGCAGTGAACTACACGTGTTCACGGGGAAACTCTCCCGAGACACTAGTCTTATGAGTACCGAATGAAGAGCGCGCTTTGGCGGGCATCACTGATTTGGCGTCAAGACCCAACGCAGATGTTCTCCTGCGCGAGTAGTTTACTGGCGCAGGGACGTCTGGCACTTCTTGCATAACCTAACGGTTGGTCTTGAGGTGCCAGTACAAATAAAACTTAGTGAATAAGGAGAGGGGATGCAAATACATCGTTCTAACTACGTTAATATACCTACGGGCGTGCCGCAAGGCTCGCATTTAGGGCCCCTCTTTTACAGCGCCTATCTGTATGAGATAGGTTCATGCTTCAAGAGTTCTAACTTTCTCATGTATGCGGATGATAAAAAGATCTTTTCCAAAATAAACACAGTTAATGACTGTCTCCTAATGCAGAGAGATTTGGACCGGTTATTTCAATATTATAAAAAGAATAACATAACAATAAATGCAGATAAATGTGAGTGCATTACATTCACTCGGAAGCTTGGCTGTGCATTTTGATCAAAAGATGACACTTTCAGATCACATCGAAAATGTCATTATCAAAGCATATAAAAACATGGACTTTGTGTTTCGTGTGTGTAAGCCGTTCTCGGAGATATCTGTGATTAAAATTGTCTACGCCGCATACGTGAGAAGTATTTTGGAATTTGCAAGTCCTATATGGTCTCCTCACTACATCATTTATAAAAATCGACTTGAAAGAATTCAAAAAGCATTTGTTAACCATCTAAATTTTCGCTGTCGTAAAGCTTTCGATACGTACGAGGATGCTTGCACTGAACGTGATCTACTAACTTTGGAGCAGAGGCTCATTGTGTTGGATATGGGTCTTCTGTACGACATAGCGAATAGTAAAGTTGATAGTCCGTATCTGGTATCTGAAATTACATTTCGTACTCCTAAATACCGTACCCGTAACACACCCTTACTACAAATTTCTCGCCACCACACTAATTATTTACAAAACTCGGTACTGTTACGGATTGCTAAGACATATAACGCACAGTTTAATGGCATTGACCTTTTTGGAAATAACAAACGCAAATTCAAAACAGAAATTGTTAAAGCACTGAAAGAGCTTAGGTAGGTAATCTTATTGATATATTCAAAATATAGAAAAAATATATAAATTGTTTTTAATGCTATTAGTTTTACGCACGAAACGCATATTATACACAGCAAAAAATGATAGTTTATTGTAAGTATATGTATATATAAAGTAAAGTAAGTATATGTATACATAAAAAGGGTACAGTTATTGGCCTTACTTATAGCTATGTACTAAATGTAAGTATCAGTATGTAAGGTGCTGTTGATTTCTTAATAAATAAATTAATAAATACATCCAACAGCATTGTGCAGCGATGGGCTCCACCTGTTACGCTGAGCACTTGTGCAGTTTGTTATTTGGTGAAAAGTGGACTATGTCAGAGGACCTGCTTTTGCGGTCCTCATTACCTAGTCTCTGACTAACCCTTCGGGGATAATAGTCGTGATTATATGTATATATGTATTACTAAAAACACTGGCAAACAATACCCATATTCCTTTTGATTACAATAATAACAGTTTACCTAAAGTCGATAAGTATGGGTAACATTCTGATAGGCCGCGTCATCTAAGCCCCAACTACATTGTGCATGAGTACGTAAGCATTGCGGGAATGGAGTCACGACGCTTGCGGACACAGATAATGTTCAATCAGAGGGTCATATTTTACCTTAAAAAAGGAGGTGGTTCTCAAATTGTCTGTCGGTAGCCTTACACAACACAACAGCCTCTGTTGTCTAGTGATTAGGTCTCCGGTCTCAAACTTAAAGGTCCTGGGTTTGTTTTTGTAGGTTTGTTGTAGATCCGCCTGGCTAGCTACCACCATCATATCTTATTATTAATAATATGTCGCTGTGAGTGTAACCGTGTCGTGTAGCGGTGAAAGAATACCACCACCCTCTCTCTTCCCTTGGGTGTCGTAAAAGGCGATTAGAGACTGCACATACATTATACAGTTTAGAGCGGCGATGGGCCCACCACCTGTCACGCTGAGCACATGTGCAGTCGCTGTTTGGTGAAAAGTGAACTATGGTGGACTATAATAAAAACTATTACGCCCTACAAGAATTTTTAGATGATAAAAATCTCAAATAATATTTTATCATATTAAAGTTGTTAATTTATGTATAAGCTAAATATATAGATTTATCTACCTGTACATGATTTATATAAATATAATAAACTATAAAATAAAAAATATTGTGAATACGAGCATAAGGTGACACCTCGTCTCTCCTACTTGCCGTGCCCTACAGGGTCCATAAATATACCTACTTATATTTGTAACATCTTTGTAACGCATGGAGTGCAATAAAGATATGAATATGAATATGGTAGAGGACTGCTTTTGCTGTCCTCATTGCCTAGTCTCTGACTAACTCTTCGGGGATAATTAATAGTCGTGATTATATTATGTATGTTTAACATTGTTGTGTTCCACAGAGATAAGATATCCAATTCCTCAGTGGTTAAGCAATACGGCTGAAGTGCATTTCCACTATTGGATTTATCATAACAGCTTTAAATTAGTTTTATATTGAACTTTAAATACAGTTGTAATAAATAATAATAATAAATAATAAAATTTGTTTATTGAACGATAAATGGTTTCAAATATAACATTTTTAAACGATGCTATCCGCTTAAGCTTAAAAACTGTGTAGCAGATAACAACGCCCGCCCCCAAAGAGTATTAGAGGTAGGGCAGTATTTATACATACAGTTTACAATTATTAACCTTTTAAACATAACTAGGTACAATAAAAGTTTGTGTGTGTGAGTGTGCGTGTGTGTGTGTGTGGGGGGGGGGAGGGGGGGTGTATGAGTGTGTTTGTGTGTGTGTTTTATTGCAAGTTTATTCGACGGACTTCATAAGTCCTTCTGTGTCCTCGTAAGAGAGAGTAGAAAGCCAAATGAGGATTCTTTTCTTACATTGCTTTAGCGTTAGAGGATAAATACTGATAATTTTATTTATTTTGTTGTATAATGCAGAGCTTATAAAATAAAAGTGGCGACTGGCAACAGTGGTACGACGGAATTGTATTTCGCAGATGTTGTCATTTCTGCGCTTAGAGTTTGCTGTTAAAAGGTCGTAGGGGATATTGGAGTGCTTACGTAAGATAGTGTGAAGAATAAACAATTGCCTCACCGTTGGGACTTGAAATAGTGAATACAAGGAAGTGGTAGGGTAAAGACGGGGTTTTTTAGTTAAGACTTTAATGACAGCTCTTTGGGCTCGCTCCAGTCTCAACAAACGTGTTTTGCCGGAGCTGCCCCAAGAAGTAATGCAATACGAAAGTACGGATTGAGCTAGAGCATAGTAGACAGTTTTAAGACACCAGAAATCAAGAATGTTTCTTAATTTTTTTAAAACAAACATTAGTTTTCTAATTCTGGGAACAGAGGATTCGATATGAGGTCTCCAGGACATCTCACTGTCAACTATAATACCAAGGTACTTAAGACAAGTAGTCCCATCAATTTGGTCACAACTGCAAGATCAAGGGAGGTATCTTTTAGACATGTATGCGCACAGATAACAAATGAAGGGGGAGGTTGGGAGATACTGTTTGTAGCAAAAGGAAGAAATTTTGTTTTGGCAACGTTAAGAGTAAGGAGATTGGATTGAAGCCAGCCCATAACAGATCTTAACGCATTTTCAGCAAGAACTTGTACTTCACTCCAACTATAACCATGAACTAGTAGAACTGTATCATCAGCATACGTTATTATTTTACAGTTTGGAATGTTCAGTTTGCACAGGTCATTTATATAGATTAAAAACAAGGTAGGTCCGAGAACACTACCTTGTGGTACACCAAAGTCTAGTGACTCCTCTCCACCTACAAACTGATCTATCTTAACGGACTGCGAGCGATTGCTCATATAACTTGATAACATGTCATATGCAACTCCTCTGATTTTTATTAATTCTAATTTTTTGAGCAAGATTGGAGCTGAGACAGTGTCAAACGCCTTAGCAAGATCTAAAAAGAAGCCGACTGTTTTTAGTTTTTTATCAAAATTTTTGACAACAGTTTCTGTAACTTCTAAAACAGCATCTTCGGTAGATCTTTTGGATCTGAAACCAAATTGATTGTCCGAAAGAATATTGTATTTATTTATATATTTTAGAATTCTTTTATTTAAGATTTTCTCAAATAACTTTGAAATAACAGTAAGTACGGAAATAGGCCTGTAGTTTGAAACATATTCTTTATCTCCAGTTTTATAAATGGGATGCACAATAGCTCTTTTAAAAACAGCGGGGAAAATACCTGATGAGAGACAAAGATTAAATACGTAATTAAATTTAGGAATGAGAATGTGGCTGGCTGCTTTAATGACTGTTGTAGATATGCCATCCCAGCCAACTGCACACCTGTCTTTAAGTCCAAGAATAGTGCTTTCGATTTCTTCATCGTCTACAGCGAATAAAGCCATCGAATGAGATGTGGATGAAATTATTGGTTGTTGAGTTAACAGATAAGTAGGCGAAGTATTATTTATTCGTGTTTTATTACAATTAATTATGTTTGCTGCTAGATTTGCACCTACATTTGAAAAATAAGAGTTAACTTTGTCAACAGCTATGATGGGATCAAAAGACAGCTTTAAAAGCTCAGACGAAGAAGGTTGTTTTTTATTAAGGCTAGCAAATTGTTTAATAAGTAAGTTGTGTAGTGTAGTATGAGTAAGAACGGTTACGCTTTCTACTGCTACTGGTTATTGTTTTTTAACTTAAAGGGAGGGAGTCTATTGTATTTGCCACAACCTGTATTTTTTGTGAATAAAATATTTTAATTTAAAAAAAAACATCAGGTGAGATGAAGGCCAAGTGCTTACTCGTAGTACAATCGTCATCATCATCAGCCTATGGACGTCCCACTGCTGGGCATAGGCCTTTTCACATGAACAACTACAGTACATGGGGAAATATGTACTATTACCCACCACGCTGGCCCAATGCGGGCTGCCGGCCTAGCATACGCAACACGAGATCTCTTCTCGACCCGTTTTCTCGTGTTTTATTCATTTATCTCTAATGTATATCGACACTAAAGACACATGGATGCGCTTAGAACTCTATATAATATATCAAAAATGAACTTAATAGTAGTTTTTGCATAAACAGTGGTATTTTTGTCTACAAACCTTAAAATGACAACTTAAAATGATTTGTCGTCTCTCGTCCGTGACATTATCTCGTGTTGCGCATGCTAGGCCTACTGGTGGTTTTAAACGACTGTCATCTTACGACAACAATCCCAGAGTATAAAAAAATCAACTCAAGGAACCTCAGTCGCGACTGCTATTTTCAGTAAAAATTGAGATTTTGCGTTAGTAACGCTCGATTAAATTCGAAAATAAAGCGGTGGGATAGCGAGACAGACGGTTAGATAAAATAGCACGATGATAACGAAACGTTGAAAAGAAACGACCGACGTTCGATTCAATTAGGATGGCGGTTGTGAATTTAGCTGCGAGTGATAATCTTAACCGCCTCCGTGGTCTAGTGGCTAAGCCACCGGTTTCAGACCCAGAGGTCCCAGGTTCGATTCCCAGCGGGGGGTACATCTTTGTGTGTTCAATTTGGTTGGTGGTAGGGCTGTTAAGTCCGCCTGGCTAGCTACCACCATCTTATCTAAGTCTGTCGCCATAACAACGATGTTTATAGCATAGTTGTGTTCCGGCAGTTAGAGATAAGATAGCCAGTTCCTCAGTGGTTGAGGATTCCGGGTGAAGCGCGCTTCCACCTTCGGCCTTATCGTCACTTACCATCAGGTGAGATCAGGTGAGAAGCCAAGCGCTTACCCGTTACCCGTAAAAAAAAAAGTGCTACTGGAGGGCCACCGCGGGTTGCGGTCTGCTAGCGGGCGGGGGTGACACCTAAAATTCGCTAATGCGACGCGACTAGTGACTTACTTCACGGACGCCATTCTATTTGAATCGGACTGTACCTCACGTGGGAATCAGACCCACGTCAACGCAGCCCGGAGGTAGTCAACTTCGTGCTATTTTCAGATCCAACCTTCTGTCTCGTTATTACACCGCTGCTTTGCCGCCTACGATACCCATTAGCACTCATGTGAAAATAAAACCCATATAACGGAAGTGCCACAGTTACGATCACAAGCATTAATATTGACTGCTTGAGGTGTTCAATGCATCTCGGCTCAAAAAGGTGCTTCTAAAGCAATAATAGCGCGAGCAAACGATCTTGTTAAATCTTTCTACTTGGTTTTGTATTTATTTTTGAACTGTGTTTAAACACAACGTTTTGATTTGTTTTTAAACACGTTTTAAACTGTTTTTAAACACAGCATTATGCAATGCGGGGTCCAATTCGTCGTAGCAATGTTATAATGTTAAGTTTTATCAGGTTCTCAAAAAAAATTTGAAGTTCCAGGGGCAATTATTAAACATAGGAAGGGCCTTATGTTTGATATACAGGATGTCTGGTAGTTGGGTGCAAAGCCTTAAGGGGATGTTAGTATAGATAGACCATTTAGAACATTTTAAGCCACACTTGTCTTAGACCAAGTCTGTTAATTATTTTTTTTGTTGACCTGCGATTTAGTTCCAAAAATCCAAAATTTGCTAATTAATTGCTAACAACATTCAGTTTAAGTTGAATTGTGAAATTTTTTACAATTTATTTATTAATGTAATGTTGCTCTAATCGTATCGAAGCATTTTTGAAGCACCATTGTTAACTAAAAATAAAGTTACAGACCATTCAAATGTGATAGAAAACTTGGAAAAAAAATGTTTGACTTTTAATGTCAATTTAAAAATAAAGAAAATGGCTGCAGATGTTCAAACACATTTAAAAACAGGTTTAGTTATTGCCTTTTCTTTTAATGTGTCATTTACGCAGATATCTTACCATTTCTTGAAATTATGGTGCCTAAACCACTTTCAAGGATTAATGTTTTTATAGGTATATTTTAGCGTTTTATTAACGTTTAAATATACTTACTTAAGTAAATCTTTAAACACTGAAAAAAGACGACAACTTCCGCATTCCGGGCGGCTGCCTTAACCACTTGGCTACCGAGGTCTGGCTTTTAACCGTCGAAATTTGTCAGTGCTTGATGCTTATGTTTTTAGTCAACATTGCTTCATCAAATCTTAGAAGTTTTCACCTCTGAGATCCGAAAGAAATATTTTTACAAATATTTGAACATTCGGTTAAGATGAAGCTGCGTTTATAAATTAATGTTTTTATATATTTTAGCGTTTTATTAACGTTTAAATATACTTAAGTAAATCTTTAAACACTGAAAAAAGACGACAACGACGACGGAAGTTGCGTGGTTTGATTTCCGCCTGAGGTTGTCGTCTTTTTTCAGTGTTTAAAGATTTACTATCAAGGTTATTGAAAAAAAACAAATTTTGTTAAAGTTTAAGTGCCTGCCAAAGCACGGAGGTTTTGGAGATGTCTTAAATCTGGTCACCCATCCAGTGAACCGGGATTGCAAAAGTTGTTTATCAGGCAAGACGAAACGCTTTAGCCGCTGCGCCATCAAACCCTATAGACTCGCGAGTTTGACGACCTCCGAGTGGTTGGCGCGCCGGGTCTGGCGTCGAACCATCTCTGAGGTCCCGGGTTCAATTCCCGGTCGGGTCAATTTGGAGAAGAACTGTTTTCTCGAAATTGATTTCGAATTTCGGTGTTTTTTCTATGTTTATGTAATTTATCCGTTATCTTACCATATTAAGAGGTTTACGCATTTCGGTTTCCCATACAAACTTCAAAGTTACAATTTTTAAACCGTTGAACCAATTTTAATGAAACTTGGCATGCTAAAGTAAAATTTCAAAAAACGTTTATTTAATTGAGTTATTGCGTCTTTAAACTTTTAATAGTGGACTTTAAATCACAATAACTCAGCTAAATAAACGTTTTTTAAAAATGATTTCAACAAACTATTTAGATCCTGTGTTTTACATGCAAAGTTTTATTAAAATTTACTTATTGGTTTTTAAAATTTCGACTTGGAAGTTTGTATGGGAAACTGAAATGCGTAAACCTTCTTAACGAGTTTCATGAGAATACTAATTATGGCCTAGATAATTGGTGTGAGAGAAAACTATTTTTTTTTATTATATACGCAAAGAAAATGAGGCACCGAATCATCTTTTCACCGACGCAATCGCGAGCCGAGCCAACTCGCTCGTGCAAACTTCAAAACAGTTGTTTGATCCGGGTACGGTGACGTCACAGAATCACCCGGCACCCGGCGATAAACAACCGAATGGACCGAAAACAAAACAACACAACAACAAACAACACGAGGCAAGGAAGTAAGCGGAGCTCGGAAATGTTGTATTGGAGATAGAATTTATGGGTGTCGTCAAAGGCGACTCATACCAGAAACTGCACATGAATCCAACAGTGTTTTTTTTTCTGTGCGTTTTTTTCCGGAGGGTAAATTTCTGAATATTTTTTTTAACTTAATGTAATATATCAAATATTCCTAGCCACGTAATTTTCACATTCGCTTACGCGATCACTAGGAAATATTACTACAAGCAATTTTTCCTATCTAAATTCTATGCTAATAAAAAAAACTAGGTAACATTTTTTTTATCAACGTCCGGAAAAAAAACTATCAGAGAAAGATTAGAGTGACAGTCGTTAAATCCCCCCAACTCGCATTGGGCCAGCGTGGTGGGTTTTGGCCCACTATGGGGTTATTATGGCTGATGATGATGCATGGAATTTATGCAATGCAGCAACAGGAACTTATATATTTTATTTTATTTATTTAAACTTTTGCAACATTATCATATTACATGGCGGGCTTAATGCCTGAGGCATTTTCTACCAGTCAACCTTAGGGTGGTGCAGAGATAACATGGTAGGTGCATTTACTTTCAACAAAAGTGGAAGAGAGCATGAATAGAATTTTTAACTTATAAATAACATACTAAAAATAAACATATATATATAAACATATTCACAAATACATAAATAATTATATAAATATATAAATATACCTAAATACACTACATAATATATATTAGATAGGACGTTACTGAGATGATTCTGCCAATGTTTTATTAAACAGGAGCATGTGGACTTTCTTTTTGAATGCATCACGACTCGTAGCCATCCTGACTTCCTGATGTAGCGCGTTCCACAGGAGTATGGACTGAATACAGAAGGACGAATGAACAAAGCCAGAAGAATGGGAAGGAGAGAAAAGGAGAAGGTTATTGGAAGACCTGAGATTCCTATCGTGAGAGGTGCAGAGATATTGGAAATGGGGAGTGAGGTAGTAAGGAGCTTTTGGAGAATTTAGAAAGGAGAAAAGTGTAGTAAGGGGCAGGCAAACGTCTCCGCTGACGAATGGGTAACCATTTTAGATCAGACCTATGCTTTCAGATGTTACTTCCTCAGGTTAAAGATATAAATCGAATACCATTGTAGAGCAGTCTGTCAAGCTTATAAAGCAAGTCGGCATTGAGATCATAATAACACACGTCACCATAGTCGATCATGGGAAATATTAAAGACTGCGCTAGCATTACCTTCGTCTCGAACTTACACTTCAATTTAAAGACGCTTAGCTTGCTACTGAATCTTTGACAGTAGGTACTAAGTTTTTAAGCACCAATAGCATATATATAAAGTTTGACGACCTCCTTGGTCGAGTGGTTTGTACACCGGTTTTCATGGGGTCGCCATCTCTGAGGTCCCGGGTTCGATCCCCGGTCGTGCCAATTTAGAAATTATTGTTTTTCTAAATTGTCTCGGGTCTGGGTGTTTTCTATGTATAATAAGTATGTATTTAAGTATTTTAAGTATGTTTATCCGTTGTCTAGTAACCATCCTCTTGGGCTAGATAATTGGTGTGAGTGTAGGAAAGTTTATAAAAAAATTGCAATTCGCACCTCGGTGGCCTAGTAAAACACATAAGGAGGTCCTTGTAATTCCCATTGTGGGTAGAGTGTGTTTCGGATTTTATGAATACTGTGTCTTGGAATAAGCCGTTCAGTGTAACACACAGTCACACACCCCAGCTCAGTTATTTAATGAGAAATTAATGTATACTAATATTATAAAGCTGAAGAGTTTGTTTGCTTGAACGCGCTAATATCAGGAACTACTGGTCCGATTTAAAAAATTCTTGCAGTGTTAGATAGCCCATTTATCGAGAAAGGCTATATATCATCACGCTAAGACCAATAGGAGCGGAGCACAAAGTAACTACTCCACGTGGACGAAGTCGCGGGCAGAAGCTAGTTACTTTATACGAAGACTTAGGAGTTCTAGCGCGTTCGAACTGCAATATTGTATGTTAAGTAGCTTTAAGCAATGTCGGGTCACCAGCTTCATCTGGGATGTAAAACAACCGTGTCGCGTAGCGGTGAAAGAATCTCTTCCCTTAGGTGTCGTAAAAGGCGACTAACGGACTAAAGACTACATCACTACATCACTAAAGAATACATCCAACAGCATAGAGCGGCGACGGGCTCACTACCTGTCACGCTAAACACAGGTGCAGTCGTTATTTGGTGAAAGGTGGACTATGGTTCCTCATTGCCTAGTCTCTGACTTACCCTTCGGGGATAATAGTCGTGAATAATATGTATGTATGTTACTCAGTTATTTAATGAGAGCTCACGACCCTGTCCACGCAAACACTCGTATCCCGCAGGACTAGTAGTACAAATAGCGACTTTAGGATACTTGAGAATGTATCCCTAAAGTAGCAAGTGACTGTGAAAACCTTTGCAAATGGTACATATTTCATTCGCATCCGCTAGTCACCAACGCAATGAGAACAACCAGCAGCCACAAACTTAAACATACAACCCCCAGATTGCCCGAAATCATTACAAAAACGGGGTGCCCACTAAAATAGCAGGTGTTTGGCGCAAAAAAAATGTTTTCTTCGTTTCGGACGGACGCCTAAAGAAATTCTTTCATTAACAGAACACAAAGACCACAAAGTAAGTAGGCTGTATTTCTCTTCCCAAATTGCCTATAAATTTTTATTATGGCCCCTCTTATTTGAGGTACAGAGGTTTTCCACATAAATAGCCTGTTTTATTATGGAGGCGCTGTGACGTTATGATTCTAAGGTCGAGAGAAATAAATTATTTGTTTTCTGCAGTAAGCAGGCTACTACCTACATACATACCTGCATATAATCCCGACTATTATTCCCGAAGGGTTAGTCAGGGACTAGGACATGAGGACCGCAAAAGCAGTCCTATGCCATAATCCACTGTTAGCGGCATATTAATAGAAATAGAACACTGCAAACACTACAAATACATCTCTCAATCTGATATCTCATCAACTGTTATTTCAGAGAAATACATACATGTATTTGTCTGAAATAACAGTTTAATTACTCGTAAATAAACGAAATGGGTATGCCAATAAAAAATATTACCTTCGCTAGTGTATGTTGTCTTCTAAACAATTTTCATAATTAAGTGACAAACATTTGCAGACATTACCAATGTAGCTATTTACTCAAAACAGTTATTACTAGGTTTCTTGTGTACTACAAAGTTGAAAAAGATATAGAAAAACGACTGATATTTTTTTCAGAAAATCGCGAAATAGTTAATAGGTCATTAGAATATTTTTCTATTTTATTTACCACCTACTGGGTCCCACGTGCGGAGGTGGAGGGAAGAGCTTGATGCTTACGCGAAAGATTGGCCAACACACGAAAAAAATCACAAAACTGGATGTAGCGACACAGTTTGTTGCATCAGCAAAAATATTCGTAGCCGTAGCATCGTAGCCGTAAACCGTAGCCGCATCAAACAGTCGTAGCCCTACACGCGTGCGCCGGTTTTGTCGTGCTAGTAGTTATTGAGATCAAATTGACATTATTTAGTGTAACCTTGTGTACACTGATTTAATAGATTTTTACTAACTTTTAAACGTAAATTCCTAGTCGGATAAATTTTACAAAAAATGGTTCCAAAATTGATTTTGGGTCTGGGTGTTTTACTATGTTTATCCGTTATTTAGTTTATCCATTTTCAAGCTTAACTTGGGCGAGATTATTATTTGGTGAAGCGTAGAAAACTGTTTATTTATTTACAAATAGTCCACATTACTGTTGTACAATATATGAAACCAAAGTCTTTAAATATAAGCTGAAATACGTTCACTGCGTCAAACTGTTCATCGAAGACGAACAGGGTCGAAGAAGTAACGGAACGTCAAACGTCAAGTTAGGAAATAAATTATTCCATGGCGCTTGGCGGTCGGCCGCGAAATCAAATCACAGCGGTCTTTGCAAGTCAATAGTTAAGGCACATGCCTACTGCGCAAACGAAGCTTTTTATTATAAAGAGTTGGTTCCAGAGATATCTAGGTGTTTTGTGGGTATAGAGATATTTAGAGGGTATACCTTAAAAGCCTGGAGGTGTGTTAGTGCCGACACTAATGAATGGACAAAACTGATAAAGTATGCTAAGATGTGGTCATGTAGGGAGCATATAAAATTTAGTATGAGGTAGGGATAGCCTATTCCTTCCTTAATAAAGGCCGGCAACGCCGGCAACGCGTCTGCGATTCGTCTGGTTTTGCGGGTGTCTATGGGCGGCGGTGATTACTGTCCATCAGGTGACCCGCCTGCTCGTTTGCTTCCTTCATTTATGAAAAAAAGGGAGACTGGCACTTCATTACTGACATAACATGCATGCCAATACACTTTTATTCATTGTTTCAAGGGAACAGTATATAAGCAATACTTTACTCTACCCCCACGTGCCATCAGGATGATAGCTACTCGTAAGATATATGATTACAACGCATTCTGTCATCTTCGCTGTGCAGTGTAGCGATGCCTTATGGGAGTGAGGCGTTTCCTGAAAAAGAACTGTCAGTAGCCATTGAGGGAGGCTGGCACTTCATTACTGCTGTCGGCATGTGATTCGTGACACTTCGGGGATTGATCGATTGCACGCCGATACACTTTTATACATGGCATGGCAATTCTCAAAATACACGTTGTTTGAAGGCCAACACAGAAGGTTCAATGCGACATGAAAGTACTTACTGTTTAGATTCGTGTATTTAAATATTTTTACATTCATACATACACAATCACGACTATTATCCCCGAAGGGTCAGTCAGAGACCAGGCAATGAGTACTGCAAAAGCAGTCCTCTGCCATAGTCTACGTTTTACAACATTTTACTGCACATGTGCTCAGAGGGTTTATGCTATCGTCTACACAAACGCGACTCTTCCTATTCGTGATTCCCATACAATACAATATGGATTCCACACAACTGCAGTTTACTACTTTCGTGATTCTACACAGCCGTTGTTTTAACACAATCGGGATTCTTCCTATTTGTGATTCTACACAATATTACCATTACCCATCGCCGCTCTATGCTGTTGGATGTATGTGCAGACTAAAGACTGTTAGAGACTTTTTACCACACCCAAATGAACATAAGTATTGTTAGAGAGTATTCATTTAGTGAGCTACTACACGGCTCTAATATAGTACATGACATTTAAAGTTAATTAAATATTTATAATTGTTTCACACATATTTTATATAAACATATTATCACGACTATTATCCCTGAAGGGTTAGTCAGAGACTAGGCAACGAGGACAGCAAAAGCAGTCCTCTGCCATAATCAACTTTTCACCAAATACCGACTGTACATGTGCTCAATGTGACAGGTGGTGAGCCCATCGCCGCTCTATGCTGCTTGATGTTTATGCAGTCTTTAGTAAGTTAGTCGCCTTTTACGACACCCAAGGGAAGAGAGGGGGTGGTAGTATTCTTTCACCGCTACGCAACACGATTAATACATATTTTAAGGGTTAAAAACATATATACAGGGCGTCCCACGGATATGCCACATGGAAGGAAAGTACCTTGAATATTGTAGATGGAAAGGCTTCATAATAAGGGTTATTTTTTACTAAATAACATAGTGTCACAAATAAAAGGAAGACCATAAATTTTAACATTTTTAATACAAAATTAATAAATTTATCAAAGCTCAAAATGAGTCCCTTCCTGTTGTATACAAAGTCGCACTCTTTTGATTATTTCGCTCCCTGTCGATTTTTTGATCTTGTTGTGGTGTATATTTAGAATAATACCTATTCATGCACTTAAATTATAATAGGGAAATGATGCGTACTTCTCAAGTGGGTACATTTATTAGTAATAGGTACTTATGATGTCTTTTCATTTTTCTGAACAAAATTTCACATCAAATGTTAAAATTCATGGTCTTTCTTTTATTTGTGACACTATGTTATTAAGCAAAAAATAATCCTTATGGTAAAGCCTTTCGATCGGTATGATAAAGCTACAGGTTGATTATTTTTCTCATGTAACGGGATCGATTCCCGGTTCAACCATGTATATATTTAAATATTTATGAATGTAGTTTAAATTGTTATTTAAATTCAAATAATGTCTTCTTTCAGTAAAATGTTCCATCTACAATATTCAAGGTACTTTCCCTCCATGTGGCATATCCGTGGGACGCCCTGTATATACATACATAAACTCACGCTTGTTTCCCATAGGGGTAGGCAGAGACTATGGATCGCCATCTGCTACGGTCCTTGCACACTGCTTTCGCTTCATTCAAATCCATCAATCGTTAAAAATGGATACACTACACAAATACGAAAAACTTAATTCCGAAACTCATCACGAATTTCAAAAATCCGAATTTTATAATTCCGAATGGTTTAGAATTCCAAATATTACAATACCGATACATCATAAATCTTTTTTTTACAAATCCGAAATTACAAATTACAGAACGTTTACAATTACGAAAATATAAAATTCCGAATTTCAACATTCCTAATAATTAAAATTCCGACTCAACAATAACCCAAAGTCTCAAAAATACGAATGGGTGACCAAATCATAAATTTTGATATTCCGAATATCAAAATTTATGATTTGGTCACCTATCCAGTAACTCGGCATTGCGAAAATTGCTTAACTGGCAAGAACGTAAACCGATCGACATTATGTTACCTATTGTTTTCTGAGGTTTAAGCGAGCACTACACATTGAAATGAAACACTTTTTTAGGGATTAACTCGCGTTTAATTTACTATTTACATAGTTTTTTTATATTATCCTGACGTTTCGAACCCTTTACAGGGTCCGTGGTCACAGGGAGACTTTCCCTGTGACCACGGCATGCAAGCATGCAGCATGCAAGCAAGTCAACATGCAACAGGCATGGCGTCTGTCAAGGCTCCGGCGCCGGCGGTCCCACGCGGGTTTATCGTCGCAGATGGCTTTCGCTCACCGCCGCAGCTTTGGCTTCAGCCTCAGCTCACCTGGTTCTCAGCTCGCGGGCTGCCTCGCCCCTCCGCGCCTACGCGGGCTTAAATGACACTATAGCGTAGGGCAGACAAGACTACGTAAAGTCGGTTTTGCAGCGATTCGTTTCTGCCACTGACTTTTGAAGCACAACATTACTAAAAACACAACATATTTACTTTTAAAGACAATATTTATAATCAATATAAGGTTAAGCTGCTATTTTTATAATCATAATATGATTCTGATTATTAATCCATTAATCATGTATGCAAGCAAGGATGGACAAGCTGCCAGTTGTTGCCAAGGCAAAAAAAATAATTGCAATATTAGGCAGCAATGAATTGTCGGAAATATGATAATCGGAATTCCGTTTTTCGGACTAATAACATTTCGGGTTTATGTTTGTTCGGACTTATGAAAATCGGAAAATTCAAAAATCGTATTATGATATTTGGAATATTGATGTTCGTGATTTTAAATAAACGTGATTTGAATTTTTCGGAAATATGAAATTCGGGGTAGAAATTCGGAATATTCAAATTCGGAGTTTTAGGGTGTTCCCGTTAAAAATATTGTGACCTATAAATAAAGTAACATAGTTGGAACCGCCCCGAATCCGTGATCGATCGGACCATAATGACCGACACAGGTGTACATCAGTGATTTACCATTAATTTTAACGAAACAAGTTAATTGACGCAGTAATACAACTGGCCTTCGGAATTTGTTTCACGCATCAAAGCCAAAGTCAAATGTTTTATTCAATATAAACCTTTACAGGTACTTAATGACGTACTTAATAAAGTTAACTAACAGTAGTTAAATCTTATCGACTAACTTAACTCTGCCTACCTAACTAATCTACCGGATTCGGATTTTGGGAGAGCCTTTGACTGAGAAGAAGCTGGCAAGAAACTCAGAAGGCCTTACTTTTTTCTCCCTCTAATAATAATAATAATAATAATAATAATATGCTCTTTGGTCACTGACATCAAAAGTCATGTCTTTTTATCGGATTTTTATTTTATTTGCTAAATTTGAATTTTAAGTGCAACCGATATATAAATAACAATACGAAATAGAAATTATAATTCACCACAGTTAATCAACCATAATATCAGTAAAATGTTGGAAAAACACCAAAAATAGAAAAACATCATAGAAAATTTGTGACGTTTCCACGTCAACACGATGAAGAGAAAATGATTATTTGATGCAAACAAGAGCCAAACGAAGCGCACGCCCTCCATCATCGCCTGCTCCGCCGACCTCCAGCTCCTCGTCTGATGATTTCACCAGAGACGAGTCGAGCAGCGCGAGCAGGCGATCGCCGTCTCCGCCGCCACAACGACCTGCGCGACGTGGACGACCACCGCTGCCGGCACGCTTGGGATCAGTGGGGCAATCTGCCCCGCGTACGACCCCCGCTACCGGTGGTGTAGTGCGCCGCATGCGATGGACTCAGACTATAAATGAGAACTGCATGCGCGCCTACTACAGGGCAACAGAGGGAGGAACTAACCTCACTGCATATCGTGTTAGGTTGCTATCTTTGTTTCAGGCCCTTGAACCGACCATCGACGTGTCTGCCCAACGATTGTCGGACCAAGTGCGGGTGATCCAGCGTAACAACTTGCTGGATCAGTCAGCACTTGATCGGCTACGCCTGGAGTCACTACGTATTTGTGCGGCTTCTTCTTCGGTGCGGGATCGCACTGCCCCACAATTACCGGCCGTGGCGCCGGTTTTGGTGGCGCGAGTAGATCCGGTACCCGACGATGAAGATTTCATAAATACGAATGTAAGTACACAGGCGAATGAGCAAATGAGGAGCGCTTTGAACGAGCTTTGAACACAATAATATCAAACTGTCACACTGACGTTTGAGTTAGCGTTCCGAAACGTACACAGAACAGTCTACGTTCCGAAACGCCTTAAATTTCTTTTTTATTTGTTACATTTCACGTAAATATTTTGTCTGTGATATGTTTTGTTGTTTCGAGAGGAGCTCGATGGCGCAGCGGCTAGCGCGTTTGGCATGCGATCTTGCTCGCTAAGCAAATTTCGCAATGCCGGGTCGCTGGATGGGTGACCAAATTTAAAAACATCTCGAGCTCCTCCGTGCTTCGGAAGGCACGTTAAGCCGTTGGTCCCGGTTGTTGTCTTAAGATGGCAGCCGTTAAAACCCACCAACCCGCACTGGGCCAGCGTGGTGGGTTATGGCCCAATATCCCCACGTGCCATTGTTCACGTGGGAGGCCTGTGCCCAGCAGTGGGACATTTATAGGCTAATGATGATGATGATGTTTTGTTTAGTTTTTAAACAAATGTCTGATTTGTAAGTACATTTTATATTGTTTGTTTTGTGTTAGTGTATCTTGATTGTGAGCCGGCGGGTTGGTGCTCGAATGAGCAAATGAGGAGCGCTTTGAACGATGCTATTCTACAGTATCGTGACACGCGTAACTCTAGGCCGCGTATACCTTGTTTGCCCACGAATAGACATAATTTGGCGTTAATGAGTGCCTTGAACGATTTACTGGTTCCTTATCTTGGAACCAGTGAAAATTTAATTGATACCCACTCGATCCTTTATTGTGGGGCCATCGCGGTGTGTCGCGTTGCTCGTGTCAAATTCCAGGATTCTGACCGAGTACCGCGGCGAACCGGGACTGCCCCTGCTTGGCAATTGAGGATCGAGGGGCGTATCAATAGGTTCAGGACACTCATTGCAAAGCTAATTTGCTTCAGAAATGGCAATAATCGGCCTCGCGTCATGCGATTCGTCACACAAGCCTTTGTCGGGACTGATGTCCGACCGGAAAACTATATGGCTTGTGTGACGGAACGTATTGACTTTCTGAAGCAAAAAGTCTATGCATGGGCAAACCGTATACGTCGCTACAGAGTGCGTGTGGACCGATACCAACAAAATCGCCTCTTTCAAAGTGACCAAAGAAAAGTATACAGACGTTGGGAAGGAGCTGATCAACGTGTGAGCGACGGGCAGCTACCGGATGTTGATGCCATGACTAATTTCTGGCGCAACATTTGGTCGGTGCCCGTCGAGCACACGGAAGGTGAATGGATGAGTGTTGTCAGTGAGGCGTGTGAACCTATCGAGACCATGCAGCCTATAAATATTAGTACAGCTGACGTAAGTTGTGCAATCCGTACGGCCCAAAATTGGAAATGCCCAGGACCGGACGGATTGCACAACTTCTGGATCAAATGGTTTCGATGTTCACACGAGTTACTGGCAACACAATTCCAAGAAGCCATAGAGCTCGGCTCACTCCCAAGTTTGTTGACTACTGGTGTCACTTTTCTGCTCCATAAATCAGGTAGTACCACGGAACCGAAAAATTATAGACCCATCACGTGCTTACCTACTTTATACAAGCTCCTTACATCCATTCTAAGAACAAAAATTAACACGCACATTGTTGCAAACAATATTTTGGACATGACTCAGAATGGATGTAGGGTTGGGTCCCGTGGTACTAAGGAGCTTCTCCTCATTGACATGACCATATGCTAGAAGGTCCGGCGTGGCAGAGGGACTCTGGATTGACTATAAGAAGGCCTATGATTCGGTGCCGCATTCATGGTTGGTGAGGATTTTAGAGTTATATAAAATTGATATAACTTTAAAATCCTTTTTGATGTCATGCATGCGGCAGTGGACCATGGTCTTGTGTCAACCAGGATGTCAAGATAGTGTTTCTGCCACGCAGGATCTTATAAGGATAGAGCGTGGCATATTCCAGGGCGACAGTCTGAGTCCTTTATGGTTTTGCCTAGCTTTGAATTCTCTCAGTACTTTGTTGAGAAATTCAAAGTTAGGCTGTCAACTGCGGAGAGGGGGTAAAGTTATGTCGCATTTGTTGTACATGGATGACCAAATTGTTCGCACCAAACCGCCAAGACTTGGTGAAACTGCTGAAAATTACTGAGACTTTCAGCAGTGCCATCAAGATGGAATTTGGTGTGGATAAATGTGCGGTTATGCATGTACAGCGTGGGAGAGTAGTAAATTCAACCATTTTACAACTCTCCGAAACGATAAACCTCAGATCTCTCTCCGAAGTTGAAACATATTAATATCTTGGTATGTCACAGGCTTTGGGTGTTGAGGACAGGGACATAAAACAGTCATTACGGCAGCGATTCTTTTGTCGCCTGAGAAAAGTACTTAACAGTCTTTTATCGGGTGGCAATAGGACGCGTGCTTTTAATGGCTGGGTTATGCCTCTCCTCACATACTCCTTTGGCATACTAAGATGGACTCAGACCGAATTGGACGCCTTGGATAGAAGAGTCCGTCAAATGCTCACGACTTCCAGAATGTTACACCCGCGCTCATCTGTTATGAGGCTGTACATCCCGCGGAGATGTGGGGGTCGCGGCTTTTTAAATGCCAAGGACCTACATAACCGTGAGGTGTGCAGTCTCAGGGATTATTTCCTTAACAGTGAGTGCGGGATGCATTTGGATGTCGTGGCAGTTGATAGACACTTCACGCCGCTCTCCTTGGCAACAGAAAACTGGCGCAAACTAAGTAAACTAAGCTAAGCACTCTCGATCGCAAGGACATATGGAAGAGCAAGGTGCTACACGGGCGCTACTATCGGGCTCTAACTGGGCCTGATGTAGATTTGCCTGCCTCGGTGAACTGGCTACGTTTCGGTGACCTCTTTGGGGAAACCGAAGGTTTCGTCTGTGCTATTAAAGATGAAGTTATCAAGACGAATAACTACCGGAAATATATTATGAAGGACGGTACGGTCGACATCTGTCGGGCATGCCGCCGTCCTGGAGAATCACTCCGACATATTATTTCCGGTTGTTCTCATCTTGCTAACGGAGAGTATTTGCACAGACACAACCAAGTAGCCAGAATAATTCACCAGCAACTTGCTCTTCAATATGGCCTTGTTGAATCAGAGGTGCCGTACTATAAGTACGCACCTGCGCCAGTTCTCGAAAATGGTCATGCAACGCTCTACTGGGATCGCTCTATCATCACGGACATGACTATTGTCGCCAATAAGCCTGATATAGTGGTGGTCCACCGATCTCAGCGCCGGGCAATATTGGTTGATATCACCGTACCTCATGATGAGAACCTCGTGAAAGCCGAAAATGACAAGCTCAGTAAGTACCTTGACTTGGCTCACGAGGTTGCCGCCATGTGGGATGTGGATTCAACCATTATTGTACCGATAATCGTTTCGGCAAACGGTCTTTTAGCTAAGAGCCTCGATCAACACCTAGAGAGGCTCTCGCTAAAAGTTTGGGTCAAGGGTCAGATACAGAAGGCAGTACTCCTTGACACGGCACGTATTGTCAGGAGGTTCCTCACTCTGCAGCCCTAACCACCGGTAACTTGGGTCTATCCCCGCTGCCGGTGGCAACCTAGGTTAAGTTTTTTATAATATTTTATATTGTAAATATATTTTTTTATATAAAATATTGTAAAAAATTTTACTTAAGATTATATTTAAATAAAGAGCATAATAATCATTTATTTCAGACAGAAAATCCATATAAGTAACATAATAATACACTTTAAAAAATAAATAATTAATTGCAATTAAATAAACATTGATCCATAAAATTAATCCATAATATTTTGTTAGTAGAGTAGTTAGTAACAATTTTACTTATACTATGTTAATACTGTTAGTACCTACTCATAAAATTACACATTAATCATTATATATTTTTTTTTATTTTAGACCTATCACTAACTCCACCCAGTGTTTCTGGATAGGACAGTCTCGTCTTTCAGCAATAACGTTCAGGATGCTGTTTCATAGCATGGAGCCAGCTTTTTTGCGCATAACGGCGCTAAAGGAGTCTGTTCGTGCTTCCGCAAACATACCCGACGCACTACAGCTCCGTGGCAGGCCCATCAACATCCTGAACGCATTGTTGTACTGGACACGTAGGGTATTGAAGGCTCGCCGCGTATAACTCACCCACAGCCCGCTCGAGTAAAATGATTGACAGTAGGCTTTAAAAAGCACTATTTTAACTTTTTCTGTACATCGAGCGAACCTGCGGGCGAGCATGTTGCTTCTTACCGCCAACACCCTACGCTCCCTCTCTAGGTCTTCATCATCCTTAAGATCACTTGTCACCACGTGTCCTAGGTATTTACATTTGTCTACAATTTTCAGCTCCGTGCCGTTCAGAACTACGGGAGGCACATGGGTGTTATGATGTTTATTTGACCTACATGACTTAAAAACTAACAACTGAGTCTTTGTAGTGTTATACTGCAGCCCATGTGCATCCGCGTACGTCTCACATAAAGCTAACAGCTGTCTCATACCATTGATCGAGGGGCTCAGCAGAACCATGTCATCCGCGTAACTTATATTGTTGACACAGGTTCCGTCTATATGGCATCCGACATGAGTACTGCTGAGCTTCTCGATCAGCTGGTTAATATATAAGTTAAATAACAGGGGTGAGGTCAGCCCCCCCTGTCTTACCCCGCATTCCAAACGGTATTCATCCGACAGCTTACCCGCCCATCTCACCTGGTTTTTTTGATGTGAATACCAGTACTTAAGGAGGGACACACACTCCACCGGCACACCCGCGCTGCCCAGCTTATCCCACAAAAGGTCATAATTTACAAGGTCAAAAGCTCTTGACAAGTCCAGGAAGCACGCGTATACCGGTGTCCTCCTCATTGTGTAGTATTTGACAGTGTGTTTTAGAGTCAGGATTGCACTCTCGGTTGAGAGTCCAGCCCTGAACCCAAACTGAGCGTCGTTTATGTTCACATATTGTGTGAGATTACAATTAAGTAAACTGTCAAGCACCTTCGCAGTGGTTGTTGCAAGGGAGATAGGCCGATAATTAGCTTTGTCGGATGCATCGACCGTTTTATTTTTCAAAATCGGTACAACGACAGTGCGCATCAACAACTCGGGCAGATACGAATGTATCATGCACAGATTAAACAGCATCGCCAACACGCGCGGCAAATGCACACCGGCGTGCTTAAAGTGCTCGATGCTGAGACCGTCATAACCTGGTGATTTTCCTCTTTGCATATGTTTTATAATTGTTGAGATATTTTTTGCGGAAAACTGCACAGGCTGTTTTGTTATTTCAGTCTCAGAAACGCTCACCTGGCCGGACGACGGAACCAGTGGTGACCTGACAACGAAATGTTCCCTAAACAAGTTAGCAATAGCCCCATGATCTTGCCGTCCGTCAACGCTCGCCGGTAGCCTCATTCTAATATTATGATTTTTTGTATTTTTCCAAAAACTTTTAAAATCATTATCTGCGTAATTTGATGCTAACCTATCCATTTTTAATTGATCTTGCCTTTTCTGACACCATTTTAATTTTGATTTAAAAATCTTTCTTGTTTCTTTCATTTCACTACATATTATACCACTTGTGGGCTTGCCCGCTAAAAGCCAAGTTTTAAATTTAAGTCTGGCTTCCCGGTGAGCGCCGGCGACGTGCTTATTCCAACCAATTACAGACTTTGGTTTTTTGTGATTTACTTTATAATCGTAACTCTCTATAGCTGCATTAGACAAAACATCAATAATACCAGAATACATTTTATCCAATATCAGTAGGTGGTCAGGATTGTGACAAGATGCACCACAACAATGACCCAGATCTGGCGGAAAGTCAATTTTTCTGAGTTTAGAGTTACATAACTCTAGGTATTTATCAATTTGATGTGGGTGTCTGTTACCCCAAATAACATATTTGTTATGATCATCAGTTGTCACAGGCGGAACTATCTTTTTAGCCAATTTGCGAAGACTACACTCGATTACCAGTGGGAAATGGTCAGACCAATACACGTCATATTGTACCCAGATATCTCTTATTGTGGCCATCGCAGACTTTGTGGTCTAACCATCTCACACAGCCATGCGCATCGCTACGATAGGTAAATGTATTCGACTGTAGTCCCAACATATTTACATCGTCACACAGCCACAAATTATCACTACAAATGTGTTGTAATTCCTTCTAAAATATTTCGCCCGGATGAGCGTTAAAATCGCCTAAGATATAGATAGCGTCTACGCCACTACTTTGTTCTGATTCTATAATAGACTGAATAGAACTAAGGCACTCTATAAATACTGGAATGTTATCCTTACGGTTTGTAGGCATATACACACAAAAAATTACTGTCGATCCGTTACTTACAGTCACTTTTATTGCCGTCATCCGCACATTAACACACTCCACCACAGATACCGAATCAAACTCACTTTTTCTCCACAATAGTGCTACACCGCCGTACGGCCTAGCAGTGAGTAGGCCCGCTGAGTCATCCACTGCCGACGTCCCGGTGGCTGCGAACTCGCTGTCAATCGTGTCCAGCATCGGCAGCTCATACGGCAGCAGCCAGGTCTCCTGAAGGGCCACTATGTCAGCTGACTGACAAAGGGCCTTGACACCTTCCAATGAACTCTTAACAGATTGACAATTATAACTTATCATTCTGCTGTATGTTTCGGTACTATTATTAATTGTATTATTCATTTAGTAATTTGTTTGAATAAGCCACATTATCATTTCCTTTGAAGTTTACAAAACGTCTGAAGGAGATACCAGACGGCCATAAACTATCGTCTAAAAATGTTTTCAATTTGTACTTCGTAACATAAACTTTGAAGGAGTTGTAGTCCTTTTCTTTTTTCATCTTAATCTTAACCAAAGAAACCAATTCCCCCGTCTTTTTATTTACGTATTCAATTATATCTTGTTCAGATACGTCCTTGTGCACGTTAGTGATAAACAAGGGAACTTTAGTTACAGCTGCTTTGAACTTTACTGTCTCTTCCATTTCGGCTGCTGCAGTCCCTCTCTTAGTAATTAACCTATTCCTAAGCCTTCTTTTTTGGACCGTTATCCATTCTTTGTCCTTCTCCGGCGATTTCCATTCTTTATCACTTGAAATTAGTTCAGCAAAAGACACCTTTCGCGCCTGTGAAAGCGGTGGCGGCGCCGGCGCGGGCGGCGGTGGCGTCGATAAAACAATCTTGTCATGTTTACTTATTAAGTTATTGTTCGAAATAAACACGGGTTGTCGTTGTACGTTTATGTTTTTGTCTATAGCACCGCTCGCGCTCTGGTCGTGCTGCAGCGTGTCCGCTACTGTGCTCTCGCTCTGACTTGCGATGTTCCCATTATCACTATCGCGCTCGACGCACGATGATGTTTCATTCACTCTTGCATTGCAAATATTCATTTCTCGAGTGAGCGAGACCGCTGGCTCTGGAATTCGTTTGCGTGAAAGAGTAACGCAATCTTCATAGGTTTCGGTAGTCGATTCCGTTGGCGAGTGGTTGTCATTGCCAAATAATGAAAGCGCCATCGGCCCGCTATCGGATAATGAGTTGCTAGTGTACCCACCTCGCCGCAAATTCACATTTTGATTGTAATCAGATAATAGAGATTTATTTGAATATATCGTTATATGATCTTGCAAATCCTTTTTTGTAGCATAGTCTTGCCGAATATGCTCGACAGTCTCCTGCAGCAAAAGTATTTTTTTGAGTAGTGGACTACGTGGTCAAACGTTACTGGAGGTAGTTTTTCCAAATCTTTGGCTACGAAAACGGGAACCTTTTCGGGGTCTGTTCCTTTAAATAACGCTATAATGTCGTCAAGGTTCCGCTGAGTTTTACCCTGACGTTTTCTTGTTGTTATCCGCTTTTGTAGCGATTCAAAAATCAGCGACTTTGCTTCTTCTATATCCTTAACACAGAAGGCACTTTCACATATACGCACAAGGCTTTCTTCATCCATAACATCCAGTTTGTTCTGGATGAATGCCAACACTTCACATACTACTATGTTACAGTTCACACATTTTAACCGATTGGAGGTCGACATATCGATTGTAACGTTAGGTCATTGACCGCACGCACGCTCGTTACCGCGATCAAGCGCAGACTGGTGACTCTAAAGTTATGATGTCGTCGCCAAGCCATACAATAGTACATTATGATATTAGTGCGGTAAGATGAAAATTACAGACGAGGCGATATTGCTGGCCCGAGCCGTAGGCGAGGGCTACAAGAAAGCAGAGGCTGTAATTATCAAAGCGCACGTATGCCATACGATGTTTTATAACATATTTGTGAGGAAAAAAAAAATAGAAAATGACTACGTTTTTTTGTTGTTTTTCTAGTGCATGAATCTTTGGTAAGCCAACATATATTTTTCTTTGTTCAACAGCATAGAGCGTAGATGGGCTCATCAAAATAATACCACCAACCCCTCTCTTCCCTTGGGTGTCGTAAAAGGCGACTAACGGACTAAAGACTGCACATACATCCAACAGCATAGAGCGGCGATGGGCTCATCAAAATAATACTACCAACCCCTGTCTTTCCTTGGGTGTCGTAAAAGGCGACTAACGGACTAAAGACTGCACATACATCCAACAGCATAGAGCGGCGATGGGCTCATCAAAATAATACTACCAACCCCTCTATTCCCTTAGAATTCGTGAAAGGCGACTAACGGACTAAAGATTGCACATACATCCAACAGCATAGATCGGCGATGGGCTCATCAAAATAATACTACCAACCCCTTTCTTCCCTTGGTTGTCAAAAAAGGCGACTAACGGACTAAAGACTGCACAAACATCCAACAGCATAGAGCGGCGATGGGCTCATCAAAATAATACTACCAACCCCTCTCTTCCCTTGGAAGTCGTAAAAGGTGACTAACGGACTAAAGATTGCACATACATCCAACAGCATAGATCGGCGATGGGCTCATCAAAATAATACTACCAACCCCTTTCTTCCCTTGGTTGTCGTAAAAGGCGACTAACGGACTAAAGACTGCATATACATCCAACAGCATAGAGCGTAGATGGGCTCATCAAAATAATACCACCAACCCCTCTCTTCCCTTGGGTGTCGTAAAAGGCGACTAACGGACTAAAGACTGCACATACTTCCAACAGCATAGAGCGGCGATGGGCTCATCAAAATAATACTACCAACCCCTTTCTTCCCTTGGTTGTCGTAAAAGGCGACTAACGGACTAAAGACTGCATATACATCCAACAGCATAGATCGGCGATAAGCTCATCAAAATAATACTACAAACTTCTCTCTTCCCTTCGGTGTCGTAAAAGGCGACTAACGGACTAAAGACTGCACATACATCCAACAGCATAGAGCGGCGATGGGCTCATCAAAATAATACTACCAACCCCTCTCTTCCCTTGGGTGTCGTAAAAGCTACTAACGGGCTAAAGGCCTATGTTGTCCATAGATTCAAATGATTACTAATTTTTAAATTACATTACCGCACTAGTGCGAAACTTATTACATTACGATACTGAAATCGGTGTAAAAAGAGCTTCTTTATGAGCAAATGTGTTATAAAATACATTAAAAAGAAATATATTAATACAAATCTATAAGTACTAATATTATAAAGAGGAAACATTTGTTTGTATTGAATAGGCTCCGAAACTACTAGACCGATTTAAAAATTTCTTTCACCACTGCAAGCAACACTGTCTCCGGGAGACATATGCTATATCATATTTAAAAAAAAATTGGGATCCTTACTAAAACTCACATAAATTCCTTAAATCGCGAGCGGTAACAAAACGATAGAATAAAATAATGTACTATGACTTTGCAGAACACACCATTATCTACAAAAAGTGTCGCGAAAGCATATATCTAACTATTTTAGTTACGTCACAATCAGAATCAGAAATGATGAGATTCATAGACGAACTAAAGTAACCGACATAGCCCAAAGAGTCGCCAAGCTCAAGTGGCAATGGGCAGGGCACATCGCCCGTAGGACCGATGGCCGTTGAGGCAGAACGGTTCTCGAGTGGCGACCGCGCACCGGAAGACGCAGTGTGAGCAGGCCTCCAACAAGGTTGTCCGACGATCTGGTGAAAGTCGCGGGTAGCCGCTGGATGCAAGCAGCACAGGACCGGTCGTGGTGGAGATCCTTGGGAGAGGCCTTTGTCCAGCAGTGGACATCTTCTGGATGATGATGATGATGAAATAATGGCTTCGTGCGATCAGCACATTTAGCCAGTGTCAAGTTTTAAATAGTAATTAGTTATTATTTTCTTTACATTAAGTGGATTATAATGAGTGATATTGCATGTTTAATGGTAAATAATTTTTCCCCAAACCCTTGGAGACTTAATAAAGCTGTGGGACTTTATTGAGGTCTCACACGGACTTCTTGAGAGAATTTGAAAAGCGATGTTACACTGTTTTGTTTTATTTGCCAACACTCATGCACGTTCACGAACACCTAACAGTAAATAATCCAACATTATTTCACATTAATATTCGACAAAACATAAATTATAGAAAATAAAACTAAACTGCAGACATGATACTTCGCTTTTCCGCCAAGAAGTCTCAATCTTCCACTTTATAATATACTTTTACAAGAACATACCTTTACTCATCATCGTCGTCATCAGCCTATGAACGTCCCACTGCTGGGCACAGGCCTCCCATGTAGACATAAGCACGTGGGAAGATTGGGACAAAACAAACCACCCTGGCACAATGTGAGTTGGTAGGTCTCACATACATATAATCACAACTATTATCCCCGAAGGGTTAGTCAGAGACTAGGCAATGAGGATATCAAAAGCAGTCCTCTCTCTACCATAGTCCACTTTTCACCAAATAGTGACTACACATGTGCTCAGCGTGACAGGTGGTGAACCCATCGCCTCTCGACACTGTTGGATGTATGTATGTGCAGTCTTTCGTCCGTTAGTCGCCTTTTACGACACACAAGGGAAGAGAGGGGGTGGTAGTATTCTTTCACCGCAACGCGACATGGTTAACGGTGGCTGTCACGCGTATACATAAAAGCAAATTCGACATCCAAACAAACAGTTACGCAAAGAAATATTGAACTCATGTTTTCTTTGTTTGCCTGTTGAGGTGTCGACACACGATACGTCCAAACGTCGCCGTCCAAATGGATTGATCCAATGAACGACAGAAATGTAATCATTAACCACATTCACTATTAATTCACCGCATGACGCTCTTGGCCCCAGTTACAAGATTATCCATCCCGCTCGTGACTAAAGAAAGATAAACGGACGCAGGTTTGCAAATTACCGAAGCGTTCAGAGTGCATCCAAAGGCAGTGCCGTTCCGGATATTAATCTGATTGACTATATACCCGTTCTTGGGATCTAGCGACGTTCATGTACTCTCATGTGACTGACATCAATGATGTTACATGTTACGATAAAAAGAGGTAGATACGTTACATGTGCCAAAAACTGGCAACAGAAAACTATGCTAATTGGCTTACTTTAGCGTAGTCAGATTGTTGAAAAGGCGCGAGAATTCAACAAGCCGACATTCATTTGCTTTGTTGATTTCTCCAAAGCATTCGACTCCTTGAAGTGGCCAATTCTGTGGAAGACGTTGCTAGAAATGGGTACACCAAAACACCTTGTACACCTTTTAAGACGTCTGTATGAGGAGGGCACAGCATCGATGCGCACAGATAACGTATTATCGAGCAATTTCCATCCAAGTGCTGGAGTCCGCCAAGGGTGCATTATCTCACCACTATTGTTCAATACCTACACTGAACTAATAATGCGCATCACTTTGGAGGACTGGACAGATGGTGTTACAATTGGTGGATATAAAATAGCAAACTTACGTTACGCAGACGACACTACTCTGTTTGCTACTAGCGTACAATCCATGCAAGACCTGCTGCTGAAGATGGAGCGAGTGAACCTTAAGTTCGGATTGAAGATTAACCGTAACAAGACCAGGATGATGATCGTTGACCGCGCCAACAACAACTCGCCGGAAGTGACACAAATAGCGAACTGTAGCGTGGTCCAGTCCTACATATATCTCGGAACTTTAATCACAAATAATGGTGGATGCATGGATGAGATTAAACGACGTATGGCCATCACAAGAACAGCAATGGACAAGATGAGGAAAATATGGAGGGACAGAAATATAACCAAAACTACTAAGACCAGACTCGTACGAACGCTTATTTTCCCCATATTCCTGTACGCTGCAGAGACGTGGACATTGCGAGAAGTGGAAAGGATGAAAATAGATGCTTTAGAGTTGTGGTGCTGGAGAAGAATGCTTGGAGTATCGTGGACCGAGTTTCGCACTAACGTCTCGATACTTCAAGAACTCGGCATTGAGCAGCGTCTATTTTCAGTAGTACAGTCTCGCATACTCACATTCTTCGGACACGTCTCTCGACGCGACCATCAGTCCATCGAACGTCTTGTCGTTCAGGGAAAAATGGAGGGCACAAGGCCGCGTGGAAGGTCTCCCATGCGATGGACGGACCAAATTAAGTCAGCCGTGGGAGGTCCATTAAACGACTGCAGCAGGATGACCTCCAACAGAGAAAAGTGGCGCGCTGTCGTGAGGCGAATAACATTTGCCCAAATCGCTACTACATGACGACCACGACCGCTCTGTCAAGAGTGTAGCGGATAAGAAGAAGAAGCGTAGTCTCAGGCAAGCGTTGACAGCGGTCAGTGGTTGACAGTGTCAGTTTGCGTATATTCGTTTCCGTAAATTAGTTTAAAAATGCCGTCCTATGTAATACGACACTGTAGAAACAACACAATTAAGACTAATAAAATTCATGAGATGTTAACATCGTAACGCTTTGGTCCATTATTGACATCACATTATTACTGACATAACCTATCTACTTAGTTACCTCTTTTTATTCTAATATCATTGACTGACATAGTATTTTTTTCGTTTTACAATGGCGCGCGTGCCCGCGTTCAAGCTGCGCTGCTACAGACCCGCGTTTCGTGTGTAAGAACCTTTACAGCGTTCATTTATATGATAGAACGTTAAGCCCTTACCAATTACGGCGACAACAAAAACTAATTTCGTAATAATATTTGTGTTACGAAGCTTACGAAGATTACGACTGACGTTATTGTATTCGTATACGTAACAATAGTTCTGTTGGAAATAATCCAAATGTCATTTAATAAAGGCTATCGCCGCCGTCTCTTTATAATCTAACTATGATAAGGGTCGGTAACGTGTAACCCCTGGCGTTACCAGCGGTTTCAATTAGGTAACAGTTGCGTGCAAACTTATTTAATCTGTTAATAAAAAAAATATGTATTTTAATCTGAATAAATAAAATGAGTTGCTGTTCGTTTGTCTCGCAAAAGCTCGACAATTACCGAACCGATTTGGCTAATTTTGATCATGAAATATTTGTGAAAGTTCAGGGAAGATTTGAACGGTGACAAAAAACAGTAAAAAAATCCTTAACAAAAACTATGAACTTAAAAAGACGTCGTGCAATATAGGTATTAAATATTAATTGGTCGCTAAAACCTTTTAGCAGTTTTCTTACTTCTTTTTCGCGACATATATTATTATCTTTTTCCTGCCAGTTGAGTTGTCGTTGTAATTTTGGACAGGACAGCGTCTGTCGGGTCTATCGTAAGTTTTGCGGTATTATAGTGACGCCGCCTAATCTGCCGTAAAGTTTTTTATTAGACAACAGAAATACTACCTGCCCTACTCCTGTAGGTCACGTGATAGGTTATAAATTGAATTTTTTTGAACTTCGAGGTTATTTTTTTCATAAGAAAACCAAAATCTAACTCCATACAATAATATCTTTTGAATATTATGTCTTCTGAACATTATGGCAAATAAAAAATATGTTACGGTTCCCGAACCAATTGAGATACAATGCCGCTGGTGGCACTCTAGACACTGCCTACACTTTGTACAGGATGCCGTAATTACGGCATCGTAACCGATCGTAGTAGAATGCCGCTTGTGGCACTATCCACAGCCATAAATAAATATAAGTGGTGGAGCTGCGTTGTGGCGAATCATTAACAAAAGAAAACTACCCATCACTTCCCTAACGGACTGAAGATTGCTCATACATTGAACAGCATAAAGCGGTTGGTGAAAAGTGGGTTATGGTAGAGAACTGCTTTTGCGATCCTCATCACCTGGTCTCTGACTAACCCTTAGGGGATAACAGTCGTGATTATATGTATGTATGTAAACTTTACCACGAAATCTTACAATGATGCTTTGTGTTTAAATAATTACGTTAAGCTTTCTTGGAATATAGCAGGTGAAAATTAAATCTCGCAGATATAAATGTAATTTGCCTAATACCATCCAATCTATTAACAAAGACAATAAATCCAACGGGGGATTACTTAGAAATAATTAATTCTATCTAAATTTCGATGTACCTAAATAAAATTTGTCAGGGGCTCGAAATATACATAAGCGAGGTAATTGTTACTGGAGGGTTTACGCCGATCAGTTTCCCATACAAACATCGAAGTTAAATTTTTTTTTAAACCAATGATACCTTTTTCTAAAAACGTTAATTTAGCTGAGTTATTGCGATTTAAAGTCCACTATAGAATGTTTAAAATCGCAATTACTTAGCTAAATACCTAAATGTTTTATAAAAATTGTTTCAACATACTATTTAGATCTCTGTGTTAACATTCGCTGTTAGCATGCAAAGACACATTTTTATTGGTTTTTAAAAATTTTGACTTGAAAATTTGTATGGGAAACCGAATTGCGTAAACCCTCAGTATTCCTAATTTTATTATGTCCTGTCACAAAAAAAAATCTAAAGGAGCTAAAGGAGTTTCATCCGAGTTATTTCTGTAACAACACGTTGTGATAGTACTACTTACTCATTTGTTATTCTTCAATCTACTGTACAATCGCAACGTTCTGGAACGTGATTCTGTAACGCTCGATCATACACTCGCGCTCACTACGACCATCACGTCTCGATCAAGAGTGACCTTTGTGACGTTAGCGTAGAGTCGAGTTTAGAGAATACACATTTTATGACAATCACATATTTTATATCAAATCTGCATTCTCTTCATCTTATTTGTAAGGTCGAAGTGAGCGCGAGCTTACGGTCGAATCGACTGACGTTAGTGACTTATACTTACTTACATACTTATTATACAAAGAAAATACTCAAACCCGGAATAAACTCAGAAAAACAGTTACTTCTTAATTGACCCGACCGGGAATAGAACCCTCAGAGATGGCGACGGAACCGGTTTGCCAAGCCTTCGACCAAGGAGGTCGTCAAATATAAGAACTTTGGCGCTAGCATCGAGGTTCAAATGCTGTCTGTATAGTAACTTACGAGAACGCTATCGCTTGTGATAAGGCGAGAACTCTGGCGCTAGTATCGACTTAGCAGAATAAAACCCACGCTTATCGAAGTAAGTTTACGACAATGGCAACCTTTATACTAGTGTCGAGGCGGTAAGGCAAGTGCCAGTTTGAAAAAGGTCGTCATCGTTGTAAACTCACATTTAAAATCGTAGGCGTTTTTGTATAGTATTTGCGTCCATAAAGTTTTGAACTGACTCTCATTAACTATTGATGTTATAGACAAAAAGCGTTTTAAAAATTTTGGTCAGTATGTTAGTTAGTTGTAGGGTGCACTTGAATCACCTGGGTAAATAAAGTATACTATTTGGTAGACTTAATACACACAAGTGAAATCAGCCAGGTGAATTAAGTCTACTAAACCATTATTTCGCTAATAAACTTGCTAACTGACTTCCACCTCGCCTTTGATATTACAAGCAAAATGTGTAATATCAATACAACAATAACTTCAAACAAAAACAATCTCAAGTTTACGGTGCCGTAACAATTTTATTATCGAGTCGTGGGATGGTGCAACGTCTAATCCTGGCTGAAGGATTATAAACTCCCCAATAAAAGGTCGGAAGGTCAGGATGGCGGCGAAATAGACAGGAATTATACAGGAGGCTCCCTTTAATGCGATAACAAGGGCTATATATTAAAAAGGTGATAAAACGGGGAACATTTTGCTGCGAGAAAGTCGATCTTATTATTGTGGTTTTACAACAATTTTCTACCTTTTGCACAGTGATGAAGGCAATGTTGAATTGTAAAATAGAGAGTTGACGTTTGGTATTGGTATGTCAATTAGTGAAATTCTGTAGTTAAGGGTGTTAATTGCAAAGTGCATAAAGGGCGTAAAGTGTACCTAAAAGTGTGCCTGCGTTTGCTTAATATACATGGATTATTGTAATATTTTAAACGGGTATCTGATGAATACTTAATTCGTAACGCGATTCAACGTTCGCAATATCTTTGTAGTTAAGAAATGTATAGAGTGTTGAAATATCCGCACGTATTTTATATACTCTTGCCAATATTAATGAGTCTTGTGTCGGCGGGTAGCTACAAAGGAGATTGGCCATTTTGGACCAAATGCTGCCTGAGCATGGCAATACTTTTATTTCTTACCTTGCGTGAAGAGAAATACAAAGAAAAATAATAAACATCCACGGTTATATTGTACCTAAAAAGTTATCTTATGGCTTTATATGGTTAATTGAATGACTATCTTTAACTATGTGTTGTTCTATTAATAAAATCCATTGTTACATTCATACAGTCTTTTATTTTAAAAATAAAACGTTTGTTATTATTTTTCGTTAATGTAAAACCTATGGAACAGATTTTTTTTTCTCAATACTCCTCGGATAGATTCTGAAGAGCTTTGGGTTAGATACCAGTATTAGTCTAAGGAACATTATGCACTATGATTCAATGTTGGGCAGCACTCTTGGTCTAACGTCCATACAAAAATGTTCAATCTCCTTTAAAATAAGGTCATAGTAACAACATCCGTTAGGTATATAAACCTAGTAGGTAGCCAACGTTTTGCAATTGTACTCTGATCATCATCAGCCTATACTCGTCCACTGCTGGACTTAGGCCTCTCCAAGAACACGCCACTGACCACGATCCGCGGCCACTCTCATCCAGCTCTTGCCAGCCACCTTGCGAAGATCGCCGCTCCACCTTGTCTGAGGGCGTCCTACGCTACGCTTGCCGATACGCGGTCTCCACTCCAGAACTCGTCTACCCCAACGGTCATCGGTTCTGCGACTGATATGGCCGGCCCACTGCCACTTCAGCATGCTAATACGGTGGGCTATGTCGATTACCTTGGTTCTCTGCCGGATCACCTCGTTTTGAAACCGATCCCTCAGAGAAACTCCGAGCATAGCCCTTTCCATAGCCCGCTGAGCGACTTTAAAGTTGTGAACCAGCCCTACCGTCAGTGTCCACGTTTCGATACTGGGATAGCTAGTAAAAAAAGCATTATGGATGTCAAAGATAATATGAATATAATTTGTATATTATGCGCCAATTACTATTTTGCTACTATGTGCTACTGCGATAGAGGGAGTTAGGCAGGTCCCACTAAGATAAGGTAAGATACTCATTGACATGCTAATAAGTTTACACATATATCATACTCATACATACATATAATCACGACTATTATCCCCGAAGGGTTAGTCAGAGACTAGGCATTGAGGACCGCAAGAGCAGTCCTCTCCAGTCCACGTTTCACCAAATAGCGACTGCACATTAAATCAAATTAATATGAATTAAATTTAAAATAAAATAAAATAAATTAAACATTATATTTCACTGCAACGCGACACGGTCATAATAAGTTTAAAAAATTAAAATAACAAAAAAACAAAAGAAAAGTCTTAGTAAAACCTTGCGTCTAGTTCTAAGCTGTCGTGACGTCAACACCCTAACTAAGTGAGGCCCTAGTTTAATATTACGTAGTACGGGGATGATGGAGGGATAAAGGGGAGGGGGGTGATAATTTTCATGGTAATTAGTCGCCGCCCGGTGTCACCTGCCGGGCGTGCCTTAGGGTACCGACGTGAAATATCTGACACCATAAATCGTCATTAATTATAATTTTAACTGAACTTGATGTCGCTGATGAGATGTCGCTCGCATACTAAGAAATATTATGAGACATAAAAACTAACGATGTAATTAAGGGTCGTTCCTAAATTAAAAAGGATCTACATATTATAGTAGTCAAAATCAGAGACCGTCAGTATAATGAATGGCATACTTTGTTCAAAAACACAAACAAGAATGTCTGCAGACATTAACACCTCTGCGGCAAAATTAAAATAAAACTGGGCAGGTCACATCTGCCGTATGATAAATTATGTCTGGCCCAAAGCGTCGTCGGTAGTTGAGCGGATAGGTGCTCGGGTTAAACGCATGAACTCTTGGTTCAATCTCCGTAGCTCCGTTAGACTACTGACGTGAACCCACTCCGACAATCATTTAGATTAAGGCGAGTCCTTTCGAGCGCTTCTCTCTAGCTCTCTCGACGGTACGACGGTATGAGACGGGTATAACAGCGAAGCGGCGCAAATAGGCGCGTTTTATAGGTTTTTTGCCTATATAGACTTTATAGGATTTAATGAATTAGCAGGATCTCTGTAGTACTTCAAAATAAATCTTTAAAAATTATGCCGAAAATTTTAATTAAGTGTAAGAAATCATCCGTTTTACACTTTTACTTGGCCTGTTTTCGGGATTTTTTATAAACGAGTAAAGTACATCTAATCGCATAACAAATTAGCACATTATTTAGGCAATATCCTTAAGAGTATTATATATTTTTATAAGAGCGTAATTTAATAGTAAATACATAAACCATTTGAGCTAGCAATACAGTTTTGCCCACATTTACCGGTGACTCGCCTTAGCTAATGACGTAAGTCGATTATAAAGTATTTGAACAAGCAATATTGAACCTTAACACCTCGTTACTAAAGGCTGGCTGCCGCTCACCAGCCGTTCAACCCCGCACCCCGCCACAAAGGCTTCAACAAAAACCAAATTGTGCTCAAACACCACAACTTCAATGTGGCTGATAACGCTGAGGACGCTGATGGCGCCTTTGCTGACAGGATGGGTTAACAGGACTAAACGGAAATTACAATAATCTTTAAAAAACAAAGCAGCCACAGAACCCAAACAACAGGAACTCGCGAACTCTTGAACTCATAAAAAAAACATGAAGCTCGTAATCATCTTGACCACCTCCGTGGTCGAGTGGTCACAGGTTCAACTCTCGGTCGGGTCATTTTAGAGAAAAACGGTTTTTCTAAATTGATTTCGGGTCTGGGTGTTTTCTCTATGTTTATGTATATTAATCCGTTATCTCACCATATTAACGAGTTTCAAAAGAATACTCATCTTGATCTTGATGAGATAATTGGTGTGAGCGTAAACAAATATATTTTCATTTCATTTAATTTAATAATAATAATGGATTTGTAATTCCCAATGTCATTAGGTGATTCGTGCCTTGGCATGATAAGCCGTTGGTCTCAGTAATTGCTTTAAGATACTACTTTCATAACCCACTAATCCGCATTGAGTTAGAGTGGTTAGATCGAGTTTGCTAAAAAAGTTCTAGATCAACCAAACAATTTCAACGTGCTTTAGAGAAATTCACAAAATTGTATACTTACTAATCTTTTACATAACTTTTTTACCGCCAGTTTTGTGTACTTAGTTACTTCTCAAAGTGTTTTTTTTACCTTCAAATAAACTTTTTAATTTGCGTAAACGGTTCCCCCACCTCCCTTCTTTCTGAAATTGCCAGCTCGATTCAAGTGTTATTACAAAGTTTTCCGGCAAAGCGATTAATAAATCAAACAGAGGTTGAAACAAACAACAAAAAGAACTTTCTGAAGTTTTACGGTGACTACATCATCAATTCATTGTCAGCCTTTAAAAGTCCCACTGCTGGGCAAAGTGTGTGCGTGTGTGTGTGTGTGTGTGTGTGTGTGTGTGTGTGTGGGGGGGGGGGGTGTGTGTGTGTGTGTGTGTGTGATGGTCGAATATTCCATCTTTTTGAGGTATTACAAAGAAACAATTCACCGTTTTATTCGTGCGCGGTACTTGTCAAGCGATACTTGTCTGTCATTTTCTTTTATGAAGCCTGAAACATGTGAAAGCCATTGATGGACTCCACATGGAAACTTTAATTACCGAGGAACTGGCTAGTGTCTAGAAGAAGAGCGCGCTGCGGGATCTGATGTTTGCCGTCGTGGTCCTAGTTAACCCCGTGGCAAAGCTGGTATTAGGATTTTCAGTAGGTAGGCCTAGGTCTCCCCTTTTTTTTTTTTTTTTTTTCCCAGGGAAACTCGTTACGAGTACCGGGGCCTTGAAGAGGCACCCGGTTATGTGGGACTCACCCGTCCGCCTTTCCACACCCACTGACAAGGAGAGAGGCTCCATGTCAGCTGCCAGGCTAAGCCTGGCTGGGTGGGCGAGACGGAGGGGAATACCCACTAAAACCCTGGGGGCCCACATCCAAAGCTAAAAGCGGAGGTGGATGTCGCGGTACATACCACTGGGGATTAACCCGCGACGGTCACCCCGTCGCCCGTGTGCCAACCTGTGACCGCAAGCGGTCACGCGCCGACACACGCGCGACTTCGCGCACGGCACAACACAAACAAGCGTGCCCACCCTCTAATGGGCACGCAATCCCCCAAAATACATATACAAAACAACACATGACAAAACAGGACAAGACACCTCGAACAGACACATCGGTCCTCCGACCCTTGGGCTTTGGGGAGGTATGGTCACATACCCATGCCAAAGCCCATCCCCACTCGCACTTCCTTCCGCAAGCGCCCCACCACAAATAGGCAATACTACAAAACCGCACAGGACACCACAAAAATACACACAACAGACAGCGCGGCCTTCCACCAGCCCGCCTTATCCTCCTCGGAAACCCGGACCCCGACTCAGACCCAGAAACCGCCCACGAATCTGGCTCCGACTCGGACCCCTAGCCCCACCAACGCCACTCCACCAACCCTCGACCTCGGCAACCGACACCCGACCCCCAGAACTCGGAGGCAGAACCCCCCGAAAATCCGCGGCGTGGGGAAAGCAGCTTTCCCGGCGGTTTTCCCGTAGCTTTCACGGGCCCACAGAGGTACGCTCCAGGTGCGACCCGCTACTAACTACGGTAATAACTCGCGGGTACTCGTCCGCACGGTCTCCACACCGGGACCCGGGTTCGGCTGGCCCTCCTCGAGCCCGACACCCGACTCCCGATACCCGAGGCCGTATCCTACAGAAGGAACAAAATCCCACCAAAGACGCGCGGCCTTCCTCCAGCCCGCCTTACCCTCCCAGGCAGCCCGGACCCCGGCCCAGACTCAGACTCCGAGGCCTAGGTCTCCCCTGCCTTTGCCTAGCCAGGGTCAACCTCGATGTATGCTTAATATTACCTTAAACATTTTTGGGTGAACCGAGTCGGTTATTTATCCGGAACCATAAGATCCTTGCCTCTCGCACCTGCCGCGTTCACCGGTACAGTTTACCGAGCGTGTACTGTAACTTTTTATTTATGTTTCGGGAGGGGGGGAGGGCGGGATTTGTAATTATTCCAGAGGTAGCGGTGTGTAGCGGCGACGCCTATTTCTTTCGCTATAAAATGCAAAAGTCTTTTGAAACATCTTCAGGAGCCTGCACTACAGGGTCGCAAACAGTGTTTATTGCACGGAAACAGTTATCTCAGTTTTCTTTTGCAATTTTTTTAATAACAGAAAAATTACCCTGTTCTTATGTTGGTTTTCGCTGTAAGAGTTTGTGTACTTGGTAGTATTACCAGTGTGACATTTTGCTGGGTGATGATAAGGGCGATGATGGAAGCAAACGTCTCCCGGATTCCTATAAATATTTTATATACTGACGAGCTTGACAATAAAAATGCTAGCTGTTGATGTAAACCTATAATTACGACTATTATCCCCGAAGGGTTAGTCAGAGACTAGGCAATGACGACCGCAAAAGCAATCCTTTGTCATAGTCCACTTTTCACCAAATAGCAACTGCACATGAACTCAGAGTGACAGGTGGTGAGCTCATCGCCGCTCTATGCAGTTAGATATATTAGTCCGTTAGTCGCCTTTTAGTACACCCAAGGGAAGAGAGGGGGGTGATAGTATTCTTTCACCGCTACGCGACGCGGTTATTGATGTTATGGCGACATATTTAGATAAGATGGTTGTGGAATAAAATTTACAACAAAAATGCCTTGCCGTCTATGGGGATTCACAGGCGTAATAATATTAAGTGAAAATTATGACGTCACCCTCGCCAATCCCGCGAATCCGTAAAGTTCCTTGAACACTTCAACTTTTGAACAACTTTGATTGAATTAGGTATCTTGTCCTAATTTATGGAGGACATCCCCAAATTGAAATGTAATTGAATAATATTACACTTTTTATATATTACGGTTTTTTTGGTTTAATTTTGTCCAATTTATGCAGTTTAGATCAGCAAAAAACCTAAATGAATATGTAATGAAGTTAATTTTAAATTAAATCATTATCTTTTCATATGTACCTACCATAACACCTGTATGAAAATGCTGACGATTAATAGAAGATACCAAATTTATGCAGTATCTATTAAATTACCTATACGATTGAGAATTGTACTTCACATAGAAAACGGACACGAACAATGTAATTATTCAATAAATATATATTTTCACTAAATGAACTTTATCACTAAATGTTACATTTCATTTCACCTTTCACCGTACAGATACGCTTTCAAAGATAACTAAAACAACATACGAGCAGCAAACCTTTCAAATTCCCACAACATTCTGGCACGTAGAAATATTGTGGTGGCTCGTAGCACGTCTACGGGCTACGGGCTAGGGATCGTCGCAGCGTAACGGCGACTGTCTACAGAAGCGTAGCTGCGCTGTGCTGTAAGATAAGTGTCATCTCTTTTTAATTTGTACACTATCACTCTCTTTTGTTCATTCGCCATTTAAACATTATTTACTAAGTAAATATTTTCGTGTGAAATGTGATACAGTTGGCTTTATTTTTGTTTACTATTACTATTAGTGATGATGCACTCCTAAATACGAGTTAAAAAACACACTTTGGAAATTATTTTTTTCAAAGCGATTCACAACCAACTGTCACAACTCCAGATGAACACTAACGTCAAAATAAGTGAGATTACCCCCCAGAGGACGGCATGGCGTTAATACAGGCCATACAGTCATACAAATAAATACCTACCCGTCCCTCGGAGGTTACTCATCTCACGGTAGAAGCATTTCGGCGATTTGATACAAACTGACTTTGCGATTCATGCGCCGCCCACGGCGCACAACGCACATGCTTTAAGCTTGTCGAAAAAATATACTAACATAACATATGCTCACAAAACGCCTCGGTCGCCGAGTGGTAACTCTGACACGATAACCGGCGGTCCCGAGTTCAATTGCCAGGTTGGGAAAAGTGTGTTACGGATTTTTCGATGTAAAGCCCAGGTAACCGTGTCACGTAGCGGTGTAAGGATACTACCACCCCCTCTCTACCCCTGGGTGTCATAAAAGGCGACTAACCTTTTGACATCCGCCTGACATATTCTCATACCATGCGGTAAAACGCGTTTTACCGGTGGCACATTATTCGCGGTAAACCGCGTTTTACTGCGTTTTACTGCGTGGCATGAGAATATGTCAGGCGGATGTCAAGAGACTAATGGACCAAAGACTACAATAAATCTATTAACATAGGGCGGCGATGGACTCACCACCTGTCACGCTGAGCACATGTGCAGTCGCTATTTGGTAAAATCTGGACTATAGCAGAGGACTGCTTTTGCTGTCCTCATTGCCTAGGCTCTGACTAACCTTTCGGGGATAATATTCGTGATTATATGTATGTATGTTTAGCCCAGGTTTGTGATCACCAACCCATACATACTTTTACTAGAAAATAAAAAATTAGATCACTTAGGCTCCAAAGCATTAAGCCCAAAAAGAAAAAACAAAGTGAGAGAATAAAACTTAGTACCTATATATAATTAGACAGTAAGAATAGGAATTTTAAGAATAATCAAGAAATGTATTAGAAATAAGTAAATTTTGTAACTATATTAATTAGACATAAACGATAAAGAGATTTCTTGGACAAAATTTAGAAACGGGGGCTGCACATAGTAGCGCGGCATATTTTGAAGCTACGCCTCCGTAGACAGGCGGCTTGCTCCGTCTACGATGCAACGAGGGTATAAATTAGGCAGTCCATTCGGCTGATATCACTCGGCGTGCGAACATTGGTATTGAGGGTCGGTACGAACAAACAATTTTACTGCTAACGTAAAGTACAAAAAGTAAAGAAAAGTATAGTATAGCTTATGAACAGTCCCACTGCTAGGCAAAGCCAAAGGTTTCCCAACATTGATTTGTTATTTCGCTGCTGTACGTGTCCCGACTCCATTACTCTACGAAGGCAGAGGAGATCGTAGAGTTTATACGGATCAAGACCAAATTCACTCTAAGGGTCGAACAGTTGCAGTCCCGCCACAATGTGAATTTTGATTCATTTGTGGTGAGAGTACCGAGCGTCCATCTATCGGCCTTTATAAAAGAGGAGTTTTGGCCGAAGGGTGTCCTGTTCCGGCGGTTCCGTGGTCGGCTACCGGACACTGCACTGCGTCACACGTCGACGTGTTTACGTGTAAAATAGTGATAAGGTTTTATATTGTATGTATGTTAGTCTGTAAGGTATTTATCTATGGGCCTGCGTTGCCTGAATACAAATAAATAAATAAAAAAAATATATATTTTGAACTTGAATTTTTAGCTGATCTCGTAAGGCAGTTCTTAAAACTCACAAACCCGCATTGAGGCAGCGTGGGTAAGACGGTTATATATACATACATATAATCACGGCTATTATCCCCGAAGGGTTAGTCAGAGACTAGGCAATGAGGACAGCAAAAGCAGTCCTCTACCTAGTTCACTTTTCAGCAAATAGCGACTGCACATGTGCTCAGCGTGACAGGTGGTGAGCCCATCGCCGCTCTATGCTGTTGGGTGTATGTGCAGCCTTTAGTCCGTTAGTTGCCTTTTACGACACCCAAGGGAAGAGAGGGGATAGTATTCTTTTACCGCTACGCTACGGTTAATTAAAATACGGTTATAGGCTGATGTAAAACCTTTATAAAGTAAATTCATTTAAAATTTCAGCTATGGCTTATAACCACTGGTACCTACATAGATAGCCAGTTCGTCAGTCATCCCTAACAAAAACGTAATAGGTATGGTAACAAATTGCCTACACTTCTGTGTGAGCACTCGATTTTCTTAAGAGGGTGCCGCGCGATCGCAAAACCTGACATAAGTCTCATAATGAACTTAAAAGCAAAATTAACCATCATCATCAATATTTAAAATTAAAACTATTCTGCTTTGAAGTTTCAGACCTAGTAATTTGATTAGAACAATGTTTTTATTCTGCGAAATGTACAAAACCCTCACGCGCTTGTGTTAGAAATTAAAATTTACTTTTTTAAGATGGGGACGACCTGCGAAATATCAATACAAATATTTTCATGTAAGAATTGTTGTTTCATGCGTAAAATTATGAAAGTTGTCGAAAAAAAATGTTTTTAGGAGTCATTCGATTTATGTATTGTTTGTTATCGTTTAAAGAACTTGTTTCAAATTTCAACAAGACCACGACCATGTGCAATGATTAGGCTAACTTACGTAAGTTCTTTTAATGTATTTAACTAATTCAGCGCATAGTACAAGTAACATAAAAATACGTAAGTTTTCACAATTTCGTGCAGGATCCCCTTAAGAATTCCGTATAGGCCATTGATGTAATAAAACTCATATTAATGTTATTTACTAAGAAGCACTAAAATTAACTGATGTTGAGAGTAACCCCCCCCCCCCCTCCTGTCATAAACGCGTCAAATGTCCTCCCTTGTACAGTCAACGTCAGATGTAAGTGAACAGTTTTTCTAAAATTTGACAATCACATTATGTGTGGTGGAGGCTAATTACTAGAATACTACCGACCCATCCATTCTTTTAGGTGTCGTAAAAGGCGACTAACAGACTAAAGATTACCTATAGATTTATCAGCAAAAATCGGCTCATCATCTGGCACGCTGAGCACATGTGCATTTGTTGATTTAGAAGCCGCTATACTATATGATTTAAAAAAACACTAATCCGGGCAATAAGTCGCTTCGCTTGAGTTTCACGATCATGATACGGACAGACACCTTACCCACTGAACTCCTCTATCAAAATATGATGTGTCTAGTAATCTACGTGGAATCCCTAGCTGTCATGTTGTCAGAAGATGAATTATTTGTCTGTCTTTAAGTTGTCAGGTGGCTACAGGGCCTAAGCACATCTGTCGGCTCAGCTTGATGCTTAAGAAGGCCAGGCTGTCTAGAGGCATCATGGAAAAGTGCACAAAAGTGGACTGGACATTAAAAGTCTTAAGGGACCTCTCTTATTGGAGTTCAAGATCTATGTAAGTACCTATTGTTAAATTCTTTGTTTGTTTTGTAGAAAATACAAAAGTACATACATAATCATTTTAATTTTAGATAAAGTACATGACCCCTCTCTTTTTTTCCAAACATTTTTTATTAATTTTCTTATTAATCATTTACAATTTGATTGAAATGGTTTAATGATTAATGTAATAACATTGGTTTCAAAATAAGTATGTCAAAAAATAAAGCAATTTCGTCAAAAAACAATAACAGATAAAAAAACAATAAAATTGATACTTAAGAAAGTTTGTAAAAATATTATATAATTAATTGGTGCGAGACTCGTAACATTCTGCGTGTAAACAAGGAATAGCGCAATTTCCAGTTCAATTTGCACGTTTGTTTAATTAATTAACATCAAATGCTATTAAAATAAATAAAATAAAATAGACATCATTTATTTCGGGCATTGCCCATAAAGTGTTAATAACCAAACTTTCATATTAATATTGTGAATATATTTTAATTTGATCACTTATACTTGATAAAATTGCTTGGCTCTGCGAACATTGCCTAAATTGCAAGATCGACATCTGAACGCGCAAGCCATTTATATTTACTTAGTAAAACGCCATGCCATGCCATGCTCTTAAGATTAGGTATCCCGGACTCGCACCGAGTAAAATCTCAAGAGTATGTAGGAACGAAGTTGTCCTTCGAGCCATTTTTGTCTAAAAAGCAGGGACTGAATAACCCAAAAATTAAGGTACCTTTATATAGCGGTATGGCGTCATACCGAAAAATAGCGGTTACCGGAATATTCCGATATCCAAATTTATATCGGTACCGTAATTTTGAGTTTTTAAATAATAAAGGTTTATTTCGGTATGAAAGAGACGGCTAACAACCGTTTCAAGCATAAGCAACTACTGGCTTTCTTATAAAGCTTTAGTTTGGATTGTTCTCGTTGTCAAAACACGTGCGCCGCGCATAGGTTTGAATTTTTTACTAAAAGACAGGATATACCCACAAAATATTCTTTTCGGCCAAAAACACAAACAAGATTAATTTTGTCAACCTCTAAACTTCACTTACACTCTAAAAGTCCGTTAGTTATGTGTGTGAAAATATATAATAAATTACCTACTTCTTTAAAAAATATACCCACATAAAAATAATTCTTTAAAAAAACTGAAAGACCTACTTATTGCAAAATGCTACTACACGCTGGAAGATACCTAAAAGATCGCCTATAAAAATATAATAATGTATAATAATAAAATAATTATTGATAATTAAATAAAATAATATGTGGATAATATTTTGTATATGTATATATATGTATGTAAATATATGTGCATATGTGTGTGTGTATATATATATATAGAACAATACCTGTACCAGATTGGATGCAATTTTATTCCTATGTACAATAAGTCCTACTCTCGCCTTACGTAATTATATTTATTTAAGTAGAATCACAGAATAATATTGTAGAACAATGCAACTGCCGTGCACACGGACTTTTAAAAGTACGCTTGTCGGTAGGTATATTAACGCCAACTCAAGCTAGTGTCTGCTAATAAGCGGACGGACTTTTACTTAACCCTTAACCGATTCATTGCGTATCCCTCTTTTAATGACTTTTGTGCATGGCGGCTAACAAATATTCTGTGACGCCTCCGTGCGTCAGCCGCCACCCATTAAAGTGACGCGCTTGCGCGTCTTCAGCCATAAGTGAACATATTTTGCTTTTTGTTATGATTTTGGCTGGTTTACACGTGATTGCATTCAGTCGGAATCGGATGTTAAACGTAAAGGGTTTGCTAATTCGTTTAGTGTATTGTAAAGTGACTTATCTACGCGATTTTGCTGGAATGGCTGCTAAGTGATTTATTTGGATCAGTGGTTGTAAACCTTTTGTGTATTTTTAGTAGAAGTTTACAAAAGGGTGTGAAAGGAGTACCTTTATTTAGGTTCTATACCGTAGTGTTGCAATGCAGCCACAAAATATAAAAAATAAAAAAATAAAAAATACGCATGAGTAGGTGTCGGAACTCTTGTTCTCATTGTTAATGAGCAATGTAGTCCAATGAAATGGAAAATGGGTCGGGTGGTTCAACTTCATATTGAATAATCGCTTGAATTTGCGAATAATCGAACTTACTTATAAAATCAGTTTTCAATCTAGCCGTTTTTAGTAGTAGATTGATACACAAGTTGCTAAAATGACATATAAAACGAGGTATTTTAACTCCCGAGCTTAATTCGATTGCAAGAAAATAAAATAATCCAATACAATATTTAAAATAAATAATGTACAGCCACTCAGGGCTTGTTTATTCAGTTAATTTTCAAACCTAGTCAGCAGCCAGTTCATAGGAACCGTTTTATGAAGGTTTTTTTCTTTTAAACAAGGAGAAATCCTATTTTCGGATACACAGCGGGCCTGAGGAAGCCCGCTGGTTATGTGGCGACTCTCCCCCCAACGCCCGGTTCCCTGTCCAGGTCCGAAGGCCTCGACAGGGAATCGGGTGAAGAGGGGCCTTACCCACTAAAACTCCTTACACCATCCCATCACTTTTTTTTTTTTTTATGGGTTGGTTTGTAACTTAGGGCTTCATTAGAAGGCAAATATTTCCTTTTGTGTGTTAATTTGGGAGTATGGGTATTTCCCCGCATGGGATAAGCGTAGGCTATTAAAGGATGTTGGGTAATTTTGGGATAAAGGGTTTTGAGGATCAATTTGGATTAGGGTTCGTTTAAGGATATTGGGAATTATTTAGGGAAGTAAGGGAAAGCAGAAATTTAGCATCTATTATTTATTGCCAAAATTTTTGAGGTGGACTTTAGAGTCCTATATTTAAATTTAAGTGGACTTAAGGTCCACTTCTAGTCGATTGCGGGTCGCAAATAGTTAGGAAAGAAAGATTTTAGAGGTAGAAGGGAAAGAAGAAGTAAGGATAAAGAATAAGGAAGGAATTTTTAGGGTTTTATGGGATTATTTTTGTTTATAAGCTTTATTTGCGTTAGTTTTTAGTCTTTAATTTAGGCTTAAATTTATTTATTAAGTCTTAATTCCGTATTATTATTTTAATTTAGTTTTATTTAATATTATTTATTGAAGAATGAATTTAATTTTTTTACGTTTTTTACAGAGTTTTGAGAGATTTATAATTTATTTATGTAATAGTTTTTATATAAAAAGGCTAGGCATTATACTTACAAATTTTCTGCCAATTTATTTTAGGTTTGTTTATGTGTATTATTTGGTCAAAGTATTTTATTTTAGACTAGGTAAAAATTTTATTAAAAGTTTTAGGTTTGTTTTAGAAATTTTTAGTGTTTTACTTTGGGCCTTTAAGTGTAGATTTTATTGTGTGTTATTATTTAGGAACAATCTGTGATAAATTTATTTAAAGGTGTTAAAGTTAATTTTTTTTTTAAGATTTTATTATGAATATTAGGGTTTTAATTTTTAGTGTAGATTATTTTAATGTTATTTTAGTTATTCAATTTAGGTAATTTTAGTTTATAATAAGTTTTGATTTCAAAATATGTTCAATTTCCATAGTCTGTTTGGTTCTGCAAGCGCAGAACCATGGATTTGATTCGGGGGCACTCTTTTCCATTCGTGGCATTATGGCTGGAGTCCACTTTAGTGCCCATGCGCAGGTTGTGTGCGGTACAGTTATAACATTTGGGTCTGTCCAGTTTGTTTGGGCACTCGGTGATCTGATGTCCTGGACTAGCACAGTGGGCACATGGTTTTTTCTCCGCCTTGCACTTGGACTTTGTGTGCCCGTATTGCAGGCACTGGTGGCACTGCACAAAGCGGCTGAAGTCCTCAACGTGGACCCTGCTATGGTCCACGTTGAGCCTCCCGAGAGCGAGGATGGTCTTACGCATCGCGGGAGTGACCTCCACAACCGCATTGTACAGTGCGGGGTTTCTGTTTGAAGTCAGAAAGCAGATGCGAGAGATGGCCACGTCATTTTGGGTCACAGCGACCTCCACCAATTCCTCGCGGGGGATGTCTTTCGAGACTCCCTTCAGGATTAGAAGTGGTGGTCGCTGCTTCGCCGGTTCGGCGACGAAGTTAGGGCTCTCGTGGTGACGGGCAATTGTCTCATCGCACTGCTCTCTGCGTTCAAACTCGACCCTTAGTTTTGAGTGCGTGGTCGGCAGAATTTTGATGGGGGCATATTTGTGCCTCCGGAATGATATCTCTTTCTTCCACATGGACATCACTTCCGGAGGCTTGAGGGAGGCGTCAAATGGGCTGACAATAATTGCGGGGTAGGTTTCGGGAGTGGGGGGCAACCAATTGCTCCAAAAACCACCACCACTTATGCAAGCGTTACTGCTGGCATCCCATCACTTGTCGTCAGGGTGGTTCGGGACCACGGACAGCAGACTCCGAATTCCACCCTACGACGGCCCGCCAGTGGGGAGGACGCCCGGGATAGTTTGGGCGCCCTGCAGATTCCCATGAGTTTCATGCAATGCGGCTATGGGGTCTCCCACCCCACAGTCACGCAAGCCTCACTGCGGTGGAAGGAGGTGGGCAAAATGCCGCCTTCTCCTACCGACTCGCCTGCGTCGGATCGGGTCCGCATGGAGTTGCTCCTCGCGGACCCTCTCCGCGGCCTCCTTCTGTGAAACAACCGCTTCACTGATCAAGGCCATGGCCCTCCATGATCTGTCGCTGTCTAGCATGGCTTTTACCACGCTAGGCAGCGAGAGTGTCTCCCCCAACGACCGACATCAGACTGTGGCGCTGCGCAGCCCACGACCCGCACTCCTCAAGGGTGTGCGTTTCTGTGTCCTGCGCAGCTCCACAGCTGTGGCATTCTGACGTCGACTCCCCTCGGTGCAGGTAGTATCCAAAGCATCCATGCCCAGACAGCATCTGCTCCAAGTGGAAAGATAGAGTCCCATGTCGCCGCTGTAGCCATCTCCCCAATTCTGGTTGGATGGCTCGGCACAACCGGGAGCCGTAAGTCGATGACCGCAAATCATCGGCCCATTTGGCCAGCAGCTCTTGGTCAGCCAAATCTCGAGCCTGTTTAAGCTCTTCTTAAGTATGGTTCTACCCTGTTCTTTAGCCTCTGCCCGCTGTCGGTACAGTTCCGCCTGCTTCACTGCCTCCAACCCCCATGGCGGGATGCCAGCCAGCGCACAAGCTGCAGCATGAGACACTGTCCTGTACCCTCTGATGGCCCTCAACGCTATTATCCGCTGTGCGGCACGAAGATGTTGTTTGTTGGTAGCGTTGAGGGCAGTCGCCCATATAGGGGCCCCATAAAGGGCCATCGAGCCCACTACTCTAGCATAAAGCCGGCGAGTCAAAGCGTCCGGCCCACCAACATTCGGCATATTGCGTCCCAAAGCGGATGCCGCACTGACGAGAAGAGGGGAGAGTTTGCGAAAGTGCTCCTCGAAGCGCCAACGCCCGTCCAGAATGAGACCCAGATACTTCATCCGGACCCTAACCCGGATCCTATGCTCGTCTATATCTAGGTGGGTTCCAGGCGGCGGTCCTTGACGAGGCCCATGGAAAAGAAGAGCCTCAGTTTTACCGATCGCTACCTCGAGCCCCAACATATGGATTCTGTCCACCACCAGAGATGTTATGACGGTGACCAGTCTCCCTGCCTCTGCGCAATTTCCGCCCCGGGCCGTGATCAGACTATCATCTGCATAACAGATTACATCGGCCCGTGGGCCTACCCAAACATTAAAAAAAACCTGTTTCTAAAAAAACAATAAAATGGGTTTTGAATCAATTAAACGGTTTATAGAGGTTTTTTCTTCTTTTTTAAGTACCTAAACACACCGGGACAACGCGAGCGCGCGAGTGGCAAAGCGAATAGCGACCTTCCATACGTAGACATGAATTCTATTTGCCTGAAATACCGCTCTCCTAAAGTGAGCGCGCGAGTTTTAAATCGACTTGCGAGCTAATGTCTACACACGGAAGGTCGCCATTAGCCTAATCCAGCCAGCAGTAGGTACATTTCGCAGCTTTGGATTAAACTGGTTTATTTAGGTTTTTGAAGCCCTCTCATTTACATTGGAAGCGGTTTTTGTAAAAACCTTATTCAATAACCGGGATTTTTTAAACCGGTTCGAAGCCCTATCGTCACTAATTCAATTTATAATTAGAAAATATTAATAAAGGAAAGATGGCGAGCCAGTTTAAACCTTTACATCGTTGTTCCATAATAAGTCTTAACGCGTCAAAAACGTATGCCGCATAATCGCGTTTATCGTCCGGCATAGAAAATCGCGTAGCGAATTATTTATTACATCAAGCAAATCCTCAATATAATGAAAGTTCTGCTAATTAGCACTCCCTAAAAAGTAATTCTACAAAGTTTCAGTGGAATTTTCTTTATGACGCTATGTGGCGTCATACGCCATACACAAAAGAAGTAAAATTAGGGAACAAAAAGTTTGCAACCACTGAAGTTTTTTAACTGGCGCTATCTCCTAAAACGTTCAATACAGGCATAATCTACGTGTCAAATAATATAAGTTCTGTTAATTAGAACTCTCTAAATAGTCATTCTATAGAATTTCAGAGGAATTATTTATGACGCCATTTGGCGTCAAACACCATACGTAAAAGATATCAATGAAGCTCCATGGCGTCATACGCAATGAATCGGTATGCATGGCAAATGGCAACACGTAATGATGGACTTATTATACTAGTGCAGTAAGTTGGTTTTCACAGACGAGTAGACTAATGTAAGGCTTACTATTGACATGAGTTTGTAAATACCAATTTCCGCACTAGTGTAAAAAGATGTTTACACGCGCACATTTTTTACACATTTTTGCGCGCGACACGCAACAAAAACAGGTTTTTACTTGTCGCCTCGCAAGCAAAAGCAAGTCTCACCCCTCACCCTGCGCCCCGCAACTGTCAATGCAACGTTTTTCGGTACCGATATCGCATAAAGGTTAAATAACGGTAAAGCCTTACCTTTATTTTATTAAGGTACACTTATTTTTTACCGGTAACGTAACCTTATACCGTAACCGCTTTCAGTCCCTGCTAAAAAGAAGCCAAACGAGCAGGCGGGTCATCTGAGTAAGTAATCAACGCCGCCGCATCCGCAATCGGGGTGCATAACCAGAGGAGTCGCAAAACTCGCAAATGCGTTGCCGAGCATGAGGATGGAGTAAGTTGTGAAAGGGGGAGGGGGAAAGGTGGGCCTGCTTGCACCACGACGCTCCTACTGCGGCGGACCGAACGTGACGACAACCCTCACCACCTGACTAGAAAATCGTCCCAGTTGTTCCGTCGTAAGAAGTGATGTTTCCAGGAACTTACTCCACTATCCGGCCAGTTAAAGGCAGAAGAACAGACCAGCAATCTACTTCTAGCGCCAGTGAAGAAGATGAATCCCTCCTGATGTAGGTTACCATGGTAACCCTTGACTCGATATCATATATGTTTCAATTCCAGCAATCTCTGCACAACTCACACAAGATGCTACACCAGTTTATGGGGTGACGTCAAATGTTATTGGCCCTCACTTTTAATGACGGGCGAGGGTTTAATAGTGCCATTACGTCAGGGGTGCTACTTACCCGCTGTCTCGAGGGGAAGTCAACATATTTGATTGAACATCAGCCAACAAACAGTAAAGCCAGGAAGGCGAGATACGGTATGTCAAGTAGCTTGTCAGTATCTCGAGAGAAAGCTACATTTTTAAACAGTAGATGGATCATGTAAAATATAGATGGCTCACATACTTTCCCATTGCTGGGCAAAGAGCTCCATCATTGAAAAGGATAAGTATTATAGTATTTTAAATTTTGTCACTCATCTGGTGAGGTAGTATTGAAAAAGTTGCAACAACATGCAAGATCGCAACCTAAAAAAAAAAGTAAAACAACACCCAAGTTTTTTCCTTCTTTAGAACTCTCTTTTACCCATTTCTGTAAACCTCAGTATTCTTGACATGGACATCGGCCAGTAACTCAATCCGAAATACTACATCGAGAGTGTTATTTTAACTGCCTCCCGTAAGTTGGGTATTCTCAATAAGGTGAGGCGGTTTTTCACTCTCGAGCAGCGCTGTTTGCTGTACAAGACTCAGGTGCGATCGAGTATGGAGTATCGTTAAATTATTATGTATCTTCTTTACTTCATAAAAATGTAGGAAGACCACACATTCTAATTACTTTGGTGACCTAATTAAAAATACAAAATAAAATTTATAAAAAGAAAACATGTAACTAACGTGCGTTACCTCGCGGATCAATTTCTTCCGTGGTAGCGTCTGGCACTGATTTGTCTGACTACAAATATAAATTTTCTTGTCCTACAAGGTAGGTTAATATAATTGTAACTAAGACGAACGACGAAAGATAAATCAGTGCCAGACGCTACCACGGAAAAAAATTATCCGCGCAAAGGTCGCGCACGAACTTGTCGGGCTATATTATTATTATTGCAATGGCCATCAATTACTTAGTCGGAATCAGTAGGTCCTGGTCACCGGAAAATACAAATACAAATACAAAATACAAATCATTTATTTGCCAGATTACAGGTAAAGTACAATATAATTGTGATCTTAAGATTAACATTTGTTTCACTGTAGTCAGCCTGCGTGCAGACGTGCAAAATGTTAATATAAGTGATTAAAATTATAAAAAATGTAATAGTAAGATTGAAATTAAATATTAAAATTCAGAATAAAATTTACAATCAAATAAAATCAAGTATGTCCAATTTTAAAATCCAGAAATTCCTTAACACTATAAAAACAATTTGAGATGCGCCATTCAGTCAATTTTCTTTTACAACTATTTTTCGACTGCTCTTTTATTTCATTTGGAATTTTATTATAAATGATTATGCACATATTAAAAATATTTTTCTTATATATATCTTTATGACAAGGTGGTTGAAACAATAAATTTTTAAACTTAGCTCTCTTCTGCCTTGTGATAACGTCGCATCGTTTTTTAAAATACTCTGAATTATTTGCCACAAAAAGACAAATATCCCTTACGTACAGACATGGCAGAGGCAGAATATTACATTTTTTAAATAGTGGCTTACATGAGTCTAAATACCAGGCCTTGTTTATCGCTCTAATACACCTTTTATGCAGTTTTAATACTTGATCGGATTCGACGGAGTTTCCCCAAATAATAAGCCCATAACTGAGGACTGATGAGACATAACCATGGTATGCTGTCAAAGCAGCGTCCACAGAAACTGTCTGTCGTAGTTTCCTAATAGCAAATACAAAACGATCAAGTTTCTTAAAAGTCCTATCGACGTGAGCCTTCCAGTTTAGATGTCTGTCCAAGCATATTCCTAAATACTCAATGGTGTCAGCTTCGGTAACTTTTTCATTATTATGTTTTATGTCAAGTGATAATAGATTAGTATTATAAGAATTAAATTGAATTAGATTTGTTTTATTTAAATTTAAAGTTAGATTATGCCTTTCCATCCACTCAGAAATATTTGTCAGTGCTTTGTTTACGACGGATTGTGCATTTTTCTTGTCGCTACATTTAATAACCACCGTCGCGTCATCAGCAAACAGTAAACATCTGTGCGGTGTCGCCTCTGGTAGACTATTGATGTAAAGGAGAAAAAGCAGCGGGCCAAGGATGCTACCTTGCGGAACTCCAGTATTATTTACGACCACTTTAGATAGAAAATGTTGCTTTTGAAAGCCGCGTCCTGTTATATAACGACTCTTGTTACTTCTGTGCATTGCTTTCTATCACGCAAATAACTAGTGATCCATTGAAGTGCCCTACCCCGAATACCACAAAAATCCAATTTATGAATAAGTTTTAAATGATTTACGTAATCGAAAGCCTTGCTCATATCTAGGAATAGAGTGATTACCGGAGTGCTATCGTTAATGCTCTAAGTGACTAATTTAATTAAATTACGAGTATAACACGCCTTAGCAGTTGAACTCCCCTTACGAAACCCAAATTGATCATCGTGTAATATGCGATGCTTACACAAAAAACTATTTTCCAAAACTTTGGACAAAATGGGAACCAAGGTAATGGGCCGGTTATTATTGATGTCTTGTTTATCACCCTTTTTAAAAAGAGGCTTCACAATTGACATCTTTAGTTGCTCAGGAAAGGCTCCTTCAACAAATGACAGGTTAACAATATGTGCAAGCGGAATACAGATCCAAGCAGCACTGCATTTCAGAACTCTTGTTGCAATGCCATCATACCCACTAGCCCAGCTATTGCTAAGTGACATGATGTTCCCGCCAAAGCCGGGACGGCCATTCAAACCATACCGCCATCTGTAAGGCGGTTGACTCCGCGGTTGTTGACGACCGCGTCCGCCTATCTGCCGCGGCGCCACCGCTGCGCGACTCGCGGCCGCGCGTGTCGTGAGCCGACCGCGCCACTCGTCTGTCTGCTAGCTACCGCGAGACGCCCACAAAATACGCGCGCTGGTATCTGCCCTTATTTATAGTGACTCCTGAACCTAATGTGAAGAGACCGCCTAAATGCCTATTGTGTAGTGTAGTGACTGTGCGCCAGGAAACCAACCTACATCGCCGCCCGTGGTCAGCTCGTCCCCCGGTTCCTGTGACTCATCATCCCTGTAAGTACTTCACTATCCATACCTACCCAGCCCACAACCTTTATTTCGTCGCTGTTACTGCGAACGCCTTTCGCCGTAACATTTTGGTCCTTCGAGCCGGTAATATTAAATACCGGCGACCTTCCCGTAATCGGAACCTAGCTTTATTTAAATTTTCAATTTAAATACAGTCCGCTAAAGATAATTGTTTCCGCCCGTATTCTTATTCTATGTCTGAATCTTATATCTAATTCGTGCCATCACTTCTAAATTCATTTGTTCACATAACTTTACCCTGTCCCAATAAAAATTTCGTCAGGTAGTTGTGAATCGTTTGTGAGGATTGCGGCTACGCTGTATACAAGATTATTCTAACGCAATTATTTCTGCATGTTGTTTTGATATTGATCTCGTGTATGCATCCGATTGTCTGATCACAGATCTATGTGTAGGGACCTATACGATCGTTGTCTAATGATATATTGTTCGGTAACTTAGTAGTTAAATTATTACGTTACGTAGGGTATTATAACGAGAGAAGGTTTCCCGTTTTATTACGTTGCATGGGGTATTATGACGAGAGATGATTTCCCGTTTTATTTTTTAATGAATTTTTTATGTTCGTGTCGTGTTAAATCGGCTCAGATCTCGTGCATGCTCAACACGCGTGCCAAGTAGCGTGCTTTATTTTTTCGCTCGTGTTAATTTTATATTTTTCTTTTGTTTTTAACCCCTCAGGCCCCAAGCGGTCGCATGAGACCGCACCTAAAAATCGCGCCATTCCGTCAAACCCCAAGCGGTCGCATGAGACCGCGGTCTCCACTTAACATTGTTTCGTGTTTTCACAGACTTACAGACTACTTGTGTATGAACATGTTCGATTATTTCGGTTCTCTGGTAAATTTTACGTATCGAGATAGCAACACATCGCGTAGTCTATGCTCGATTCTGTCATTTTCGACGTTGACAGTTGCGCCAATTTCTGTGACAGAGTTAATCAGTGGCTGTGAATAAAGTGATATTTCTATTGGATTTATTGAATGTAAGTATTGTTTCTTATTAGAAAATGATTATTGAGACTATAATGATCCTATTGAGATAATAAGTTGTAAGAAATACATCGTTATAACTACTAAATAAAACACGTTGAAACCGGTGAAACCCGATAGCTTTTTTCTAATTTCCGAGTGAATTGTTACAATGTTTGTTGGCAAATACTACAAGAACATTATAAAAAGTAATTTGAAACACGTTTACACAATAAATAACAACGTATTTATACAGTTTTACTACAATGAAAATTGTATACTTGACATTGCACGAATGTACGCACAATTACGTTGCATCAGCGCGAGCCATATTGGTCTTTATTTGTATGGGGCTAAGTAGATAGTTTGCCGCTAGCCGATACCGAAAACACAATTTTCTGTCGTATTGCCTAGGGAGACGCTATGATCGGTAGCGCGTCGGCAGTTTTACGATAAAATTTGTTTTTATCGATAGTGTAATGGTAAATTGTAATGATTTCATATTTACTCTTACATGATAACTTTATTATTTATAAACGGTTTTTAGCATGTTTGTTGTTGTTTTTGTTGAATGTTGTTGATGTTGGGTCAAATTGAGATCTATGACACACTCATCAAAACTGTATATTGGTCAAGCGATGCTAAACTCTTATTTTTACTGTCTACTCGTCAAGTCCTTATTTCTGCGTACTCGTCAAAACTGGATGTTGGGTTTTTTAGCATGTTTGTTGTTGTTTTTGTTGAATGTTGTTGATGTTGGGTCAAATTGAGATCTATGACACACTCATCTAAACTGTATATTGGTCAAACAATGCCAAACTCTTATTTTTACTGTCTACATGTAAAGTCCTTATTTCTGCGTACTCGTCAAAACTGGATGTTGGTCTAACTTTTAGAATAGTCGATTAGAGATGAAATATTTCAAGAAATAAAACAATAATATTAGCATAATGTGTGTATTAAAACAAAATAACACTTCTTGTCTACTCGTCAAGTTTTTATTTCTGCATACTCGCTGAAATTGCTTATTGGTCTAATTTTTGGAATAGTCGATTAGAGTTGAAATATTTCAATAAATAAAACTATAGCATTAGCTTAATTTATTCTATGTGGCCAGTTTTAAGTAAAAAACGAGGGAATTTAAAGCAAAGAGGTTTTAACTCTAATCGACGATTCCATAAGTTAGACCAATATGCAGTTTTGACGAGTACGCAGAAATAAGATTTTGACGAGTAGACAGTAAAAATGAGAGTTTGGCATCGCTTGACCAATATGCAGTTTTGACGAGTGTGTCGTAGATCCAATGGATTTACTGGCCACATAGAATAAAAAAAAGATAATACTATAGTTTTATTTATTGCAAAGTGTGTTGTAGAACCAAGTTAAGTACTTAAAATTTTGCCTAATGGACCTGACCTGACCGATTAATTTGAAATTTGGTACACACCTTTAGTTCTGATGACAATACAATTATGTATATTCAGTATCATTGTAAATCCAAAATGGCCGCCTCCACAAAATTGTGGATTACATTTTTTTGTTTAACCACGTCAATATGGGTATCAAATGAAAGGGCTTGAATAGTAGTATACAGTACATTATATAAAAAAGAAACTTAAAATGGCCGCCTTCACAAAATTGTGGATTATATTTTTAACCTCAATATGGGTACCAACTGAAAAGGCTTGACTAGTAGTATGCAGTACATTATAGAAGAAAAAAAACTTAAAATGGCCGCCTCCACAAAATTGTACATTACATTTTTTTGTTTAACTACCTCAATATGGGTATCAAATGAAAGAGCTTGACTAGTAGTACAGTATATTATAGAAAAAAAAATATTTATAAATAAAAAGGGTATAAAATAATTAAAAATTAATTAAAAATATAAACGATTTTAGACCTAATTTTTAATTATTTAGTAGTTTCATTTAAGTACTATAACGATGGTAGTTGTCTCTTTTTTGTTGTAGGTATAGCATGTCAAATAATTAAAAATTAATTAAAAATATAATCGTTTTTACAATTAATTTTTAATTATTTAGTAGCTTTATATGTACGATAGTTGTATCTTTTTTGTTTATAGCATGTCAAATTGGCGAGTCAATGAGGAGCCGCCTGAAGACTTCCTCCAGCTTTTATATGATGATGAGGATAGCAATGAGAGAGAGAGAGAGAGTGACTTCGAATCCAAACTGTGGCTCCACGCTACTTTTCTCTCACGTCCCCAGCGCGCAGTCCCGAGTGGTTGCCGGTAATGGTAATGCATTCATTCATTATTGTGTAAAGTATACAGTATTGTTATATTGGGTTGTAAAGCCGGGTCTCCTGCGACACTGTTTTGTGTTTTCTAACACCTAACATCAAATATCTAACAAAATATGTACGTAGGCCACGCCTATATTTGTTAGATGTTTGATGTTAGGAGTTAGAAAACACAAAACAGTGTCGCAGGAGACCCGCCTTTATGATAATAATTTAATTCACATTTGTTTTGTATGTTTTAGGTATCTTTAGAAGCAGAAGAAGCGCCTCCAGACCTTGACAGGTCCCGGTCGCCTATTTATTTCAATGATTCGTCTTCGTCGGACAAGTAAGTTACATTTCTGCTGATATTCTTTACTAGCGGTCGCTCGCGGTTTCACCAGCGTGGTTCCCGTTCCCGTGGGAATATCGGAATAAAAAGTATCCTATGTGTTAATCCAGGTTATAAACAATCCGTTTGCCGAATTTTATCCAAATCCATTCAGTAGTTTTTACGTGAAAGAGTAACAAACATACACACTCACTCTCACAAACTTTCGCCTTTATAATATTAGTGTAATTTAATGTAATGTAATAGTGTAATAATAATTTAATTCACATTTGTTTTGTATGGTTTTAGGTATCTTTAGAAGAAGAAGAAGCGCCTCCAGACCTCGACAGGTTCCGGTCGCCTATTTATTTCAATGATTCGTCTTCGTCGGACAAGTAAGTTAAATTGCTGCTGATATTATTTACTAGCGGTCGCTCGCGGTTTCACCCGCGTGGTTCTCGTTTCCGTGGGAATATCGAGATAAAAGTATCCTATTTGTTAATCCAGGTTATAAACAATCCGTATGCCGAATTTTATCCAAATCCATTCAGTAGTTTTTACGTGAAAGAGTAACAAACATACACACTCACAAACTTTCGCCTTTATAATATTAGTGTAAATTAATGTAATGTAATAGTGTAATAATAATTTAATTCACATTTGTTTTGTATGTTTTAGGTATCTTTAGAAGAAGAAGAAGCGCCTCCAGACCTAGACAGGTTCCGGTCGCCTATTTATTTCAATGATTCGCCTTCGTCGGACAAGTAAGTTAAATTTCTGCTGATATTCTTTACTAGCGGTCGCTTGCGGTGTCAGTCGCGTGATTCCTGTTCCCGTGGGAATATCGGGATAAAAAGTATCCTATGTGTTAATCCATGTTATAAACAATCCGTTTGCCGAATTTTATCCAAATCCATTCAGTAGCTTTTACGTGAAAGAGTAACAAACATACACACTCACAAACTTTCGCCTTTATAATATTAGTGTGATAAATAAATAGGTATAAATATGTAATTTTCCTTATCTTTACAATATGATCGTATATTGAATAAATGTAATCGTCGTTATTTAATGCCCAGGCACAGGCCTTACCTTAGGCGAGGATTCACGGATGACTGACTTGTCAAACAATCATATTGTTTTGTAAATGTCGTTACTTCTTTATAAAGCTGTTTAATTTAACGGGTAATACTACAAGGCGCGTATCGCAGACGCGCGAGTACCTTAGGCGAGGATTTACGGATGACTAACTGGTCAAGCAATCATATTGTTTTGTAACTGTCGTTAACTTTTTTATAAAACTATTAATTGTATTACTTTTAAAAATAAAATTAAATATTGAATGATATTGTTTTTTTTAATTGAAAATAAAACAAAATATTGAATTATGTCGTATTTTTATTTACTCATACTAAGTAGCTTACAAAAATAACAACTTTCGATACTATCGATAAAATTACAAAAAGTAAAGGAACATCTCTAGTTGTTTTTATGTGTCGTCGCATCGAGTTTCAAGTGGTGATATTGTGTAATAACAATTAGCTCACTTGAAACTTTTTACATAATTAGATAGCAAAGGCCCCTGTTGTTTTGATATCGTTTGAGTATTCATTTATTTCTTGTTATCCAGCCCGCAACATTGTTTCCAAATTTTGAACGTGAAGTACCAATTCACTGTTTCATGATTTCACTTTATTTTGATACCTGATGGATAGGAAATATATTAGTTAGTACATTGTAGTTTACAGAACGACAAAATATGGTTTGATTGTAGAGTAATATGTTTTTTTGTAAAAGGGGGCATTTGTGACGTCATCCGTAATTCAAAAAAATTATGGCGCACCTGCTGTCATTATTTTTGACATATAATTTCCAAGACTGAGGGGTTAAATTTTGCCTTGGCAATCGGCTCATTCTTGTGCGTGCTCACCACAAGAGCATAGTACTTCTACACACGTTTGCCCACTTGTGGGACACAGACAGAGAACCTTTTAATTAAGTTTTTATTGTTCGTTTATTTTTTTTTATTTTTTTTGCGACCGACTCATTCTTCGCGCTAGTGTCCGCTACAGGTCCGCCCGACTGTGAGCGCCTTGCCCAGTAGTAGGCTACGGATAACGTAATTTTTTTTTATTTGTTTTGTTTTGTTTGTTTTTTGTTTTGCGGTCGGCTAATGTTACGTACGCGCGTTCAATAAACACAGACATACATTTACACATGCGTTTGCCCACCCGTGGGCCATATACAAGGCGTCCCAACTTAGTTTTGCTTTCTTTATTGTTGCGTTAATTTTAGCCCATTTGCCATTACCTTAGTAAACAAATACGTCCAGCCCAACTATAGAATATATACAGGGTGTTGTTCTTTTTACTGCCTTTAAATTTGTTTATTTTTTTATTTTCTTTTATTTTTTTTGTCTCCTTTTATTCATCGCGATGCCGACCAAGTCACAAGCCGCGATATTTAGGGAGGCCGCCAAAGCTTTACACCAGCTCCTAGAGGTGGGATCAAGGATCATTGCTGGCGACACCAAACATTCCATAACGGAATTTAACGTGCGTTTCGCACAGATACAGGGCATAAAGGACAAGCTGGACTCAGTATACTACAACATTCTCGACGAAGAGAACTTAGACGAGGGGGTTGAGAGGACATACACTGAGAACCACACAAAAGCCTCCGGGGCATACCTGGGGATACTTGTAGCTAGGGAGGAAATCTTACCCTCTTCCACGTCGTCCCCAACCCATAACGCTCAGCCCAGTCTCGGCATCAATACGCCTACAGCCGTCCTCCCCAAGATAGCGCTGCCCAGGTTCTGCTCAAAGGTGGAGGACTGGCCCTCCTTTATTGCACTGTTCAGGAGTTTGACTGACGACATGGCGACCTTGTCGGAAGCAGTCAAGCTCCACTATCTCTTCTCAAGTCTCAGCGGTGAGGCATTAAGCATGGTGTCCCACCTAAAGGTCACCAATGAAAATTTTGCCGTGGCCATGGACATCCTTACCAAGCGGTACGAGAACCGCCGGGTTCTCATCGATAGTTTCGTCGACATAATCCTGGGGCTGCCGAGCATCCACACGCGCTCTAACATACGCACACTTTTCCTCACTCCGCTGGTGTCCGCCCAGTGTGCCCTTAGTAATTTGGATCTGCCCATAGGAGACGACTACGTGTTTGTGTCGATAGTGGTGCGAAAGCTTAAGGGTGAGCTCTGCACGTTATTTGAACGCAGACACGGGTCTAGCAGCACCCTGCCCACGTTGAGTGACCTCATCTCCTACCTCGAGGAGCACGCGCGCTGTGTGGAGACAGAGTTCTCCAACATAGCCCAGACGCAGCCCATTCACGCCCTGCCCGGCCCTTCTCGTAGCCGCGCGCCTCCACAGTTGCCCCATCGCACTTATGCTCAGATGGCTCAGCAACAACCCGACCATTACCGTGGCCGCTCCTCAGCTCCATCGCCTCACCGCGCCTACGATCAGCCTACTCACCAACCGTTCCGCCCAGCGCAGCAAATGCGTCACCGCCCATCCACCTCCCCGGCTCGCAGTCAGCCCCTCCCCGTCTACTCGGCCTTCCAGCAAAGCTGCTCCTCGTCATCGTCCTCGTCCTCTTCCTCACACTCGACGCCCTACTGTCCCTATTGTGCCACTAGGGGACATAGGCTCATGACGTGCAAATGGTACAATTCCCAGCCAACACAGGGCCGTTGGGACTTTGTACAGGCACGTGAGCGCTGCCAGCGTTGTCTCGGCCGTCACTACGAGAGCGAGTGCAGGTCAAGGGGGGCATGCAAGGACTGTGGGAGCACGAACCACCACACGTCCCTCCATCGACCAGACGGCCCAACGCACTCAGCTCATTCGTCGTCTGTACATGTACCCCCACCACAGCTGACAGAGCACTCGAGGGAGCGTCCCAGACACAGCAGGCGGCACGAACCCGCACAGGCTAAACAGGTGCAACCCAGCTCTGCTCACAGAGCCAGCCCGCCCAGGTCCGGTTCGCCAGGTAGGCCCCGCGAACGCCGCCAGCAATTATGACTCCCAACTATCACGGAGCACCCTAGCGAAGAGGTAGATTTAGCCCATGCCACCTTCTGTGCCCACTGGCACACCCATTTTGTTGCCAACCGTCTCACTAAGAGTCGCGGACGTACATGGCCATCTTCACACAGCCAGAGCTTTATTGGACTGTGGCAGTATGCTGACATTAATAACGTCACGCATGGCACGACTTTTGAACCTGCCATCAAAACCCACTTCTTTAAAAATTACAGGAGTTGGGAATGAGCACAAACATGAGTCAAAGGCGGCAATAACAATAGTATGCCGACCCACTCACAATGATACTCCTACAATCACTGCCACAGCTCAAATTTTAAAAAACGTCACTGGCTACCTTCCCTTAGAGAAGGTACCAAACATTTCCCACGTACTAGGCCAGCCACCCGTGCCATTGGCTGACCAGCTTTACCACACACCAGCCCCGATCGACCTCTTATTGGGGTCGGACGTTCTTGGCCAGGTGTTGGACGGGACTAAGGTCTCGTTGGGCCCGGGCAAGCCCATAGCCTTCGGCACGATTTTCGACTTCGCGTTGATAGGACCCATTAAGGACTTGTATGCGCAGCCGGCGCAGCAGGTTTACTCAGCTCACGTCGTCAGCTCACAACCAGACTCAGCTGAATCAGCCCAGGACATACGTCAGAGTCTGGAAAGGTTCTGGGAGTCTGAGGAGCCCCTCCCTCAATCTCACACTCATAATGATCCCATGGAGGAACAATGCGAGGAAATCTTCCGCTCTACCAGTACACGCGATCCCTCAGGCAGATATACGGTCGCTCTGCCCTTTCTAAAGGACGCCCCTCAAATAGGTAAAACTCACCCTATCGCATTACGCAGATTCCTCAATATTGAGAAGAAGCTAATGGCGAACCCGTCTCTGCGTTCTAAATACGCCGACTTCATGGCCGAATACATCGACTTAGGGCACATGCCTCCCTGTCACCCAAATACATTCGCCCATAAACCTCACTTCTACATCCCTCACCATGGCGTATTTAAGTCAGGGTCGGACAAGCTGCGCATTGTTTTTGATGGTAGCTGCAAAAGCTCCAATGGTGTCAGCATAAATGAATGCCTACACACAGGCCCCGCCCTTCAACAGGACATTGTGGACATCATCATGTCCTTCAGAACGCATCCAGTCGTTTTTAGCACTGACATCCAGAGGATGTTCAGAAATGTGCTGGTTGCCCCAGACCAGAGACGGTATCAGCTGATACCATGGCGGTCCTCACCAGATCACCCTCTGCTCACCTACGCCCTCAATACAGTCACCTACGGCTTAAGATCAAGCCCATACCATGCAATCCGCACTCTGCTTCAGCTGGCTGATGATGAAGGCCATCGCTACCCTGGAGCCGCTCAGGTTCTTCGCAAGTCTATCTTCGTTGATGACATCTTGTGTGGTCATGACACAGTTGAATCCGCCCAAGCACTTCAGTCGAGTTGATAAGTCTGCTAGACCTAGGCGGCTTTCAGCTCAGTAAGTGGACATCTAACTCGCCTAAGCTGCTCGAGAGATTTCCCGACAACCAATGCGACATGCCCAAGGACTTCGACATGAACCCAGAATCCACGTCCATTAAGGTCTTGGGTATACAGTGGAGCCCTCAGTCAGACGAGTTCACCTACCGCATCTCTCTGCCCCCCATCACACATGTCACAAAGCGGTCTATTTTAAGCACAGTAGCCTCACTTTATGACCCAAACGGCTGGGTTTCTCCCGTTATCTTCGCGCAAAGCTGCTGCTTCAGCAATTGTGGCTACTGAAGCTGGAATGGGATGAGCCCACTCCCTCTGAAGTACAAACGGAGTGGCACCACATTTCAGAGGATCTGCCGCTGTTGTCTAGCATTCGCTTCCCTCGGCACATTTGTGCAAACAAAGGCTCAGCTGCATACTTGCTTCACGGTTTTGCAGATGCCTCTGAAGCCGGGTTTGCCGCCGTTGTTTACCTCCATGAGCTCGATGCCTCCGGAGATACTTTGGTACACTTGATTGTCGCCAAGTCGCGAGTCGCACCAATCAAGAATCGCCTCACAATCCCCAAGTTAGAGTTGTCGGCCGCCACTCTACTCTCCCAGCTCATGATCCGTGTGTCGGTTCAGTTATCGGCCCATATCAGTATACAACAACACATATGTTGGTCAGACAGTACGATAGTCCTGGCCTGGCTCAATACACCGCCTCACCGTCTTCAACCCTTTGAAGCCAACAGGGTAGTCAAAATCAGCTCAGGCTCACCAGAATGTACCTGGCGACACGTACCTTCCGAGCTCAACCCGGCAGATTGCGCAAGCAGAGGGATGTCTGCGCAATCCCTGTCAGCCCACGACCTATGGTGGTCTCCCACGTGGCTTGGACAGCCTTGTGAGTCTTGGCCTGCGATGCCCTTAGCTCTGGGCCATCACGCCCTGCCCGGCCTTAAGCCCAAACACGTCCCGTCACTGGTCACAGTGCCCGGTCTTGACTTTGACCTGCTCACTCGGTTCAGTTCACTAGACAAGCTCGTCGGAGTGACAGCTTGTCTAAAACGCTTTCTGCACAACTGCAGACACCACCCAGATTCGCGACGCTCAGGCCCCTTGTACGTCAGTGAACGAAGAGAGGCCCTACTTTACTGGGTGCGCAGTGTTCAGCACAATGAATTTGCAGAGGACATCCACCGCCTTCAAACTGGCAAAATCTGCTCCGTCAGACTCCAGCGGCTGTCACCTCTCATTAAAGATGAGCTCCTTAGAGTTGGTGGACGACTGTCCCATGCGTCTATCCGATATGACGCGCAGCATCCGCTCATACTTCCCAGCTCTAGCCCACTTGTAGACCTTATCATTGACCACTACCACAAAATACACTGCCACCCTGGCGCTGACACCTTACACGCAATCCTACGCCAACAATTTTGGATATTGTCCGCGCGCCGTATTATTAGACACCGAGTCTTTAAATGCATTAGATGCTTTCGATGCCGGGCCTAGCCGCAAGCGCCCTTCATGGCCGACCTGCCAGCCGATAGAGTTACGCCTCAGCCAGTATTTAGTCAAGTCACGACCGATTTTGCCGGCCCATTCCTCGTTAAATCTAGTACCCTACGTAATGTTAAACTCTTAAAAGCGTACTTTTGTATATTCGTGTGCTTCTCGACTAAGGCGGTTCATTTGGAACCGGTCTCGGACCTCAGCACGGAAGCGTTCCTCGCGGCATTACAGCGTTTTATAGCACGCCGCGGTGCCCCGGTTCTCATCCGCTCGGACTGCGGTACAAATTATGTAGGCGCTAGAAATCAGCTCATCAAAGTACAAAACTTTCTTGCCTTGAATAATGACACGATTGCGCACAAGCTCGCTGGTCTGCACATTACTTGGTTGTTGAACGTCCCTAAGGGACCATGGTTCGGTGCGTTACATGAGATCAACGTAAAATCAACAAAGCTAATTTTTCATCGCGTAATTGGCGAACAACACCTCACATTCGAGGAATTCTCCACACTTTTAGCTCGGATCGAAGCGGTCCTTAACTCAAGACCTCTCTGCCCACTTTCGTCTGATCCCTCAGACTTTGAGCCGCTTACAGCCGGACATTTCCTCATAGGCCGCCCACTAACGGCCCTTCCCGAACTATCCGTAGAAGATAGGCCGATCTCCACACGTAGGCGATTCCAGATGGTACAGGCCCTTTCCCAGCGCTTCTGGACGCTGTGGACCCAGTCCTACCTTCATACCCTCCAAACCCGCTCCAAATAGTTGTCCCCATCCTCCCCTCCCCGAGTTGGCGAGCTCGTCCTCATCAAGGAGGACAACCTGCCTGCCCTCCAATGGAGACTGGGGCGCATTGCTCGCACCCTGCCTGGGAAGGATGGCGTCGTGCGGGTGGTAGACCTGGACACCGCGAATGGACATCTTCGGAGGCCTGTATTCCGGATCGCCAGGCTCCTATTGGATGAGCCCACCCTGGCCCCCGGAGGATGTTCCCGCCAAAGCCGGGACGGCCATTCAAACCATACCGCCATCTGTAAGGCGGTTGACTCCGCGGTTGTTGACGACCGCGTCCGCCTATCTGCCGCGGCGCCACCGCTGCGCGACTCGCGGCCGCGCGCGTCGTGAGCCGACCGCGCCACTCGTCAGTCTGCTAGCTACCGCGAGACGCCCACAAAATACGCGCTCTGGTATCTGCCCTTATTTATAGTGACTCCTGAACCTAATGTGAAGAGACCGCCTAAATGCCTATTGTGTAGTGTAGTGACTGTGCGCCAGGAAACCAACCTACATCGCCGCCCGTGGTCAGCTCGTCCCCCGGTTCCTGTGACTCATCATCCCTGTAAGTACTTCACTATCCATACCTACCCAGCCCACAACCTTTATTTCGTCGCTGTTACTGCGAACGCTTTTCGCCGTAACACATGATAATTTTAAAAATCTCTTCAGGGTCAACAGGATTAAGGAAAATTGTATTGAGATTATGGTTTCTGTCATATAGTTTAGTTTGTGTATGATTAATATTTTGAATTAATTGCAAATTGATAAAATGATTATTAAATATTTCGCAAATGTCAGAAGAATAGGAAGGAAGAAATAATATTCCATGTGGCTTTACACTTGTTTTTATCCCTACTTATGCGCCTAATATTGGTGATTTTTTTAGCTTTTTGCACACATTTCCAAATATATAAGACATTTTTTTAAATATTTTTTTATTTTCTATTTCATTATTTTTCATATGTCTGTACTTCAAATATAAATGACGTTTTCTTAAACTAGATTTTCTTAAACCCTTTGTTAACCAGTTACATTTAGCTGGTCTATTATTAACTTTGACTCTAACCAATGGAAAGCACAGTCGATAAATCAAGCAATACAACTCGCAAAAATTATCAAAAGCTTCCACCAGTTTGTTCGAATCCATCACTTCACTGAATGTAAGACAAGACAAATAAAATAATAATAAAATAAAAGTCTTGGTTTCTAAATATCTAGATGTAGAAACACACACAGTCAACTCCTACCGCTTTTAACTCCTTTAAATATTGTATCTGCAAACAAACGCAAATAAAACTCTAAAGCGAAACGCATCGTTGCGGAACGTGTTTGCCCTACATACGAGTATTCCACGGAAGACCAAAATACAGGTGTGAACTCAGCACCCGCTCCCATACATCTGAATGTTTTATACGCGGACAGAGCAGCATTCGCTGTAACCAATCATGCTATCGGCTGGGGTCACCAAGCGACGACAGCTTTTGGGGATAAATTTGGGACTGGACAGAGATTTTAATTAATTCCTCGAAATAAAAATCGGTAAACATCCTATTTTTTTTTAAATCATGTCTCATTATCAAAATTAAATACTATCAACTCATATTTTCTCTTAGGCATCGTAAAGGCGACTAACGGGACTCATACATCCAACAGCTTATAGCGGCGGTGGTCTCACCAGCTATTACGCTGAGCAGGGCACTGCTTTTGCAGTAGTAGTAGTACGATTTTTTTTTATTCGGTCACCCATCTTGAGACGTCGCAGCCAAACGTCTTATCCGCTGCGCCATCGAGCTCCTCAACTGCACCGCAGTCAATCATATTTCAAGAGACGGTGGTACATTTGTCCTGTCAAAGAACATACAGTGCAGACACCACAAGCACTGTGCAAGGAGAAATAAGGCGCTCTGAAAACGTAGAAACTTTATGTTGCCGACACGTTCCATCACACAAAAACGCGATTAGCATTGCATTCAGTTGCCGCTACCGGACAGTAAAGTTACATATACAATGTGATAGAGGTGGTACTACTATCCTGTTAAGGCTTAGTACTACATCTAAATTCATTGACAAAAAAAATAATATGGACTTCTAATAAAGTGATTTTAACTCACAAGATAATTAGGTAATGATTTTTTTTCTCACTATGATTAATCAAACATACAAAACAAAGTAATTTATTAGTTAGCCAGTGTCATTAGCTACCGTTTGCCATTTTTTTCATGTTTCTCCGGCGTATGAAACCGTTGATATCGCATTAAGTAAAAATGGTCATAAATTATAGGGGAAGGGGGTGGACTCCCGATATTATTATTTTTGACGATGAATTAAGATGTAGTACTTAGCCTTAACGGGTTAGAAGTACCACCCCTATCACATTGTATAGTTACATATAATCACGACTACAATCCTCGAAGGGTTAGTCAGAGACTAGGCAATAAGGACAGCAAAAGCAGTCCTCTACCATAGTCCATTTTTCACAAATAGCGACTGCTCATCTGCTCAGCGTGACAGGTGGTGAGCCCGTCGCCGCTCCATGCTTTTGGATGTATGTAAAGTCTTCAGTCCGTCAGTCGCCTTTTACTACAAGGGAAGAGAGGGGGTGGTCGTATTCTTTCACCGCCACGCGACACGGTAAAGTAAAGTTACAGCCTGTATACTGTACCACTGCTGGGCAAAGGCCTCCATCATTTAAATCAAGTCATCACTGCAATTAAGCCCCTAACCCTTGAGATACTGGCATTATAGCCTAGTTTGGGGTGTCAGAGTTTTCATAGGAAGTTGTAAAATTATTATGTCAAACTTATTATTATTGCAATGAAACACTTTTTACGGATTAACTCGCGTTTAATTTACTATTTACATAGTTTTTATATTATTGACGTTTCGAACCCTTTACAGGGTCCGTGGTCACAGGGAGACTGAGGTGTTGGTCGTCTCATTGTCAGAAGTTATTTGCCTACCGTCAATAATTTTTATATTTTACCGGTGCACCAAATAGTAAATTAAACGCGAGTTAATCCGTAAAAAGTGTTTCATTTCAATGTGTAGTGCTCGCTTAAACCTCAGAAAACAATTTATTATTATTGCATTTATCAATTAATATACATACTATTTACATTTTAAATATCTCTATAAAAATACAAAAAACATTTAAAAATATAAAAAATAGTAGTCCACCGGTATCGGGAACAGTGTCCAAGCTACCGGTGGTCAGGGTTCCTGAGAGAGGAACCTCCTAACTATAAAATAAATAAATAATTCTGCTGTGTTCACATCCCACATGTCGGCAACCTCGCGAGCCAAGTCAAGATACTTAGTTTGTTTATCTTTCTCAGCCTTCACGAGGTTCTCGTCATGAGGTACTGTTATATCAACAATCTATCTATCACCACTATGTCAGGCTTATTAGCAACAATAGTCCTGTCAGTAATGATAGACCGATCCCAATACAATGTGCAATTGCCATTTTCGAGAACTGGGTCGGGCACATACCTATAGTACGGTTCATCCGATTCCACGGCCGCCGGCAGTAATATAATAATAATAATTATTATTATTCCATTTATTCATTTATATACATACTATTTACATTTTTAAATATTTCTATAAAAATACAAAAAACATTTAAAAATATAAAAAATAGTAGCCCACCGGTATCGGGAACAGGGTCCAAGGTCCTAACTATTATTATTATTATAATTAATGGCTATTGGCTTAATCACCAAGCTTGCCAAATTGACCACCGAGGTGTTACCGGACACTGCAACGGCTTTTTAGCGTTGCGTACCCAAAGGGTAACGGGACCCTATTACTAAGACTCCACTGTCCGTCCGTCCGTCCGTCTGTCATCAGACTGTATCTCATGAACCGTGATAGCTAGGCAGTTGAAATTTTCACACATGATGTATTTCTGTATAACAACAAATACTAAAAACAGAATAAAATAAATACTTATGGGGAGGCTCCCATACAACAATCATGATTTTTTTGCCGATTTTGCCGTTGAAACTAAAAAAAAGTTATTATACAGTGTATATTGTATAGATAATGGTACGGAACCCTTCATGCGCGAGTCCGACTCGCACTTGGCCAGTTTTTGTATGATAGTGTCCCGTGTATCCAACTAACAGTAGCTACGTTTGCGCAGCGCCTAACGCGTGCTTCGCAGTGAAATACGCAGCTCTGCGATTGGTCAACTGATATCCGCTGCCATCGTTAAATCCATCGGCTCTTATGTTTCGTTCTTTATTCATTATAATAATATGTCCAATAGTCCGATATTGAATTTTTTATGACACCTCTGTACGGTAATTGAGTTTCGCGTATCATATTTATTATTCATGTTAATAGCGATGTGGTTTTAACAGCTTTAAAATATGGTACGAGCTACGGGCAGGAGATTATTAAAGATCGTTTGCGTTCGCGTTTATCTGTTATTTCAAGCTATATGATAGTTAAATATTACTGTTAAACAGGTTTACTTTAGTACCAAGGGAAACATTAATAACTACAGATACTTAAGAAACTGCTTGTTGACTTACCACTGTGGAAAGAAAGAAGTGGAAGCCCGCCTGTCGCAACCTGTGCGGTGTTGCACCGACCGGACCGAATCACCTACTGCGTCCAGCCATACCAACGACGCTGCTGTACGTGTCCCGACTCCATTACTCTACGAAGGTAGAGGAGATCGTAGAGCATATACGGATGAAGATAAAGAGCAAACTCACTCTAAGGCCGCGGGCACGAACAGGGCGGCGCGGGGAGCAGCGCCTTCCAATGTGGCGACGACGCCCCGCCCCGAGTTTGTAAGAGGTCCCATGTAAATGCATGCATTGCAACGCGCCGCTCCCCGCTCCGACTCAGCCCTGTTCGTGCCCGCGGTCGCGGCCTAGCGGTTCCGGGTCGAGCGGTTGGAGTACCGCCATAATGTGAATTTTAATTATAATGTTGCCAGAATACAAAAAAAATATATATATACAATTATTGACTAGCTCCGAGACCACGGAATAGATCTACTTTAGTTGTTCTCGAGACCATGCCCAGAGTCTCCCGATACCATCCGGGGAGAGTCCCACATTAACAGGATGCTCCAGCCTGCGGCCGTCAATCCTACAAAAAGAATTGCCCCGGGTCAAAAAAAACGGATACCTAGATAGTGCAATAATAACAATCCAGTCCACCCAAAATACGACGGAGATAAATCGCGATTGTCAAATAAAAACTTCGCAGCCACATTTACAGTCATAAATCAATGTTGATAATAAATCTTTCAATAGTTTCAAATATGAAAGAGTTTGCAGCTCAATTTTTGAACTGAGCAGTAGAAGCGAGCAGTAGGAGCGAATGTGTTTGGCGGAGGTGCGAACACGTCTTGATTTATGCTTTGGACATTTTCGAACATTGTTTTGAAGGGAAAAATATTTGGATAGCTGCATACTATCGACTTTTTAATTTTTTTGTTCTACAACGGGTAAGCGCTTGGCCTTCATCTCACCTGATAGTAAGTGCCGAAAAGGCCGAAGGTGGCGCTTCACCCGGAATCCTCAACCACTGTGGAACTAGCTATCTTATCTCAAACTGTCGGAACACAACAATGCTATAAACATCGTTGTTATAGTGACAGACTTAGATAAGATGGTGGTAGCTTGCCAGGCGGACTTAACAGCCCTACACCAACCAAATCCAGTACACAAAGTTAAACCCCCCGCTGGGAATCGAACGCGGGACCTCTGGCTCTAAAACCGGTGGCTTAGCCACTTGTGGTGCTTTCTTGTATATTCCAATGATAAATTACAGATATTGGCCAAATTTGAATGAGGTTTACATCCACAGACTGAGAAGAAGAAGGTCTTAACAACTACCATCTTACGACAACAACCGGGAGCAACGGCTTTAAGTACGTATTTTCCGAAGCACAGTGTAGGCGGATTTTTTTTATTTGGCCATCTATTCAGTGACGCGGCACACAGCGAGGCGGTTAAAATATAAATATAACAATATAAAAATAACAATTGTTTTCCATAACATCATGGTGCCGCACTCATTCTTCCGAGGTTCAAGGTTTCAATTTCGAGACTATTATGTATACAGCAGTCGGCGCGTCACGGAGACGTATCAAATTGAAGCCTCCTTTAATAGCACCATTAATAATTCCACCTAAGACAAATTAAAACAGGCGAGGAACCAGCGACGGGGTGAAAATATCTAATGTCAAACACAAGAGGCGAAATTAATAAAGGCATTCGTAATTATTCCAACTTTTAATTGATTCGGAACTCCTTAAAAGTTGGTCGTTCGAAACATGAGGGGGTGGGTTACAGTACAGGTGGGATATTAATTTTATGGGTAATTTATTGAAGTTCAGAATGCCCCCCTTTGAAGTGTTAATTAAGGAGGTTTAATGGTTTCCGCGCCTTGGGTTCGGTGTCATGTGGTTTTTAAGTTTTACACGCGCAAGACATGACCGTCATTTACGTAAGGATTATTTTATGATATTGGTTTGGTTATTGGTCCCAATCATGGTTTGGTCGCTGCTACAAAATGGCGTCTCGCCAAAAGCGACACCATTTCTAAGCCTGGGCTAATGCGGTGTCATCTAAGGATCCAAATACCAGCGTGCTCAGAAAGAGGTACAACTTTGCCGCCAGGTTCTATAAGAGGGACATTGCCAAGGCGAAGTCATTATTCATAGGTAGAATTAGCGAGAGGCTAGTGCGTCTTCCGTCGGGTACGCGCGCGTTCCTGGTCTCTTGCCAAAGCTATCTTAGGGAATTTCTGTCAGCCGTCCTTACCACCATTACACAAGACCGATGACTGCATAGCCCATACTGCAAAAGAGAAAGCTGATCTCTTGGGCACTCTTTTCGCATCAAACTCGACCCTGGACGATGGGGAAAACTCTCCACCAACCAAACCCGCATTGCGCTAGTTCAATGCCAAACGTTCGGTTCCTACAAAGGACAGTTCGTAAGGCTCTATTTTCCCTTGATATCCATAAGTCGAGTGGGCCTGATACAGTTCCTCCCATTGTGCTTCGGGCGTGTGCTCCGGAGTTAGCGCCGGTTCTAACGCGCCTTTTCCGGCTCTCTTACACTACTGGCGTTGTCCCGAGTTCTTCGAAGACAGCCCTTGTCCACCCGATTTCCAAAAAAGGCGATCGCTCTCATCCATTCAACTACAGGCCAATAGCCATCACCTCTTTGCTCTCCAAAGTAATGGAGTCCATTATAAACCGCCAGCTCTTGGGGTACCTAGAAGACAATCAGTAAGTGATCGCCAGTATGGTTTTTGTCGCGATCGTTCGGCTGGTGATGTTTTAGTGTACCTTACTCACCGATGGGCGGAGACAGTTGAGAGTAAAGGGGAGGCACTGGCAGTAAGCTTGGACGTAGCGAAATCCTTTGACAGGGTATGGCACAGGGCTCTTTTAAACTTCCATCATACGGGCTTCCTGAGAAATTGTGTTCGTGGGTCGCCAGCTTTCTTTCTGGGCGTAGCATCAAAGTCGTAGTCGACGGTTCGTGCTCTGACATAAAGCCCGTGAATGCTGGAGTCCCGCAGGGGTGTGTGTTATCTCCTACTCTGTTTCTTCTGCATATCAATGATATGTTGCATAACGACAGCATTCATTGCTATGCGGACGATAGTACTGAGAATACGCTCTACACCGGACGAGTTAATATTTCTCGGGAAAGCGTCATCGAGAGCCGGAATAAACTTGTGACTTACTTAACATGTTAAGTCATGTCTCGAATTGGGGTCGATATAACCTAGTCAAGTGTTAACCCCTCCAAAACACAAGTTTGCGCATTTACCGCGAAAAAACTTCCTTTCGTCGTACCTCTGAACTTTGAGGGAGCTTCCCTTAATACTAATCCGACTATTGGAATCCTTGGTGTCGATATTTCGAGTGACGTTCAGTTTCGAGGTCATTTGGAAGGTAAAGCTAAATTAGTTTCGAAAAAGCTGGGTGTGCTTAATAGCGGGTCAGTATTTTACGCCGGCCCACCGCTTATAACTGTATAAAGCACAGATCAGGCCGCATATGGAATACTGCTCTCATCTTTGGGCTGGAGCGCCCCAATACCAACTCCTTCCTGCTGCTCGTTTGCCTCCTTCTGCTATAAAAAAAAATTAAGGAGCTCGATGGCGCAGTGGCTTAGACGTCGTTTTGCGATCTTCCAGTTTTAATCTACTTTCGAAATGCCACTTCTGTTCGTAAGTCTACGGGATGTGGCACCTTGTACTGCGAAGAAACGACAATAAACGCAGTAAGGCATTTCAAACTCTATTAGGTAATAGGAGTTAGATGGTTTGCGCGTTAGATTTGCGATCATGTAAGTCATTAAACTTTCGTAATGTCGCATCAACGGTTGTGTGGACAAGTCTGTATTTTGGGCATGTTAAGCCGTTGGTCCTACCTAATTGCTTTAGATGTCGCTATAGTCTTTGTCGATTCGCTAAAGCACACTAAACCGTATTGCTGCTGATTTATTCCTTAATTTCTCCATTTGCCACTGTTTACCAGCGATGAGACGATTAAAGGCATAATGATGTAGTTCAAACAAATCCGTTTGTATGCAAGCTGTGATATCAAAAACACTAAGTCAAGCTAAAGCATAAATCAAACACCAAGTCCACAGATAAACAAACAAGAAATCCCGCGAAAATGCAGCCAGAGAATTATAAGCCGCGGACTCCATAGGCGTAACAAAAGGAATAGCAAAGCTCAAAAGTCGGTCGGCGTAAAAATAAACAGCAAATTGCAACATAAATTACCTAAAAGAATCTGTAATTCACGCGGCGCAGTTTGCTGACGAGAAAAAGTACGTCGTCCATCACAATTAGCCGCGACTCCGGGTTAAGGATGACGAAATATCGATGTTGAAACTACTATCGATGGTTCTGCTATAGATAGTTGATGAATTAAAAATCAAATTTAAATAAAGTTGTTTAGTTTAGGCTACACGTAGTTGAGCTCTTTTGGATGTCATTTCACCTCTTTTGATTAGCACCGGTTAGGGCGAGGCACTTTTTACTGAGAAGGACTGCCAAGAAACTCGGCAAGGGCATTTCTTTCTTCCCTTTCATTTACATCGTCAAAAAGAATTTGGTGCCACTGCTAGGCATAGGCCTTCCTACATTGACAACATCACATGGGAAGTTTGGTTATAATCCACCACGCTGGCCCAATGCGCGTCGGTGAGTTTTAACGACTGCCATCTTTAAATGACAACCGGGACCAACGATTTTACGTGCATCGATACTATAACAAATAAAAAAAGTTTTACCACATTTTGTGCTACCGATATTCCTACTATTGCCGAACTATCGACAGTCTATCGATAGTACAACATCACTAGTGAAAGCGCGGGAAAGAAACGCGGTAAACAATGGTCGCGGCATGGCCGGTCCGTTTGTTTGATGCGGATTTATAGATTTTTAACGCACCCGAATGAGGTTGAACGCCTTTTTGTTACTCTGTTGTATTTTTTCTTTTCCGTGTTTAAGAAGGCACGTTAAGCTGTTGGTCCTGCTTGTCGTCGAAAGATGGCAGTCGTTAAAACCCACCAACCCGATTATGGTCCCAACCTCCCCATGTTTAGTTGTGCATGTGGGTAGGCCAGTGCCCAGCAGTGGGACGTTTATGATGATGTGTTGTTTTTGTCTTTTACTGAGCCGGCAAACGGTTAATAGAATACGACCGCGGTATCTTATCCCTTGGGTGTCGTAAAAGGCGACTATCTGTTTTCTTTTCTTATTCTTGTAATATTTTGTAATCTTACAATAAAAATAATTAAATTTAGCATATATTTTATAACTCGCAATAGGTACAGCATTTCCAAATCTTTTACTTTTGTTTAACTCAGAATTATTCAATGTTTCAAATTAAAATTTAAAATTGTATTGTTTTCATAAGCACTTGAAGTGCAGTGGCACAGGACCCACAGTAGCACACTTTTTCTTTATTAATATGTGGATAATGTCGTGGGTTACAATATTGTGTTTGTTGATGTGGTGTATTAGCCAGATTTAGAAGATTTTATGTTTTTATAATATGTTGTAACTGTTTCTTGTCCCGAAATAAATAAATAAATAAACGTGAGAAAGACTGCACACACATATAACAGGATAGAGCGGCGATGGGCTCACCACCTTTCTCGCTAAACACATGTGCTTTATCATTTGGTGAAGGTTCTATATTTTGGCCCCTAATTTCAAATTTCAATAGCATTTATTCAATTTAGGCTACAATAATTGAGCACTTATGTATGACGCTATGCCATCGGTTCGTAAATCCTAACTAAGTATGGGGCGGGAGCCTTGTACTGAGAAGAACCGGCAAGAAACTCAGCAAGGGCATTTCTTTTCTCCCTTTCTTTTACAGCGTCAAAACAAATTGGAAAATGCCCTCCCTATCATAGAAAGACATTTTCCATTACAACAAAAAAACACAGATAAACAAACAACCCTATATTTTTCATCCATAATCTAAAGTGTCATACATTTTTTTGTCCTAATCATTTGTCCGAATGATAACTTGCTCGATATTAATATCACACGTCATAAAATCCCTAAATACAGTATGCCTTAAATTTGTTTGTCATAAATATTACAATCAATAACATACAAAGGACTTACTGTTTTCAATAAAAATTATAAGTCCTAATTTCAAATTATATAACGTTTATTTATCCTAATAATGTATTAAAAACAAATTTGTATTACAAAGCTTATTGTCACGACTCCGGCGCTGCGGATCTCCGGCGGTCCCACGCGTGCTAATCATCGCAGACAGTCCTCAGCCCGCGGGCCGCCTCGACCCTACGCGCCTACGCGATTCTTAATTACACTCTAAGGTTAGACCAGACATCCTTTTGCTATAAAAAAAAACAACACTGCGTGGAGCGATTAATTTTTAACAAATGTTTTAGGGCTACTAATTTTATAATAAATTAACATTCGGAATAATATACATTAAATATATATAATACGTTATTTAGGACATACGACTTTATTTCATTTTAATTGGTATATTCTATTATTATAGTAGGTATTACTACTGGATATTATAACAAATAAGTTTTAGAAATAAAGATAATTATAAAAACATAAGGAGAATGACCGTTTTACTATGGGAGTTAGGCTAGTTTTTTAGCTAGCTGGCGTAACACAGTGCTTTAATGAAATAAATAGTTATCAATAGCAGCAATGCTCTGAATTATGAAGAAAAAATTACATTACAATATCATGCGGGAGTTTGAAGCGATCTTCATTTTTACCTTAAGACTTTTTAGGTATTATTATATATTAATTATTATATATATTTTGAGGTTATGACAACTGTTATCGTATGACTATCAGTTCAGTTCAGTATTAATTTATCACTTGACTGTTAACGCGGTGTTCTACAGAAAACCTTTTTTAACAGTAATCATTATAACTTAAGAGAACACTTTTGATATGTGAATGATTAAGACGCAATAGATATCGAATAGGCTGGTTTGGTCATTCTCCTTTCCGACTTTTTGAACATTATGGCTTTTGAATTTTGTAGTACTTAAACATGTTACGGATAATACTTTTCAGACAAACAATTTTAGGAGAAGAAAGGTACCTTTGGTGAAACATGGACTGTGGCAGTGGACTAATTTTGCGGTCCTCATTGCCTGGTCTCTGACTAACCCTTCGTCGATAACAGTCGTGAATATAATCGCAGAATAACTATATAATGTAGGTAGAGCAGCTTCAACGAAAGCTGAAACAGGAAAAACGCGGCAAATTCAAAAAAATCATGACTGGGTAACATAGGGTCACTCACACAGCTGCAATTTTCTCAAAAAAAAATCTATTTGACATACGACATGACACCTCAGATAGACACACATCAAGACAAAGTGTTGCCAGTCAAATAACTAAGAGGTTCAGCTTTCGTTGGCCAGACTCTATGTATGTATTAATTTATTTATTTATTAAGGACAGTCAGCGAAAACTTGTACAAAATAAAAATCTATATAACATACAATACTATCTTAAATGCTAAGTACAGCCTTCTATTATTGACCACCACGGCATGCAAATGTTTAGTTTGTATAAATTTAAAAAAAAAGGAAAACTACATCACAATTTTCTAAGTACTTACCTAATAACAAACTTAACAATTTATAATTATAAGAGCAAAAAATATAAGACTCATTTTAAATGTAAAAATTAATTAATCAATTATTATAATGCATGAGTCGTCAAACGAGCATAAGCCCTCATAATGGTGCGCGCTGCAGTCAATAACAGCGATACCGATGGCATCATGCGCTTTACCGACTCCAAAGCTTCAGTTCTTAGGTTCTATACCTAGTTTTGCCGGAACGCAGCAATGATAAGAGTTTACGAATTTCGTTTCCCCATACAATCTTCCAAGTCGACATTTTTAAAGACCGGTAAGCTGATTTTAATGAAACTTTGCATGCTAAAGTAAAATACAGGGATCTAAATAGTTTGTTGAAAACATTTTTAAAAGAGGTTTAGTTGGCTGAATTATTGCAATAACTTTATTCTTGAAATTTTGCATTTACAATGCTATATAAATATAGGATAAAATGTTTACTAGAAAAAAATCAACCAGTCTCAGGAAGCTCGAATGGGATTCGAACCCACGACCTTTGGATTGCCGGTCCACTGCTCAACCGCTGAGCTACCGAGACCCCAGAAGACTCATTGAATTTTTCCTAGTAGTTTGATTTACGCTGCAAGCCAGCGGTATTACGTCACTGTGAAGTCTACCCTCACAGTCGAAAGAAATACTATTGCAAGTATTTAACAATCGATAAAGACGTAAATGCTTATAAATATCTTTATTCTTGAAATTTTGCATTTACATGCTATATAAATATAGGATAAAATGTTTACTAGAAAAAAAATCAACCAGTCTCAGGAAGCTCGAATGGGATTCGAACCCACGACCTTTGGATTGCCGGTCCACTGCTCTAACCGCTGAGCTACCGAGACCCCAGAAGACTCACTGAAGTTTTCCTAGTAGTTTGATTTACGCTGCAAGCCAGCCGGACCGGAAATCCAAAGGTCGTGGGTTCGAATCCCATTCGAGCTTTCTGAGACTGGTTGATTTTTTTTCTAGTAAACAATTTATCTTATTGCAATAACTTAGTTAAATAAACTTTTTTTTAAATGTTTTCAACAAACTGTTTAGATCTCAATATTTTACTTCAGCATGCCGACTTTCATCAAAATTGGCTTACTGGTTTTTAAAAATTTCAACTTGGAAATTTGTATGGAAACCTGAAATGCGTAAACCCTTTAAATAATGCTGCTTATGGGGCAAAAGTTATACTCTACGACAAAGTCTAATACCTGCCTGAGTTTGTTTCGATTGTAGTAAATAAACGTGTCGGTGAAAGAATACTACCACCCCTTCTCTTCCCTTGGGCGTCGTAAAAGGCGACTAACGGACTAAAGACTGCACATACATCCAACAGCATATAGTGGCGATGGGCTCACCACCTGTCACACTGAGCACATGTGCAGTCGCTATTTGGTGAAAAGTGGACTATAGAGGATTGCTTTTGCTGTCCTCATTGCCTAGTCTCTGTCTAACCCTTCGGGGATAATAGTCGTGATTATATGTATGTATAAGGTGACTGCTGGAAACCGCAAGAAACTTCAAGGGCTGGACAGGTCAAGTGTTTTAAACATGACAAAAATGGAATTCGTGTTTTTGTAATTTTTAATGAAATAATTCATTTTGTGAATTTTAATTGGATAGTCTTTGAGTATCTAATTTATTTTAAAGCATACGGCCGTCTGTTGACCCGTCCGCGTCAGCTGGGCGATAAGTACCTACGCAGACGGGTCACCAGATGGCCGGCCAGCCGGCCATTGCCCCCGTCAGCTACGCGATAAGTACCTACAAAAAAACACGAATTCCTTTTTTGTCATTTTTGTTATGTATTAAACACTTGACCTGACCAGCCCTTTAAGTTTCTTGCGGTTTCTAGCAGTCATCATAAACAATGTGATAGGGTTGGTACTTCTAACCCGTTAAGGCTAAGTACTACATCTAAATTCATCGACAAAAAAAATAATATGGTGGATCCTACCCCTCCCCCTATAATTTATGACCATTTTTACTTTATGCGATATCAATGGTTTCATACGTCGGCGAAATATGAAAAAAATGGCAATCGGTAGGTAATGACACTGGCTAACTAATAAATTACTTTGTTTCATATGAAAACATATGTTTGAGATGATTTTGGTGAGAAAAAAAATCATTACTTCTTTATTTTGTGATTTAAAATCACTTTTTTTTAAGTCCATCTTATTTTTTTTGTCGATGAATTTAGATGTAGTACTTACCCTTAACAGGTTAGAAGTACCTCCCATATCACATTGTATATGTTCGGTATCACCAACCCACATTTGACAGGCGTTGTAATTAAACCAATACCCATTATTTATACTTAGTAGATTGCAATAATGGATTAAAACTTTTGCCCAGCAGTTGGATAGTATAATTGGATATTAATCCCTTACTACAACAACACTTATTTACCCGTGTACTAGAAACAAGATAAAACAGATTAAAGAATAGGATAGTAGTCAGCATAGGGCAGAATTAAGCGAAACACCCAGAAGAAAGAATTAATGGTGATAGATGAATGTGTGGTATGCGGAATGAAAGTACGAGCAGAATTATAGCGAGAACTGGAATGAAAGAGAACTAGCGCAACTAAGGGCTCCGGCGACAGCTGTAGTTGGTCAAAAAAAATGCCTTACTACATACATAGAATCAAGACCACGACGACCCACATTTTACCAAGATACAACTGCACATGTGCTCAGCGTGACAGGTGGTGAGCCCGTCGCTGCTCTATGCTGTTGGATGGACTTCACAAAAATATTAGCATAAACATAATCTTTACTTTATTTTGATATCCAATAATGTGCGTTATTAGTACGCTATTAAGAGCTCAGAGACACGGTGCCGTTGGAACGGCCTAATATCAAAATCATTGTGCGCGAGAAATTTTCCCGCCATTTCTGCTGCAGCGCGGCAATTAATAAAACAGGTGGCGCCGCTGCCGGGTAATCTGACGCCTCGGGGCGCGATTTATCGGGTCTAGCTTAGCTCTGACGCGAGAGTAGGTACACATAGAAACGACACTAAGAAGAAAAATAAATAAAAACCAGATGCACAATGAACGCTCTCAAAAAGAGTACCTATAGACGTTTAGATAATCATTTCGTAGTAGTGATCGATCTAGTTCCGTGCTTCCGAAGGCACGTTAAGACGTTGGTCCCGGTTGTTGTCGTAAGATGGCAGTCGATGAAATCCACCAACCCGCATTGGGCCAGCGTGGTGGGGTGTGGCCCAATATTCCCACGTGCTATTGTTCACGTGGGAGGCCTGTGCCCAGCAGTGAAACGTTTATATGATGATGATGATCTAAGTGTCATCATGACGAAGTGCTTCTTCCTACGAATAATAAATTCTAATGCTCCTAAATATGGAATATGGAATGAAATAGTACTATGGGGAAATTCAATGGAGGTGGACAGAGTTTTTATAGCTCAAAAAAAGTGCATCAGAGCGTTATGTGGTGCCAAATATGATGAAAGCTGTAAACCTTTGTTCATAAAGGAAAATATACTAACCTTGCCATCACTGTACTTATTCGAAATCTGCCAACTTGTCCATAAACACCCACAGTTATTTATAAAGCAAAGTGAGGTTATTCATAGAATTAGAAGACCTCAACGGGACAATACTCTGTACATACCTGATCAAAGGTTAAAAGTTCACAGTAGTTACTCCTACTGTATGGCAATAAGACTCTATAATAGCCTTCCAGATAATTATATAGAAAAAATTAGATAGAAAACAGATGTATAAGTTCTTAGTCCAGATGTGTTACTATTCACTGTCCGATTTTATTAAGGATAAGTAAATAGATTTGACATAAATATAATTTATTCAATGTGTTACATTGTAAAAAATAACGTAATAATGTAATTTTTAATAATAGAAGTAAATAAATAAATTGTAATTATATAAGTAGTACCCAATACAATTGAATAATTAATAAAAATGATTATAATGATACAATACTAATAATACTATTTGATACTATAATAATGATGACAACAATGTTAATGTTTTTTGTATAATTAATTAATTAATATTTATTTTGTAAAATTTTGCATGTCTACATGGCATTCTAATTCTAAAAAAAAAAAATCTGTCGAAACCAAACACATAATATTAAGTCCATTGCTACGACAATGTACCTGCCAATAATCTGTCGTAGCTGCCACAATTCCGCTACGATTTAGTTTAGGATTCCGTAGGTATCTGTTCTAATTTGTGATCAAAGTATAGGGTAATATATGATGTGCGACAGGTACACTGCCTGTATAGAGTGTAGGGTAAAGTGTAGGCTTTCCCGAATCCCTGTTGAGATCTGTTGACCTGTACAGGGAGGCGAGAACTGGGGGGAGAACCCCACATAACTATTCGCGCCACCCCGGGCGCAGTAGTACTCAATGATGAGCTTTAACAAGTAAAAAAAAGAGAGGGTAAAATGTAGGCACTATATAATGGTTTCTGTGCATGCATGTGCTCACAGTGACGTTTCTGTTCATTGCTTGTTCAGAAGTACATAAAAAAGGCAAATCTGCCACCTATAGGTAATTAGGAGGTACACACAGGTACACACAGGTACACACAGGTTTTTACTATGTAATAGTTGCAATTATTGTATTCCTAGTAACACTTCGTAGCGCATATGTGAGCTAGAAACACCAATAGTTTCGCCAATCCCCATAATTTCTGTATCACATTCTTACAATGGTTTTTTTTGACAGATAAACATTCTGCAGACCTCACCAGCCCCCTTACTCTTGAAACCGATCGGTATTGGATCGGATTGGTATTGTGAAATTTCGTACTTTAAAGCTACGACACCAGCGCTTATTTGGATTCATATTGGGTGAACTAAATGTCAATGAGTTTTCTATTTTTTTTTACTCAATTGCCGCGCAACATGAATCCATATTAGCTCTGATGTCGTAACTTAGGAGTACGAATCTTTACAATACTAATATCGATCGATCGGTATCGGTTTCAAGAGTAAGGGGGCTGCACCCTCGGGCTTATCGTCATTTACCATCAGATGAGATTAAATACAAGTGTTCTCCCGTAATGGTAAAAAAGAAAAAAGGTTGCGATAGTTTTGTACACCTACTAACTTTGTTTTTATAAATTACTAATGTGATAATAAGTGAAAAAAAAACTGTTTTATACTCAGATCTGTGTTTGAAAACTTAAATTCGTCCTAATTTTAGATAACCATACTCCAAACAAAGTTATTCCTCATATTAGTTTGTTGTAGTGATAATGATAACGAAGTAACCGTTCTAAGAGATTTTCACAATCTCAAAAGTACTCAGAAAAAAGCACTAACCACTACTCAATAAGGTTTTATAAAAGCTTCCAATTACAAGGGTATCAATAAAAAACACTGAACATTTCCAAGTGCAGTGTTTCCTTTGCAGTGAATTTTGCTGAGATTTTTCCGCAGTCTCGCTCACAAAGCGGGGGTTTAAGGGAATATTCGCGTGCGGTTACTCTGTGCGCAATATTCCTCTATTTCTTTAGAAAAGAGAATGTAAGAATTGTTCTACTCCACAACACCTGTTTTTTTGTTCATGATCCTGCAGTCACCCTATAGAAAGTTATTTAATTTTGTAGGACTTTTTTTAAATTTTTATCAAAAATATTCACAAACAAAGCCTCAGCGCCTCGGTGGTAGAGTGGTCAAGCTCTCGAAGCGATATCTGGAGATTCTGGGCTCAATTCCTAGATCCCGGGCTCAATTCCAAGATCCCGGGTTCAATTCCCAAATCCCGGGCTCAATTCCCAGATTCCGGGCTCAATTCCCAGATCACGGGGTCAATACCCAGATCCCGGGCTCAATACCAAGATCCCGGGCTCAATTCCCAGATTCCGGGCTCAATTCCGGGTCGGGCGAAGTGTATTTTTGGATTTTTCGATGTATAGCCCGGGTTTGTGATCACCAACCCGCATTTGGCAAGCGTGGTGATTAAGTCAATACCCATCTACTGCAGTGATGGCTTGATTGCAATGATAGAGGCCTCTGCCCAGCAGTGGGACAATATTACAGAGATCCGTTCGGCACTCGCCCCCTTTCTGCTTTTGCCTACTAACTGTGAGGTCCATACTATTTGTAGAGATTTGCCCCCTTTTAGGAAATCCTTACTTTTTATTATCGTACTTTGCCCCCTTTAGGAGTTGGCCCCCTTTTTTGACTTATCCGAATTTTAGACGGTACTTTACTTTTTTACTTCTAATAATTATGTGATAGTAAATAAAATATCTAAGGGTCCATTTTTCAATTGTTAAATAAAACTCATTTGTCTGTTAAAGTATTATACAACCCTTTTGAAAATGTGTTATCATGTCATGTCTGTTCTTTCTTCACAGTCACCTGTGACATTTTAAGTAGATCACGTAATACTTTATCAGGCGTATAAGTTTTATCTGAGTATTGAAAAATCAACAGACCAATAACTACGATGTGCTCGAATACATAAGTAGTTTGATAAAAAAAAATGTGCCCTGGTCAGGAAGAAATGAAAACTTATCTTTTATACTTTTTATCTTACCAAATAAGGCTAATATTTTGTAAATATTACCGAAAGATCTAGATTTTAAGTACCTATTAAAAACGTAAAAGCATTGAATGATAATATCATTGATTGAATGACTTACATTTCTTACTAAATTTGTTTAAATAAGTTACAAAGTTACAAGTTAAATGAAAGAAGCATGTTAATAGAATCAAATTAATTTTTAAATAAATAAATAATTAAATTAATTAATTCTCCTATAATGTGTATCTCGGCCAAATAGTCTCGTTTCAGACGCGACAAGATAAAGAGGTTACTCGTCGCACTGAAAACGCCTGGAGAAGCTATTGGTCGATGAAACATCTGATGAAAGGCAATTTGCCGCTGTGCCTAAAGCGCAAACTCATGGACATGTGCATTCTCCCCATCCTTACTTACGGTGCTCAAACATGGTCTTTGACGGCTCAGCAGAGGTCTAGACTCGAGGTGTGCCAGCAAGCAATGGAGCGCAGTATATTGGGTGTCCGCCTAACGGACCGTATAAAAAACTCAATTCTGCGCTCAAGGACCAAAGTTCAGGACGTCTCTCAAAAATCTGCCCAACTTAAATGGAATTGGGCCGGGCACGTTTACCGCATGCCAGAGGAACTTTGGGCCAAGGCCACTACCGTTTGGGTACCTCCCAATGCTAGAAGGCGACGCGGCAGACCGAGGCGAAGATGGCGTGACGAGCTGGACGCATATCAGCCAGATTGGACCACTGTGGCGGTAGACAGAAAAAAGTGGAAAGAAGGAGGGGAGGCCTTTGCCCTGCAGTGGGACAAAATAGGCTGACAATAATAATAATAATAATAATAATTCTCCTAAACTCACACCAATTATCTAGCCCAAGAGAAGCTTCGTTATGAAACTCGTTAAATGGTTACTAGACAACGGATAAACATACCTAAAACACTTAAATACGTACTTATTATGCATAGAAACACCCAGACCCGAGGCAATTTAGAAAAACAATAATTTCTAAATTGACCCGACCGGGGATCGAACCCGGGACCTCAGAGATGGCGACACCATGAAAACCACTCGACCAAGGAGGTCGTTAATCCAAAGCACATAGTGAGACTAACATAAAAAATATATAAATTTCAGCGTATAAATAACCACAATTATACAGTTTACAACAAGGAAAAAAGCTTAATATTCACTAGAAAGTTTCGGAATGAAGTCACAGCGAACTAACGCAGTAACTCATAATTTTCCAGGTAACGCTTGGAATAATATATTTAAGCCAAACTACGCGAGCAAGTAGCTACCTACAAGTTTCATTAATGAGCCTTCGCGGAAACCGCATTAGTACCTTACTGGGGTACTCCCAATTCCCAGCCCTGGCTGTTTACTGCTAAATTCACCTGGAGAAGTCTACGGGTAGGGAAGAAATGTATTTAAACCTTTTTACTATTGGAATTTTTTTTGCTTGTATTTTTTCTGCTATATTTATTTTTATTGCCGTGTCGCGTAACGATGAAAGAATACTACTGCCCTCTCTCTTCCCCTTGGGTGTCGTAAAAGGCGACTAAAGGACTAGACTGTAATACATCCGGCAGCATAGAGAGGCGCGGCGATGGGCTCATCACCTGTCACGCTGAGCTCGCACATGTGCGTCGCTATTTGGTGAAAAGTGGACTATGGCAGAGGTCTGCTTTTGCGGTCCTCATTGCCTAGTCTCTGACTAACCCAACGGGGATAATAATCGTGATTATATGTATGTATGTATTTATTTATTTATTAGATGTAAAGTATGTAAAACGGGGAACAATAAAACAAGACGGCCATTAACACACTGACGTTTAATACCACAAAGAAGACTCTTCAACATACATCGGGCAAGGAGGATGTATGCATACATAACACACCTCCCTCAATAGTTATGACATCACATGACATCATCAGAAGAATTGACTATAGTCCACCCTGGGTCGCCTTCTTGTAACTACTCCTTGTTGACTTGTGAGTTGTTCATTTACTTCTTCTGTGGCATCTGACGATACCGGACTTGGCACCCGGCGCTGTACGGACACGTGACTTGGTGAGGACGAACGCTGGCACTCAACCTTATCACTTCTCTCTCCATCGCCGCTGTCGTTAACTCTGTCACAGGTGACTTCCGCGGCCAAAGAGTCATTCAACGACGGTGCAGGCAGTGATGATGAACATGGCAGTGGTGGCGTTGCTGTGGTTAAAGGCGGCCCAACCCGTATCTCAAGATCATCATCCCAGGCCTTCGTTACATTAGTTTTATGACTACAAATAATTAATTGATTACTATGTTTTTTTAATTCATTTAGCGATAAACAGTCTCTAATAATGAACACATTTTTGCCAATTTGCTTAACAATTACACCTTTACCCCATACAAATTTATTATTATTACTGCAGTGTCTTTTAAACATAATTATTTGACCAGGTAAAAAGTTTCTTTTTTTCCCCCCTTTTCTTTTAGCTTGCATACACTGGTTGGATTTAACTATTTTAGCCAAAGAGGTAGTCGAAAACGATGACAACGGAAATGGATTTAATAAATCTAACCGCGACCGTAACCTGTGACCGTACACTAATTGAGCCGGCGACGTTCCTGTAGTCACATGAACCGAGTTGCGATAGTCGAACATATACTTAAACAATTTTAGTTTATTTTCTTTAGCGTTCGTACTACCCATAAGGCACGACTTAATTCCCTTCTTAACAATCTTAACATACGATTCAGCCTGGCCGTTACTCGCCGGATGGTAAGCCGGCGACGTCACATGCGATATGTGATTTAGACTACAAAAATGTCTGAAATCTTGCGAACCAAAATAAGTGCCATTATCCGTTACGAGCGTATGAGGTAACCCGAACCTCGACATAAACTCGTACATTTTCTCAATGACAGCAACACTAGCCGTATTATTCATGTCATATATTTCGACCCACTTAGAGTACGCGTCTACAATAACAAGAAACATGCGGCCGTTTATCGGGCCGAGGAAGTCTAAATGTACACGGTAGAAAGGGTGCGGAGGATACTTCCACGGCACCACTGGCGCGCGCGGTGGTGACTGCCGCAGCTGCGCACATATCTCGCATGCCAATATCATGCGCTCCAGGGCATCGTCTATTCCTGGGAACCAAAATCTCGACCGAGCTTCGGCTTTAGTTTTTACAATACCCAGGTGCGACGAGTGCAACTCTGACATAATTCTATGGCGTAAGACTTCCGGAATCACCAATTTATGCCCTCTCATTACGCAACCGTTTTCGTAAGCCAGTTGCAACCTACATTGATGGAAAGGTTTAATAGCGATGTCAATGACCTTACGGGGCCAACCTTTTGAAATGTAGTTAATAATTTTCCTTAATCGCTTATCGTAGCATCCCGTAGTTTATCGATTGTGATCGGCATCGCACCTTGCACTACGAATGACACATAAGCGGCACGATCGTCATCGTGACGCGGTGGCGCGCGCCCCCCCAGCTCCAGCGCCGCCGCGCACGCCGCCGGCAGACTCGCCCGAGACAGATAATCCGCACTATTGTTCGCACTTTTAACGTATTCGATTACATAATTATAACCGCTTAAAAATATTGCGTATCTTTGTAATCTGTTAGCGGACACTTCTGGAATTCCACGGTGGGGACCAAATATAGATAGCAGCGGTTTATGGTCTGTTCTCAAAACAAAAGGCGTTGATGTTCCATATAAATATTGGTGGAAACGACGGACTCCGAATATTATTGCTGTCGCTTCTTTTTGTATTTGAGAATACTTTTTTTCAGCTGCGTTGAGCGTACGTGAAGCAAATGATATTGGTTTTTCGTATCCGTCTATATCAATTTGAGACAGTATAGCACCTAAACCGCTCGATGACGCATCTACAGTCAAAATAATATTTGCATTAGGATTAAAATGTGCCAATATCTGGTCTGAAGCTAATATTTTCCGAATTTTCTCAAACGTCTCTTTTTCTAAACTAGACCAACGCCATTTCGTTTGTTTTTTTAACAGGTCATATAAAGGACTGAGGATGGTTGACGCTCCCGGTACAAAACCCCTATAATAATTTATTAACCCTAAAAAAGATTGCAATTGACTTACATTCGTCGGTACCGGAGCCTTTAAAATGGCTTCTACCTTATCAGGTGACTTTTTCAACCCATCTTTACTGATAATGTAACCTAAATAACATATTTCGTCTTGGAAAAAAGGACATTTGCTTTTTTGTAAAATAAGGCCCGCGTCCTGTAAACGCTGCAAGACCTGATGCAACCTTTGCAGGTGCTGGGCATCATTAGAGCCGGTGATAAGCACGTCGTCTAGTAGGCACAGAGTACCTTCGAGCCCCGAAAGTACCGTTTCCATGGCGCGCTGGAAAATAGCAGGTGCGCTTGACAAGCCGAACACGAGGCGCGTATACATGAAAAGTATAATACAAGTCAACTTTTGGGACTCCTCTTCTAGACAAAATTGCCCGTACGCCATAGACAAATCTAATTTTGTAAATTTCTGACTACCATGTAATTTAGAAAACAATTCGTTTATCGTTGGCAGCGGATACTGTTCAACGATCAACTGCTTGTTGATGCTGACTGAATAATCCGCACAGATACGAACTGAACCATCTCGTTTCAAAACCGGCACGATCGGCGATGCGTACTCCGACTGCTCCACAGGTCGGAGCACGCCCAGATCCACTAACCGACTGATTTCTTTTTCTACTTTGTCCCTTAGCGCAAAAGCAATTGGACGTGGTCTAAAAAATTTCGGTTGAGCATTGTTGCAACAGAACATCCTTTGCATCCATCCTTTGCATCCTTTAATGTTAATTTTACTTTATTTTTCTTATAACAACCCAAAGCATCCGAAAATACACGTAAAACGCACACGTAAAAACTCTAACTCGTATAGCGAAAACTGGCACTTGTATACGGGCGCTAACTATAATTGGGACATGGTTTTTTTTGTATGGAGCTTGGTACTAAAATCAAAACTCTTTGAACCAAAGCATGTTATTGTTAAAATCAAAAGACTAAATTATCTCCATCTCATAAATGAAAGCAAAAATATTTTAAAGACCCCCGTTTTTTTATTATTTAATAAAAGAAGTTTATTTTTTTTGCTTTAAATAGCAACAGTCTATTTAATTGGCAACACCTGCGATTCAAATGAACAACGTTTTATTTTTGCTGTAAGCGCTGTGTGAAAGAGACAGCGCTATACAAATAGTCAGGGTGTCTTTTTCAATCTAAGTATTAGAATAGTTACTTGTTCGTTATTAAAACGCAATTAATGACGTATGTATGACGTTTTGAAAACGTCACTTTTCATTATTGAAATAATGTCATCCATCCATCAGATCAGACGGCTACCACACGTTCTACTTGCTCGTTGTGTTTCGTTGCGTTTAATGTTTTGAGATCTTTTACGACCTAAGCTTACTCCCCTAACTTGAACCTTGCCTAACGTTGACTGTGCTGTGCTTCTGGACTCTCGAATTTGCCGAACGATTTGAAACCTGCTTTTCTTCCCCTGACTTGAACCTTGCCTGACGTTGACTGTGCTGTGCTTTTGGACTCTCGATTTTGCCGAACGATTTGAAATCTGCGTTTCTTCCAAAGTCTGTTGGTTAGTTAGTGATGATTCTTACTTTTTAGTTTTGATGTAGATTTTAACATAGCCTGATACCGTTTTTTGTGTTTAATGTATGACCTTACAGCCTGATACGTTTTTCGTGTGTATTTTATAACCTATTCTAAAACTCCTTGCACTACATCCAAGTTGAACCTATTCAGACTGTGCGGACTGTACCTACAGGCGTATCTTATGATTTATCGTTTTTGGTTTATTTTCAGATTCACTTGGCTATTCTTATAATAACCATGGCACTGTGTTTTAACTGCAACATAGCTTTAAGAGCGAATAGCCAATCTTTTGACATATTAGACATGGCTCCAGAAAGTGTTTCTATAATTGAAGAGTGGACTGCTCGAGAGGTCAGTAACTTCACTGTTATATTTGTTATGCAATATCTATCCTTCTCATACAGCGATAAGTTACTCAGTCGTTGCTGTAACCCATACTTACTATTTCAACCTTAATTCTGACTTATTTTCCCTTATTTATCAACACCACATTAGGGGTGTTGAAAGCAAAATATTATGAACATTGTTAATTGGTCTTTATTCAAATAATGTATATTTTGTTTTAGGTATCAAATGCAGACCAATTGTGTGAAGAATGCTTTGATTTGGTTATTGCTGAATCAATTAATAACCAAGGTACACCTGAGCAGCAAGTTGGACATCAATTGATTTGTGTAAGCTGTGGAATTTCTATAGCACCAAGAAGTGGAAGACGCTCTCGTCCTTTGCCTGAGGGAAATCCTGAAAGGACTTATGTGGCAGGACTTATCCTTCCTCGTGAGGTATGTATATCAATAAAAGAATATTATATTAATATAAAATATGAATGTTTGCCCACACCCATTGTCATGGTATCAAAGTAAGCAACTGAATGTTTGTGTTACGAGTAAGAGACAACGGATTTTTGCCGGGGGCGTCTCCTAGCACACCTAGCTAGAGTCAATTTAGAAAGAATATGTTTCTCATTCACTTAAGAATTATTAATTTTTGTATTGTTGTCTTTTTTATATTGTGAGTTTGAAATCAATTAATTGATCAGAAAAATTAATTGTGTATTAAATGTGGTTATGCATCAAAATGGATCAAACCCACAAATGTGTCTTAATCAAGTTAAGACTTAGAAATTGATCTTTTGAAGGGTTTACATAAGATACATTTTTAAATCTTTCTGTATACTTTACTATGGTATTGTTTCATTTGTGGGTTAGATATGTTTTGCTTATCTACATCCAAGTGGCAACAGACAAGCTTAATCCTTTTAGTAGATTTTAAGAACAAATAGATTGAATTAAGAATTGATTCTAATTGTTTTAGATTCCTCAAGATGCTAGAATTTGTAATGCCTGTTGGCAACATGCTCACCGCAGAGTATTGCATGCCAATACTACTATAGAAGATGTCCAGGAACCTGTGCCTCAAGAAATTGTTGAGCCAGTGCCAGAACAAGATAATAATGAGCCACAGCAACTAAGTGTTGAACGAATAAATCTTAGTTTATATACTCGCACTCCAGACACTCCTAATCATTGTTTTGTGCCAGAATGCTTTAATGAACAGCGCCAACGTGTTCCTGTGTATGTAAAGAAAAATATTTTGGTAAATTATAAAGTATTTGTTACTTCAAATTCACGTGTGTGTCAGGAACATATACGTCTGTACAATTGGGAAATACTAAATGAATATGAATTCATGAATGAATTTACTTCTTCACAAATTGAAGAGATGTTAAGTTTATTGTCAGAAAACAGTACGGAAGTGTTTAATTTCGAAGATGTCGAAAACATGAATGATGGCCTGTGTCAATACTGGACAGGACTTACAATACTGAACTTCATGCTACTGTTTCGTACAATTGAGAATGGTTTAGTTAACTTGAAAAATAAAAAATGTGCATTAGGCTTGTACCTTGTTAAAATTAGAACAGGAGAACCATTTTCCCGAATCGCAAGTATTTTTCAAATAACTACGAGTGTTGTTAAATCTTACACAAATAAAACAAGAAATTGTTTAATATCCAATTATGTTCCACTACATTTAGGCATAGAGCATATAACAAGGGAAGAATTCCAATCTAGGAATCTTTCAATACCACAAGGGCTCTTTGGAACAACCTCGAATAATCTTATAGCAATTTTTGATGGTACTTATATTTATATTCAAAAATCATCAAATTATCTCTTCCAGAAAAAGACATACAGTCTCCATAAATTCCGTAATTTAGTTAAGCCATTCTTAATTGTGGCCACTGATGGTCATATTTTAGATGTATATGGGCCATACCCAGCCACAACATCTGATGCGGATATAATGAAAATGTTGTTTGAGAACCCTAATTCTGATCTAAGAAATTACTTTCAACAAAATGATGTATTTATATTGGACCGTGGATTTAGAGATTCTCTTCCATTACTCCAGTCTTTAGGATACTCAATCTACAAGCCTGAGACACGTAGTGCAAATGAAGGTCCTCAACTATCCACACTAAAAGCTAATAAGTCTAGATTGGTCACTTTATGTAGATGGGTGGTTGAAGTTGTAAACGGTCGGTTTAAACGGGATTACAAAATATTTAGGAATAATTATTTTAATAAAATGTGCAAACATTTGATGTCAGATTTTAAAATTGCAGCTGCATTAATAAACAATTTTCATCCTGTTATAATTATAACTGACCGCCCTGATGCTGGACTAATTTTAGAAAGAGCCTTGAATAAATTAAACTTACCTAATTACTTAGCTGATCATGTAGAAAGATTGAACTTAAATCGACACAGGGCTAACTTCATTAGAATAGACGCTCAGATACCGGAAATAAATATGTTCCCTCAAATGGAAATGTCAGATTTGATTTTGTTTGCTTTAGGGACCTACCAAATTAAACAGGCTAGGTCCTACTACGGGGAACATATTCGAACTAACGGTACATTTGTTGTAGAAGTGAGTGATGATATCACTAGCACAAATGTGCCAGGAATATCATCGCCATCACATGAGACAGTTCTGATACGAGGAAGAATCAAATCCCGTCATCAGGGTAATAAAGTGTACTACACATACATCCTGCTAAACCCAAATAACATTAATTGGCAGGAAAAAATCTGTGGGTACTATTGCTCATGCATTATAGGCAAACGTACAGTTGGTAGTTGTGCTCATGTCATGACGATGGTATGGTATCTGGCTTGGGCCCGGCATCAGGATGTCATATCAGCACCCGCTACATTTCTTGATGGAATTTTGGTGAGAGAAGAAGAATAAAAAGTGCGTTTTATAACAACTTGTTTTATTTACATTATCCTAATACAACACTATGAGTAGCCAATTATTATACCTAATAAATCAATAAACATGTCGATAGAAATCAATTTTTTTTTGTGGTATATAGGAGAGGATGCTGTATAGGTAGTGCCAAACTTCTAGCTCGCTCTGAGATTGCGACGTGCAAGTGTACAGTTGGCAACATTATAATTGAGTGTTATAATAATTAATTATGAAATAAGATCAAGATAATTTATCAATTACTAATTACTAAGTTTTATTTATTTTTTAATATCCAAAATTAACCAGGATAAATTAATTATAACAATTAAATTATAAGCATACATATATTAAAAAAAAAAAAACATTTTTAAGAAGCTGTGGAAACTGTGTGTTTTCTTATCAGGAGGAGTACGGAAACTGTACAAAGATCTGACATATTTGCTTTGCAATAATTCTGCGCACTGTCCATGTTGATCTTGTAACAGCCGAAATTCTTTTAAGTCTATGTTATAGGTCAATTTATATACTTTTGCCAGCTTCTTTCTTTATAAACTCCGATACATTATAAATATTTTTTTCTAGCTCGCTGACATAAAACGGTATTACGTCTAGGGATTTTAACAGCCTTTCAAAAAGTTAACTAAAACCTTTTAAAAATCTACAACATAAAACAGTACCTAACGTAATAACAAACAATAACAAAAACCTAATATCGCGAAACGACCAAACAAAATATAGGTACACATGACTGTACTTGCCACTGCTAAACCAAAACCCACGAATTCATATTCACTCCCTAACCGCTTACGTCCCGCAGATACTGAGATAGTGTACTATTGCGACGCGATTACGCTAATCGCCTCGGGTTCACAGTGAGCTAGAAGTATGGCGCGGATATACCACCCTAGGCGTCAGTCACCGAGTAAAGTGTTTCATTGTTCACTGTTGTAGCAACGATTATAAAAAAGTAACACTCGGCTTGATAGCGTTCGCGCACATACACACAAACACAAATAATAACCACATAGTACAACGTAAGTTGAAATAGGTTGTATGCGGCAAGCCCAAGAAGACAGGGTGAAATGGCGCACATTAGGGGTGGCCTATGTCCAGCAGTGGACTAATATAGGCTGATGATGATTATTGATGATGATGATGATGTTATTTAGAAGATTAAAGTATTAGAATTATTGTTCTGAGCCTACAACCATCCGTCAGTGTCAGTGTTATGTCAACAAACTGTCATCATATTAAAAGCAGATGAAGAAATTACGTTCGGATACATACAATTTAAGTTCGGATACATAGAAAAGTGTGAGTTTCGTAGAATACAAATATATTTTTTAATAAAAAAACGGGGGTCTTTTAAAATCTAGGAATTATTCAAGATAATAGTATTTAGTCTCCTGAATAAGGAGGTGCGGAAATTGTATTGGTTCAATTTATTTTTATTTAAGTACCAAAAAAAACCATGTCCTTTGGAAATAAAATCCCTGCCTAGCAGCGGCGGCCCGCCCGCGCGAACCACGTACACGTCCAGCGTGTGTGCGCGGCCGCCCCACTGCACCGTCAGCGGCGCTCGCCCGGCGCAGCCCAGCTCTTCGCCGTTATAACTTAATAATTTTTTAGTCGTACTCAATAAAATAACGTTTTTAAAATGCTTATTAAATGTGTCTAAACACATAACCGTTACTGCCGATCCACTGTCTATTTCAAACTGTAATTTAACTCCATTAATAAACACGGTTTCAATTAACGGTTCGCCTTTCAATGAACGAATGTTACAAATCTTTCCGTCGTCGTCGTCGTCATCGCATTCGTCTACCCCTTCGATAGCAACATAGTTCACCTTTTTGCACATACGACGCAAATGACCTTTTATATTGCACCTTCTACAAACATAATTCGCGAAACGACACTCCGCGGCTTGGTGATTTTTGTAACCACACACGGTGCACTTATCACTAGCACTTTGGACGGCAGCAGCGCGACTCGGAGATCGCTTCCCTATTTTGAATAGCTGTCGGTCTGCGATGCTGGCGTGGTCGGCGACGTTGGCTGCGGCGGCGGCGAAACGCGCGCTGCGCAGGCTCTCCACCAGCTCCACGGCCTTGGCTAGCGTCAGACTATCACACTGACGTTTAATACCACAAAGAAGACTCATCAACATACATCGGGCAAGGAGGATGTATGCATACATAACATTAGGTAAGCTAGTTAAGTACACAAAACAGATCAAAAATAACAAAAAAGCATGATAAAGTGTTTAAAAGCTTAATTCCTATATAAAACATATATACAAAAAACGATTAATAATAAGCGTCCATGTTAAAGTTAGCTTATCTAAAACCATATCCAATTACAAACTAATTATATACATAGAAAGTGAATAATACAAATTGAAAACTTATTTTTCACCTATAAAAGCCTACGGAGTCCGGGAAGAAAGAGAATAGAATAGAATAGAATATATAAAGAAGTATGTAGGTATAACCGTGTCGCGATGCGGTGAAAGAATACTACCACCCCTCTCTTTCCTTGGGTGTCGTAAAAGGCGACTAACGGACTAAGGACTGCAAATCACCCAAAAGCATAGAGCGGCGATAGGCTCACAACCTGTCTCGCTGAGCACATGTGCAGTCGCTATTTGGTGAAAAGTGGACTATGGCAGAGGAGATGCGGTCTCATTGCATAGTCTCTGTCTAACCCTTCCGGGATAATAATCGTGATGATATGTAGGAATGTAGGTACAAATCTTTGGTCCTGGCAATACTTATTTATTAGAGAAGTTTCATTTTGTCCAACAATATTTTCTCAGTACAAAAATGTCATTGTTCTTATTTTCTTATTTAAGGCAGCAACGAGAAATGAAGGCGCGAAAGAATTTTATTAATAATAATTGCTTTTGTCAATTTTGAAGACGTTTAGAAATTATATCTTGTACGGTTAAAGTAAACACTTGTAAAGTTTTTGAAAAATATTACGAACTGTTGTAATCAAAGATATAGGTACTGGTTCTAAGTATTGGGTAAATAAAAAATTTAGGTAGATTTTTATTTTTTTTTCAATCGCATTGTACATGAGACCAAACCTTTGACAACAAAAAAAAACATAAAAATTTATTTACGCTCACACCAATTACCTATCTAGCTTCTAATAATAAAATAAGCTTCTATTGAAACTCGTTAATATGGTTAAACTAGATAACAGATAAATATCAACACCCAGAGCCGAAATCAATTTAGAGAAACAGTTTTTCTCTAAATTGACTCGACCGGGAATTGAACCCGGGACCTCAGAGATGGCGCGATGCCAGACCCGGCGCGCTAACCACTCGACCACGGAGGTCGTCAGCAAACTGCAGCACTGCTACACTGCTGCTACACTATAATGATAGTTTTGAAAGTGTGGTCTATGAGAAGAAACAAGTGTGGTTTAAGCGTTTCGTCCACTAGGATCCCCTAACCCGATCCCCCAGGGGATCCCCATGAACTCATCTGTTAATCAGAATCCCCTTAAACAAAAATAAGTATAAAAAGATGCTATCACACTGAGTCCGATTTATATTAAAAATAAGTAGGTATTTTGATCTATAACTTTATTTTAACTGGCTAGTGCAACTAAATGCAATCTTTTTGTTTATCAAATGACGTTATCAATAATAATGTCAATCCAATGACATGCATATCTTGTATTTTTTCATTTTTTTTTTCTTTAACATATTATCTAAATATGTTAAAGTTATAAAGTTATATGAAATACTGGCTCAAAATTGACGATGTTAGAAAAATGTGGTCTGTTTTCAGCGAAAGACATTGGACTAATAACTGCAGCGAAAGTTGGAACTCGGGTATAACCAAAATGATTGGTCGAAAACGCCCCAACATTGTACAGTTACTGAACGCATTAAAAACAGATGCTAAACAAAAGCGAAGGCAACCGAAAAAAGCTCGCAAAACGGATTAAATCGCAACTGATAAGTTTATACAGAAACACACAGTTAGAATTATTAAATAATGATATAACAGTAGGTCATTTCTTAGAAATTGTAAAATAAGATAAATTATCTTATCTAATTTAATTAGTTTCCTTTTTTTTAATTTCAATAAAAATACTCAGTGTGACATTGACTTTATGTACTTTTATTTAAAGGGGATTCTAATGAACAGACGGGTTCGCGGGGATCCCCTGGGGGATCGGGTTAGGGGATCCTAGTGGACGAACCCGGTTTAAGAGGGTTACGCATTTCGGTTTCCCATACAAACTTCCAAGTCGAAATTTTTAAAAACCATTAAGCCAATATTGATGAATCTTTGCATGCTAAAGTAAAACACAGTATCTAAATAGTTTGTAGAAAACATTTTTTTTAAGGGTTTATTTAGCTGAGTTATTGCGATTTAAAGCCCACTATAAAAAGTTTAAAATCGCATTTACTTAGTTATTTAAACGTTTTTTAGAAATGTTTTCAACAAACTATTTAGATCTCTGTATTTTACTTTAGCATACAAAGTTTTATTGAAATTGGCTTAATGGTTTTTAAAAATTTCGACTTGGAAGTTTGTATGGTAAACCGAAATGCGTAAATCCTCTTAAGATTATTTTGCATGTTCCCTGGTCCTAAGTTTGCAATGGTATGGTCACAACGATTTACTAGATGTAGAATAGCTGTTTGTAGATAAAAAATATTTAACAGAGGTATGACATCCCTTAAAGGAATTCAACAACCCTCAACAGTCGATTTACAATTGAACAACTCTGTGGTCTGTCTAGAGGCCCTGGGTTCGACTCCCAGCAATATTGTGATCAGTTTGCTTGGTTGTACAGTACTAGACCAATATCTGATTTGAGCTGTCGTCATATACATTTATAGAAGTCATGTCTTTTGATAATTTTGTACAAACTTTTATGAGTCTTATTGTGTAAACAATAAAGCTTTACCAGGTGTCAAAAGTGTACACATATTTAAATGTTTTATGAATAATGAATTCAGTTTATTGTACAACCTACCCAATAGTGTGCTCAATCCTTGGACAGCTTTAACCGACTGGCTAGAGAACACTATCTGTCACTATCAACGTCTTTATGATTTTAGTATATTTAGATAGAAAACTTTATAAGTATTTATTTATGTAACAATATATGTATGATATTGATATGCTTAAGCATGATTTTTTTTTATTTGTTTATCTAATTTTAATTAATTTATATTGAAACACCATAACTGCCCTTTAAAGTTTCACTTTCTATCCAGTCCAACACGGTTGCCTGGAATAAATTGCTTTTTAGCGATAAGGCCGCCAATTGTATGTCACTTTGTGTTTGTCCTTTTGTTGTTAATTTGGTGTGCAATAAAGAATATTTTATCTTTATCATTAACTAACCTACCAACCCACATTGGGCTAACGTGGTGGGCTATGAACTAATCTGCCCATGGGCTGTAGTTAGGGTTGCCAGATGGTCTGGATTCGTATGGATTTTCAAGATATTTTATATGATATCCAGACTCCAGACAAAATACAAAATCTCCGGACAAATAGTTTTCGTAAAGATACAAAATGAATGTCGCAAGGAAATATGAGAATTGGTAACTAAAATCCGACGAAGGTCTTTAAATTAATACTACTGTCGAAAATATATTAGTAATAATATATTCTTCAGTATTTATTGGCGGTGACATTGGCGTCAAGTTAAAAGACTTTGGAATTTAGTATCAAACCCTATAGTAAAAAAAATATGGCCTTTGGATACTTAAAATTTATTTCTCTAGATAATAATCCCAAAATCCAGACATTTGAAATTTTTTCCATATATTTTAGTTTTCCGATCTGGCAACCCTAGCTGTAGTCTATGTGGGAATGTGCCCAGCAGTGGGACATTTTGTATGCCTGAATTGTATCAAAGAAATTGACGACTTAGTTCCTTAATTGTTAGCGTAGCGGTGAAAGAATACTCTTCTTCTTCTTCTTCTTCTTCTTCAGCCCTTATCTACACAATGCTGAGTAAAAGCCTCTTCCATGCTTTTCCAAACGGTGCGATCCTGGGCTTTTCGCATCCAGTCCTTCCCCGCTATTTGGGTCATCGGTCCATCTCCTGGGCTGTCTTCCTACGTTTCTGCGCCCATTCCGTGGCCTCCATTCTAGCACCTTCAATCCCCATCGTCCGTCAGACCTGCGGCATATGTAGCCAGCCCACTTCCACTTTCTTTAGGCTATAATCTTAGCTATGTCGGTGAGTTGTGTTCTACTGCGGATTTCAGTATTGCGAATTTGATCGCGGAGGGAAATACCCAACATAGCTCTCTCCATAGCCCTCTGGGTGACTTGTAATCGGTGGATAAGCTGCCTAGTGAGTGACCAAGTTTCTGACTCATGGACCATCACAGGGAGGACGCACTGCTCGAAAGTTCGACGGGGCACTCGTTAGTCTTTAAATACCTCGTTCAGTTTGCCATAGGCTCCCCACCCAAGTTGGACGAGACGACTTATTTACGAAATAAGAATACTACCACCCTCTTTCCCCTTGGGTGTCGTAAAAGGCGACTAAGGGACTAAAGACTGCACATACATCCAACAGCATAGAGCGACAATGGGCACCTGTCACGCTGAGCACATTGCACAATTCGGTAAAAAGTGTACTATGGTAGAGGACTATTTTTGCGGTCTTCATTGCCTAGTCTTTCACTAACCCTTTGGGGATAATAGTCGTGATTATATGCATGCAATTTTTGTTACTGTCCGAATATTTTATACTGCCCCTCTAGTTGTGAACTGCAAAAACTTAATGTGGCCGTCTAGTTTCTAGGAGATATACAGCTCTCGCTATTCGTATATTTATAAAATGAACGCGAAAACGTTAATGAAAATCTCTACCAGCGGGATTAAAGTCCCGCAATCCCGCACCGACTTACCGGGATTGCGAACCTACCGCCGCCAACGTTGAATAAACATCCCCATAATCAGCCAATCTAGCATATCTCAGGATTAAGCATAACAGAACTAGGCGAATCGGGGCTTAGCGCGGTAGGCGGGAAGCCGAATTGGAGCCCATTATCGCCAATGCGAGACTCAGATTTGCAATCCCGCTATCCCGGGATTCCGCAAATCCCGTAGCTGGCGACGCCACGTAATTTCTGAGCAGCAGTTTGTTTCGAGTTGCCCCGATATGCACGGATGCGGTTCGAATGTGCTACCGATATCTACGTGCCACTGTCATGTGGCATTCGAATGTAGACCTTATCTTCATTAAGGAACGCCCAAAATTCAACACTGGATTAATTCCGGTTCATATTCCAGTGTAAACTTGAGCCGCACTGCATAAGTTCGCTCACGACAGCGTGTTAAAATTGTGTAAGGTCTCGATTACTGTTCAATAAAGTCTGTCATTGGTCGAAGATACATATTTGGCAGAGTGGTTTCCCCTGTGGTTCAGTGGCTAAGTCACACTTAGACCCAAAGGTCCCGGGTTCGATTCCCAACGGTGGGTACCCATTTGTGTAGGACCTACTCTATTTGGTTAGTGAAAGGACTTGTTAAATCCGCTTGGCTAGCTATCTTACAATGTCACCTAAGTCTGGCGTCAAAAGAACAATGTGGGATGATTTATATTAGAGCGGGCTGTGCACGGGGCGAGCCCCGTCCGGGCCAAGACGGGGCCCGGACGGGGCCACTGATTTGAGACGTTGCATACATTTAGTATGAAGCAGTTCATATTACGCCGTGCATGATCCGTGCCCGTCCGGGCTGTCCGGGCCCGTGCACGGCCCGCTCTAATATAAATCATCCCTAAAGCGTTGTGTTCCGACAGTTTGGAGATAAGATATAGGTCCTAGGTCCACTAGGAGGCCAGGACGTCCAGATATAGCAGGTTCAATTCCACGGTGATCCGTGTCGCCTAGCGGTGAAAGAATACTACCACCCCCTCTCTTCCCTTGGGTGTCGTAAAAGGCGACTAGCGGACTAAAGACTGCACATACATCCAACAGCATAGAGCGACGATGAGCTCACCACCTGTCACTCTGAGCACATGTGCAGTCGCTATTTGGTGAAAAGCGGACTATGGTAAAGGACTGCTTTTGCTGTCCTTATTGCCAGTCTCTAACTAAACTTTCGGGGATATATATATGTATGTATGTAATTCCCAGCCCCCTTACTCCTGAAACCGATCGCTATTGGATCGGTGAGTGAATTTCGTACTCCTAAGTTACGACACCAGAGCTAATATGGATTCATATTACGTAGATATTGAGTGAAAAAAATACAAGACTCAATGCCATTTAGTTCACCCAATAATAATCCAAATTAGCGCTGGTGTCGTAATTTAAAAATACAAAAATTCACAATACCAATCCGATCCAATAGCGATCGGTTTCAAGAGTAAGGGGGCTCGGGCAGAGTGTGTGATGCACAACGTGGATTCAGTAAAGGGTGATTCCGAGAGCAGCATGCGTACTCCAATAGAGGAAGGGAGTTTTTTATTATTATTCTACAACAGGTAAGCGCTTGGAATTCACCCGGAATCCTCAACAACAGAGAAACTGGGAGAATTAACTTCGTTGTTATGGCGACAGACTTAGATAAGATGGTGGTAGCTAGCCAGGCGGACTTAACAGCCCTACCACCAACCAGTGGGATGAGGTCAAAGAGCTCTTCAGAGGGTTTGTTATAATATTGTCATAAATTGTAACGTCCAATACGAAAAACGTTCAATAATAAAAATGTCCAATACGAAAAATGTCCAATAATAAAAATGTCCAATACGAAAAATGTCCAATAATAAAAAGGTCCAATACGAAAAATGACCAATAATAAAAACGACCAATACGAAAAATATCCTTTAATAAAAATGTCCAATACGAAAAACGTCAAATAATAAAAATGACCAATACGAAAAATGTCCAATAATAAAAATGACCAATACGAAAATTGTCCAATTTTAAAAACGTTCAATTCTGAAAATGACCAATACGCAAAACATGAGCACTTGCTCCAGACACACAACATTTAATTTAATAACAATTAAAGATAACAAGCTTCTATGACGAGTAGGAGAGATGGAACAAGTTAAATTGAAGATTTTCATATTTTTTTGATTTCCTTTGATTTCGTTCGATCCGTGCATTATTCATAGGTTTCATCACGATAGAATATCTCATTTTCAAATTGCTGGTCATGTTCTATTTAATACGGATTATACGATTACTGATTCAACAGTGCATAATGTTGTGTGTTCTAGGGTATCCACGTTTCCTCTCTGAGTATTAAGTACTATCGGCTAAATAGTGCATCCACAGAGCAGATTAATAAAATCCGCCGTTATCTGTCGATATTTGCAGCGCGGAGATTATTTAACCGTGTCTCGGTAGCGGTGAAAGAATACTACCACCCCCTCTCTTCCCTTGGGTGTCGTAAAAGGCGACTACCTGACTAAAGACTGCACATACATCCAACAGCATTGAGTGGCAATCGACTCACCGCCTGTCACGCTGAGCACAGGTGCAGTAGCTATTTGGTAAAAAGTGGACTATGGTAGTGGACTGCTTTTGCGGTCTAATAAATACAGTAAATACTTAAATAATATAAATAGTATATATAGGCTAATTATTATTATTATTATTATATTCTTTATTGCACAGAAACATAGTTACAATATTGTTTTCTGAGGTTTAAGCGAGCACTACACATTGAAATGAAACACTTTTTTACGAACTAACATAAATATAAAAATGATTGACGGTAGGCAAATAACTTCTAACTAAATGAGACGAGTCAGTCTCCCTGTGACCACAGACCCTGTAATGTAAAGGGTTCGAAACGTCAGGATAATATAAAAAACTATGTAGGTAAATAGTAAAATTAAACGCGAGTTACTCCGTAAATAGTAACAATAGTGACAAAAGAGACATTGTATGCAAAGGTGGACTTATCTCTAATAGAGATCTCCTCCAGTCAACTCAGACAGTTTGCGAGATAAATGTAATTACTAAACTTTATACACTCATAAACTTTCGCGTTCCATCATGCTCACATACTTAGACGGGATTACTAAACTTTATTAATAATAAATAATAATAGAAATCATTTATTTATACCCTTCACAATTTGGTTCTTAAGGCTAGAGCTCTTTTTAAATAAACATTAGTAAAAATGCCCAAGATTATGAGGGACTGGAGCCTGATATGGGTTTCAAAAAGAAACCGGGAACTACAGCTCTCCAGGCCTCCACGCAGACAGATTTTAGTTAAGGTGCTGGAATATACAATTTTACAGTTTCAACAACGACAACAGTTCTAATATTAATACAATAATAAACAAAATAATTAAAAAAAAATATTGATTCACAATAAACCTTTTGTATTTTCAATCATATTCAATTGTAGGCCAGTGGTACAGGGTGTCCAAATGCGGGTAGCAAATTAAAACGTTCACAAACAAATCACAATTTAAAGAGCCGACCGATTCCCGACCCTCCATTAGGGATCGGAATTGAGTACTCGAGTACTCCATGCACTGCTGCAGTTAGATATACAAAGTATGGGAGTTCATAATGCGATTTTAATGCGGCAAAATGCTGCGGCGCAGCGGCGGCTGGCCGCGAGACATTACTACGGGTATCGATTTGAACATATAAAGTGATATTGAATCAGACGAGGCACTTTAAGTTCCATTTTACAAACATACATACACATAATCACGGCTATTATCCCCGAAGGGTTAGTCAGATAGGCAATGAGGACAGCAAAACCAGTCCACACAAAGTTCACTTTTCATCAAATAGCGACTACACATGTGCTCAACGTGACAGGTGGTGAGCCCATCGCCGCTCTATGCTGTTAGAAGTATGTGAAGTCTTCAGTACGATAGTCGACTTTTACGACACCCCTTTGGGTGTGGTAAGAGAGGGGGTAGTATTCTTTCACCTCTACGCGACACTGGTAATGTTTCGTTATTTCCATTTTAATGTTTCTTTATTATCCAATACGAGTAAACGCTTGGCCTTCATCTTACTCCATGGTAAGTCACGATAAAGCCGAAGGTGGACGCGCTTCAACCAGAATCCTCAACCACTGAGGAACTGGCTATATCACATCTAAACTGTCGGTACACAACAATGCTGTCAACATTGTTGGTATGTTTATTGTTGAAATTTTGCATTCACAATGCTATATAGATAAAGGATAAAATGTTTACTAGAAAAAAAATCAACCAGTCTCAGGAAGCTCGACCCACGACCTCTCAGCGTTCAGCGGTTAGAGCAGTGCACCGGCAATCCAAAGGTCTGAATCACACTTGAGCTTCCTGAGACTGGTTGATTTTTTTCTAGTAAAAATTTATCCTATAGTTGGCTCCAAGACTTTAGATGAGATGGTGGTAGCTAGCGAGGCAGACTTAACTAGCCCTATCACCAAAGAACCCAGAGGTCGACCCAGGGACCGGTGGGCTACCCACTAGACCATAGAGGTAATTAAAATGTTCCATTTTAATGTTACAGAGTCGGCAAACGGTCAGCCTTAGTAGCAGCTTAACACTCTAGTCCCAGGGAACTGTCTGAAAACCAGCGCTTCTGTGGCTTTCTGCATTATACCCAAAAGCATCGCTGAGGCAGCTACCCGTTGACCTTGCACATCCGATTTAGTTTTAATTTTTGATATTTGTTGGTTTTTGTTAATTGTTTGTTTTTTTAGTTATCTGTTTTACGTACCTGTCTAATTTTTGTACATGTGTTATTTTTTATAATTTTAGCACGAGCGCGATGGTTCAGAGATAGTTGGTGTGAAATCAGCGTAGCTACCGCCGTATCATCTGATAAGGGGCATCTTGAAAAACAAGGCATTTAAAAAATCTATGTCGAAAAATAATCAAACCGCAGAGGTTTTAAATGCTGTACTAATTTTAAGACGTGATAATGCAACTGAACAAATAAATAAAATAATAATAATAATAATAATCGCCAACTTGCAATGAAGTGATTGTTCTGTTGACTCCAATAGCGCTAGGCGGTCGCTAAGTGCTCGCAATTCCAAAAGTTTCTGTCGCTTTGTATGAAAAATTCAACGTCATAGCCGGGCGCTTTCATTCGCGAAGTTTCGCTTTAGAACTTTTTTTTTTTGTTCAGTCAAGTAGGATGCGGAACTTTTTGAAACATCACCAGATTTTTAATCGGTCAAAGTTTTTTCTGGTAAGTAAGTACCAATACTTTTTGGAGACAACGGACAATACCCACTGTCTTAGCTGTAGGTATAGGCTTTTTGCGCTTTATAATACGCAGAACTAAAAAAATAATAACAAACTAACAAATACAACATACCTCTTAGACTTTTTTCTGTTGCTATTTATAATTACGAGCAGAGACTAGGCAATGGGGACAGCAAAAGCAGTACTCTACCATAGTTCACTTTTCAACAAATAGTGACTGCACATGTGCTCAGCGTGACAGGTGGTGAGCCCATCGCTGCTCTTAGCTGTTGGATGTATGTGCAGACCATTAGACGCCTTTTACGACACCCAAGGGGAGAGAGGAGTAGTATTCATTCATCGCTACACGATACGGTTACATGTTTAATTAATATATTATTAAATAATAATATATTATTGTATACATATATAAAATAGAAATAATATACAAGAGAAGTTTTGCTCTTATATGATAGTCCAGTAAATGTAATGCATGAAAACTATAAAAACTACCAGGGGAACATAAGTGCTAGGGAGCAAAGTTGTGCGAGCGATGGCCGCGTGCTGAGCTGAAAGCACTTCGCTTCTGACTGTTATTGCTCAGAACAGCATCCCCTCAACAGGTTAAAAGCTTTGAGCAGGTGACATTAGCAAATTTTATTTTACGACATTACAGCCTTCAAATGTGTTCTTAGCTAACGTATCGTAACTTTCATGGAGTTGGAGGCAATAGAACTTTAATGAGTTGTGCAAAATGCATTACGATAATCTTTTATTAATGCTAAAAACCTATTTTAACTAGCTTTTACCGGCAACTTAACTCGCGTTATTGTTGTTTTTTCAATCAATTTAATGGCTGCCCCTTCTTCTCTACCATTCAATAGTGAATTAAAAATATATAGGTACCTTAATCTTTGAACTTTTGTTATATTTCATCAAAACTACAAATAATCTGCGCCATAAAAGTGTCATACATAGATGGTTTGATAGTACATACAAATACATATAATCACGACTATTATCCCCGAAGGGTTAGTTAGAGACTAGGCAATGAGGACAGCAAAAGCAGCCCTCTACCATAGTCAACTTAACCAAATATCGAATGCACATTTACTCAGCGTGACAGGTGGTAAGCGCATCGCCGCTCTACGCTGTTGGATGTATGTGCAGTATTTAGTCTGTTAGTCGCCTTTTAAGAAAGGGGGTGGTAGTATTCTTTCACCCTTACGCGACACGGCTAACATGTCTTATGTATTAATTGTTTTGAAACGTTTTAGTTTGAAGTGTCTCTGACACTACGCTATGAATCGTTATCCGTATTACAACGCTGAAGAGTTTGTTTGGTTGAACGCGCTAATCTCAAAAACTACTAGTTCGAGTTACAATAATCTTTTGTGTTCGATAGTCAATTTATCGAGGAAAACTATAGACTATATAACATCTACGACTCGTATGAGCAGAGAATCAATGAAAAATGTTGCAAAAACGGGAAGTGGAATATATTTTAGTAGGTTTTCCTCAAATTGACGCGGTTGAAACCGCGGGGCACCGCTCTCTCATAGACATATTGTTTCTATTTATTTATATACTTAAGAAGACTACGATAATAAAATTTCCTTTCTATTCGATTACGAGTATAACCACCATTAAAATGAACCTCTGCCTACAACATCCGGAAATAGATACCAATGTATTATCCTGTTTCCGAAAATAAATGGGATGCGGGCACATCAATCTTCTGCTTGATCGGCCAGGGGGAAGTCGCTGGTATTATCTATTATGAGTCTAAAAGTACACTATAATATGGTACTTATTATTGATATTATTATTTTATTTATTTGAAGATAAACACAAATAAAAGACTAAACTTTGAGAGCGCTATTGCTGTAGCTATCTAGTATTTAAATGATCGGAGATCTAATATATAATCTATAGATCTATCTAATATATAGATCTAATATATTGTTGGATATACTCGTATATAAAGTAGAATGTTTAATGTTTATGGTGACCATTGTAAACACAGCCAACTCGTTGAATGAAAATAAAAAATATAATGGCAGCTCTTTATGGAAAGGTGAATTCCCAAATAGTGAAACGAATGAATTTTTTTGTTCAAGTACTCAAGACTATTAATTAAATAAATACACAAAAATTATGTTAATTTTTAAATAATCTTGGTTCTACTCTCAATAACAAATACAGTCAACTAACTAGAAAAGCTCAGTTACAAACAATATATAAATACAGACGAGTAGAGAACCTCCTTCTTTTTGAGGTCGGTGAAACCTGCCTTTGGTTATTTTTATAAATCTGGTGTATCTGCCAAAATTCTACAATTATCTATGTAATAACTTAAAATTAACAATCCCAGTAAATTATAGGTGTATCAACGGTTTTTATTTAAAAAAGGGGCTTTTAAGTTTGCCCAAAATGAAAATGTTGCGCTTTGAGATGGTTTGGTGGACTCCTACTTTTAGGAAAAAGGTACACCCTAAAACCAAGAGGTATATCCACACCATCGCTAACTATTTGGGTTGTAATACAATATGTGGCTTACGCTATCGTTCCACGGCCTTTAACCTAACTCGCAGATCTGTTATAAACAAAAACATTTCATCGAAATTCACTCTAAAAAAAGACCAATAAATTATATCCATCATATTTTACATCGGTGGGTGTGTAAATATAAATCAGATTGTGAATGGACCCGAACCCGGGACCGTGCTAATGACGTTTTTGTGCGGAAACCGTCAGCTAACAAAAAGGCGTCACGCCCTAACAAGGTACGCCTTTAATAGTAGCGTCGGCGTTATGTCCGCCTTTCATTGGAATAAAAAAAATACAAGAAATATTTCGCTGACTTAATATAATATTTTTTTGGGAGAACGAATAGACAGTAGGCGGTGAATACCCAGGTGCCCCGTTAGACCAGTGGCAACAGTTTCATGACGATTCGTTAGCGTTTGTCAACAGTAATATGGTAGACAAGTTTACAGATACTTGAATGCTTTATAGTCGATCGCTACCTCAGAAAATAATAATTGTACTAAGAATACATAAGTCAAAGTCAAATTCAAAATATGTTTATTCAATAAACTCAATTAAGAAATACTTTTCTTTGATTTTGATTTTAAATTTATCTTGATTTAATTTCTGAATATCATTTGGTACTTTGTTGTTTAATCGTACACACAGACCCTCAAAAGAATTATTTATTTTATGAAGCCTAGTGTAAGGTACTGCTAATTTGTTCTGACTTCTAGTGTTTAAATTGTAAATATCACTGTTTTTTGAAAACATTTCAATATTTTTATGACACACATCAGATTTTCATAAAATTAAATGTATTGTGATGCAACTGTCATTATACTTATAGAGACATGCATACATATAATCACAACTATTATCCCCGAAGGGTTAGTCAGAGACTAGGCAATGAGGACAGCAAAAGCAGTCCTCTACCATAGTCCACCTTTCACCAAATAGCGACTGCACATGTGCTCAGCGTGACAGGCGGTGAGCCCATCGCCGCTCTATGCTGCGGATGTTTGTGCACTGTGCAGTCTTTAGTTCGTTAGTCGCCTTTTACGACACCTATGGGAAGAGAGGGGGTGGTAGTATTCTTTCGTCACAACGCGACACGGTTTGAAGATTAATTAAATAAATGAAGAATGATGTAACATGAATTATTAAGCTCTACAAAGTTTTAAAATTATTAAATTAGCATTCGCTTTAGGACGTATCGGTAACATATTCAAATCCCTTACACGCATCATTCTATTTCATATGCCATTATGCCACTAATAGTCTAACTCCCTCATACAGAAAGACGTTCTTTTGTAGGGTCCGACCTCTTGGTTACGAGAGTGAATGCCTATTTAAACTGTTGAATGTATGTGAATACCTAAATACTAAAAGGGCAATTGTCACATTTTTACCCGAAATACTTTTTTCATCTCTATCGCTTGTCAACACATATTATCATCTTTTTGTACTTATAGGGCACTCGTCTGTGCTCGTCTAAACATTCATTGACATAATATTAAAATCAAAGTTAAACATTCAGGCTTTCAAAAATATTTAGTTTCTATGTCCTGTAAAATTTTCACCTTGAGAAAAAGGTGTCACATGTGCCCTTTTAGTATTTAGCAATTCATGTAGAGTCTTTAGTCTGTTAGTCGCTTTAACGACACCCAAGACAAGAGATGCGTTAGTAGTATTATTTGATTATCGAGCTAGTTGCTATTAGTTTTATTTAGCTTAATGCGTAACCCTGCGAAGCCATTAATTAAGTTATAATAATAACAATTCTACGTAGTAATGACGACGTTTGTACACTATTGTTCGCAATTAAAAATCGCAGGCGTGACGCAGCCAGACTATGCGTCTCGAGTTTGTGACACTCGTGACGTCACTAATGAGGTCTGTCATCGTATCACGGAAGCTGAACGGTGAGTATTAGTGGTGCTGAGGTATCGATAATCCTGCTATCGCCGACGATAGTATCAATAGTTCAAAATAAGAAAGAACCGTATAAAACATGTTTATCTAATGATTGTGTGTTGCCGAACAATTTCAGAATAACCAATGTCCGACCGTAAACTTAAAATTGTTATTTTTAAACTTTTTCTGACGTAACTCTGGCTTTTAATGAAAAATCTGACTTTAGACCAATGAACAGATTACATTTTCCTACCAAGATAGAGTGTGGCCAACGAAAGTTGAACCTTGTAGTTATTTGATTGGCGTGTTGCCATTGGCGTTTGTCTCTATGTGTGTCTATCTGAGGTGTCATGTCGGATGTCAAATTGAAATTTAATCTGAGAAAATTGCAGCTGTGTGAGTAACCGTGTGTTACCCTGTCATGTTTTTTTGAAAGTGTCGCGTTTTTCCTGGTTTTGCTTTCGTTGGCCAGACTCTACAAGCTAACTCATTGTTAGGTTTTCAAATGTATAGGCCGTGGGCATTGTCCTTTGGTGGTATTTACAGCTCCATGTTAGGTCCCGTCAAGAATTTTAGGTAAATACAGTATGCCTATTCCTATCACTGATTATTATAGTATAGCTGATAGAATTGAACCACGATAGTATCTATGCTATTTAATATTGTCGACTGTTTAAAAAATTAATAAACTATTAACGCTCAACACTATTGATTGCATCAATAGAGTAGCGACTATCGCAGTTTAATAGTCTCGAAACTATTGCTTGTATTTAAGAGGGTTTACGCATTTCGGTTTCCCATACAAATTTTCAAGTCGAAATTTTTAAAGGCCAATAAGTCAATTTTAATGAAACTTTGCATGCTAAATACAGGGATCTAAATAGTTTGTTGATAACATTTTTAAAAAAGATTTATTTGGCTGAGTTATTGCGATTTAAAGTCCACTATAGAAAGTGTAAAATCGCAATAACTCAGTTAAATAAACGTTTTTTGAAAATATTTTCAACAAACTATTTAGATCTCTATATTTTATCTCTTATGTTTTTAGAAATTTCGACTTGGAAATTTGTATGGGAAACCGAAATGAAAAATGTGCTTTTGATGCTATCAATACTATCGATGCTATCGACAGACTACCGATACGTGATCTATCGAGCGACATCACTACTGAGTATGATTATGCTATGATTCAAGTCCATGACAATTTTTTTCTTTGTTTCATAAATTTAATTCAATTTCACCGTTTGTTTTAACACAAAAAATGCGGTGTGATATTGCAAACTTTCTCGTTGTATTTTACACAGGAGGTTACATTTATAATTTTGATCTACTTCCTTTTTAACGTGACTAAGTTTTCACACAAAAACTAACAAATTTACTTCGTTTTCTTATGTAACCGGTTTCATACCAATAACCGAGTCCAAAGCCGTGAACACGCCTTGCGAGATTACATTTCATATAACGTCATCTTCCCGGCGAGCCTTAATATCACATACGGATGTCAAGTATTTGAATCGTCAAGAATGTGACTAACTAGCTACCGCCCGCGGTTCCGTTCTCTCCTACGGAGTGGAGTAGGAAGGCTAAAGACTGACGACTTTATGTATGTAGGCATTATTAGTCAACCATTATATTTATAGTATTAGTCAAACCACTCGACCTCCTTGGTCTAGTGGTTTGTACACCGGTTTTCATGGTGTCGCCATCTCTGAGGTCCTGGGTTCGATTCCCGGTCGGGTCAATTTAGAAATTATTGTTTTTCTAAATTGTGTCGGGTCTGGGTGTTTTCTATGTATAATACTTGTATTTACAACAACAAATATGTATTTAAGTATTTTAAGTATGTTTATCCGTTGTCTAGTAACCATTTAACGAGTTTCTTCGAAGCTTCTCTTGGGCTAGATAATTGGTGTGATTGTAGGAAAGATTTATTTATTTATTAGTTTTACCATGAGAAAGAACCAACAGAGGAATGTTTAGATGGTAATGATGATAACCGTGATAACCGTGTAGTAAAAGGCAACTGACGGACTAAAGACTGCACATATTTCCAACAGCATAGAGCGGCGATGGGCTCACCACCTCACCACCCACCACCACGCTGAGCACATGTGCAGTCGCTATTTGGTGAAAAGTGGACTTAAGGTAGAGGACTGCTTTTGCGGTCCTCCTTGCCTAGTCTCTGACTAACCCTTCGGGGATAATATTCGTGAATATACTGTATGTATGTATGTGATGATGATTAAGCGCTAAGCCTTCATCTTTTATGATGATAAGTAACGATTAGATAAGATGAAATAAGCTGCTTTTCAGCATAAGAAGTATGACTGGTAAATAAGCACTTGGCCTTCATCTCATGTCATTGACGATAAGGCCGAAGGTGGAACCGCGCTTCACCCGGAACTCTCAACCGCTGAGGAACTGGCATAGTTGTCTTCAACTTTCTTTTGATAGATAATTGTTTTGAGAGTCTCTGTTTTTTTTTAGGTTCTAAATATGTGCAATCTACTGTAGCAGTTATTTCAAAACTGTAGGTTTAAGTAGCTTGCTGAGCGAGCTCGCACTGGAACGTCTGATTTTCCTTGCATATGTGCCTAGCAACAAACTGGACAAAGAATCAGTTGGGATATCGTAGGTATAGCGTATCGTAGTTTGTGTCGCTAGGAGAGAGACACTTGCCCGCCGTATTGGTCTCGTACCAGGATACGTTTGTTTACACAGAATTCTATCGCCACTGCTTATATTTCGGTTCGACGCGATTCTGTTTCGGCGTGCAATGGTACTGGGGTAGCGATGCGCGTTTGTATGACACAGACTATAGTTAGTTAGATTAGTTGTTAAGTCTTAACTACAAGTTAGTTAACTGTTTTTTTTATTATTATTAGTATTGACGTCAATAAGTGCCTGTAAAGGTTTACATTTGAGTTTTGACTTTTTTTAGTATCTGTATCTGTTAACTGCATTGCATTCGCATGCTGTTAGTTGTCTACCGCCTACCTTTAACCTAGCGCAGGTTCCCAGGCCATTTATTTATTTATTTATAAAAGGACATCCTACAAAGCATACACCAACACGTTCTTACATTACAAACCTTATGTCCATTACACTGATGTTGCTTCAAATAAAGGATGCCACGGCATGAATAAACATCAAAAAATATTTTTTTAAAGTATCTTTAAACTAGACTAAATAAAGCGAAATTGCCACTCCGAGTTTATAAATGTGAATTTTCGTTCTATTATTTATTACTATTAATTGGTGAAAAATGTGTACACAACAGACTTGATTTTATAAATAGGATGAGACATGTCAACGTCAATAGACACTGCAGACAATCGTGACAAGTGATTATATTAGGACTGAATCATTAAAAACGCGAAAGTTTGTAAGTATGGATGGATGTTTGTTACACTTTCACGTAAAAACTACTGAATGGATTTGCATGAAATTCTGCATATAGATAGTTTATAACCTAGATTAACACATAGGATACTTTTATCCTGATATTCCCACGGGAACGGGAACCACGCGGGTGAAACCGTGAGCGGCCGCTACTCCATCATAATCATCAGCATATAAACGTCCCAACAGAACATAAAGATATTGGGGCATGTCCACCACCACGCTGGCCCAACGCGAGTAGGTTTTTAACTACTGCCTTCTTATGACAGCAACCGGGACCAACAGCTTTACTCACCTTCCGAAGCACGGAGAGAAGCTCGAGATCATTATAATTTGGTCGCTTGCTTTGTCTTGGTGCAGTACAAAACAGCTGTACTTAAACTATTGTTTTCTAAGGTTTTAACCACGGACCCTGTTAAAGGTTTGAAACGTCAGGAAACTAAAAAACTATGTAATGTAGTAAAATACCTTTTTTTCTTTGTTTTAGTCGGAGAAAATGCTTCTCTGCACTGGCATGAGGCCTCGAGAGGAACGTGAGACACCCCATGCACTGTCCAGGGCTGGAACCCATATGTCCCCAGCCGCCCCCCCGTAGAGGAAACGGGTGAGTAAGGACATACGGGCCCGACCTGGTAAAAGAACCGACACCTTCCTTCCTAGCGCGGCGCGGCGCCGCGGTACCGTGCTGATACGCCCCGCGAAACGCCGCAACGCTGCGGACCCAGTTTTACCTGGGTCCCCTGCCCCTACGGAGCAGCCTGGTAGGTTCAGGCTGCTCCCAAGCGGGTGGAGGGCTGGTGCAATGCAGCCTAGTGCTCCTCTACACTAGGCCGCGGCCCTCCCTTAGGGGGGGAGGAGGGCGACGTTATGTCGTCGCCTTCGACCCCCCCTCCGCCGATGTAGTAAAATACCTGCAAACCTAAGTTAATCCGTAAAAAGTGTTTCATTTCAATACCAAAACTAAAATGAAACACTTTTTACGGATTAACTCGCGTTTAATTTACTAATACATAGTTTTTTTATATTATTCTGACGTTCGAACCCTTTAAAGGGTCCGTGGTCACAGGGAGACTAGACTCAATACTCTACTACTCAGTTAATCCGTAAAAAGTTATAATTTAAATGTGTAGTGCTCGCTTAAACCTCAGAAAACAATATAATACTAAAACTGATAGTGGTTTCCCAGCAATAAACATTATCGGCATATTACCACAGAATAACTAATAGTACTACCATACAGAAGGTTCACTCTCTAACGACTTTCACGCGAAATTGAAACTTATCGTGTGACCCGAGCGTTCATATTCCGTTAAGCAACGCTGACTCGATATCGATTTGACGTCATACCGTCACAGAGCGTAGGGTTTCCGCGCGCGCGCAGTATTCGTGGAGCGTGCGTAGCAAGCGCGGCCTACCTGGGGAGGCGCGCCGAACGTATCTAAACTGCGGAGTGACACCCCCCTGATATTACATACAGACACTACTTTTCCCCTAAGGGTTAGCAGACACTAGCAATGAGGACCGCGAAATCAGTTCATTGCCATAGTCCACCGGTTCACTAAATAACAACTACACATGTGCTCAGCGTTATAATTGTGAGCCCATCGCCGCTCTATGCTGTTGGATCTATAAAAAAATAAAAAAAAAACTTTCCTACAATCACACCAATTTATCTAGCCCAAGAGAAGCTTCGAAGAAACTCGTTAAATGGTTACTAGACAACGGACAAACCTACTTAAAATACTTAAATACATACTTATTATACATAGAAAACACCCAAACTCGAGACAATTTAGAAAAACAATAATTTCTAAATTGACCCGACCGGGGATCGAACCCGGGACCTCAGAGATGGCGACACCACGAAAACCGGTGTACAAACCACTCGACCAAGGAAGTCGTCATCTATGTGCAGTCTTTAGTCCGTTAGTCGCTTTTGTAAAAGTTTTACGGCACCCAAGGGAAGAGATGGGTAGTATTGTATTAAAGACTGACCCGCTACCAGCACCAGCACAGCACACAAACAGATGTTCTAAAACTAATATAACGGTTTCCTTTACTTTAATATTATAGCTTTATTTATCCTAACGCTTAATTAGATAACATTGTAACATACACCCTTAATCTTTATTCGTTTTAATGAAATTAAGGGTGAGTTCCACCCATCAAACTGAACAACTTTCCCCAAGAAACCTATGTGCAAAAATGACAAAAAAAATTCGACCTCCCATACAAAACTGTCCGATCAGCTGACGACAATAGTATGGGAGGTCAAATTTTTTTGGAATTTTATCACAGCAGGATAATTTTATATGAGTGCGCATAATTTTTTAAATCATTCAGTAACGTTAATAGACATTTTTTTTAATTATTTATTTAATTTGTCCGGCACAATAAAAATAACTCGTGGATAACGGGCGAACGAAAGGTCATGTGTCGGTGCAAGTGCATTGACCCGCCCGGTCGTCTGGTATAGTTCAATTTCGCGGTCCCGGTCGATTTACTAGATCAACGGTATTTTTGTGGATATGTTTGATCAATTTTAGTTTCTTTATTTTTCACTTTAAAACATTGAAATTAAAAATGTAGCTCTAGATTAAGTTACTCTTTAATTTAAAAAATTATGGTCACTGAAAAAAATATTAACCTGTATAGTAGTAGGAGCATAGTTTTATTGCATAGCCCTTGTAGGGTAGAAACCCTCTTTTTCCATATTTGTCTGTCTGCTATTCTTATTTTGCATAGATTCAAGATTCAATAGATTCAAGATTCAATATCATTTATTCAGGTTAGGCCATGTTTAAGTTACAGCACTTATGAATGTCATTTATGCCATCGGTTCGTAAGTCTAACTATGGGGCGGGAGCCTTGTACTGAGAAGAACCGGCAAGAAACTCAGCAAGGGCATTTCTTTTCTCCCTTTCTTTTACAATATAAAATAATCAATGTAATTAATGTCTTACAGTACAGAAAAATAAAAGTAAGACTACAACTACTAATATACCAATAATAAAAATAAGTTAGCAAGAGCAGACCAGCCTCCACAGGCGGCACCAGTTCACGAGTATGACATGTGAATCAGCCATCGCTTCGCTCTACCATGTTTTAGGGAACGTAACGACCCGACGCACAGGCCACCACCATAGGTCTCCTCTCGCAGCAAATTGACCCATTAGGATCTTTTGTGCAACTGTCTGCTGTTTACTTAACTAACTAAAAAAGTTAGGTCGCAAGTCGCAAATCGCAAGTGCACCGCCGGCCTAGCCCCGAGCGGGAGGCCGCAATATTCGGCCTACTTTCAGTGGCCCTGATTTACGAGCACCGAGCTACGCCGCCACCGCCATGGACACGGATTTGTATTTTGACTGGTAGTGGAACGCGTGGCGCGTTGATTGCACCTCTCACAGGTTTCTTGGCGGTTGCCTTTTGGATTGAAATGAAATTAGATTATTATAAATCTTGTATCACTCTTTTATCAGTCTTGTATCAGTCATTCATCAGGTTTTTTAGTCATTTATCAGTCTTTTAATAGTCTTTTATCAGTCTTTGTCTTTTATCATTTTGTATCATTCCTTTCTTTCCTTATTTAAATATTTTATGACTTATCACTCTTTCCTTGGTATCCTGTGTGAATTTGTAGACCAATATTTAAGATAAGATAAAATATTCTTTATTGATATTTAAGATTTAGCATTTTGTTGTTGTATTTTCATTTGTAATGTAATGGAAAGTGTCCTCTAAAGATGTGGATATCATATCTTCGATTATGACATTAAGTTTCTCAGTAATCCTACATAAAGTAATAGGTAGAAAGTTTAGAATTAAAAACAAACCTTAAACCACTCAAAATACGGGTGTTTACAAGAATAAAATTTCGGCGGGCGCTAGAAGCGCAATAAATGTTTGGACAATTTACTTTATGTCCATAAATATGTTGTTATTCGTATTCAAACTTTCGTAGCTCCGCGCAAGGGGCAAGTTGCTATGATCTTAGTATGATTTAGCGGTGCCTGTCCTGATACGGTTTCTCTGCTCATTCGACTGTTGTCGTTACTATGTTATGGCGGCTCCACATTAGTGCCATGAATTCACGCCCGAATTCACGGCATGAATTCATGGCACTAAGTCGTACCCTCCACATTCACGGGATGCTCACAATCGTTCGTGAAACCCGTCCCGAAATGGACGTAGAAGCTGCTGCTGCAATAACTTTGTTTGTTGTGGCAACATACTATTTAGACGTCCAAAACATTATTAGAAAGCGTTAGAAAAAAAGAAAATGATGGATGACTGAAATACATCGTAACCTATCAGAGTATAGTCTGTAGTAAACTGCTTAATTTCCTCTTTGGTAAACTGGCACGGGGCCGTGAATGTGGATTTGTCCGCGTGAACGCCGCGCAAACCCTTTCTCGCGGGACAAAATACGCGCGCGATCACACCTGTTCCCCGATCTGCGTGAACCCCGCGAAAACCGTCCACATTCACGTTCACGCCTGTTTACGGAGCTTCACGGCACTAATGTGGAGCCGCCTTTAAATTTACATTGCGATTAAACATACGTTTGGACCCAAAATCATTTTTTATAATAATTTTAGGTGATAAAGTGAACCTCAAATAGGTTACGTTTAGCGATGAATAAGAAAAATACAATAGTACCTATCAAAATATTTTTAATTTAAGAAATATACATTATGATCATGACTATTATCCCCGAAGGGTTAGTCAGAGACTAAGGCGAGGGTTAGGCAATGAGGACCGCAAAAGCAGTCCTCTACCATAGTCCACTTTTCACCAAATAGCGACTGCACATGTGCTCAACGTAACAAGTGGTGACCCCATCGCCGCTCTTTGCTATTAGATGTATGTGCAGTCTTTAGTCCGTTAGTCGCCTTTTACGACACCCAAGGGAAGAGAGGGGGTGGTAGTATTCTTTCACCGCTACGCGATACGGTGATAAAGGTAAGCCTCAAATCGGTGACGTTTAGCGATGAATAAGAAAAATACAATAGTACCAAAATATTTTTAATTTAAGAAATATACTGCAAAATTACATTGTAGAACTTAACTATTAACCGGTCATGGATCATACGATCGCCGGCGGTCGTGAAACAATAGAATTTCAATTGTGTCTGGTTTTACGGTGCTCAAGGGGTTAAAAAGTGACTGACTATCAGGACAAGGCTTGTATGGAGAAAATTGGTGTAATAACCGTGACGCGTAGCGGTGAAAGAATACTACCACCCCCTCTCTTCCCTTGGGTGTCGTAAAAGGCGACTATCGGACTAAAGACTGCCACATACATCCTACAGCATGAGCGGCGATGGGCTCACCACCTGTCACGCGACGCCAAACACATGTGCAGTCGCTATTTTTGTGAAAAGTGAGCTATGACAGGGGACTGCTTTTGCGGTACTCATTAGTCTCTTAATAACCCTTTCGGTGATAAAAGTCGTAATTATACATAATATGTGTATGTATATGGTTTTAACGCGAACGCTTTCACAGGCGAGCCGCCAGTGTTGATATAAAAATTTATAACAATTAATTACCTAACTATAAAGCTACAACATCATTTTTTGTCCTGCATCTTTGAAATAAACCTGAGCAGGATTGACCGTGAACTTGCACCACCTTTTGACCTGTCAACGGCGGGTTCAAATCCGCCATTAGAAATTATTTCAACACCTTTTTAGAACGACAAAGCAACATCTAAATGTCACTTAATCGAAACCATTAAAAAGCTGTTCAAACGAAATACCTCCACTTCATTAAATCCGCCTTTTCTGTCCGAGATTCTAAGTCTGTCCCAATTAACGTCATTATGCGAACAATCGTTGGCACTAATAGTTTTCACTTAAGTAAACCGAATAACCCTTCGTCGGCAAAAAACGATACGCTTCAAAGAACACTCGAGAAAGTTACACAGAAAAAGTTCTTTCATAATTCGATTGAGATGAGTCGGATGAAATAAGTTTCGATGAGACGACTCGCTCAACTATTATTTCTGTCCTAGACATTCGTGGCGAACGTTCCGCGCTGTTCTATATTCGCATTGCAATTGGCACTATTAATTTATTGCGATATATTGGAGCATTACAGACGATATTTGAATTCTAAATACGTATTCTAAAGTTATAGCGTGCAAATTGGAAGCTATTTAGAATTCGAGCACATTTTGAACTAAGTTATTAACACTTAATCTAAACAACTTGCATTGGTTGGTACCTACTCGCGTGGGGTCACAGAGACACCCAACATAAATGGACTGAAAATTCAAGTACACAACAAATTTAAGAAAAACAACTTTATTAATCTTTAAGTTGGAACAATTTTAAAGAGAACAAGATAATTAACGTTTGGTAAATATCTTACCTTAAAACTAAAACACGCCTTTCAAAAATATATTTCAAAATCGATTCAATTATTACACACATTGTTTGAGTAATCGTTGCAAATTTGATTATTGCATTATATGCAAACAGTTGATGGTTTTCGATCCTTTGATCTTGAACAAATCTTACTTCGCAATCGTTTTTTCGGGTCATTATAATAATTAATGCATCGGTTACTGATCTCCAAAGATTCCCAATCTGAAATCGTATGTCGGTCCAAGTGCGTTTCACATTTTTCGATTTATCCCGGGTTTGTGATACAAACTGCATTTGTTTTTTTTTAACTCCTAACCCCTGGGGTATTATCTGTTTTTTTCTAAATTTGACGAAACTTGGTAGGTTTATAAATAAACTACCATGACAAGAAAAACAAGGATAATAAATATTTTAAGTAAGGATATGCAGCTTAGACGAAAAACAGGTTTGATCAAATTAAGTATAGTGATAGTAATCTTAATAATGATTACTTAGTTTACTTAGTTTAATTTTTGATGTCCTATACATAACCCACCAGGGAATAAGAGGATAACTTCCTATAGGAAGGAAGAAGAGTGAAAATTGGGGTAGGATGGGATTAGGAGGAGGTTATCCTCCTAACCCCTGGTGGGTTATGTATAGGACATAATTGAATTTTCGTAAATGGTCAATGTTCTTTTTAATCTTAGCCAATTCAATTCATATAATGATTCTCGCATCAATAGCCACACTGGAACATAAAAAACGCTGTCTTAATTAGTTTTATTAGTTTAATTTACGTAATTATGATTATTTGCGTTAAAAAACGCACAAATAAACTCAATGATTAGAAAATATAAATAGATAACGTTGAAAAAAAACTCTAGTTCATTTTTGAAATTCGTTATCTTTGTAGTTTAGTTAAGGTACATTATTAGTATCTAGATAGCTAATTATTGAAGAATACTACTAAACGCATCACTTCCTTTTGGTGCCGTAAAAGGCGACTAACGGACTGAACACTGCTCACATACAGCTTAAAGCGTCGATTGTCTTAAGAGGGTGTACGCATTTCGGATTCGAAGTCGTAATTTTTAAAAACCAATACGCCAATTTTGACGAAACTTTGCATGCTGAAGTAAAATACAGAGATCTAAATAGTTTGTTGAAAAAAATTAAAAAAAAACATTTATATATCTGAGTTATTGCGATTTAAAGTCCACCATAGAAAGTTTAAAATCGCAATAACTCAGTTATATAAACGTTTTTGAAAAATGTTATTAACAAACTATTTAGATCCCTGCATTTTACTATAGCATGCAAAGTTTCATTAAAATTGACTCATTGGTTTTTAAAAATTTCGACTTGGAAGTTTGTATGGGAAACCGGAATGCGTAAACCCTCTTAAAACCTATCTCGCTGAGCACATGTGCAGTTTTTATTTAGTAAAATTTTGAGTGCGGCGTGCGTGCGACTCATTGCCTAGTCTTTGACCCTTCTTACCCTTCGGCGGTAATATTCTATACGTCGTCGTAAGCGTATGTATGCGTTATTATTCTTAGTGTAGGTATATATAAAACTGGTGTCTGTATTCTACGAACTCCTTTTGCAGCTCCATAATGCCACTAGCTCTTCACAGAATACTTTTCTTGTCACAAAGTACGTTGCGGACGTTACGATCATTCTCAAGGACTGTTCAACGAGAAATGAGCTACGGGTTTAATCTTACGACATGCGAAAGTAGTTGTGACACTTAATGAATACGGTGAGGACTTTACGTGGTGATACTTTGTGAATTATAACGTTTTGTGACTTGTAACGGTCGCGGTGTATTGTTTAATTAAGTAGCTTAGCTTAGCATGAGTTGTTTTGTACAGTCAGCCTCAGAAGTACCTCCCATGCCACACCAACTCGCGGAAGTTTTGCGAGTTGGTGTGACATGGCAGGCGCGGCGGAACTATCGCGAACACACAAGGGTGAATTTTAACAGGTCCGTTTAAATCTTGTGGATTTTTTTATCTTTAAGTTTTTTAAAGAAAAAATTCACTTTTATTAAAGTTTTTGATAATGTATGTATTCTTGCTTAATATCTGGTAGATAACTTAAAAAACTAACGAGATATACAAGATCAAAAATATCGTGCCACGGCGATGAAACATGCGTGCACGGCAATGAAATAAGCGTCCACGGCAATGAAAGAACTGTATTACAGGTAAAAATGTTTTCTTTGCCTAATCATACAAGTGCGTATCATTTCATACAAACTAATTTCAAAGGACATAACGTTCATTGATATAATTTTTACTCGTTTTAAATACACTTCCTAAAACAACATCACGTATATTATTCATTTGATATAATACTCATATTCTATAACTATATTTGATATAATTTTAGCTTATAAATAAAAATTAATTGAAAACCCTTAATTTATTTCAAATATTGTCATAATAACCGACTCCACGTAGAGTTGTCTGCCCTACGCTAGAGTGTAATTTAACCCCGGGTGGGACCACCAAAGTCCCGCAGCGCCGAAGCCGTGACAGAAATCATTCCTGCCTGCATGCTGCATGCCTGCCTGCATCCTGCATGCCTGATTGCATGCTGCATTTTTGCTTGTATGCTGCATGCTTGCTTGCATGCTGATGCTTGCATGCTGATGCTTGCATGCTGCTTGCTTGCATGCTGCTTGCTTATTACATGAATTAGGTTTTATATCATTAGTTTATTTTAATGTATATTATATCAAAAGTACATTATATCAAATGAAATTATAGAATCTACAATTATATTAAATGTTTATTACATTATTAAGTCAGTTTTTATATCAAATGAAATTTTATATAGAAATGAAGTTATATTATAAATAAATAAATAAATCTTTCCTACAATCACACCAATTATCTAGCTCAAGAGAAGCTTCGAAGAAACTCGTTAAATGGTTACTAGACAACGGATAAACATACTTAAAATACTTAAATACATACTTATTTATACATGGAAAACACTCAGACCCGAGCAAATTTTAAAAAAACAATAATTTCTAAATTGACCCGACCGGGGATCGAACCCGGGACCTCAGAGATGGCGACACCATGAAAACCGATGTACAAACCACTCGACCAAGGAGGTCGTCAAACCTTAACTATCTGCACGTTAGACCATAAGTATTGTATCAAACATTACACACGCAATCATACCATGGCGGTGAAAACATAATTCACGGAAATGAAACACCTGGCCACGGCAATGAAACTAAACTGTTTTACAAGGCATGGTAATGAATTTTTTTTCATTTTCGTGTCTTTTTTTTCCTTGCCATAGCAAATTTTGGCCACGAAATGAAAGCACGGCGATGAAAATCAAGGCAAAAATATAAAATAACAAAAAAACTATTAATTATTCGAAGTAATAAAACACTTCACAAACAAATCTAAGAGAAATGGTGTTCTATCGAATGCTTAATCAAGAGGACAAACTTATTCATATAGAAGTTATACCTATCCACGGAGATGAAAGTAAAAGTGTCCAGTAACATAATAAATGGAATACTTAATTTATGGCGCGAAAACGCAGGCACGTGTGTATGTCCTTCCACGTCGAGCACTTAGGCGGCACTGATATGCAACGTTTAGCGCACAGGGGGGAGGACGCAAGTCGTTAGATAAAACAATATTCTTAAACATGTTTAGGGCACGGCGATGAAAAGTAGTTCTGGGACAACTGAATTTTTATTAACCATTCCTTGTTTTATTTAAATATTTGAATATATGTATTCCGTAACAATACTTTTACTATTCGCGTATCAAATAAAATTAGTTTTTAATATAAATAACCAGAATATTTTTATCAATGAGGTATAATACACATGAAGGTGACATGTGGACAAACACGGAAATGAAAGATTTCGAGGTTTAATTTATTTTTTGGAGTACCTATTAATCCCATTAATGAAGTATTTAGTGCCACACATAGATGACTATTTCACCTAACCAGTAAAAAATGTTAGAACATTATTACTATGTTTTTTAGTACCGGTTTCATCGATGCCACGCATTTTTTGGTCCCGGGAAATTAGAATAGAATAGAATAGACATTTATTTTTGGCATCACACGACAAAACACAATACAACAATACAAGTAGGCAAGTACAAACTTTTGCGTCAAAATTGTACACAGTAAAGAATTGTGCACTGGCGTGCGATGCCAAAACTGTGCTCAGCTCAGTATAAGCAGCAAGACCAAGTGATACCTGCTGCACTGATATTCTGCTGAACACAGTCGTGACATCAGATGTGCAGGACAATGAACATAAAAAAACAAATTGATAAACATAGAAGTAAATAACAAATTAAAAAAATATTTATAGTTTGTCTCCGCTAGCTAATGGTCAATAATGTTGCAAAATCATTGAAAAAGGCATGACAAAACTGATCAAATTCACCCACAACCATTATGTGTGAACGCATATTGGTACGTATGACACGGTAAATACCCTGGTATCTGTGACCGATCGTACCACCTCATAATTTCACTCTTTAAGCACAAATATTTGATTGCGGTTAGGCTGAACCCAGTTTTAACAAGTCAGGGAATTTACACAATAGAAAGACTGTTTTAATCTTTAACAGTTTATCTTATCTATTTTGTGTTTTGTGTATTTTTTTTTAACAGTAATATTGATTTTGCTCATTTTTTTGTTTTTTGGGTTCCGTTATCCTTTGGTTCTTTTTCTTTTTTTTTGTCTAATTTTATGCAACACGCCGCTGTATATTTACTAAGTTCATGCCGTGTACACTATTTAAGGGTTATGATCTAGACTAAGGTCATGTTATCATTGTAAGTTAAAATTGTCATGTAATGATTGTAATCTGTCAGTCTGCCTAATCAAATAAATAAATTCACTAAACCTTTTACATTCACTCCTCAGTTACACAGTAACGGCTGCACTCTACAATCGCTTGGACTAAACTGTTGTGTCCCAACCACAGACCACTTAGTCTGTGGTCCCAACTAAAACTCGTCATCGAGCGGTTTCCTAATGTCAGTGCAAACATGGCGTTTACACTGACCGGAAGCACATGTTACATAATCCGGAAGGAAGTTTGAACTGTTGGTCATGATTATAGTTTTTATATTTGGAACACGGGAAGTCAATCAAAAGACAATGCATTATTCCACACCACATTACACAATAGCAAAGTAACAAACACTACGTGTCTACCACAATTATATTAGCTAACACCAGAGTCTAATTTTTTCAAGCCTTGCATTACCGCAGTACCTAAACGTTGCACATTTAACTCAGCAATGGAATTTTGCATCAGAATGTACATACATAATAATATACATAAATACTTAATTACCGCAGAAGCAGTCAACTCTCATAGTCCACGTTTCACCAAATGACTACTGCACATGTGCTCAGCGTGATAAGTAGCCCTTCGCCGCTCTACGCTGTTGCATGTATGTTCAGTGTTTTGTCTGTTAGTCGCCGCTTACGACATCCAAGGGAAGAAGAGGGGGGTTTATTTTATTTTATTTACATTGTTTCTACACAGATCATACTTAGGTAAATAGATAACTAAATGTAACAAATACTTGCAGGTAAATACAACATGCATTAAAATCTAAAAAAATATGTCTACAAAAAATTCCTTTCTTATTTTATACCTAACTAACTATTCACATAGGCATTTTAACACAGCAAACTTTCTATTTATTAATCTATGTCGTCACAATGTGCTTCATAGCGATGTGACGGAGCTTATTAGGGGAGTCACAGTAAATGTCAGTGACGCCACTAAATTCATTCACCACTTTGCACAGTCTAGAAACAGGGGAATTGGAACCGGATACTGATTTACGAAATGGTTTTACGAGTGTATGCGGGTTGGTAGAATTCTTTCAGTGACCCGCTATACCACACGGCACAATGTAAATTACGTCGTGCAATAAGTGAACGAATGGAAATCATTTCGTAGGATTTCGGGGACCGATCGGCCGCCTGTTAGACCGATTAGTCTCGTACGGTCTAAATCTGTCCCGCGGGCATTCTGGGGTAGTGAATGATCACTGCGATTCCTGCCTACAGACAATTTTTCCGCTGGCTACGTGCTACGGGCTACGTACTACGAGCACTGTTTGATGCATGATGCGCCGTAGCAAGATATAAAACACGTGTAAAGTTAAAGTCAAATCGTTCAGTATTTTTTTGTTTTATTATGTACAAAAACAGATTACAGTCAACGCCTGAGTATAGTAACTTAATTCGTTATCTTATTTGCTAGACCAAAATACAGAATTATTGTACACATCTGATAGTTTTGTATAAACTTAGTTTGAAACGTTATGTCGCAATAACACTGGTCTTACATAATAATTTTAAATATATTATATATAATATTATTATAAGATAATTGGTCATAAAAGGTAAGAAAAAGCTTTTTTTTCGGCGGCGACAGTGGTACAACGTAGTCGCGTTATAAAACGTCTGATAAAAAAAAATGTTTTTAGTGGTTAAAACTCGTTTTGCGGCTTGAGTGTTACGTCAATCTGATACTCAAACGTATTTACCAAACAGAAAAGTGTGAACAGTTGCAAAAACTTTATCCATCTTAATTAAATCTTTAAATAAACTGTGAAAGTGCCGGTATTATGATTCGGTAGTGCGGAATTTCAAAAATGTGTGGACGGTGTGCTTAAATAAAATTCTCAATTGCCTCTCAAAGCTACACTTACCTATTAAATCTATTGCAGTAGTCACTATAGATACTGTAACTTTCGTCGCTCTTTCAGTGCGGTGCTTGGTGTGTTGGTCGGACAGTGTCAGTTGAACTCGCCGGATCCCGGTTCAAACGCTACCACTTGAACATCATTTGTGAATTTTGAGAATTTGCCAAATAACGAACTATAATGATTGTATTTTTTTGTTTTAAAATTAATTTTATTATTTAAGTACTTAAATTGTTTTTTTTTTCGGACTTTACATAAATTTATTCAACACTGTTTTTGAGTGACAGCCTCAAAACGTAAATACCGCAACTCAGCTGCGCGCTATGTGCCTGCGCATGCGCGCTTTCCTCGTCAAAGGCGCGCGCTCATCCTCCTGCTGTCGAAGTCGCGCGCTCACTCGCCGTCCCGTCGTTGTCTGCGTGACTGCGTGCGACCAAGTGCGACTACGGTTACCTGCGCCTGGTATTTGAACAACAAAGCTGAGAATATGATCTGTTTGGGATGCAAGAAAACTATAAGCCTACCTGAACTGATAAGATGTGTGGCTTGTAAGGGCTGCTACCACTACCTTTGCCATAATTTCACCGCAGCGTATTATAAACTAAATAGTAAGGAGTTAAGTCGTTCGTGGCGCTGCGATTCGTGCAGCAACGTTACTCGTCGAACAAGAAATGACGACACGCCTATCGGATCACCACATAGATTGAGCCAAGCGCCTACTGTTGCGATTCCCACGACAGCTTCCTACCAGGTCAATTTGTCATGTGATGAGTCACTAGCGAACGCGCCTTTATTATCGTGTGGGTCGCATAATGAATCCGTTCAAACGAGTGAGGCAACTATTACCATGAAACAATTTAGCGAATTAATAGATAAGAAATTGGACAGTATCAGAGTGACGCTCTCGCTGGAGATGCAAGAAAAAATCAAATCTGAATTGTATGCTGTTACTCAGGCTTTGAAACAGGATTTCACGGACACTGCCGACTATCTGAGTAATGAACAGACGGACATTAAGAAAGACCTTATAAAAGCTAACGGGATAATTGCTAAGCTCGAAGCGCAGAACACCAAGCTTCAGTCGGATCTCGCAAAGCTAGAAGTTCGTATATCTCAATCAGAGAAAACATCTAGATGCTTTAATCTTGAGGTACAGTGCATACCGGATCGCCGTAATGAAAATGTGATCGCTTTGTTTAAAAAACTTTGTGAACAGATAAAGTTTCCGATTACTGACACTGAAATCCGCTCCTGTCGTCGTGTCGCAAAAATTAACCCTTCCTCGGATAGACCCCGCAACATATTGGTCACTCTTCCGTCTGAGAGACACCGTGATACCATTATATCTGGAGTCAGAAGGTATAACAGAGAACATCCAAAAGACCGACTTAACTCAAGTCACATCGGCGTCACCGGAGATAAGCAGTTTATTTTCGTTGGAGAGCACCTATCGAAAGAGTGCAAGGATCTGCATGCGGCTGCTAGAAGACTGGCAAAAGCGAAAGGCTACAAGTATACATGGGTTAAATACGGCCGTGTCTATGTCAGAAAAAATGACACTTCACCCGCTATTCATGTAAAGGATATTATTAGTATAGACAAGTCAATAACGTAATTGGAATAATCTCTTAGTTTTAAATTATTAAGTACCTACCTATTTTATTTTTGTATTTTTTTGTATATATATATTTTTTTTTTTATTGACTTATAATTTTATTGTGTTACTGAAATTATTTGTCAATTATCAATAATGAAAATATATTATCAAAATGTCAATCGTATTAGGAGTAAATTGAATCAGCTTTATATAAATATTTTAAATGAGAATTATAATGTTATCTGTTTATATGAAACTAACCTAGATGGCTCCTTTTCTGATGGTGAATTCGTGGATGACAGGTACACCGTATGTCGTAAGGACCGTGAAACATCTAGCTCGCAAAAAAGTCTGGCGGTGGCGTATTGTTAGCGCTGAAAAAGAGTTTGCATGCTGTTAAGCACCCCGAATACGAAAGTGTCATTGAGGACTTATGGGTTACGTAAACATCCCGGGTCTCGCGGGCCCTGTCTTAATATATACCTTGTGTACTTACCCCCTGACCTTAGCGTCACAGATTATAAATACTTTTTTTGACCACTGCGGTGATCTGCTCTTGAATCAAAGTAGCTCCGATTGTAATACAATTATAGTTGGCGATTTTAATTTACCAGGTTTGACATGGACCCTAGATGACTCCTTTCCACCCCGGCTGCTATCTAGTGGGGCTTATGATACGAAGTCGACTCTACTTACTAACCTGTTAGAGTTGGGCGGGCTATCGCAATATAACTACGTACGCAACATCCAGCTATTGAGGTTGAGGTGGGCATTGGACCTCGCAGCATTGGAATGAAGAGCAACAATATAGCAGTGCCTAACTTCCGTAAATGCAATTTTTCTATGTGCAATGAACAACTTAACAATATTAATTGGGCGCTCCACCTTACAAACAGCGATGTTGATTTAGACGTAGATGAGTTTTATAATAATTTGAATAATGTTATTCGAGACAATACTCCGCTCACGCGAATTGGTCGTTCCCATTATCCTATCTGGTTTTCAGAATCACTAAAAGCATGCGTTAAAGAAAAAAAACTTGCTCACAAACGATACAAAAAGTTCCGTAACCCCAGAGACTACGATGAGCTCCAGTTGTTGCGATCCAGATCTAAGAGACTGATAAAGGATTGTTACGATTTATACGTCACTAATGTCGAAAAGTCCTTGACCGAATCAACAAAACTCTTCTTTTCCTTCGTTAAAAGTAAACGGTCTAACCCTGCAATTCCTGACACTGTTAAGTTCGACGGTGTCACTGCCACTGGAGGAGAGGCAGCTGCGGAGCTTTTTTCGAAGTATTTTTCTTCCGTTTTTGAACATGACAATAACATTACTAATCCCAATGCCCACGAGTCATACATCTGTTACTCTCTATGTGAGACACTTGTTTCTGAAGAGGATGTCTATAAGAAGCTTACAGCACTGGATACTAATAAGGGGGCTGGGCCTGATGGCATACCTCCCTGCTTCATTAAACCTTGTGCGGCTGCCTTAAGTGTGCCACTCTGTCGATCTTTAATAAGTCCTTGCAAGCGGGTACTTTCCCAAGTGCTTGGAAGAAGGCACATGTAGTACCCATACGTAAGTCGGGTGATCCCAGTGATTGTATGAACTATAGGCCAATCAGTATATTATCTTGCTTCGGTAAGATTTTAGAAGCCTTGGTTTATGATAAACTCTACCATCACGTACAACCACATATCTACCAACAACAACACGGTTTCGTCTCGGGGAAGTCAACAATTAGTAATTTGCTGGAATACACTAATTTCATTTGTAAGGCGTTTGGTGATCATGGTCAAGTCGACTCTATTTATACTGATTTTCAAAAGGCCTTTGATAGAGTCAATCATACAGTATTAATGACCAAACTTGAGTCAATGGGTGTGCATGGGTGTCTCTTGCGATAGGTGAAGTCATATCTTTCAAATCGGAGTCAACTAGTGGCATTGAAGGCGTTCCGCTCACAGCCGGTTCCTGTTGTATCCGGAGTCCCGCAAGGGTCTCATTTAGGTCCATTAATGTTCGTTATCTACATTAATGACCTCGTACCCAAGCTAAAAAACTGTTCTTTGTTATACGCAGATGATTTAAAAAAATTCTCTCGTATAAATTCTGTTAGAGATTGCAATCAATTACAGAAAGACATTGAAACGGTGAGCGATTGGTGTAAGGCAAACCACATGAGCCTTAGCATTAAAAAATGTTCTTTGGTCTCGTTCACTCTGAAAAGAAGTCCTATCATCTACGACTACGCAATTGACGATACGCCACTTGAGCGCAAATCAGTAGTACTGGATTTAGGGGTTTTCTTTGATAGCAAGATGAGTTTCAATTACCATTATGAAACACTATCTAAGAAGTGCAACCAACTATCTGGTTTTATTTTCCGTGTTTCTAAAGAGTTCAAATCCCCTAAGAGTCTGCTGTTACTTTACAAGGCGCTGATAATGAGCCAGCTCGAGTACGCCTCCGTAGTATGGTCACCACAATATAAGAAGTATACAGACATTCTCAGGGTCCTAACACTAAGATACGGCAAGAAAAGAGAACTTGCAACGTATACACAACGATTACATTATTTTAATTTAAAGAGTCTGGAGAGCCGCCGCAAAGTGCACGACCTAACTTACCTATATAAAATCATGAACGGATCCATTCATACTACTCTGCTGTCTGATATTTACCTCAAGGTTCCGACCCGCTCTTCTAGACACAATCGACCTCTATCAGTTCCATTCTGCAACAATAACGTGTCATTCCACAATCCTATTTTCAGAATGTGTCGCGATTACAACACTTTGTTGGACCGGTTAGACGGTGTGCCTGATATCCATGCTTCATCACTTGCTAAGTGGAAATCTGCTTTACATGGGCTGGTTTCCATTGAGGGCCATGACGCCACGTAATGTCTTGCGCCCGTTTACTAAGAGAATTTTTTTAAATTGATTAAAGGCCTTGAAATATTTTTATTGCAATTATTTAAATTTATTTATCGTTAATTTTGTTTTAATTTTGTAATATTATTGATTTTGATTTAATTTTGTTTTAAATTGTTTTTTATTTTATTCATTGCATTGTATTGTAGTAATTATTATTGTAATCAATCACTATTTGCCCAATTTAATTTATTTAATTTATCTTATCGGACTTGACTATCATGCTGGTTACACATATGTTTGGAGATACAGCCTACTCATAGTTTAAGTAAAAAATCATGTTACTCATATTTTTTATTTGCTGTATATCTGTTTTGTGTAATAAATAAATAAATAAAATAAAAAAACGGCACAACTTGGATTTAATTAAAATGACTGAAAATGTTCGAACTTAAAACTAAACATAAAACTGTAAATAATAAATGTCCTCCAACTGTGGGTACGCAGCAGGTACGATCCCAAGAATGCTGGAAACATTACCTCTTTGGGTTACCAGACTAATACGCTGGCAGAGGTAGCTGCCAGCCTTCTTGTCAATATTAATTATAATAATAAACGAAACATGGTAGGCTATCAGACAATAGAGAGAAAACATAACGAAACAATGGCCAAACTACCCAACTAACAAAATTTGGTCGTATAGTTTTCGGGACAACGTTTTCGTCACAACTTAAGGTCAGACTGTTTTGATTATATAGCTGTCGTATTGACGTATATATGACGCGAAATAGGCGGAAATAATAAAACTTTTATTCGTATAGCGATCGTGTAAAGGTCGTATTATTGGCTACTAGGAAGGTAATAGTCATATTAATATCAGATATACGATAAATATTCGTAAAGCAGTCGTGAAAGTGATTAATATTATAACCATCTTGTCGTGTAGTGATCCAATAGACGTCGTTTAACTTAATAAACATTGGGAAGTATACATTAGCATAGCCTTTACCCGGATGCTTGCTATTACAGCGCAGTTCAGAGGGAGTGAGACAACAAAAAACAAATGAAAAACAAAATAACTGTTTACAAAGTGTCACCATCTTATGTCTGCCATATTTAAAACTGAATGTTATTAACTATATTGTAGTTGGTGTTAGTAGGTAACAATATCTACTTTTCTAAGGGAAATTAAATTTCATGACGATTGTACGAGTATATACAATTTTTTACAAATTTTTAATGCTCCCTTCGAATTATTGCAAAATAAAAATAATTAAACCCATTTTATTTAAGATTTCTAGTACTTTTACAATTATACGACTTTAGGTAGTGATGATACCTATTATATGATATCTTAGGACTATAAGTCATATACTACGATTTTAATTATTTTGTCGTCCGCCATTTTTAGGATACCGTAAAGAAGTGAAAACCCGTGGGATAAACATTTTATGGAAATCACAATGTAGTCGCCACGTCTGAGTGGCGATTACGCGACGTAGGGAACTGGTAGGTAGATAGGTAGGAAGGCTTACCTGGGATGATGATGGGTGATCGGGCAACTGTAGGAGACGGGGCAGCGAGCTGGCGGGCGGCGATGTAGGCGATTTGTCACGGCACAGCACAAAGTCACTTTACGTTATCACAGGCACTCAGGCGTTCTCTTCACATTGGGTTCAGGATACCAGCGCGCGTATTTTGTGGGCGTCTCGCGGTAGTTCACAGACAGACTGGTCGGCGCGGTATCTCACTAAGCCAGCGGCTGCGGGCCGCGCAGCGGTGGCGCCGCGGCAGATAGGCGGACGCGGTCGTCAACAACCGCCTTACCGATGGCGGTATAGTTTGAATGGCCGTCCCGGCTTTGGCGGGAACATCCTCCGGGGGCCAGGGTGGGCTCATCCAATGGGAGCCTGGCGATCCGGAATACAGGCCTCCGAAGATGTCCATTCGCGGTGTCCAGGTCCACCACCCGCACGACGCCATCCTTCCCAGGCAGGGTGCGAGCAATGCGCCCCAGTCTCCATTGGAGGGCAGGCAGGTTGTCCTCCTTGATGAGGACGAGCTCGCCGACTCGGGGAGGGGAGGATTGGGACAACCATTTGGAGCGGGTTTGAAGGGTATGCAGGTAGGACTGGGTCCACAGCGTCCAGAAGCGCTGGGAAAGGGCCTGTACCATCTGGAATCGCCTACGTGTGGAGAAGCCTGTAAGCGGCTCAAAGTCTGAAGGATCAGACGAAAGTGGGCAGAGAGGTCTTGAGTTGAGGACCGCTTCAATTCGAGCTAAAAGTGTGGAGAATTCCTCGAATGTGAGGTGTTGTTCGCCAATTACGCGATATAAAAGTTGCTTTGTTGATTTTACGTTGATCTCATGTAACGCACCGAACCATGGTCCTTTAGGGACGTTCAACAACCAAGTAATGTGCTGACCAGCGAGCTTGTGCGCAATCGTGTCATTATTCAAGGCAAGAAAGTTTTGTACTTCGATGAGCTGATTTCTAGCGCCTACATAATTTGTACCGCAGTCCGAGCGGATGAGAACCGGGGCACCGCGGCGTGCTATAAAACGCTGTAATGCCGCGAGGAACGCTTCCGTGCTGAGGTCCGAGACCGGTTCCAAATGAACCGCCTTAGTCGAGAGGCACACGAATATACAAAAGTACGCTTTTAAGAGTTTAACATTACGTAGGGTACTAGATTTAACGAGGAATGGTCCGGCGAAATCGGTCGTGACTTGACTAAATACTGGCTGAGGCGTAACTCTATCGGCTGGCAGGTCGGCCATGAAGGGCGCTTGCGGCTGGGCCCGGCATCGAAAGCATCTAATGCATTTAAAAACTCGGTGTCTAATAATACGGCGCGCGGACAATATCCAAAATTGTTGGCGTAGGATAGCGTGTAAAGTGTCAGCGCCAGGGTGGCAGTGTATTTTGTGGTAGTGGTCAATGATAAGGTCTACAAGTGGGCTAGAGCTGGGAAGTATGAGCGGGTGCTGCGCGTCATATCGGATAGACGCATGGGACAGTCGTCCACCAACTCTAAGGAGCTCATCTTTAATGAGAGGTGACAGCCGCTGGAGTCTGACGGAGCAGATTTTGCCAGTTTGAAGGCGGTGGATGTCCTCCGCAAACTCATTGTGCTGGACACTGCGCACCCAGTAAAGTAGGGCCTCTCTTCGTTCACTGACGTACAAGGGGCCTGAGCGTCGCGAATCTGGGTGGTGTCTGCAGTTGTGCAGAAAGCGTTTTAGACAAGCTGTCACTCCGACGAGCTTGTCTAGTGAACTGAACCGAGTGAGCAGGTCAAAGTCAAGACCGGGCACTGTGACCAGTGACGGGACGTGTTTGGGCTTAAGGCCGGGCAGGGCGTGATGGCCCAGAGCTAAGGGCATTGCAGGCCAAGACTCACAAGGCTGTCCAAGCCACGTGGGAGACCACCATAGGTCGTGGGCTGACAGGGATTGCGCAGACATTCCTCTGCTTGCGCAATCTGCCGGGTTGAGCTCGGAGGGTACGTGTCGCCAGGTACATTCTGGTGAGCCTGAGCTGATTTTGACTACCCTGTTGGCTTCAAAGGGTTGAAGACGGTGAGGCGGTGTATTGAGCCAGGCCAGGACTATCGTACTGTCTGACCAACATATATGTTGTTGTATACTGATATGGGCCGATAACTGAACCGACACACGGATCATGAGCTGGGAGAGTAGGGTGGCGGCCGACAACTCTAACTTGGGGATTGTGAGGCGATTCTTGATTGGTGCGACTCGCGACTTGGCGACAATCAAGTGTACTAAAGTATCTCCGGAGGCATCGAGCTCATGGAGGTAAACAACGGCGGCAAACCCGGCTTCAGAGGCATCTGCAAACCCGTGAAGCGAGTATGCAGCTGAGCCTTTGCTTGCACAAACGTGCCGAGGGAAGCGAATGCTAGACAACAGCGGCAGATCCTCTGAGATGTGGTGCCACTCCTTTTGCACTTCAGAGGGAGTGGGCTCATCCCATTCCAGCTTCAGTAGCCACAATTGCTGAAGCAGCAGCTTTGCGCGGAAGATAACGGGGGAAACCCAACCGTTTGGGTCATAAAGTGAGGCTACGGTGCTTAAAATAGACCGCTTTGTGACATGTGTGATGGGGGGCAGAGAGATGCGGTAGGTGAACTCGTCTGACTGAGGGCTCCACTGTATACCCAAGACCTTAATGGACGTGGACTCTGGGTTCATGTCGAAGTCCTTGGGCATGTCGCATTGGTTGTCGGGAAATCTCTCGAGCAGCTTAGGCGAGTTAGATGTCCACTTACTGAGCTGAAAGCCGCCTAGGTCTAGCAGACTTATCAACTCGTCCTGAAGTGCTTGGGCGGATTCAACCGTGTCATGGCCACACAAGATGTCATCAACGAAGATAGACTTGCGAAGAACCTGAGCGGCTCCAGGGTAGCGATGGCCTTCATCATCAGCCAGCTGGAGCAGGGTGCGGATTGCATGATATGGGCTTGATCTTAAGCCGTACGTGACTGTATTGAGGGCGTAGGTGAGCAGAGGGTGATCTGGTGAGGACCGCCATAGTATCAGCTGATACCGTCTCTGGTCTGGGGCAACCAGCACATTTCTGAACATCCTCTGGATGTCAGTGCTGAAAACGACTGGATGCGTTCTGAAGGACATGATGATGTCCACAATGTCCTGTTGAAGGGCGGGGCCTGTGTGTAGGCATTCATTTATGCTGACACCATTGGAGCTTTTGCAGCTACCATCAAAAACAATGCGCAGCTTGTCCGACCCTGACTTAAATACGCCATGGTGAGGGATGTAGAAGTGAGGTATATGGGCGAATGTATTTGGGTGACAGGGAGCCATGTGCCCTAAGTCGATGTATTCGGCCATAAAGTCGACGTATTTAGAACGCAGAGACGGGTTCGCCATTAGCTTCTTCTCAATATTGAGGAATCTGCGTAATGCGATAGGGTGAGTTTTGCCTAGTTGAGGGGCGTCCTTTAGAAAGGGCAGAGCGACCGTATATCTGCCTGAGGGATCGCGTGTAGTGGTAGAGCGGAAGATTTCCTCGCATTGTTCCTCCAGGGGATCATTATGAGTGTGAGATTGAGGGAGGGGCTCCTCAGACTCCCAGAACCTTTCCAGACTCTGACGTATGTCCTGGGCTGATTCAGCTGAGTCTGGTTGTGAGCTGACGACGTGAGCTGAGTTAACCTGCTGCGCCGGCTGCGCATACAAGTCCTCAATGGGTCCTATCAACGCGAAGTCGAAAATCGTGCCGAAGGCTATGGGCTTGCCCGGGCCCAACGAGACCTTAGTCCCGTCCAACACTTGACCAAGAACGTCCGACCCCAATAAGAGGTCGATCGGGGCTGGTGTGTGGTAAAGCTGGTCAGCCAATGGCACGGGTGGCTGGCCTAGTACGTGGGAAATGTTTGGTACCTTCTCTAAGGGAAGGTAGCCAGTGACGTTTTTTAAAATGTGAGCTGTGGCAGTAATTGTAGGAGTATCATTGTGAGTGGGTCGGCATACTATTGTTATTGCCGCCTTTGACTCATGTTTGTGCTGATTCCCAACTCCTGTAATTTTTAAAGAAGTGGGTTTTGATGGCAGGTTCAAAAGTCGTGCCATGCGTGACGTTATTAACGTCAGCATACTGCCACAGTCCAATAAAGCTCTGGCTGTGTGAAGATGGCCATGTACGTCCGCGACTCTTAGTGAGACGGTTGGCAACAAAATGGGTGTGCCAGTGGGCACAGAAGGTGAGTGAGCTGATTGAGTATCAGCTGAAATTGTATGAGCTGAGTATGTATCAGCTGTGTGGGCATGGGTTGACTGGGCATGGGCTAAATCTACCTCTTCGCTAGGGTGCTCTGTGATAGTAGGGAGTCATAATTGCTGGCGGCGTTCGCGGGGTCTACCTGGCGAACCGGACCTGGGCGGGCTGGCTCTGTGAGCAGAGCTGGGTTGCGCCTGTTTGGCATGTGCGGGTTCGTGCCGCCTGCTGTTTCTGGGACGCTCCCTCGAGTGCTCTGTCAGCTGTGGTGGGGGCACATGTACAGACGACGAATGAGCTGAATGCGTTGGGCCGTCTGGTCGATGGAGGGACGTGTGGTGGTTCGTACTCCCACAGTTCTTGCATGCCCCCCTTGACCTGCACTCGCTCTCGTAGTGACGGCCGAGACAACGCTGGCAGCGCTCGCGTGCCTGTACAAAGTCCCAACGGCCCTGTGTTGGCTGGGCATTGTACCATCTGCACGTCATGAGCGTATGTCCCCTAGTGGCATAATAGGGACAGTAGGGCGTCGAGCGTGAGGAAGAGGACGATGACGATGATGAGGAGCAGCTTTGCTGGTAGGCCGAGTAGACGGGGAAGGGCTGACTGCGAGCCGGGGAGGTGGATGGGCGGTGACGCATTTGTTGCGCTGGGCGGAACGGTTGGTGAGTAGGCTGCTCATGGGCGCGGTGAGGCGATGGAGCTGAGGAACGGCCACGGTAATGGTCGGGTTGTTGCTGAGCCATCTGAGCATAAGTGCGATGGGGCAACTGAGGAGGCGCGCGGCTACGAGAAGGGCCGGGCTGGGGCTGAATGGGTTGAGCCATGGCTATGTTGGAGAACTCTGTCTCCACACAGCGCGCGTGCTCCTCGAGGTAGGAGATAAGGTCCCTTAACGTGGGCAGGGTGTTACTAGACCCGTGCCTGCGTTCAAATAGCGTGCGGAGCTCGCCCTTGAGCTTCCGCACCACTATTGACACAAACACGTAATCGTCTCCTATGGGCAAGTCTAAATTGTTGAGGGCACACTGAGCCGATATGAGCGGCGTGAGGAACAGTGTGCGGATGTTCGAGCGCGTATGGATGCTTGGCAGCCCCAGGATGATGTCCACAAAACTATCAATGAGAACCCGGCGGTTCTCGTACCGCTTCGTGAGGATGTCCATGGCCACGGCAAAATTCTCATTGGTGACCTTTAAGTGGGATACCATACTTAACGCCTCACCGCTGAGACTTGAGAATAGGTAGTGGAGCTTGACTGCGTCCGACAGGGTCGCCATGTCGTCAGTCAGACTCCTAAACAGCGCAATGAAGGAAGGCCAGTCCTCCACTTTTGAGCTGAACCTGGGCAGCGCTATCTTGGGGAGGACGGCTGTGGGCGTATTGACGCCGAAACTGGGCTGAGCGCTATGGGTTGGGGATGACGTGGAAGAGGGTAAGATTTCCTCCCTAGCCACAAGAATCCCAATGTACGCCCCGGAGGCTTTTGTGTGGTTCTCAGTGTATGCCTTCTCGGTCTTCTCGTCCAGGTCCTCCTCGTCAAGAATGCTATAATACACTGCGTCCATCCTGTCTTTCACGCCTTGTATTTGTGCGAAACGCACGTTAAACTCCAATATGGAATGTGTGGTGCCGCCAGCAATAATTTGTGACCCTATCTCAAGGAGCTGAAGTATGGCCTTAACTGACTCCCTAAAAATAGCGGCTTGTGACTTGGTCGGCATCGCGATGAATGAAAGTAGACAAAAAAATAATAAAAACAAAATTAAAAAAATAAACAAATTTAAAGGCAGTAAAAAGAACAACACCCTGTATATTCTATAGTTGGGCTGGACGTATTTGTTTACTAAGGTAAGGGCAAATGGGCTAAAATTAACGCAACAATAAAGAAAGCAAAACTAAGTTGGGACGCCTTGTATATGGCCCACGGGTGGGCAAACGCACGTGTGTGTGTATGTCTGTGTTTATTGAACGCGCGTACGTAATATTAGCCGACCGCAAAAGGAAAAAAACAACAAAAAAATCACGTCATCCGTAGCCCACTAGTGGGCAAGCGCATGCGTAGTCGATGGCGGCGCATCCAATTAGCCGGGAAAGCGTTAGGAAAAGGAAAAGAAAAAAAAATCTAATAAAATTAAGTGTGGGATACGTTGTACGTAGCCCACAGTTGGGCAGACCTGTAGCGGAAACGAGCGCGAAAAACGACTTCGTCGCAAAAAAATAAAACAATAAAAACTTAATAAAAAATAAAATAAAAATTGGGACACTGTGTATGTGTGTCCCACAAGTGGGCAAACATGTGTAGAAGCGAAGGCGACGCACGCAAATAGCCGTAAGCGATTTTTAAAAAAACTGATTCGAAATTATGAAACACTAAGCTCGTGTGGTGAGCACGCACAAGAAATGAGCCGTTCGCCAAGGCAACAATCAAAACAATAAAATTAAAAATTAACACTCAAAAAAAATTAAATCTTGTTGTATTATTATGTAAGAAAAATACACCTGCAGCCGATAAACATAGCATGAAAAAATTAAAATAAAGGCCAAATAACTGAGCTGAATTATTTTATGCAGTGTTAAATTAGCTTAGCTGTTGTAATACCAGGCACCATACAATTAACTAAATCTGTAGCCAAACGGTAGCCAAACGTAGCATGAAAAAGGCAAAGGTAAAGTAACTGAGCTGAATTATTATTTCAAGCACGAATTAGGCACAACAACATTGTATGACACCATAGATCTGTGATCCTGGTTCAGAATACCGGATGCATACACGAAAGCAACATAAAAACAACATGCAGAAATAATTGCGTCAAGATAATTCGGATGTTGTGTGGTCGCAATCCTACCACAAACAAATTATACCTACCTCACCAAATTTTTATTGGGGCAGGGTAAAGTTATGTGAACAAATGAATTCCGAAATGATGGCACAAATTAGATTATGGGCGGAAACGATTATTTTTTAGTGGACTGTAATTAAAGGAGCTGATGGAACGTGAGACCAAGTTATGGTGAAATGGTAAAAGAATACTTGTTACGGGAAGGTCGCCGGCATTAATATTACCGGTTCGAAGATGACCAGAATGTAGTCGCCACGTCTGAGTGGCGATTACGCGACGTAGGGAACTGGTAGGTAGATAGGTAGGAAGGCTTACCTGGGATGATGATGGGTGATCGGGCAACTGTAGGAGACGGGGCAGCGAGCTGGCGGGCGGCGATGTAGGCGATTTGTCACGGCACAGCACAAAGTCACTTTACGTTATCACAGGCACTCAGGCGTTCTCTTCACATTGGGTTCAGGATACCAGCGCGCGTATTTTGTGGGCGTCTCGCGGTAGTTCACAGACAGACTGGTCGGCGCGGTATCTCACTAAGCCAGCAGCTGCGGGTCGCGCAGCGGTGGCGCCGCGGCAGATAGGCGGACGCGGTCGTCAACAACCGCCTTACCGATGGCGGTATAGTTTGAATGGCCGTCCCGGCTTTGGCGGGAACACACAATATAGTGATAATTAAAGATGTTTTAAAATTCTCATTTTCATTACTGTTTTCATTATCATCGTCTTAGGTTTCAAACGAATAATCATCATTTTCATCATCATTTTGCAAATCTGCGATGATTATTTGAGAGAACCGACTAGAATTACAGCAACCACTGCAACCTGCTTAGACAATTTTTTTGTAACTTTGCTCCTGAGTCTAAGTTCATACTAACTAATTTATCTTCAGATCACTGTGGGTAAAAAATAGTTTTTACTGAATATGGACACCCTAACTCAGAAGAAATATCTTGTAGGCCAGTGACAGAGAAACGGGTTAAAATTTTCAAGCATAACATAACTACTAAACTTGCATATTTACCATTTATACAGGAAAATCCAGATGCTCTTTACAAGCATTTTTTTGATCTTATAAACGGTGAATTTAATAAAACTTTCTCTATTAAAAAGTTTAAAACTAATATTTCAATGAAATTTAGGGATTGGGCTACAGCTGGTTTACATAAAAGTAGGGCTAAGTTGTATGACTTATATGAGCAGAAAAAATATAATAATAGTCCAAGTTTTCTAGAGTATATCAAAAAGTATTCGAAAACTTTTAGGAAGGCTTGTGCATGTGCCAAGTCATTATTTATTAGTGAAAAAATTAAAAAGTCTGATAACAAAATAAAGGCAACATGGAACTGCATAAACCGCGAAACTGGTAAAATAAAGCCACGTGATACTAAGTTTTCTTTAAGAATAGGCAATAGCTTTTTAAGTGAAGACAATAAAGTTGCTGATGCTTTTGAACAGTTTTTTACAAATATACCAATTGCCACAACTATGTTACTCAACTCTTCACCAAGTAATGCAGAAATTCTGCTAAAAAAGTATGTACCCATGTGTAATGAAGTGTTCAAATTTAAACACGTAAACTGTAAAGACGTACTTAAATCCTTTAAATCTTTAAAAATAAAAAACACTTGTGATTTGTGGGATATTTCAACAAAAATTATTAATAATATTATCGAGTCCATTGCGCCTTTTCTTGTAGTCATATTCAATAGCTGTGTTGACGAAGGAGTTTTCCCAGATCTCATGAAGCATAGCAAAGTTCTGCCACTTTTCAAATCGGGTTGTAAAGATGACCCGAGCAATTTCAGGCCTATTTCGATTTTACCTACTCTTAGTAAAGTTTTTGAAAAACTTATTTTAGATCAACTCGGCTCCCACTTCGCTATAAACCACCTTTTTCACAGTGAACAGTATGGTTTTACCAAGGGAAGGTCTACTACTGATGCTGGTGTAGCTCTGCTAAAACACATATTTGAGGCTTGGGAGGGATCGCAGAATGCTTTTGGAGTTTTTTGTGATCTCTCCAAGGCTTTTGATTGCGTTGAATACAACACCCTTTTAATAAAGCTAAAACACTATGGAGTGCACTCTGATGCCTTGAAATTGATTCAATCATATCTTAGCGGCAGAATCCAAAAAGTTAGCGTGAACGGATCCATATCATCCGGATCTTCTGTGCTAATGAGGGTCCCACAAGGGTCAATACTAGGTCCATTTTTATTCTTAATTTTTATTAACGATTTACCATTTTATGCGGAAAACTTTTGCAATATTGTTTTGTTTGCTGACGATACATCTTTGATATTTAAGACTGATCGAAATAAAAATAGTTTTGATGACATCAACAGTGCCCTAACAGATGTGTTGAATTAGTTTACTACTAATAATCTTCAATGAAACGCGTTGAAAACCAAATGTATAAATTTTACTCTACCTAACGTAAAGAATATTATAGGAAATAAAATTAAACTGAATGGTGAACTGTTAGACCTTGTTGATTCAACAGTTTTCTTAGGTATTACCTTAGATTCAAAAATACAGTGGTACCCTCATATTAGCACCCTTGCGGGGAGACTTAGTTCAGCTGCTTACGCTGTTAGGAAAATTAAGCATTTTACAGACGTGGAAACTGCTCGATTAGTCTATTTTAGTTACTTTCACAGTGTTATGTCCTATGGTATACTACTTTGGGGTAAAGCAGCAGATATAGAAACCATTTTCATTTTACAGAAAAGAGCAATAAGGTCCATATATAACCTAGGATCACGTGACTCCCTTAAGGAGCTGTTTAAAGAAATAAATATTCTTACAGTTGCATCACAATTTATTTATAACTGTATTGTTTACGTGCGTCAAAACATTACTCATTTCAAAAAAAATTGCGATATACACAAACTAAAAATAGGTCCCACCAGAATACCAGCGCTGCAGCGGCTTGCACGTCGTTGCAGCACATGCTGAGGTTGGGACCTAATTGACCACATGGCACTTATGAACTTTTATATTTGTTGTCGCTTTTATTTAATTCTTTTATTTCTTATTATCCTCTTTTCTACTTTTTTTGTTGTCATTGTGCTTTTGGTCAATTAAATGTTTCTTTATCTTTATCTTTATCTCTAAATACTAGAAATAAGTATAAACTTGTAATTCCTAAATTTCGACTTCAGAAAGTTTATGGATCATTTAGTGGACAAAGTGTCATAATTTACAATAAAATCCCGAACGATGTTATAATTTTGCCCTTTGACAAATTTAAGACACATGTTAAGGACAGACTTTTAGAAAAGGGCTATTACACTGTAAGCGATTACATCAATGACAAAAATGCATGGAATTAACATTCCTCTAGTTTCGCATACATTGTTCTAATGCGTTCATAGTGCCCGAGTAAAACTTGTAGATTCACTTTTGTTTTTATCTTTTATTTTATATAATTGTTTTATGACTATTGACTGTATAATTTGGTAACGACATATTGTTTTGAGAGTTTTGAGGAGCTCGATGGCGCAGCGGCTAGCGCGTTCGGCTTGCGATCTTGCTCCCTAAGCAACTTTCGCAATGCTGGGTCGCTGGATGGGTGACCAAATTTAAAAAAAAAACATCTCGAGCTCCTCCGTGCTTCGGAAGGCACGTTAAGCCGTTGGTCCCGGTTGTTGTCGTAAGATGGCAGTCGTTAAAACCCACCAACCCGCACTGGGCCAGCGTGGTGGGTTATGGCCCAATATCCCCACGTGCTATTGTTCACGTAGGAGGCCTGTGCCCAGCAGTGGGACGTTTATAGGCTGATGATGATGATGATGATGATATTGTTTTGTAAATGTCGTTACCTCTATATTATTATAAAGCTGTGGAGTTTGTTGTGCCCGTTCTTCTCCACAGCTAAAAGACTTCCTGAATGGGTGGGGTGGGTGGGTGGGTTCCTGTGCCTATCCATCCATCCATATAAAAAAAAAATTGACGATTCAAAACGCTTAATTTAAGCTTACTGAATAAAGTTATTTTGATTTTGATTTTGATTTTGATTACTTCTTGAACTTACTAAATTTTAAGAAAAAAAGATATGATAATTGACAGGTGTTAGATATTATTACGATAAGCTACCTATTTAATATTAAGTTCATTTTGTATATGTACATATGCATCCTTTTTCACAAATACTATTTCTTACTACGGAACCATCTTTTGATTCTTTGACACTATCATAGCTATCATATAAAAAGCTTGTACAGTCAAAGTCACAACAACGGAAAATATACAAGTTCAGTTCGTAAAAGAGTACCACGTGAAACCATTAAATAATCAAAATGTTTATATAAGTAACTTATATAAGCAGTTTAAACCCATAAGTTATATAAGACATATAAATCTGAATATTGGGCTTTTAAACATTTTATAAAAGTCGTGTGAAGATAGTCAAAAATCCTATAAGAGACGTGTATACAGCTGTACGTTTTATAAGAGTTAAATTTATGGACTTTATATGATTGTCATGTTGAAATCTTATTACTGACAAAAAGCAGTGTTGTGGTCGTCATTATAACTAGATTATGATTGTCATATAAATTACTTTTATACTACATCAAGAAGGCGTAAAGTGGTCGTAAACGAGACTAATAAACGAGTGAATGTATTTTAAAGGTCACAGCAACCAAATTACATGACCATCTTATAAAGATGGTCATGTAATTTGGTTGTGTAAACGTTTACAGGACTCAATTAAATGACTAAAATATTATACGACTAATCGTTCGTATTATATATTAACACGTATAAGTAACACGATTCATGGGAATTTGAGTTACATCTAAATGACCTCTATATGACCAAATGTTATTTAGGCTTCATATTATATGACAATTTTGTTAGTTGGGTAGGTATCTAACCTACGGTTAATCGATATGTATCACTTTCACATGCCCATGCACTTAAAATTGACGTAAAAACTAGATGTTTTAAAAAAGCTGTTGTTTTTAGTTAAATTTTGTTAAATTTAGTATTTACTACTGAATCTACCACTAGTTCGAATTTTAAGGGAGCCTTCAACTGAAATGAGCTGGCAAGAACGTCCACATCTGGCGAATGCGCGGCGAATGCGCAGCTCGCGGGCCGCTTGCGAGCTGCACGCGTGCATTTTATGCTCGTGCGCCGCTCCTGCGGCGCCCGCGCACCGATCGCGCGCATTCTACGCGCCGTACGTGCGCGCGCGGCTCGCGAGTGGTGGAAGTGCCGCGCGCTGCACCTACTTCCTCCCGCCCGCGCCTCAAGCCCCGTACCAACACCAACTCACTCGGCGAGTGAAAATAAAATAAAATAGCTGCCGATGCAGTAAATATTATCAGTAGTCGTGTAGTCCATCTTCTTGGAAATCAAATGTACAACTGAGGCTCCCGTATGAAAGCAAACGGAACGGTAAGCGCGCGAACTGGACGCGGGCAGATCGCGCTCACTATACAATCATTTCATGAGTTGCGCACCAAACAACGGCGATAACGCCACGCGTGCAGCGCGCGCGCAATTCGCAAGCGGCTCGCGAGCTGCACATTCGCCGCGCATTCGCCAGATGTGGACGCACCTTTAAGCATTTTATGTAGCCAAATGATTTTTTTTTAATTTAATTTAAGTTTTATACAAACAATAAATTTACATACAACTTAAACACATCACGGCCGCTGCCTGGACGGGTAGGCAGAGACCACAGATTACCATTTGCTAGGATCCAGACACATATCCTTTGCTTTATTTACTCTCATAACGTGCTTCATACATGCCCGTCGGTTTAGGGTACTCTTGACCTAACCTTTAACGAGAACGTCACCGATCTGATATAAGTACGTTCGCCGAGGTCTTCCATTCCAACTGTCCCATTCACTCTTGCCTCATGCACCTTTTTTATAATTCTTTTTTCATCCATCCGTTACATGACCAAACCATTTTCTCAATTTTTGTCACTACATTTTTTTTATTCTCTCTCTTATTACACTCTTCGATATTTCAAAGTCGCACGTCACACCACACTACATAAACTACTTAGCGATCTCATTTGTTCGAAAAAAACTACTAACTTATACATTAAATTACTTGCCAAGGCGTCCGATGGCCACGTACTATATTAGTCATTAATTAGAGCGACTCCTATGAGCTCATTTTATTTCTTAGACCAACTTTTCGGGGAAATCTGCTTGTGAGTATTAGAGTTTAGATTTTATTACTAACCTCGTAAGCGGAGCTAAGACCCTTTACACAATGCGACTTTAAGCAGCGCTGCAAACGCGATGCAGTCGCGATTCAAGTCTAGCGATGAAGACTCTAGCCTATACAGCTATATAATATATTAACTTTTACATATAAGTGCAAATTATTTCTATACTTACAGTTGCGATACGCAGCTTGCTCAATACACAATCCAACTGGTCAGCTTTATACACTGCTACCTATTTCACGAAACGAACGCCTGCATCATTTTCTGTCGCGTCTGCATCGGTACTTACGTGCATGTGAATTGCTACAAGAGCACTGTTTACAACAACAGGCCACACATAATATAAAACGCTTTTGATATTTTAATGTTTGTAATATTTGATTGTCGGCGTTAATAACGCTTACTTAAACGCGAAGATAACGATATTTTAATGTTTAAAGTGATTGTCTTTTGTTTGGCTTTCTAATTCGGTTCGTTGACAGAAGTTATTGTCATCCAAATTTTATCATTAGTATATATCGATGCAGCAGCGATGCTGAAATACAATGAGACTGTGCAACTTCTCTTTTCAAATGCAAGAGTAGCGCGTGTGTACACTATATACTCGCGATGCATCTTAGTCTGCGGGCACGAGATTGGCGACGGCCGAGCGATGGCGACGCGACGCGACGGCGACGCGACGGCGGAGCGGGGCGACTTGCGTCTTGCGATCTTGCGTGGGCACGAAACTTGTCGCTCTATGTCGCTCTAGAGGTAGTGTTGTGAGCTCAGTTTTTTCAGAATTTAGTTATTGTTCTGAGGTTGTGAGCAACATGTCACGTCATCATAACACAAGTTAATGTGAAAGAGAAAAATTGGAGCCAAGTCTATTAATGAGAACGGAGTTACTATTACCTAGAGATGGTGTTCATCCAATAAATGAAGGGAAGTACTTTGGGAGAATTTTCTACCCTTTTTACGAGCTAAGGTGCGATCCAACAAAATTTTTACAACTATACCAGAATGAGTTTACACACATTTGATTACATTTTAAATAAAATATAACATATTTACAACCTTATTTTTTATTGTGAACATTTTTACTGTTCCAAAGAGCAGGTTTTGACAACATACACGAGATACCAAAATTCTTCAATATCAATTTCAATTTCCATTACGTAGGAGGTTTCTTTAATATTTTTCAACACAACACTACTGTAATCGCGAGCGACCTAATCAAACTAGTTTGTTCATTTGTTCTCGTCGCTTCCGCGCCACCGCCGTCGCTCCCGTGTCGCCCGTGCATCGCTCGATCACATCGCCTCGCCATCGCTCGTTTCGTGCGCGTCACCATAAGTGTCCATATTGTTTATGCATCGCCGTCGCGTCGCTGTCGCGTCGCGTCGCCCGTCGCTAATCTCGTGCCCGCAGACTAAAAGTCGCAGCGTATAAAGAACCTTCAGTCAGATTGCCTCAGTCGCCGATCTTCGTTTGTCTTTACTATCCATCCATCAGAGTGCTGAGTGCGTAGTCTTATTCACCGTTCGATCCTGCTAATGTAGACGAGAATTTATGGTGAGATTACAACTAACCTCGTTTTTTACCAGGAGGCGCTGCACAGTAACGAACATCAATTGATTTTATACAGGATGGTCCAAACGGTGTCAACTACATTTTTTTGTTGATCCTTTAGGTACATGTAGGTGTACCCGGAACTACCCCATGTATCTTCAGCGATTTTTAGTAGTTTACGAGCTATGATTTCTTTAAAATTTGAGAATTTTAGACTTGACCGACTTAAATATTTTATTTTTGAAATTATGCATCTTTTTTTAAAAGATGATAATTTCCGAAGAAAAATATATTTAAGTCGATCAAGTCGAAAATACTCAAAATAAAAATAAAACTACAAGAAATCGTGGAACATGCATGGGGTATTTCTGGGTACACCTGGAAGTCAGGAATCCAAATAAAAATTTTGTGTCACCATTTGGGCCAACCTGTATAGATAAGTATATCGATAACATTAATGACACTCGTAATAATCAAAATATGTGACTTTTATTATGCAGGTGTTCGAATTAGACTGTGTTTTCCATTCAGCATAAACCCCTAACCGACGGTTCACAAGTTCCCAAATGACTATGGCGTCGCCATTGGACTTTGTGGCGGCAATTCACGGCAATTTAGCCGTGAAATCCATCCTAGGGGAATACCGGCACTAATACCAGTAAATGATTAATACGATTTTCTGGACGTTCGTTGGCGTACGTTTGTTTGTGTATGGGCATACTGCGGCATTGGTTTATTAGTGGTAGGTAATGCTGAGTGTTTGGTTATCCATACTATTTATACTAATATTGTAAAGTGGAAATATTTGATTGTTTGTTTGTATCGAATAGGCTCCGAAACTACTAAACCGATTTATAAATTCTTTCACCGTTAGAAAGCTGCATTATCTCCGGGTGACATAGGCTATATTATTTTTCAAAAAAAATGGGGATCCTTACTAAAACTCCAATAAATTCTTAAAATCGCGTGCGCTAAGAAAACTATTGATGATAGAATAAAATAATGTACTGCGGCTTTGCAGAAAACACCATTATCTCCAAAAATGGTCGCGGTAGTATATGTCTAACTATTTTAGTTATGTCACAATAAGTGTTCTTGGGAGGGGAGTCATTTTGAAAATTCGTCACGGGGTACGGGGTCCACGCGAACGAAGTCGCCGGCGGTCTGCTAGTAGGTTTATAAACCCGCTCTGTTATTCGTCACACAGGAGCAGTGGTCTCTCTTATCACACTCATTCTTATATTTTGATTTTTCAGGTTTGCGGTTTGCTAAAATAATCTTACCAACCCCTCCCTTCCTCTGTTTGTCGTAAAAGCAACTAACGGACTAAAGCACGGCATGGAGCGGCGATGGGCTCACCACGCTGAGCACACGTGCAACTGTAATTTTATGAAACGTGGACAATGTCAGTGAACTGCTTCTGTGGTCCGTATTGCCAAGTGTCTGACTAAGCCATTGGGGATAATAGACGTGAATCTGTATGTTTCTATGTGCAAACAGTAATCCTATAAAACTAATACAGTACATTGAAACTGTTCCCCGGAATTCGGATGCACAAGCGAATTCAAACGGTGCAGCATGTAGGCATGTCGGCGCGCAAGGCGATTACGGACAACTTGTTAGTTGCTATGTGTAATATGTGTTTAGGGGATGCTCCAACTTCCCTGACGTAACTTGAATGTGCCATGGAAGCAATTTGCTGGGAGCTGGATCACCAGATTGCCATGGCGCTAGTTGCTGTCAAAGTCTAAGTTCTTTATTTAAAGAGAAGTAGCCTCCGCAGGCTCTCTGACGTGGAAACTGTTTTAAAATTATAATAAATTAATATTAAAAAATATATATTTTAAGCTAAGAGAGCTGGGGATTAAAGTTACTCGCGTCCGTAGGTTTACCCTTGAGACCCTACACGTGACCACTGGGTGGTGCTAAATGAGTGACACTGACTGAGTGGTAGAACCACGCTGCGTTGCAGCACGCATTGGGCCGGCTCGCCCGGCGTAATACCACCCTCTCACGAATATCTATATAATATAATGGTACTTGGTGCTGTTGTGTTTCGTCTGGCTAGTTAGGGTTCCGGAGGCCCATCCCCCTCCCCCCTCTCACAATTCCCTTTCCTTCCTTCCTTAAAGGACGGCAACGCGCCTCCGATTCCTCTGGTTTTGCGGGTGCCTATGGGCGGCGGTGATTACTCTCCATCAGGTGACCCGCCTGCTCGTTTGCCTCCATCATCTTATATAAAAAAAAAATGTGCGAGGATGGTAACCAATTGCACAAAAGATCCCAATGGATCGACGTGCTACTGCGAGAGGACGACCTTTACAGGCCCCACTGAGATGAAATAAGATGGTGATCAATTGCGAAGGGTTCAAAAATTATACTTTCGATAAAAATTAATACAAATATCACATAATTAATATTCTACTTCTACCGAGTAGCAAAGCGGTTGTTCCGATATCCAGAGGACCCGAATAGGCCTAGCATGCGCAACACGAGAAAATTTTCTCGACCTGTTTTCTCGTGTTATGTCTGTACACGATATGTCAAAAATAGACATAATAGTAGTTTTTGCTTGTCTGTCGTATTTTTGTCTACAAACCCTAAAGTCCCCAGTACACATTGGCGTATGTTGGCCCACTGCCGGCCATCGCCATTGTGTAGACGGGGTAAATTCCGCGCCAATTTCAACAAACTGCTCGACAATGTACACCATCACCCCGTCTACACAATGGCGATGGCCGGCAGTGGGCCAAAATACGCCAATGTGTACTGGGGCCTTAACATTCAACATAATTTTATCGAGTTTTGACAGCTGTAACCGAGATAGTATGTCATTCCCGATACCGAAGGAAGAGAGAATATCGTCCGCGACATATCTCCTGTTGCGCATGCTAGGCCTACTGTCTGGCAAAGTGTGTATCGGATTTTTCGATATGATTCTCGGGTTTGTGATTAAAATAAATAAATAAATAAACTTTCCTACACTCACACCAACTATCTAGCCCAAGAGGAGCTTTGTTATGAAACTTATTAAGTGGTTACTAGACAACGTATAAACATACTTCAAATACTTAAATACAAACTTATTATACATAGAAAACACCCAGACCTGAGACAATTTAGAAAAACAATAGTTTCTAAATTGACCCGACCGGGGATCGAACCCGGGACCTCAGAGAATATGGCGACACCATGAAAACCGGTATACAAACCACGCGACCAAGGAGGTCGTCAAGTTAAATTAAAAACTCGCATTTGGCAATGTGGTAATCAAGCAATACCCATTAATCGAAGCAATTACTAGATTTCAATGACGGAAGCCACTACCCTGCTGTGGGCCAATATTAAAGCTAAAACCGTATCCGCCTCTGTGGTCTAGTGGCTAAGCCACCGGTTTCAGACCCGGGTTCGGTTCCCAGCGGGGGGTACATCTTTGTGTGCTTGGTTTGGCTGGTGGTAGGGCTGTTAAGTCCGCCTGGCTAGCTACCACCATCTTATCTAAGTCTGTCGTCATAACAACGATGTTTATAGCATTGTTGTGTTCCGACTGTTTGAGATAAGATAGCCAGTTCCTTAGTGGTTGAGTATTCCGGGTGAAGCGCGCTTCCACCTTCTGCCTTATCGTCACCTACCATCAGGAGGGATGAAGGCCAAACGCTTACCTTTTTTTTACTTTACTTACATGCCGCCTTATGTTATACCTATCTCTCCAGAACTTGAAGACACAAAGTATATCCGTCGCTCCCAATAGACGTCTTAAACAATAGCATATGATTAATTACTTAATTTGCGAGCTCGTCTGGGTAATGATAATGACGAATCGCGTTGCAAGATGTCGCCATTACAGAATAATAACCGTCACGCAGTAGCACTCGGCTAACAAATTAACGTCGGATGAAGATTTATAAGGAAACAAACAATACTTTGGCGTCATACAAAGATCGTGGTACTTCTTTTGCAGGAGGTTTAGTAAATGTCCATGCAGCACTTAGGCCCTGATCCAACTTTAGGCCCTGATCCCACTTTAGCGTAAGCCGGGCTTTGGCTTCAATGAACTTTTTTTCTTAAGTAATGGCTTGGTAAGTAAAAGAGATAATAGCCAACTTTTCTTAGCGTAAAGTAGATGATAATGTGTTTTAATATGATTATTTTTTATTTTTACTTCTTGAAAGAATTTGAAAAGTGATGTGGCACTGTTTTGTTTATTTGCCAACACTCACGTTCACGAACACTTAACGGTTGAAATCCACCATTTTTCACATTCATATAGTTACTGCAATTCGAAACTGTAACTTTTTAAAGAGAGTTTTATCTAAACGACTGAAATTATTTAAATATTAATTAAATAATTGATTTTATAGGCGCTAGGCAGGCTTCGTGGCGTTGAATTAAAATATGTAATAAATATTTAAATAAAAATATTTAAAGTACCTAGGTACTTTTAGATTGTCCAAAAACGTATTTTTACAAACAATAGAATCAATATAATAGTTACAAAACAATTTGTCTAATTTATAACAAATCTATCTCAAAACTAACCTTATTTCTGTAGCATCACACACACTCCTTTATCCGTTGCCAGAGCTGAACCATTCAAGATTTCCCCGTAATGAGACTTTATGTGCGCTGGAACCTGCAGATCACAGAAAATACGGGGAGCTGAAATCGGTGTCGGTGCCCCTCGGAACCGTAACTTACTCGTGTTATTGAATGCGCTTCTATAGATATATATGTATGTTTTCATGATAGTAACACTGTTGTTTTCGGATATATCAGGACCATTTTGTTCATGACAAAAAGTATCACAAGGAAGAGCGGATGACACACAAAGTATGTACAAAGTATTTGCTTTTCAGTATGTAAATGAACGAAAGGCAAACCTAAAAACCGGTGGATGTTAAAAACGGGTATAAAACATGAATCACTTTTTGTTTTAAACCAATCACTTTTTTTGTTTATATTTTACTAAAATAACTTAACCTCTTTCTTATCAGTCAGTTAACGAGTTTAATAACATCCTGTGATGCAACTGATAACTGATGTCAAACTTGCACCACCGGATGTTATTAAACTCGTTAAACGACTGATGAGAAAGAGGTTAAGTTATTACTTTTTAGTAAAATTATAAACAAAAAAGGGATTGGATTAAAACAAAAAGTGGTTCATTGTCCTAATATACCCGTTTTTAACATCCACCGGTTTTAAGGTTTGCCTTTGGTTCATTTACATACTGTTTAAGGTTTTATAGGTATGTAAATTGTTTGTAGACATTATATTAAAGCATATAATAAAGCCATTCATTAAGACACAATATAGGTGTGTGTAAATAACCGGACTACAAGTGCTGGTCTTAAGAACCACCTTCATACTGTACCAACTTCATGTGTGACTATCAGAACTCGTACCAAAAAATTTGGCAATTCGTTCCTGTGTAAAACCATTCGGCTTTGGAACTCTCTGCCGGCGCATGCGGGGCGTGAAACGGCATTTATGCAGGCCGCCATGAATGGGTGCGTTGTTACCGTGCTCGTTCCACGGTGAGGAGCGCTCTCGTCATTTTGGACTGGATCGGCTGCTTACTATCAGGCAGGATGTAGTCACTATGACGTATCACAATAGAAAAAAAAACTACACAGACAGATTTTATAGTAACTTGTATGGTCTTTCGAACTGGATCTTTGTCAATCTTGTTGGTACTGATCTCATATTATACAGATGATCATGAAATCACTAAGTAGCCCAATTTCCTTTAATCTCCATTATACAAGCGTTATGGAATGCAATAAAATATTGCAATTTTCACACAACTGACGTGGACATACAAACCAGATGGTCCTTCGAGACGGACTTTTGTCGCAATAATAGTTTCTTTCTGCAACCTTTTCTATCTTGCATTATTTATAGTGTGGTCGTCTTTAACACGTGCTAGGTCGTATAGACTTAATACGGTAGCGCTCCACGCGGCTCACAATCGCACGAGTTTTTCGCAACAAATGAATTCCTTTCCGGCGGCGCGTGACTCGCATCAACCGCGCTAGGGGTGTTAAAGGTTAGGCATATAATTCTACCTGTTTGAAATGTGTTTTAGCTTTTCATAAAAGACAATGTGAAATATATTTTTATGGTTAGATCGTATCTACACCTTCCTGACATTCAGGATCAGGTGCACTACGAACTATTATATCATGGTAATGAGATAAAAAATAATTTACCTAAATAAAGAGATTTCTAACAAATTATATTAAGACAAGGATATAATTTTAAATATGTAACGTTTTAGACGAAATTGTTTGAAACAGATATCTTAAAGTTGATCTCTTTGTGATGATTCGATAACGATTATAGGAATTTTTTTTTAATACTGTTTACAATAAAAACCACTTTTTTTTATTGTTTAAATGACAACCCCAGTCTACCAGCAGCACTTTTCTCTACTTCTTATGATATTAGGTTCTTTAAACGAAGCGTGAACCATGTGGGGCCTACAGGGTGAGGGTAACTGATGCGATGTCTTTTTCAAGCTGCACCAGTTGTCTTTTTTTTTTTTTTTATAAAAGAAGGAGGCAAACGAGCAGGCGGGTCACCTGATGGAGAGTAATCACCGCCGCCCATGGACACCCGCAAAACCAGAGGAATCGAAGACGCGTTGCCGTCCTAGGATGGAATAGGGTTAAGGAAGGAATAGGAATTGTGAGAGGGGAGAGGGGGAATGGGCCTCCGGAACCCTTACTGGCCGGACGAAACACAACAGCACCAAGTGCCATTATTTCACGCCGGATATTCGTGAGAGGGTGTTATTACGCCGGACGAGCCGGCCCAATGCGTGCTGCAACGCAGCGTGGCTCTAACACTCAGTCAAAACTTCTTCGTCAAAAAGTCTTTGCGCCTCGACTCGTTTAGGGCTGTAACTTGCCAGTCCTTCCGATAGAAATCCAGCTCGTCTTGCCATTTTCTTCTTGGCCTACTGCGACGTCGTCTAGCGTTGCGTGAGCACCACGTAGTAGGGAGTTTAGCACATTTACTGTGCTATTTATAAAAATAAAGCTTGCAGAAGTGGCACAAATGCGACAACCCTAACACCAAATGCTCTATTGTGGCTTCTGTGAGTCGCTCCCGCTGGCGCCTGATTTGGCGCTTTATGCCTTACTACAGGATGCAGCGCACGCATCCAGCGAGCATGTTTACGACTATCTCTGGACACCGAAATGCTTCCATGTTGTGTTAATACCCGTTAGAAGCACTTCGCGGATGACTGTTGATGGTGATGCAGGGGGCAATTGTCATTCGCTTTGATTTAGGTCATTACCAGCCTACAAACGAGCTGTAAGGTCCAAAGTTTAAGAGCAGTGAAACAACTGACGATTGTTAAGGGGGTCTTGCACGAAATAGTAAAAATTTACGTATTTTTATGTCACTCGTACTATGCGCTGAATTAGTTAAATACATTAAAAGAACTTATGTAAGTTAGCCTGATCATTGCACAAGGTTATAACCTTGTTGTTGAAATTTGAAACAAATTCTTCAAACAATAACAATCAATACATAAATGTAATGACTCCTAAACACATTTTTTTTTTACAACTTTCCTAATTTTACGCATGAAACAATAATTCTTACATGAAAATATTTGTATTGATATTCCGAAGGGCACCCCCTTGTTTAAAAAGTTAATTTTAATTCAAAAAAATTCAAAATTCAAAATATATTTATTCAATAAAGTCAATTATTAAGTACTTTGAATCGTCCAAATATTTAAGCTACCACCCATTCAGGACGTCATTTTTTAACTGTGGAAAGAACAGGCGCAAAAAACCACAGCGCAAAGAAGCAACGACATTTACAAAAAAAAAAAGATATGTCGTTACCAGGTCATAAAATACAAAATAATAATTTGAATGTAAAATATACGGTACTATAAATTAAATATATACAATTAGAAATAGCTTTTGGAGTACTTGGAGCATTTCAGTTCAGAGCCAAGCTGTTTTGTCTTCTGTGTAATCTGACATTTTATAATAAGCTTTTTTATAAAGCTTTTCTTTGATATGAATTTTAAATTTATCAAGATCTAATTTCTGAATATCAATTGGTACTTTGTTGTAAAATCGTACACACAGACTAAGACTAAAACTAAGGTACTGCTAAATTGTTCTTACTTCTAGTATTAAAATTGTGAATATCACTGTTTTTTGAAAACATATTAATATTTTTATGAACTTACATGAGATTTTCATAAATGTATTGTGATGCAACTGTCATTATACTTAAATCCTTAAATCTCTCTCTGAGAGAGTCACCTGCCAACCACCAGTCACCAGTCAATTTTTAACACATTGCTCTAATTAAATTATTAGGTCTGAAACCTTATAGCAGAATTTTTCTAATTATTAATATCAATATGATTGATTTTGCTTTGAAGTTCATTATGAGACTTATGTCAGTTTTTGCACCCCCGGCACCCCCTTAACAGGCTGTGTTGTTTATTTGTATAATATCATCTTACACAAAATACCACCGGCTATACATTACGTAGAGTAGAGAGGATGGATTGAAAAACATACATACGTATACTCACGTCACGACTATTTTCCCCTAAGAGTTAGTCAGAGACTAGGCAATGGGGGCTGGGGACTGCAAAAGCAGTCCACTGCCATAGTCTAGGTTCCTCACAACTGCACTTGTGCTAAGGTGATAGGCGATTAGCCTTTATGATGTTGGATGTACGTGCAGTCTTCAGACCGTTAGTCGCCTTTTACGACACGCAAGGGAAGAGATGGGTTGATGTAAAAAAGATGTATTTTTTTACAATATACATACATACATATAATCCCGACTATTAACCCCGAAGGGTTAGTCAGAGACTAGGCAATGAGGCCGCAAAAGCAGTCCTCTGCCATAGTCCACTTTTCACCAAATATCGACTGCTCAGCGTGACAGGTGGTGAGCCCATCGCCGCTTTATGCTGTTGGATGTATGTGCAGTCTTTAGTCTGTTAGTCGCCATTTACGACACCCAAGGGAAGAGAGAGGGTGGTTTATTGAGATTTATGAGACTTTACAATATAAAGTATTAAACATAACTCGACCTGCCTATTATTATTATTACTTATTATTAATTATTTAAGTATCTGTGACCTGGATGCAAACGAATTTAAGTAGTACATTTCAGTAATGATGTAGGGTTTATCGGTTTCTCGCACGTAACTGTAGAAGGTTTTAAGACATTTTCAGACTTCGAGCTACCAAATGGAAGCCGAATTTATAGAGACTTGCATTGTAGTTGAGTCCGATTTCACACAGAATATCTTAAAATGTAAGCGAGCGAATCCATTAGGTAAAATGAAGTGTTGCTTCAACCAACCAACTGTTATTATTATGGAATAGTTCGTGTCCACTGCAACAATGTCAAACCTTACTTTGTAGCACCAACGCGGACGCTACCAAAGAAAAAGTAACAAAACTTTACTTACAATATAATTAGGTATTTATTTTGGTATTGTGGTATAGTATCTCGTCACATTTTCCATTTAGAAAAGAGATTTAGTAGAGATCATGTACAGACAGTATTATTTTCCTGTACATTTTAAATTATTATCGGAGGGCTGTTTATTTATTTAAACTTTATTGCCAAAAATACAGCAAACGGCGGACTTAATGCCATAAGGCATTCTCTAACAGTCAACCAGTGAAGATGTACATAAATTTTTGTAGGCGGTGACAGTAAAATTTAGAGAATAACAATTTAAATAAGGAAAAAAAAAGAAACACTTAACTTAACTAGCCTAAAAATACATACATACATTATACACAAAATATATATAACTATACAAATTCATATTATAATATGTATATAAAATAAATATAAACACTAGTAACTTATGCTGTAAACCAGTTTAAAACTATTGGACGAATTTGAGGGCTATTTGATATAGCCGTGAGTACTTTACTCACGGCTATATCAAATACGAACTTCAAATCGTAGTATGAATGGAACTGAATTCATTTCATAGCAACAAATTACCATTTAACGAGACTTAGAGAAATTGCTAAGAAGCAAGTTCAAAAAGATACCTAACCATAGACATTTTATAATCTACATACATACATACTCACGAATTTTATCCCCAAAGGGTTAACCAGAGCCTAGGCAATTGGGACCGTAGTCCACTGTTATAGTCCACGTTTCACTAAATTACAGTTGTACATGTGCTTAGCGTAATACGTGGTGAGCCCATCGCCGCTCTATGCTGTTGGATGTATGTGCAGTCTTTAGTCCGTTAATTTTTTTTTTTTACCAACGGGTTAAGCGCTTGACCTTCATCTCACCTGATGGTAAGTGACGATAAGGCCGAAGGTGGAAGCGCGCTTCACCCGGAATCCTTAACCACTGAGGGACTGGCTATCTTATCTCTAAACTGTCGGAACACAACAATGCTATGAACATCGTTGTTATGGCGACAGACTTAGATAAGATGGTGGTAGCTAGCCAGGCGAACTTAACAGCCCTACCACCAACCAAACCGAGCACACAAAGATGTACTCCCCGCTGGGAATCGAACCCGGGACCTCTGGGTCTGAGACCGGTGGCTTAGCCACTAGACCACAGAGGCGGTTAGAGTTAGTCGCCTTTTACGACACCCAAGGGAAGAGAGGGATTGGTAGTATACTCTTTTAGAGAGCCTTACACGTGTAGCTCTATGACACAGAGACACACTTCTGCGAGAACGCTGCAGACAAACAGCATTGCACATGTAAGTAAGGAAGTAAGTAAGTAAGTTAATCATTTATTTGGCTACATCATTCAAAAATTACAGACAAGAAAGAAAAAGGTATAAAATAATTATTAAAAAAATTAAAACTACGCAACGGATTTTGACGCGGTTTTTTTAAATAGATATGATTCAAGAGGTAGGTTTATTGCGCATGTGCTTAGCGTGACAGGTGGTGAGCCCATCGCCGCTCTATGCTGTTGGATGTATGTGCAGTCTTTAGTCCATTAGTCGCCTTTTACGACACCCAAGGGAAGGGAGGGGGTGGTAGTATTCTTTCACCGCAACGCGACACGGTTATGGGCTATGCATTGCATCGAAAAATCCGAAAACACTCTTTGCTCGACCTAGGAATAGAACCCGGGACCTCCGGATATCGAGCCTAGCGCTTGACAATATGGCCACCGAATCGTTCAAAAGAAAGACATTCTCGTAATCCATCGATAAGTCGCCATTTTAATAAAGCCCAATATTCAGTTACAGCAACGGCCCTCTATTAGCTGCAAAGTATTCCGCCACCTCACCAAGATACACTATGAGTACGAGCACAAGGGACGTAGCAAGCGGTTTCCAGTTCATTGCCCGTTACACTACCGCTGTCTTAGTCAGCGGTAATAGAAGGGACGCAAGGAACAGATAATACCCGCGTCGCAACGCAAATCGCCAGTGGTTTGAGCGTGAGTTCACGCCGCGCCGCCGTCGCGTCGTCGTCACGTCGTCGTCAGAATCAGAGGTCGGGTGGATAACGACGCCCTTACATTTCATAGCACCTCCGATCTTCGACAGGTGGTCGGACGAAGGGCGGAGAATCCGCTCAATACAAGATAAAGGTTCCTGCTGATGCTTTATTTCATTTATCTTCAAAGCGCAATGGGCAGTGTGTGACCATATTGTGTCATTTTGTCTCAAGTCTTACAATATGTCAAGGCTTCTTTGAATTCTGTTCTACTACGAGAAAGATTGGCCTTTATCTCTCCTGAAGGTAGTGACGATAAAGCCGAAGTTGAAAAAGCTCTTCACCTGGCTGTTCCAATCCTCAGCTATTGAGGAACTGACTATCTTATCTTTACTAATATTATAAAGCTGAAGAGTTTGTTTGTTTGTTTGAACGCGCTAATCTCAGGAACTACTGGTCTGATTTAAAAAATTATTTCAGTGATAAATAGCCCATTTATCGAGGAAGGATATAGGTTATAATTTTATTAGGTACGTGTACGGGTACTGGTAGTAACCCGTGCGAAGCCGGGGCGGGTCGCTAGTTTCTAAATACAGCCTGTATGCTGTCCCATTGCAGGTCTGCCTTTATTGAAATGAAGTCATTGCTACAATTGATGGCTATTGTCTTCATAAATACACATTTAGACGGGGATTAACGCTAACTACACATTATAGGCATACTACGCATACCTTTTTATACCCGACGTTTCGACCGAGTTGCACCGGTCGTGGTCACGGGCGGACTGGTGTCGCGATGTGCTGCTTCCGTATGCGCGGCTGAGTCTTCGTCCACCGTCACATTTTTTATCCAGCTACCGTCACACACAACACTAACGGTGTCCCTATTACGTACACAGGCCTTATTCTGGTGGTTAGTCGATTGCGAAGTAAAACGAAGTTGCGTTTTTGCAAATACTGGATTCCACGCTGTAGATAGTTTGTGACCGTCTTCCCGATTGTAATTATTAGGATGCTTTTTGATTTCAATCGCTTCACGCACTACCCTTGAATAAAAGTGGCGATCTGTGGAGAGGACTTGCGTTCGATGAAATTCAATCCAGTGATTTGCGCCTCTTTCAAGTAGATGTTCTGCAATTGCTGATTTATTAGACTGGCGGTTTTAGACAGCTGCGATATGTTCTTTGACCCTTTCATGAATTGTCCGCTTTGTCTGGCCTATGTAGGAACTACCACAGCTGCAGTCTATTTTTTAGACGCCTGGCGTTTGCAGTGGCCAAACATCCTTCGGAGTGAACACGATGTTGTTAACCTTTATGCCTAGAGTGTATATGGTCGGTATGGAGTACCCACGTAAGATGTGGCCGATCTTGTCTGTGACTCCTTTGACATAAGGCATGTAGGCCGGTTGCCTGCTAACCTCGGGATATGCTTGTTGCGTTTGATCGGTTTCCGTCGTCGATTCACTTGATATCCGTTTTTCTTAAGTGCCTCCTGAACATAATCCAACTCCCGCTCCAAATGCTCAGGGTCACAGAGGTCAAAAGCTCTGTTCTTGAGTGACGTCACAACGGATTGCAAGTGTCGAGGGTGGTGATGTGAGGCAGAGTGTAGATATCTGTCCGTGTGCGTGGGTTTTCGGTACACACAGTGCGATACGAACCCGAAGGATCTCACAGTCATCTTAACGTCTAGAAAAGACAACGTCCACCTCCATCTCGTATGTGAACCTCATATGTGGGTGAATGGAGTTGAGATGTTTATTTGTCAGCGTCTGTCGACGTTTGTTAACCTGATGAAAGGGACCCACGGCTCTCGCAAGCGGTATCTAACTCTTTCTCATATCTCACATATCTCACTCGCAGCTCGTTCACATTCCGTATTAGGTATATAAGTTTCTAGGTAATTCGTCAATACCAAATTGACAAGTCACCAAAATAAACCGCCAAGTCCGTACCTGTGGGCGCAGTGTCTATTAAGTTATCGTTTCATTCGACGCGCCGATGTAAAACTGGCCAATTCCTCGGAGAAATGGTGATTGAATCGCAGCGACGACGCCGTTCCGAGGTTCCGATGATTTTGGATCGTTGTTTTAGAGCGGTGCGAATATTAATGGGCTTCAAGAAAGCGATGTCGAAGGGGGCGGAGATATTCAAGTATTAAAAACTAGAGACGACACGCGAAGCAATTTTTTGCGCACTTAGTTGAGACTCATGTGATGCAAACGTCAATTCTGTCACTTCTAAGTATTTTTTTTTATAAAAGAGCAGGTGGGTCACTTGATAGAGAGTAATCACCACCGTCCATGGACACCCGCAAAGCCAGAGGAATCACAGGCGCGTTGCCGTCCCTAAAGGAAGGAATAGGGTTAAGGAAGGAATAGGAATTGTGTGAGGGGGGTGGGGGGATGCGCCTCCGGAACCCTCACTGGCCGGACGAAACACAACAGCACCAAGTGCCATTATTTCACACCGGTTATTCGTTAGAGGGTGGTATTACGCCGGGCGAGCCGGCCCAATGCGTGCTGCTACGCAGCGTGGCTCTACCACTCAGTCAGTGTCACTCATTTAGCACCACCCAGGGGTCACGTGTAGGGTCTCAAGGATAAACCTACGGACGCGAGTAACTTTAACCCCCAAAATTGCGGTGCGTTTGCACCTCATAGGCCACTGTGTGCAAAAAATTGCTTCTCGGTGCCGTCTCTACAAAATGGGCGGAGATGATAACATTATCGAACGATTTGGAAACACTTTTGTGTGGAAATTGTTTGCTTTAACTATTTTTTCGTTTCCTTGACAAAATATTTACTTAAGTGACGCTTTCTTAGGTACTGGTTCGCTTTAGACGCATACATCCATAACCGCGAAACACCACCTTTACGCAAAACACCTAACTCGGAAAAAACCGCTTACGCAAAACACCAACTAAGCATAACACCAACATAGACATACGCTAAATACCAACTAAGCATAACACCAACATAGACATACGCTAAATACCAACTAAGCATAACACCAACATAGACATACGCTAAATACCAACTAAGCATAACACCAACATAGACATACGCTAAATACCAACTAAGCATAACACCAACATAGACATACGCTAAATACCAACTAAGCATAACACCAACATAGACATACGCTAAATACCAACTAAGCATAACACCAACATAGACATACGCTAAATACCAACTAAGCATAACACCAACATAGACATACGCTAAATACCAACTAAGCATAACACCAACTTTTTTGTAACCGACCGACTGGAAGAACCAACTTTCCGTACTTTAATTTGCTAGTAAGAAAAAAAAGAAACAAAATTAAAACTACTTAGCTTCTAACTGAAACACGTGGCCCTTACACAAAATTACACCGCATGTTTTAATTATTAATTAATAATTTTAATAGTATTATATTTTCTCAAAAAATCCAAAGGCTGAGGGGAGATTGGGCTATAACCCACCACGCTGGCCCAATGGGAGTTGGGTTTAACGACTGTTATCTTACGACAACAACCAGGTCCAACGGCTTAACGTGTCCACGGAGTAGGTCGAGAAACCTAAAATTGGGTTACTCGCATTTACCCTAAAAAGCGCCCTTCATTAATTTTTTCAATTATTTATATATAATAAATAATAATAATAATTTAATTAATTAGGTAATAAAACATCTTTTTTATATATATATTTTTTTTTTTATAATACTTACCTACCTCTTTAGATAAAATACTTGCTGGTTCGTTGGCCCACTCCACTTCAGAGGCAAACATTTGTAATTGACGTAATTATTTCTGCTAATCCGCAAAACACTACAAAATCTCTAGTTGGTGTTTCACGTACTTATATGTTTTTTTTAATACTGCGGTGTTTTGCTGTTGTTTAATTGTACGTAGTTGGAAATTGACGTAATTATTTCTGCTAATTCACAAGCACCACCAAACCTTTAGTTGGTTTTTCACGTTTATGGTTTTATGCGTCTAAAGCACTGGTTCTTCTCAATACAAGGTGTCCCGCCCTTACGAACTTACGAACCGATGGCGTAGCGACATTCAAAACTGCTCAACTATTGGATCCTAAACTAAATAACATACTAACTATAGGATGAAATGTTTACTAGAAAAAACAACCAGTCTCAGGAAAGCTCGAATGGAACTTCTTGTCCCGGTTTCTATTTTAATAGAATGTCCCAAAACGGTTCCGACTCAGCAAAATGCTGGCCTTGCGGTCAGCGCTGATCTTCCGCATTGAGCTAACCTGTTGGGTTTTGGTTCAATATCCTCATGTGTTGTTGTCCATGGGAAGTGTGCCCAGCAGTGGAACGTTTGAAGGCCATTGATGTTTATAGGGAAACCAGACGCTCCGTCAGTCGTAACCTTCCCACAATAAAGTTTAATTACAATGAGACTGGTTAATTGGCCGTATGTTCGCCTTCAATTGTTTTCTATTGCGTCCGAAAAGGTCGTATCAATAAGTTTCTGTGTTGTCAACAAAAACAACTTTACGAGCACCGTACTGTATGCTATAATTATACTTATAGTACCTATACAGTGTGGAAAAAAAGACCGTGGTTGGTGAAAAAGTACCCTTATTATTGATGATGGCAAATTTTATTGAAAGGAAACATTCCTTTATTTTCAAAAACAATTAAAACTGTAGTTAAAGATTGTACTATCTACAGAAAATAGTTCACTGAACTTATGAATTGCTCAAAATGAGACCCATTTTTACGTATGCACAGACATAAATAAATAAATTTTAAATTAATCCTTATGAATGACTCTTTCGGTTGGTATCATAAAATACAGGATGTTTTTTTTTACTTTTCACCGGTTTGATTCCCGGCTCAAGCAGGTGATTTTTCAAAAATCTTTAAATGCAGTTTTAATTATTTTTAAAAATAAAGGAATGTTTCTCTTCAGTAAAATTTGCCATCATCAATATTAAAGGTACTTTTCCTCCAACCACGTTCTTTTTTTCTACCCTGTATATTCGCTGATAAGTCTCAATGAGGCACAGACTTACAGATATGTTCATGAAATGAGGTCCCTCAGTAGATAAGTACACACAGCAGGTCAACCTACCCAAAACTGCCCAAAATTTCTCTATTAGATATTGGTATTTAAACTCAAATGATAATGTTCAAAATTCATTGAAGAAATTTGTCATTTTGTGGTTGTTTTATTGCTGGCGTATTTACGAGTTTCATAATCGAGAATAAAACCCGAAGTTCTCAATTAACAATCAATATATCAACACAGTTTGACCAACAAATCAAAATCTCAACAGTTCGCAAGACCAACCATGCAAAATATCAACACTTGAAAGATCAACAATTGTGTGTGAAAAACGTTTAAAATCTCAACAATTTTATATTAGTGTGTACTTTTCTAATTTAATAATGAACTTATCTAGAAATAATTACCGCTTTTGACCAAAATTACCAGAAATTCATGACAAGGATTTTTTTTTGGAATTTCTTCACATGCCCATTCAATAACCCTTTCATGCGGTCGAAGTCGCAGACGGGCCACTAGTAACTGATAAATGACATTGTAACTTTCATCCACATAATAGTATAATTCTCATTGTTATTATTACGTTGTATGATTGGTTCCGAAGGGCACCAGCCATTGCTCCCATCCGTGCGTTCCTCAACACCCACTGCCGCGTAGGCCAGTAATGATGAACAATTGAGATGTTAGCTACATTCATAAACTATTTGTTATTGTACTAGTGCGAGCAATGCAGGATACTTCAGATTCTGTGGACCGCATTTTTAGAGCCGGCGAGAAACTTACAGATCTCTCAAGCCGTGTCACCGAACTTCCATGGATGGTTTCTTGCGAAGATTGTCCACGATAATCGGGGCCGTACCGTACATACTGACCTGACTAATCTGACCTTTGCGCCTCCCCAATGCACTCCGTGACGTCAACACCGATTTTGATTTTTCTTTTGCCACCTGATTAACTAAGTGTAAAACCTCCATTATTGACATATTGTGCAAGTTGGAAAGACCAATGGAGTTATAACTTGAACTGGGTAGCCTTTTTTACCCAGGGAATCTGCCCTTTTGATACCGGCCACCAGAAGGGCAGTATAATTATATGGCGGCTCTCCCGTCTTCTGTTCTGCCGTAGAAAATCCAACCAAGTTGTGTTTTTTGTGCAACAGGCCGTATGTTGTCTGCTCTCCTGATTCCTTCCATGCATGTAACTCTAATAGTGAAGATAGCGACTAGAGCATTGTTATTTTTCTATTACTCTCTATTTATAGTAATTGACTGTAGTATAATTGTATCACGTAGAATGATTGTATTTGAAGTTGATTTCATTTGGATTTCTCTGTCTTACTCTATGGGGGCAATAGTCGTTATTTTAAGTATGTATTAACGAGAATAAGCTGTTTGTCTGCGTGTGGGCCCATCGATACATCCAGTAAAGCTCAATGTAGTTCATGAGGTCACAAATTACATCACTCCAGTTAAAGTGTGAGTGATGCGCTGTGAGATTACAATTTACGACTACGCTCGTCATACCATGCGGGCTGCGATAAGCTGACTCATATCCTAAATCAAGGAGCTATGGGTCTGTATGTTTGTTTAGGAGGACCGTAAAATTGTTATGAGAGAATATTTACTTTTTTTAGTATGCAGTATGTAGAGATACTAACGCGACCTTCGTCGCTTTTCCAGTCTTAAAGTCAAAATCCCATGCACACCGCGTCGTCAATTAGACGACTGCCAACTGAACATGCTTATACATTAGGTACCAACGTAATGGCTCCAATTTATTTCAAACAGATTTTTTCTTCACATTAGCGGGAAAGTGGCTATATCTTTCCTGACAGAAAAATTTCTGATTCAGCCTCAATATCGATCAATGAATTATTTATTTTCAATTTTATCCACAATAACTTTCTTAGGATTTAAAATTTGGTGCTGAGACAGCCCTGTTTCAACTTATTCAAAAGGTATACAATAAAATAAAAGATGTCACAAAATAGTTTAAGGAATTATTATTTACTTAGTTATTTTCATTGAAAAGATATCACACCAGAACTGACAAAACTTAAATCTCAAGACTGCAGAAATCTTAAAACAATGTTATTAGCGAATCGAATGTATTAACACTTTAGAAGTACACTTAACAATACATTAAACTAAATAGGGACTAACTACTTACCTACTTACTTATTGCTTCTATTATTAAATAGCTACATCTACAATTTAGACTATCTTAGACATTACTTCATTAGATGTTATTTAAATTAGTGTTATTTCTTTCGAAAGCAAACGTTCTTACCTACTACCGAAACTATTTAAAATCACAGACGTGCCTTGAAAACGTACATAAGTCGTTTACTTCAACAAACGGTCGCGTTACTGGCAGTTAGTCTATTCAAAGCTCTACCAGATGTGAATAACATATTGTTCTCATTATCAAATGTTAAAGCACCAATGTTTTCTAAATTTGCCACTCTCACAACCGTTGATTCGGCCAAATTTTTCTCAATGACCACCTTATAAATGCCATCTACCCACCACGTATACACCACACCATCTAAATCAACTGTTAATCCTCTAAAGAAAGCGTTTTTCGATATCCATATTGTCTCATCCTTCTTGTTCAAAAACAAACCGTGAGTACTTAAGAATACGATCACACTGTCTTTATTGACGACAAAGTTTCTGATGGGCGTGTAATCTAAAACCCCATTGAAGGAGTCGCCTTTCTTCATGATGATCCTGTTATCGTTCGCCTTGACAATGTACAAGTTGGTCTTGAAGAACAAAATGAGGATATCGTCGCCCAAAGAGCTGAACCAATTGACTTTTTTCCCGGCGCCGTAGGTGAAGATGCCGTCTCTACCGCCCAAGTACACCAAAGATTTGTCTTGCTCGATATCGAACGTTCCGAAATTGTGTGTATTATTCTCATCGGTTAGGTCACCGTACTTAGTAGGGTCGTCTAAATTGACGTAAGCAACTTTAAAGTATTCAGGGTCAGCGATATCAGGTTCGTAATTGAAGAAGACAGTGTTTTCGGAGTGGAGCACCGCGATTTTGCGGATGACGACATGTTTCCTGAAGTTCGCTTCTAGGTCGACGAGATGGGCGACGTCGTAGCAGGTCTGGTTGACCCTGATGCAGTTGTCGCAGATCTCCTTGGCTAAGGAAGAGGCCAGGAACAGCAGGAGAACCGCCAGGTACGCCATTCTCGTGTCTGTGAAATAATACGTACGGGTAAATGTCGTTGACAGGGTAGGTATATGAAAGAATGTCGCGGGCAACTCCTGGCTTGGCGCAGCACAGGAGTGGATTATGTGGCGTACATATAGAGATCCTAGGTTCTATAGGTTTCTACACCCAACAGTGGAAACCTGTCTGTAGATGACGATGTAAAAAAAAAGTTTGGTTACGTTTAAGATTACGGGTTAAGAAATATCTGGTACGGTTTTGTACAAATATATACCTACAGTAGCTAAATGTTATGTGATAAGGTTACATTTTTGCGTGGATTGGCAAACAGGGTTTCTTCTTAGTACGCCTCTATCATGACATGACAAAGTAGATTATTAGTAGTATTGTTGTGTAGTAGTTTCATCAATCTTCAAGTCTGGATTGCGGGTGAAATTAGCTTCCAAGTTTATCAATTTTTTTTCATATCATCGAGTGAGGGGAAGGCCAGGTGCTGCTTGTGAGATAAAACAAACCTGTAAATAACCTAGAATCAGCTCATAATGTGTAATACACCAGCAAAAGGAAATGAGCGCCGAAAATTATTGTGTAACCACAACGTACCTTTACTGAACCGAACATGTAAATTGGATTGTTTAGACCTTGAGTTACTACAGGCTGCCTAAAAATATACGCTTATTATACGTATTTCATAGCAATGAATATTTGGCTTCGAAGAATGACGAATGGAGAAGTTAATATTATGTAACTCTAGCGTTAGTAGAGTTTACGATTGGGATAAGATAAGATGAGATAATACATTTATTTGTTAGAATACAGTAAATTAGGATGTTACATTTATAAATTTAGTACAAATTGTATTGAACCTACAAGCAGGCAAAAATCTTAATGATGAGACAAAATTATTACATTTTGTGATTTAAGAATTCACCGACGCTTTAAAAGCAATGACCCATTATTTGTTAATACCGTTTTAAATTTATTTATACTAATTAAGTTTTATATCGCCAGGAAGCTTGTTAAAAATCAAAATACACATATTAAAAACATTTTTGTTGTATATTTATGGCTAGGAGACTGATATATCAAGTTCATGTATCTTGTTCTATTTTGCCTCGGCATGACCTTACTCCTTTTCTTCCAATACTGCGGATGGGACCTTACACAAACACAAATATATCTGATATACATACATGCTAGCGGGAGTATGTTAAATTTTCTGAAAAGAGGCCTGCGCAGCTGTCGTCATAGTAGGCGTTACAGATGGCACGAACACACTTTTTTCGAACTTTAAAGGCTCTACCTTAGAAGTTTTATAACAATTTTAATGAGTACAGGGTATTTGGTAATCGTTACATAATTCCGCAACTGGACTATATTTGGTGCAAAGAACAACTATGTAAAGAATCAACTCTGTAATAGCGAAAAAGTATCAGCTGATCAATACAAAACTTCAAATACTATTCTTTTTTTTATAGCAGAAGGAGGCAAACGAGCAAGCGGGTCACCTGATGGAAAGTAATCACCGCCGCCCATGGACACCCGCAAAACCAGAGGAATCGCAGACGCGTTGCCGGCCTAAATGTATGGAACAGCAATTTGCTGTTAAGTGTTGAAGTTAGACAATATAAAAAAGTGCTTGTAAAAACAATTATGATAAGCTGTCTTCGTATTTGCGATAACTCAAACGCTAACTACGTTTATGTACCTTTTTTTCTCACTACTTAAGTCTACAAATAAAGAAAAATTTATTTGATTAATGTGCGCAAATTGTAAATTTGATTATTCAAAATTCGTTTTAAATAAGCAAGCTAGCAAAGCAACCTACTTCTACTCAACTAAATTACTAGCACAACTGCAAAGTAGAATTACACCTTTGAAAGGTATTTCGATAGGTGTTGAAACAAGACAATTACCCCCCAGCTAACAACACCAACCTTTCAATAATCCGTAACTACTAACTTACGGCTCTAAGTAATCAATTAGAAAGTTTGAACCGAACAACGCATTTTCCCAACAATGAAAAAACACACGAAAACAATCAAAGACATAACAATACCTGATCACCGCTTCAAAGGGTACCCCGCTTTCGTCGCAAGAATAGAACAGAACTTAGGTACTTCCATAATCACGACTATTATCCCCGAAGGTTTAGTCAGAAACCAGGCAAAGAGGACAGCAAAAGCAGTCCTCTACCATAGTCCCCTTTTCACTAAATAGCGACAGCATATGTGCTCAGCGTGACAGGTGGTGAGCCCATCGCCGCTCTATGCTGTTGGATGTATGTGCAGTCTTAAGTGCGTTAGTCGCCTTTTACACCCAAGGGAAGAAAGGAAAGAACTACTACCCGGTAGTATTCTTTCACAGCTACACGACACAGTTGAAACAGAACTTTTATTGCCAATACCAACGACTCATTCGTAACTAAACAGGGTTTTTATGAAACCTAGTGGAGTGGGCGGGCGGTGCCGCGTCGCCTGCCTATCGATCGAACAACCTTCAATACTTAATGCCACAATTGCTAGCCATAACTGCATTTAAATAATGCAACAAAAGCTTCTGTTAAACGCTGGTTATTGCGAGCGGAGGTAAGCGTGGAGGTTCCGTGTAATTTTATTATACGCTAGCGGCCCACCCGCGACAGAGGCTCGTATTCTAAAACCAAAATCACACTCAAATCTCTGCTTGAGTACAGTTAGAAAGGGATGGCGATATATGCGATGAATAGCGCCATCCCTTTCTAACTGTTCTCAAGCAGAGATTTAAGTGTGAGTTTGGTTTTTTTTTTGTACTACCACCCCCTCTCTCAGCATAGAGCGGCGATGGGCTCACCACATGTCACGCTGAGCATATGTGCAGTAGCTATTTGGTGTAAAAGTGGAATATGACAGAGGACTGCTTTTTCTGTCCTCATTGACAGCTCCGGTTACCTATCTGGACAATAGGCAGTGAACTACACGTGTTCAGGGGAGACTCTCCCGAGACACTAGTCTTATGAGCACCGAATGAAGAGCGCGCTGCGGCGGGCACTGATTTGGCGTCAAGACCTAACGTAGATGGTCTCCTGCGCGAGTGTTCTACTGGCGCAGAGACGTCTGGCACTTCTTGCAATAACCGAACGGTTGGTCTCGAGGTGCCAGTACAAATATAACTTAGTGATGTAAGGAGAGGGGATGTCCTCATTAACTAGTCTCTGACTAACCCTTCGGGGATAATAGTCGTGATTATATGTATGTATATAGAGTTTGGGGAAGGGATTTATAGTTCTTACAAATGGCCTTTCCACCTTGAGTAAACACCGTGACTCTGTCGACCAATGAATTTATTACCAAAAAAGAACAACTCTTCAAATTTCGATAACGGGCCCGTAGCACGCGCACTATATAAGCTATAAATATATTAACTATGCCAATGCGTAACTGAATTCGACAATGTAGGGTTTGTTAGAAAGTGGGAAAATGGTTTTTAGTGTGTAGAGCATTGAATGGAAGCTGTTTCTATTATTAATACTATGATTTTTACGACAAAAAGCATTTGATTCTAATGGTTGCAATACACCGCGGTTTCAGACGAATTTTTCCCCGCAGGGTCGTGTCACGTAGCGACTCATAAAAATAATACTACCACCCCTTCTCTTCCCCTTTGTGTCGTAAAAGGCGACTAACGGACTAAAGACTGCACATAGACATAACAGCACAAAGCGGCGAGGGGCTCACCACCTATCGCGCTGAGCACGTGTGCTGTCGCTATTTGGTGAAACGTCGACTATGACCACAGAATAACTAATAGTACTACGTACAGAAGGTTCACTCTCTAACGACTTTCACGCGAAATTGAAACTTATGGTGTGAACCAAGCGTTCATATTCCGTTATGCAACGCTGACTCGAAATCGATTAGACATCATGACGTCACAGAGCGTAGGGTTTACGCGAGCGCAGGGATTATGCGACTCAGCGCTCGGTGTTGGGTGGTCTCGCGCTCGCGGCAACCTTTACTGCCATACGCCTAGGCGGCCAAACTGCGGAGGCGCGCAAAACGAACGTACCTAAACTGCGGAGTGACACCCCCCTGCTATGACCGAGGACTGCTTTTGCGGTCTTCATTGCCTAGTCTCTGACTTACCCTTCGGGGATAATAGTCGTGATTATATGTATGTATGTATACCACATACGCTCAAGTCGCGGATTGAGCTATCATTCGAGGTATTCTCAATCCGCCCTCCTAAGATGAAAATATTGTTTACATCATCGTTCGGCCGGATTTGGCCATAACATAACTTGATGCTATCGATAGTCATTGGACTTAACTGCACCATAAGTACACATATTTTAATTCAGTTGTAAAAGGAAAATAAAAGGGGTCTCGTTGCAGACTAACGTAGGTACGTATCGCCCAGGTGACGCGGACGGGTCAACAGACGCGGGGCAACGGCCGGCCGCTGCCCGCGCGTTGTAAATACCTAATCTTTATTTTTTATTGTTTTTCATTTCATTTTTCTTATGTTATTGCTTTAAAATAAATAAGATAAGTACTCAAAGACTATCAAATTAAAATGAATTATTAATTTAAAAATGAAAAAAAGCACGTACTTACTTATATATTTTTTTGTTATTTTTGTCGTGTTTAAAACACTTGACCTGATCAGCTCTTGAAGTTTCCTGCAGGTTCTAGCAGTCGCCTTATATAAATACTTAATTGTACTACATAGTTGACTTTTACCCACGGACCTGAAAAAAAGGTCCGTGCTTTTACCACACAAAACGTTCTATTTCATAACCGCAGCCAAATAGCTTTTCGTGTGCAATCCACAACGCATGGCAGACCACGTCACAACTGAGCCCTGATCGATAAACTCGCCCTGCAATTGTAATTAAATAACTAGAATGATTCAGTCGCGATGGTGGAATCTATTTTTAATTTTTTGTCATTGTTTTTTAATACATCGATCTGCTATGACAAAGGGGTTGTATAGGTATGCACGTATACTCTATCTATACAGCGCGTTAGTTAAATCAAAGGACATATTAAGGAAGGACATTTAGGTAGTCGATTCCCGATCCGATTCATTAAAAAAATCTTAATTTTTTGCATAATTATTCTATTAATAATGTTAGCTTACACTAAGCACGGGAAAAGATCAAATATGATAAAGTATGAAGGAAAAACGGGTCAGACCAACACGACAGCTAATAATTCAATACCATACGCGTAAATGAGTCGAAAGTACTAGGGTGCCCAAACATTACGGAACATTTTATAAAATTTTAACATCAATTTTCTGAATTATTTTATATGCTTTGAGTGGTCTTTTTTTAATTGTTTATGATTACCCAGGCATAAACTACCATAGGTTTAAATTTGTCCCTCGTGTTAACTAACACGCTGTACTACAGCGTGTTACTGTATTAATAAAAATCAATGGCCACGAATGTGTGTACGCGCCTCACTTCAGAACGGCTGACCTATTTGGATAATTCTTTTGTTGATGTGTTTTTATTTCAAGGACAAGATTTGTATAAAATAAAATTTTGTGGTCGCGTAGGTGGGCCGATGGCAACTACTAAATCAGATTCTTTTTTTATCTCAAACCAAAATTGGGCTTCTTGAACTAGTTTTTGAAAACTAAAATGTACAGTCACGAGCACCAATATACAAAGTATACAGTATCAGTATACAGTATACACATTGACTCTTATTCTATTGTATTGAGAGTTACAATAATTGTTTACATATTTTCGTGACTGTAAGGTGTGCCCGACCGCACACCTTACAGTCACGAAAATATGTAAACAATTATTGTCACCGTCGGTCGCTTTACCACTTCGCAGCGATTTTCGTATGAAGCGCACCGACCGCCCGGGGACGTGCCCGTACCAAATAGACGACGCGGTGTGCAAGGGATTTTGACCTTTACACTGGTAAAGCGACGGAGTCCGCCATTGTACACAATCTTAAGCAATACCTACAACTAATTATTTTATTTGTTCAAAGTCTGATCACAATTGATCATAAAGTAAGTCTTTACACTTATTGACGTCAAACAATATTTAAGTACCCGGAGGGGTAGGAGAGACCACCGATGTCCATAGCCTCATAACATTATATAATTTTTAAAAGAAACACTATATCTTAGTGAAATCAACTACCTCCTATCGAGATCTTTTATAAATTTTCCAAGCACGCGATAGGCTTTCGTGACAAATCGAATTTCTTTTACGTGCGCTTCGCCTTAGGCGAGGCCTGGTATTCTATTTTTAGTTTGTAATTTCTATTTAAGTAATCGTACCTTATATCCTACTTATCGCCTCAAAGTAATCTTAGCCTTATAATAATATCCTACTGATGGCCTCAGGTGTTAACAAGGATAGCACGTGTCTGCGGTGACCTATACTTGTGTACCAATCCCTCTCTTCCCTCGGGTGTCGTAAAAGGCGACTAACGGACTAAGACTGCACATACATCCAACAGCATAGAGCGGCGATGGGCTCAATCACCTAACACGCTAAGCACATATTGTCACATATCATTTAATTTAGAAAAAGTAGAAAAAACAAATTGTGCTTATCGAATGGTTTGACTGTTTGATATTAGTAAAAGTAATAGTAGTTTTCGTTGGTCATTATTATCTAATAATATCTATTAGTAGAAAACTTTAAAAACTGTACTACTTTCTAAACTTTCAGGTTTCTTTTAAAAATGTTATCAAAGCTTTAAAACGTCTTCGCAAAGACTGGAAAATTGGCTTTCGATCCAACGCAGCAGCGAAATACTGGAAAATGCTGAAGAAATTTCATTCTGCAGTGCTAAAGCAGCGTTTGCAGTTCAAGTGCACTCACGCGGCGTCGGGGCGGGTTCGAGTCCCGGGCTAAGTGTTCCGATATTCCTTTTTCTAAAACGCCTTTCATTTTCTCCTTCGTTATCCTATTACTGGCTTTGACTAATCGTTATAGGTCTCGTACAACTATTGAAGATGATTCTAACAGATGGTAAGGTTTGTCATTTAAAACTGACGTTTAAGGCTTTTAGGCTGTGTGGTGGTGACTCAAGTCATTATTAGAATACTACCAACCCATCTGTTCCCTTAAAAGCAAAAGGCGACTAAGGGCGGATTCGACCAAACTGGAATAAGATCTTATACCTAGATTAAACGCCGAATTTGTATAGACTAATCTCGGAGTAAGTCTTATTCCAGTTTGGTCGAATCCACCCTAAGGGGCTTAAGACTTTAGAAAGTTTGAAAAGTGATTGTTGCACTGTTTCGTTTGATTTGTCAACACTTATGCACGTTAAGAAACACTAAACGGTATTAACCGTTTAGTGTTCACCATTATCTCACATTCGTCAAAACATTAAAAAATAAAAAAAACTGAAGACATGACGCTTCACTTTCCCGCCAAGAAGTCACGAATATTGTTTATATGGGTGCTAAAAAGCGTTCTCAATTATCAACTCTTCTATCGGTCTACGACACCCTTCAGTCATTTTAAATGATCGAAGATGACACCTGACATAGTTTTATCAAATCCCCCTTGTGAATAAGTTTTCTTTTCTGAACTGAATATAATATTTTCGTGGACAGTTTTGCGTAAAATTTATTCAAAACCGTGCGTGACTCCTGTAGAAGTTAGTCGAATGAATTCGTTAGCAACCTGTGTTAAAAAACTAGGCAGTTTATCAAGGCAGAGAAACTTTGAATCGACGTGGTTTTTGCACAGAGACATCTGCAGTGCGACTCTACACAAACGTCACAAAGGTCCAATCTTGATCGGAAGTGAAGTGAAAGGTGAGTTTACGATCGAGATCGAGAATCGAATTCGAGGATGTGAAAGTATCAGCTACTTTTTATTCCGGGAAATTATTTATTTATTTATTGATACACAAAACAGCATACAATCAATTACATACATAATTAAATTAAGGTACAGTTACGATCTAGACTACATCCCTAAACATGTGTACACAACATGATCAAATTAAAAGCAGTACATACCTATATCATTATTAAAAGTAAAGTTTCAACCAGTACAAATAAAATGAAATTAGATAAAATTTAGCTACATAAATACTAACTATCAACTATGTTCTACAAAATATGTGATCATCTTGACATCTTTTTTGAATTTCGGCAACTTACAGTAAAAAATGTCAATGGAATCATGGTGTTCTCTTGAAATTGCATTGTATTGGCGACACATCCTAACCACAGGGTTAAAAAAGGAAGTATTTATATAAACTTGCAGCGAGAAGATTTTAGAAAAACTGTCTCGGGAATGGCTCTTTAGCAGTTGGAAATCTACGACAGTAGGAATTGAATGGTAGGCAGAAGCTAGTAAATATAATAAAACTTGTCTCTCGTGTTATAGACGTGGGCTTGTACGGTCGGCCTCAGATATAGTATAAAACTCTAAAACCAACAGCTGTTAGTGATTGTGATGAAATACCACATAAGACATTACTAATTACTTATTCACTATAATTTGTTACAGACGGCCTCAAAAGGCTTCTAATACTTATTTAATATCATCATCATCAGCCTATAAACGTCCCAATGCTGGGCACAGGCCTCCCACGTGGACTATAGTACGTGGGGATATTGGGCCATAACCCACCACGCTGGCCCAATTCGTATTAGTGGGTTGAAACAATATTTATTATCATCTAGGTAATATTTAAAACAATATATGTAAATAATTCTCTGATCATGTCTTATTAGTTATAATCTTGCTAAATCAAAAGACTCTGAACATTACATCTGTGGCTGGTAAACGAAATACGACAATTATCCCCGAAGGGTTAGTCAGAGACTAGGCAATGAGGACCGCAAAAGCAATCCTCTGCCATAGTCCACTTTTCACCAAATAGCGACTGCACATGTGCTCAGCGTGACAAATGGTGAGGCCATCGCCGCTCTATTGCTGTTGAATGTCATATAAGTAAGATTAAAACAGTATATTTAAACAATAACTATAACAACTATAACAACTATAACAATAGCTAACCCTGTCGCGTAGCGGTGAAAGAATACTACCGCCTCCTCTCTTCCCTTGGGTATCGTAAAAGGCGACTAACGGACTAAACTGCACATACATACAACAGCGTATAGCGGCGATGACCTCACCGCCTGTCACGCTGAGCACATGTGAAAACGCTATTTGGTAAAAAGTGGACTATGGTGGGGGACTGCTTTTGCTGTACTCATAGCCTAGTCTCTGACTAACCCTTCGTGGATAATAGTCGTGATTATATGTTTGTATGTTTATTTAAACAATAATTCTCTGGTCTAATCTTATTCTTCATAATCTTGCTAAATTAATCTGAATCTATGGCTGAACGTACCCTATCAATAAATTTCTTATTTGATGGGTCGTTAAGATCTACAGCCGAAAACAATTACCATACTTTCTTGACTTTTGGTATTTAAGAAAGTTGACATACAGCTTATGTCAAAATTGTAACTCTAGTACAAACACCAGCATTGTGACTATCGACGGCCTGCAAAAATATCTGATCATTGGTGGAAGGCATATATGCCTATATATATGCCTTCCACCGATGATCATATATTTTTGCACATCACATCTTAATGTTGGTGACTGTACCTACGCGAAACAACAGATAGACAGCTTATTAAAAGGCGCGAATTTAACTAAACCAAAAGACATTATGGACACTACCGACTACCGCCTTTCACGACACCCAATGGTGAGACCTTGGGTGCCCTTAGCCCTTAAAAAGCGACTAACGGACTAAAGACAGCACATATATCAAACAGCATAAAGCGGTAATGAGCTTTCTGTTACGATGAGCAGATCTGCAGTTGTTTTTTGGTTGTGTATGCTGGTGTGTGGGTGTGTGTGCGTGTGTGTGTGTGGGGGTGTGTGTGTGTGTGTGTGTGTGTGTGTGTGTGGACAGTGGACAGTTTTTGCATTTTTTCCTCATTGCCCGGTGTATGGCTAACTTCGGGGATAAAAGAGTCACTAGTGTATGTAATACTAGCGGCCACTCACGGTTTCACCCGCGTGGTTCCCGTTCCCGTGGGAATATCGGGATAAAAAGTATCATATGTGTTAATCCAGGTTATAAACTATCTGTAAGCCGAATTTCATCCAAATCCATTCAGTAGTTCTTACGTGAAAGAGTAACAAACATCCATCTATACTTACAAACTTTCGCGTTTATAATATTAGTAGGATAATCATATCGAGTAGTCGAGCTTATGTCAAATTTCGAACTCTAGTAGGCAAAACAACAGATAGACAGGTGATTAATTTCGGGGGTGAATTTGGCTAAATCAAAAGAAAAAGAACCTTATGAAATGCGTAGAAAAACCAAAACGTCAGTTACCTTAAGTCACGTCACGTCAGATTGTCATCGCACCGTTTCGCTGAGCCGAGGCACAACACCACTCCCACCGAATCCCACCACGGCACTGGGTGTCGTGCGCCCGCCCGCCGCTACCAGTCCCACATAGGGTTGGCACTTGGCAGGTGTCCGGCTTTAACCAGACATACATACATACATAATATACACCCTTAATTTTCATTTACCCCTCAGGCCCCAAGCGGTCGCATGAGACCGCACCTACAAAAACACACTTGCCTTTATACCGTGTTTCATAGACTTACAGACTACTTTAGTATGAACAAGTTTGGTTATTTCGGTTCTGTAGTGCATCTTATGCATTGTTACCGCAAAATATCGCATAGTCTATGCTCGATTCTGTCAAATTTGACGTTGACAGTTGCGCCAATTTGTTAGAAAAGTGTCACGAGTGAGTGGTTAAAAGAAATTAAGGGTGAGTTCCACCCATTAAACTAAACAACTTTCCCCAAGAAACCTATGTGCAAAAATGACAAAAAAAATTCGAGCTCCCATACAAAATTCTTTGATCAGCTGACGACAATATTACGGGAGCTCGAAATTTTTTTGTCATTTTCGCACATAGGTTTCTTGGGGAAAGTTGTTCAGTTTCATGGGTGGAACTCATCCTTAATTTCATTTAAACGAATACAATTTAAGAGTGTATATACATACATACACACACACATACATATAATCACGACTGTTATCCCCGAAGGGTTAGTCAGAGACCAGGCAATCAGGACAGCAAAAGCAGTCCTCTGCCACAGCCCACGTTGAAAAACAAATGATAACTGCAAGTGTTTAGTCGGACATATCAGTCTTTTAACAGTCCTGTCCGGCCAAAGGGTCATCCTACTAAGTGCATAGAACAACTATTTGTATGGTAGCAACCTGAAAAATTATCTACTGCCCACGAGGGAGGCCTGTGCCCAGCAGTCGGACGTTTATAGGCTGATAATAATGATGATGATGATGAATCTGAAAAAGCGAAAATAAACATCTGGTCCGTAGAACATTAAACCGAAAAGTATTTGCAGTTTTGTACGGAACAGCTGATATTTTTTTCGGATACCCTGTATACAAGTCCGGCCTATCCACCTATCCCGCCTTTTGATCAACCCCGCGACAAGATGCCGAACGAAAGCGAGCGAGTCACGTATGACTCGTAACGTAATTCACGATCTCGCATGTGAGAGGTAAGGGAGGTGAAGAAATACTCTGTTATTGGCTGAGCGTTATTTATAAGATTATGTTAAACATGTTTGTTAAAAAAAGCTACTAAATTCCCTTATAGAAAATAAAATAATAATAATTCTTTTTGCTAGCATTATCCAATATTATGACTCTTTGTCCGGCTTTCCCATTGTCGCGGCTGACAACCCTAGTCCCACCACCACCCATTAATGCGACACGCGAGCGCAAACGCGGCAAACGGATCGCGCACTGCTTGTAGGGTTCCTTAGGACTAACACGTGCTAATATGGTACTAAGAGATATAAGGAGCCGTGTGTAGAGACTCACTGAAAGAATACTAACACCTCTCTTCCCTTGGGTGTCCTCAAAGATCCTTCTTCCTCAAGGCCGGCTACCACAGATATAGATTTACAATACATAGATAACGCAAGTATCACGGTTTGTGTTAAAACCAAGCGTGCCGACTTTTTAACCTACAGTGACGTCACTCACAGCCGACGTTACGCTTCTGCCTTTGGGTGCACGAAATTTTTGGGCTATTGCAGTTAATTATCAAGCAACAAGACATTTTTTTAGTTTAGTTTTATGTTAGACGCACACGGACTGAAGTTAGCGTCGACCAACCCCGACGCTTGGTCGGAGTTTTCGGACACGCGAAGTAACATGCATTTGCGTTATCTATATAAATCGCTTTAAGCGATAAGACCACCAAATTGTAACATTATTTTTCTTTTTTATGTAAATGCATTGTAAATGTTTGTGTTATTATGTTACAATAAAAGTATAATCTATCGACCTATAACTGTGCCAACAACGCATCTGCGACTCGTCTGGTTTTGCGTTTAGGTTGTATTGGGTGTACACATGGGCGATGGTAATTACTTTCCATTAGGTGACCAGCCTGTTCGTTTGCCTCATTTGACATAAAAAAGATGGTGAAACAAATGACCGTTTTGGACAGAACCAAAATGATTTTAAGTCCGCAGTCGGCGTGAACAATACAATTTGAACGAAGGATAGATGGAATCTAATTTGATGGGCAACTAAACAGTTTGGCCGTGATTAAAGCTCGTGTACAGTCGGCGACGAATGTGGCCGAACACTTTAGGACCATGTCAATGTAAGTGATACCTAGTAAGTGTTTTGGCGTCGCTTGTACAAATCTGGTGAAAAGAGATTCCGAAGAAACGAGAATCTGAAGAGATGCGAATCTGAAGAAATGCGAAACTGAAGAAATGCGAAACCGAAGATATGTGAATAATTCATAATAACTTCGCTATGTGTTGACAATATGCTATTTGTCTTTTTTGTAGCTTCGACAAGGTACTAAATAAATTTTAATGTGAACCGACTTTTGTGAGTGACTGTGGTCGCCTCACCAACTCGTATTGGGCCAGGGTGGTGGGTTATGGCCCAATATCCCCACGTGCTATGTCCACGTGGGAGGCCTGTGCCCAACAGTGGGACGTTTATAGGCTGATAATGATAATGTGGCCGCCTCTGTGGTCTAGTGGCTAAGCCACCGGTCTTAGACCTTAGATCTTGGATCTTTGTATACTTAGTTTGGTTGGTGGTAGAGCTTGTTAAGTTCGCATGGCTAGCTACCACCATCTTATCTAAAGTGTGGCGCCATAACAACAATATTAATAGGATTGTTGTTTTCCGACAGTTTATAATCCTCAGTGGTTGAGGATTCCGGGTGAAGCGCGCTTCCACCTTCGGCCTTATCGTCACTTACCATCAGGTGAGATGAAGGCCAATGCTCACTCGTAGTGGATAAAAAAACTGTTATTTCAAATTCAAACTTTAATTTATTCAATTACAATAATTGAGCATTTATGAATGTCGATATGCCATCGGTTCGTAACTCCTAACTATGGGGCGGGAGCCTTGTACTGAGAAGAACCGGCAAGAAACTCAGCAAGGGCATTTCTTTTCTCCCTTTCTTTTACAGCGTCAATACAATGCCCTTCATATCATAGAAGGACATTTTCCATAACAACAAAAAAAACATTTAATACGATTACAAGACAACACAACACATACAAAAGAATATCCAATAAAAAACTGGTACCTATAGCTCAATTTAAAATAAAATGAACAACGTCTTACAGTATCTTTGAAACAAGAAAAAGAAAGACTATTTCTACTACAAACAAAAATAAGATTGCAAGATCAGACCAGCCTCCACAGGCGGCACTAGGGCATCGAACCCGGGTTTACCCGATCCGAAAAAACCCTGGTATTTCGGGTTTTCTGGGTCGCAAGAAAACCCGGGTTTGGAAAATCAAAAACCGGGTTTTCGGGTTTTTCGAGCTTTTTTACAATCGTTTTCTTATCGGTAATTATTTGTATCATACGTATATTTACGCCTTTTCGAAATGATCTCTTTGATTGAACACGGTCAAAAAGTACCTAACTCCAATGTATCTCACTACATACAAACCTTTGTATGTAATCAAACATACAAACAAGTTAGTGAAGTTTACTTCTCTCTCGACACGCAACAGGAGCGGTGAGCTGCGAGTGACTTCCCCGCTATTTTGTTTCGTCAGTCCTCCTCCTTCTCTGCAGAACTCTCCTTTACCCATTTCAGTGGACCTCAGCATTCTTGGCATGGACATCGGCCAGAAACTGAATTCAAAATGCTACACTGAGAGTGTTATTTTAACTGCCTCCCGTAAGTTGGGTATTCTCAATAAAGTGAGGCGGTTTTTCACTCCCGAGCAGCGCTGTTTGCTGTACAAGACTCAGGTGCGATAGAGTATGGAGTAGCATTCCCATCTATGGGACGGCCCCGCTAAATGCACTTGATAGACTGCAAAGGCGAGCGGTACGCATTATTGGAGATGCTGAGGTAACAGCCTCTTTTGAGGACCTCCAGCTGCATCCCAAGTAACAAATTATCGTTGCATAATAGTTGAGAAAACGTTTTACATTTCCTTTTGGTTCTATAAAGTGGGTCATATAAACGTGTCGTAGACGTTTATACAACGCGAAATAGGCCCATATTAAACGACATTATTGTTATTTACAAGTTAAATAAACGTCAGTCAAGAACTTTTAAATGTTACATAAAAGTTTTGGACCGACTGTTATCGAACCACTGAAGTCCTATAACAATTGCATAGACATTAGAATATGACTGTAATGTCGATTAAGTGTTTAACATCGACCTTTATTGTACACATTCAGTTCATTCCATTCATTCGTTTCTGTGATGTTTGCTGCGTGTTATCAAATACAAAATTTAAACAGTATGTAAGTTATAATTTACTTAACTAGTTTTACATTTACTTTAACAATATTATACACGAACAGAGTGTTAGGATAAATGTGTGCAGTGCACCTAGTTCTTATGGGTCGTTTAGTTTTGTGGTGAAATATAGGTGTGTTGTTGTGAATTTTTTTACGCCCCCTTCGAATTTCTTGAAATTAAATTATTGTAGACTATTGATTAAAATTTGTTTAAATACTAAAATAGCAGCCATCTTGTCTAAGTTAAGAAACGACTTCTATACATCAATTATAGAATGAAAAGGTCGCATAATGCGGTTTCTTGCGACCAAGATAATGAACATGAACAGATAACCTTTAATTTAAATAAAACCTTTATACATGGTGTCATACTTTTTTTATTTATCCGACCTACATCCTGGCTTCATAATACGACGATATAATAAAGCAGTCGTAAAAACGTTCACCTAACCTAAACACTGGCACCACTATACGACGTTGTAGGAATCAGTTGTAAAAACGTCTACCTAATCTATACACAGGTACCACTATTCGACGTTGTATAAATCAGTCGTAAAAACGTCTACCTAACCTAAACACAGGCACTACTATACGACGCTGTATGAATCAGTCGTAAAAACGTCTACCTAACCTATACACAGGCACCACTATACGACGTTGTTTAAATCAGTCGTATAAACGTCTACCTAACCTATACACAGGCACCACTATACAACGTTGTATAATACAGTCGTAAAAACGTTTACATAATCTATATTTTTGTACCATTATACGACGTTGTATAAAGTAGTCGTAAAAACGTTTACTCAACTTATTTAGTGGACCATTTAGTTACGGGACTAAATCGTTGCAGGAATAACGGTTACACAACGTTGTAGTTGTCTAATAACATCAATTCAACAGTTAGATAACCGAAAGTCGCATAGCACAGTTTTTATATAAATAATTTGCTAGTTGGGATGTGCGTAGAGACATTGCTTCGCTCAGTACCTTCTACCAAAATTACTATGGAGAGTGTTCTGAAGAACTTTTTAATCTAATCCCGTCCTCTCCTGTCCTGTCCCGGACTACACGTGCTGGTCTTAGGAACCACCATCATACTGCATGTGCAGATTATCAGCACTTGTACCAAAAAAATTGACAAGTCGTTCGTCTGTAACACCATTCGGCTAAAACGGCGGTGAAACGGCATTTATGCAGGCCGTCATCATGAATGGGTGCGCTTGTTACCGTGCTTGTTCCACTGTGAGGAGCGCTCCGTTATTTTGGACTGCATCGGCTGCTTACCATCAAGCAGGATGCAGTCACTATGACGTTTCACATAAAAAAAATCTGCCTTCTTACGCGTTAGTCAGCCACTAGACGAATTTATTGTTAATGTTAAGAAAAAAGTTTAATTAAAGTTAAAATAAGTTTTAAAATAGTCTTAAGCAGATTTTTAGTTAAGAGAAAAACTGATTATTACTGAAATATTTAAATTAAAATTTTTATTCTGATTCCAATCTGAGTTCATACGAGTAAGTTAGCTACTAAAACAAATTTATTGTTAATGTTAATAAAAGAGTTTAATAATTTAAAAAAAATCTATATACTTAGGTATCAAAAATAGTCTTCAGCATATTATAATTATGAGCAGTATAAGAACTGACTATTACCAAAAAACAAAATTAATATAAATAATTTGATCTGCGTGAGTCTGTGATCAAAAATAATTACTAGCTAGATAAATACTAGATACTTCTCTATTTTATATTTGTTTCATTGTCTAAAAAGACTTTTTAATACCTATTACAAATACAAATATTTTTGTGATTCTGAAAGTACTGTTTAATTGATATGAATCCTTCCCTTGTTTTATATAGGTACCTACTCGTATTGACTTAGCAAATCCATATTAAAATACAGTTTCCTTACATTAAAAAAAATATCAAAAAGACCGAAAAAGCTCGAAAAACCCGGGTACCCGGGTTTTGACCACAAGAAAACCCGAAACCCGGGTTTTATAAAAGTGGACCGGGTTTCGATGCCCTAGGCGGCACCCGTTCGCGAAAAAGACATGTGAATCAGCCATCGCTTCGCTCAACCATGTTTTAGGGAACGTAACGCCCCCGACGGACATGCCACCACCGCAGAGACTTTGAGAGAGCATGACACACTCGAGCAACTCCAACGAAAGCAAGAAAACATAAGTATAGACAACGTCATACGCAACATAAATTTTGAGTAGGTACCTATTGTCTGTAAGACACTGCTGCTAACTATAAAGAAAATGGACTAAGAAAATGTAATGTTAATGATCCTTATAATTATTTTGATTGACTAGACTTGATTTCCTGAAAGCCTTTGCCCAGTAGACCGCTGTGATCTCTGCCTACTCTTCTGACAAACGGTCTTGATAAAATAATAAATAAAATTAATTAATTAATTATGTTTTACGCTCACACCAATTAGGTATCTAGTTCAAGATAATTTTCTATTGAAACTCGTTAATATGGTTTAACTAGATAATCAATTCAGAAAAACAGTTTTCTCTAAATTGACCCGACCGGGAATTGAACCCGGACCTCAGAGATGGCGCGTGGTCAGACACGGCGCGCTAACCACTCGACCACGTATGTAAGTATGTATGCCAGTAGGTATCATATTTCAAGGGCAAAGACTGCAAACACTAACTTCTTTCTAAAAAAAACACTAAACAATACAGATTATGGTATGATTTTTTTCTATTATTCTCATACAATTTGTGGCCGATTGTGTATCAGGCGGTCACAGAGTGTGGGTTTGTATAAAGGTGATGGTGGACAAGTATGAAAGCGCATTGTCTCATTGTGCTTAATGGTAATATTGCCCCACACCGTGGACCGTGACATGTGCCGTATGGTAAAGTTCTGAACTACCATTTTTGAGCTGTCTCGCAAAAGTATATACAATCGACAACCCATCTCTTCTCTTTATTATATCTTAATAAGCGGCCACTCGCGATTTCACCCGCGTGGTTCCCGTCCCTGTGCGAATATCGGGTTAAAATATATCCTATGTGTTAATCCAGGTTATAAATTATCTTTATGCCGAATTTCATCCAAATCTTACGTGAAAGAGTAACAAACATCCATCCATACTTACAAACTTTCGCGTTTATAATATTAGTAGGATTAATAGCTATCGCGTGTAGCAATTAGCCAATTTCAAGTGTTTTAATTTTTAAAGTATTTTTAGTATTGTACGGTAGGTAGAAATAAAATGGAGTCTCACAACACGTGTTGTTGCCAAAAGAACACGGGAGAAACTCATCTCTTCTCTTTCTTCCGTACTCAGAGACGTCAATTAAGTTTTAATGACAATTAAGTCTCTTGCTGTCACTTTCTTATGTATAGTGCTAAATAGAGAAGGAAAGACACTTAAGTGTCATTAAAACTTAATCGACGACTCTGAGGCTCGTATCCTAAAACCAAACTCACACTCAAATCTCTGCTTGAGTACAGTTAGAAAGGGATGGCGATATATGCCATGAATAGCACCATCCCTTTCTAACTGTACTCAAGCAGAGATTTGAGTGTGAGTTTGGTTTTAGAATACGAGCCTCTGTACGGCAGTATGTCGTATAATAATAATATAGCGACTAATTGAAGACTGCTCATTACATCCAATGGCTTAAAGCTGCGATGGACTCTATCCACGAATTGAACTCATGTGCATTTGTTATTTGGTTAAACGTGGAGTCTGATAAATCCTTCCCAATTCGAGGTGTATCCCCAAAAGATTAATACATATTATACAACATAACATACATATTCAATCACGACTATTATCCCCGAAGGGTTAGTCAGAGACTAGGCAATGACGACAGCAAAAGCAGTCCTCTACCGTATTCCACTTTTTACCAAATAGCGACTGCACACGTGCTCAGCGTGACAGGGTGAGACCATCGCCGCTCTATGCTGCTGGAAGTGTGAGCAGTATTTAGTTCGTTAGTCGCGTTTTACTACACCCAAGCGAAGAGAGGGGGTGGTAGTATTCTTTCACATCTACCCAACACGGCGGTAAAATTTTGAACAACCATTTTTGAGCTGTGTGGCAGCGCTGGCGACTCATCAAAAGAATACTACCAAATCACTTCTCTTGGGTGCCGTGAAAGGCTATCAGATCAACATGCCCTCTCCTTACTTCACTAAGTTTTATTTGTACTGGCACCTCGAGACCAACCGTTAGGTTATGCAAGAAGTGCCAGACGTCCCTGCGCCAGTAGAACACTCGCGCAGGAGACCATCTGCGTTAGGTCTTGACGCCAAATCAGTGCTCGCCGCAGCGCGCTCTTCATTCGGTGCTCATAAGACTAGTGTCTCGGGAGAGTCTCCATGTGAACACGTGTAGTTCAGCCTATTGTCCAGATAGGTAACCGGAGCGAGCTCGACGCTCACTTCTCGTTGCACAAAGGGCACAACTCGCAGTAGCCACTGCTAGGGTCGTCGACTCTAAAGTCGACTCCCAAGTGTCCACCTTGGTAGCGGAGTAAGCACACTCACTTCTCGGAACCAATCCAAGCGCCTAGCCAGTTCCCACGTCCTACGCGGCTGGCTGGACTGGAGGCTACGGCATCTAGGGGGCCGCCTCTACTGGTTATCCAGACTAGTACCGGAGATGTCAACACCAATGTCCAATGAGAACCACCGGACAAAGCTACCAACTATAAGGGAAACTCACGTTCCCCGCAGGACTTTTCGCTTCTGGCCCCTCAGAGACCGCTACTAGGCCCCGCTCGCTGTGCGCGAGTTTGGAAGTCCTGGCACACAATACCAGGACAAACGAACATTCCCAAGCTCTACAGCTAACCACGAGCCACTACGAGTCCAACCCACGTCCGGATCCCGCCGGAGGCGCCGGTCAAGGCACAACCAGCGGGGGGCTTGAACCGTAACCCCGTAGTACCCCTGAAAACACAACCGGACCCGTAGTTCCAGTTGCGATACCCTATCTATTGGGGTCAGTAGAAAGGGACTATCAGATCAACAGACTGAAGACTGCTTACCGCTGCTGCCGTACTTTCATATTTCATCATATTCAAGGGCGTCGCCAGGGGAGGGGCAGGTAGGGGCAGCTGCCCCCCCCCCCCCCCTAGAAACTAAAAAAATACGTAATGAACTGTTAAAAATCACAAGTAAGTAATGATAACCCACAGACGTATAATGTTGCCCTACTCTGATACTTTGAAACCTTAAGCACGCCTCTGTATGTACAGTAAAGAGGTTATAGAGTTTACACAATGGAACTTTGCGCTGTTCTTATTACAATCGCCTCCTTCATTTATATCGGCTTGCCTTAACCACTGCTTCTCATGGTCCATTGGTCCATGAAAAAGGCGCTTACCTTACTTAAATGGTAAGTGCTTTTTTCATGGACCACAGTCTACACCTAGAAAAGGATTTTAATAGGGTTTGGGTGGGAAAGATCTTCTGAAAAAAATCTAACGATTAGAGAAGCTTAGGTATATGTCGTCGCAGTAGGGGCGTCGTAGTGGATTTTTCGTCTTATGTCAGCCTCATAAGCCTTACTTTAATGCTAGACGTAGTCTACTTGAACTATAATTACAGTTAGACTCATTACAAGAATACCTACTACCATACCAACCCTTCTCTTCCCTTGGGTGTCGTAAAAAAACGAGCCGAATAACTGACTAAACGTATACCTATCCAACAGCATATAGCGGCGATGGGCTCACCACTTCTCACGCTGAGAACGTGTGCAGTTGCTATTTGGAGAAACGTGGACTATGACAGATTTCGAGGTCCTCATTGCCTAGTCTCTGACTAACCCTTGGAGTATAATATTCGTGAGTGTAATGCATGAAAGCTTTGTCAAATCTCTCCCTGCACGCTGAGAGCAGTGAAAACCTATATTTTTAAAAGTCTCCGCCAATGAGTTTACCCGCCCGGGTGCGTCGACACTCGACAGCTACTCATCGCGTCTGTCATTAAATTATCCAGATGATCTCAATATCTGTGACAACGTAAGTACGAAAGCAAAGCCTTGAAGTGGGGCCGTGAACCGAGCGAATCTCAATAATAACTAGTGACACCCTTATTTTGATGTTTACTTTGACTATGGTATCACATACGCCCGAAATTAGTTACCGATCTAGAGATTGTTTAGTCTAATTAATTCAATTTTTTAATAATAATATTTACTTTTATTGCACACAAGCATATATAGCAGAAAAAAAAATTACCGAGTCAGAGTACCTACAAAACTGGCGGCCTTATTGCCAACAAGCAATCGCTTCCAGGCAACTTTTAACTTAAGTTAAATACAAATCATGTCAAATAAACTCTGATAAGCTAAACAATAGATACGTTATTAATTTCGGGCGCTAGTGAATATTAATAACAAAACTTCATAACATAACATTATGTTCCGTCAGCTAGAGATACTCAGTAGTTGGAGTCGGGTGAAGTGCGTGTGAGTGCTTATCGTCACTTACATTTAGGTGAGATGTGAGCAATTTCGTAGTGTGGAAAAAACAAAAACTATTCCTACCAATTCGGAAAAAACAAAATATGACTGTAAATTATCTCTTGATGTAAATTCAAAGAGGTTTGATGAGACACCGTTGCTATAAAAGCATAAGTAAATCAAAAACCGTTGAAGAATTTCGACAGGTCTAACCAAATAGTACCTACCTTTCTAGCGGAGTGGTCAACCCATACGCCCGGATTGCGGAAGACGTGAGTTCGATTCCCACTTCAGGTAATCAAACTTTTTATTAACATGTCTTCAACTTTTGAAACGTCGATAAAACTTAAAATATGTGTACTACTAGGTATTAAACATTTTTCGTACTTTTTATATAATCCGCTGTTTTCGTGGCGCCTTGGTAAAACGACAGCGCCGCCCCCTAGCGAGCCATTTAAACTCGCCTTTGACGCCGACCCACTTTCAAGATTTAGCATTTTTCACCGCTGCTGCCTCTGTTTGTGTTATAAGCATTATTACAGATTGCGCGCAGTTCGACTGAAACTTTTCTGTTCTTCGTACCAGCCTTCAAACCCTTTTCAGTTTAATTTAAGGTACCTAGGTACTTCGATTGTTCTGTTGATTTTCTTAATAAAGCTACTGTGAGACTAATGTACAAGATAGAAAGAATGAACGGACACCTCCTTTTTTAATTAAATAATTAAACACATCTGCTTATTTTTGGTTTTAGGTAGGTACCTATGTATAGTGTATGTGTGTACGGTTTTAGGTAGTCATGTGTGTATGGTATATTTTCTATTGCCTTAGGTATATTTAATTTTACATAACTATTCTTTAACAGTAACTTTCTTACAAATAAAAAAATGCAAATAAAATCGATAAGCAGGATTCGTACCTGCCTACCTTTCCAAGTAAATTGGGCCAGCGATCTCTCCACGTGCTGTTCTCAATGGGGGAAGGCTTATGTCCAGTGGGACCTTTACAGGCTGATGATTCACTGTAGCCTCGTTTGTGATTGTTTTCACTTGCCAGCTGTTCGCCGCTGCGTGATCAACCAAGGCTGGTCGATTGTCGCTAATCCGTGACGAACATTGAGCTATTATAACAAGAGAGGACACCGCGAAGCAACTTTTTCTATAATAAGTCAAAGTCAAAGTCAAAATATATTTATTCAATAAACTCAATTAATAAAGTACTTTGAATCGTCCAAATCTTTTTAACCTACCACCCATTCAGGACGTCATTTTTTAACTGTGGCAAAGAACGGGCGCATGAAACCACAGCGCACAGAAGCAACGACATTTACAAAAAAAAAAAATAGTCGTTACCAGGTCATAAAATACAAAATATGAATTTAAAAAATAATAAATTATGCAATACAAAACCACAATACAATGTAAGTATCAATTAATTATAGACAATCGCTTGGATCACTCAAAATCACCGATTCGTTTGGATGCATGGGCTACAAGCTTAAACTCAATGCGCAAAAACTTGCTTCGCGGTGTTGTCTCTATTCATAATAACCTCAATAATTGTGCCGAGCCGTTTGTAGATTACGCCGCGTCTGCCGCGCTAAACACCGCCGCCGCCCGCCGTCACAAATTAATGGGACTTGTATGGCTCGCGTGTACGCGTGTGTCGTTTTAAATGAACTGTGGGATGTTTGGTAATGGTATAATCCCTCATACATCCTATAATTCCGCAGCAGAGCTATCTATATTAAGTGCAAAAAACAACTATTTCTATAGAAAAGAATTTAAAACAGGCGAAAAAAGTTCGCTTTTCCATACGAAACTGAAAATATTATTCGACCTAAATGCTAGTACCTAAGTAGGTAATCACACTAGTCACACTAGTATTATAAAGGCAAAAGTTTGTGAGTGTGTATGTTTGTTACTCTTTCACGTAAAAACTACTGAATGGATTTGGATGAAATTCGGCATACTGATAGATAGTTTATAACCTGGATTAACACATAGAATACTCTTTATCCAGATATTCCCACGGGAACGGAAACCACGCGGGTGAAACCGCGAGCGGCCACTAGTATTTAGATAATTCGTAATATTAGATTTTTTCCGTTAATAACGAGATAGAAACAAGAGAGAAGAGAGAGTAAGAATAGATAGAAATCAAAGACAGTGAAACGTTGAAAAAAAATAGTACCTCAGCTGGGAATGTAACCCACGTCCTCCGCAATCTGGGAGACGTTGACCACTCCGCCACCGAGGTATTGGTTAGACCTGTCGAAACTGTTCAATGCTAGAAAACTTTTCTTTAAAAAAAACAACAATAGATACTCGTAGATACTTAGTTGTCTTCTTTTATTTTAAGAATACTTACATACGAGTACACACATCAAAAGTGTCTAGGGATCAAGCATTTTTATGCGGATTTCTTGAGATTGAGATGTGGCTTTGTAATAAATTTATGATTTTATAAATTTATATGGATCCTTTTTGGTGCATTTCATAATTTGAAACAGGAACTTTCAATCAATTTCTAGTAAAAGATGAAAATCAGCTGTCAATATTTTCCCTATAAAAACATACAACGCATTGAAGACATTATTAGTGCTACTGTTTCCCTACTACTGATTAAAACCAACGTTATTATGGAGCGGCGACGTCATTTAAGCAGGGAAGAAATGCTCAGAGCCGTGGGAATGATAGAAGCTGGTTCCCGGCAACGTACTGTGGCTTTAGCTCTGAATACAAGTCAGAGTGTTATCAGTCGACTTTGGACACGTTACCGAAGCACTGGTACCGTGGCTGAGCGCCATGGAGGACGGTATCGCTGCACCACACGGAGACAAGACCGATACATTCAATTCACAACTCGAAGAGCTCCAACAATAACCGCCATGATGTTAGCCGTGAGGCTTCATCACTCTTCAGGGAACTTAATTAGCGACCAAACAGTCAGAAACCGCTTGCATGAAGTGAACCTTCATTCCCGAAGACCGCTAAGGGTACCACCTATAGCAATGCACAATCGTAGGATTCGATATCAATGGGCTCTTGAACACAGAAATTGGGCAGAAGAACAATGGCTTTTCGTGTGCTTTTCTGATGAGTCTCGTTTTGGTTTGAGACCGGATACAAGACGTATACGACACTGGAGAACCCCTGGACGCCAACAGCGATTAAAATCCTGCCAGGAAGTCCATCCTTATAGTGGTGGAACCATCATGGTATGGGCGGGTATTTGGATCGGCGGAAGAACTGAGTTGATTTGGATCAGAGGCAACCTCAACGCTCAAATTTATGCTGAGACGATTGTATCAGACGTCATCGTTCCTCTACAAGTGCAAATCGGTCCCTTATTTCAGTTAATGCATGATAATGCACGACCGCACACCGCAAGAGTTGTAAGACAGACTCTCGCCGCAGCTAACATCAATGTCATGCCCTGGCCTGCTCAGTCGCCAGACTTGAACCCGATTGAACATGCATGGGATATGCTACAGAGAAGAGCTTTGCCGAATATGGAGGGTATCCAGTCGCAAGAAGACCTTTTTTTGTTGTTGCAACGAACATGGGCGGCCATTCCACAGCGTGATTTGGATGAACTCATTTTGAGTATGCCAAACCGATGTTCTTGTGTTGTTAGTGTTCGCGGTAGAAACACGGATTATTAATTGTTTAAGTTACCCAATAAAATTTTAAAGAAAACTGTTATTTCAGTCTTTTTTTCGAACTTTAATGTTAGTGGTTCAAATGTCAAAAATCCCTTTATTAGGAAAATGGCAAATTTCTTTATTAATGCAAAGGTGACTTGGTTTATCGTTACTGTAGACAAACGAAAACACTTTATTTGATGAATCCTCAAAGAAAATTTTAATTAATATCAATCAGGAGAAAAGTTATTGCAAAAATATATGTTGATCCCTAGACACTTTTGATGTGTGTATTTTACTCAGAGCTATGTTGTCAAACATAACTTATGCACTTAGTACCTACTTACATTACGACAGACACTTTGACGAGATGGTGGCCCCTACCAACTTTCAAAAGCCAATAATGATTTTTCGGCTATTTTTTTGCTATTTCAAGTGAATTTTCCTCCTACCACCTTTACGCTGATGATTTACAGTTGTACATCACCTGTAGAGCCTAAGGGCATTACTCTTTTATATAGACACCTAGAACAAATAAGTTAATGGAGTAAATCGCATGTACTAAAACTGAATCCAATTAATACGCAGGTCCTAATAACCGGTAGTTCTCGAACTAGGTCTAAGCTTGACTAGTCGCACATCCTTAATGTAGTTTTTGACGGTGCTTAACTGTTAGCGACAAAGTAAAACATGTCCCTTCTCTTACCTATCCTTGATTACGCCGATGTCAGCTATCTAGACCTTAGAAAGGATCATCTAAATAAGCTTGAGCGACTTCAAAAAAATTGTATTAGGTTTATAGTTGGTTTGCCCAAATATGAACACGTCTCTGAATTTCGCGCTAAGCTCAAGTGGTTGCCAATTAGTTGCTTACTTTAAAATATATTATTTAATCCCACCACCCCCTTTTTTCTTAAAAATCAATCCCAATTTTTGCACGACTCCCACTCCCGCTTTTTGAGATCATCGGAGAACTTGAGTTGGCAAATTCCAATGCATTCTACGACAAGACCTTTACGGTTCACGCTGCCCGTCTGTGGAATGCTTTGCCTATTACCTACTGTAAGACTGCAAAGTCGCTGCAAACCTTCAAGAAGCTTGTAAAGGATCACTACTTATCAATGTATTTCCACTATTTATTCATTATTTATTTTTATTTATTATGTGCATATGTAAGTACTTTTTTATGATTGTGAAGATATCGCTTTTAGTGATAAGGCCGCCCATTGTACGACTTCTTTTTGATTTGTAATGTTTTATATGTTATGTGTTCTTTTTTTGTGTACAATAACGAATATTCTAATATCTAATCTAATGATTTTCTCAAACACCAGTCACAAGTAATCGCCGGAATATCCTATATCTGGTACAAATTCATGAGCCAGTTGGAAATGTATTAGCAATAGGTAGGTCTCACCGAAGGCGGGGCAAAGTTTTCCAGCCTCCGCGGAGACTCGAACCGCCGCTATTTCTCACCAGCATCCAGTAATTCTCTTGGAATGGCACGCTCTATTTCCCGAGGGGCCAATTCTTCAATCGGTCGCTAAAACCTCCATCTTGCACCTGCCGGCTATTGGTCTGTCCTAATTCAGATGGTAGGGTTGCCAATACCCGCTAAACATTTAACAGTTAGAACGTACGTGGCGTCACTAAAAACAATAGAATTAGAAATTCTATTCATTGTACACTGATCAGTGCGCGGTCGCAGTTGAAAAATTAAGGAAACTATTAATATTTCGATTTATCATGATCATCATCATTATATGACTATATACGTCCCACTGCGTGGCACAGGCCTTCCATATGCACAACAGCAAGGGGGGTGATCAGGTCATAAACCTCCAAGATACTCCAATGCAGGTTGGGGGTTTTAACGACTGCTGCCTTACGACAACAATCGGGACCAACGGCTTAACATGCCTTCCGAAGCAGAGACAATATGTCCGTACACCCTATAAAATAGGCTTGAAGGGCATTTTAATTATGAACATCATACCTTTAAGACACATTTCATTTACGTAAGGAACATCAACTTCGTTTAAATAAGCTTGTTCTAAACATTTCGATATCTCAACCAGCTGGCTATTGGTCTGTCCATTCAGCTGCTAGGGTTGCCAGTGCTCGCTACAAGTTTATGGAAATGTTATCAGTTGCAATCAGTGATGCAAGAGAAACGCACTCTTTTAAGGCCTTCAACAAAGACACAACTTATTTTTAAAGCTTTTAACTTCAGGTTAAAAACTAAATCGTGTCTTAAAAGGCTTATCGTATCTTACTCTTACTCGCGCTTTAACGAGACTCACTACGCGCGCCTTAACGTCAAGTCGTAAGTCTCTGAAAGTAAAGAAGACATTTACGCTTCAGCCTTATAACCACTTAACATTACGAGAAACACACACCTCCCTTAAAAAAATACAAAAAATATTACTATGAAATAACTTTGTATTTCTAAACTGTTTCTGTACTCAAGCAAAACATACGACACCGTTTATAAAGAGCACTTTATCTTCTCGACACGTCTTACTTAAAGCTGAAACGGCGCGGCACTATTGAGTCGAGTGTCATAGCATGCTGACGACAGCCCTATTCAACCCGTTGATCGGCCCAATTACGCAACCGAGTCAAATTGCATGTCGCACACGGCGCGTGACACGTGACGGCGAATCGTTGTCGCGTCACACGTGCGATAATACCGTTCGCGAATCGGCATATTCGTACGTGTCAGAATCGAACCTTTTAATATCTGAGAACGACTACCGCTAAATGCGCTGTTTTATATAAAAAGTATATGGATAGTATTACTTACAATGGTAAGAAAAAATGTTATTTACTATAGACTATGTAGAAGCTTATAAACCTACGTAGTTGTGTAAATATTGTTTTGTTTTTTTAATAAAACAACAAGTACCTAGATAATAAGAACCTTCATTTTTAATATCGCACTTTTTCATTTCATGTTTGCAATCCAACTTATTGGGCGGAGTCAAATCATTTGCTCAAGGTGATCGGCTGTTGTGGCTGTAATTAATTTGAAGTTGCATCGAAGCCTTAATTTGAAGTTGCATTACCTACTGGCCGCGCTTACCGGTTAGCGATCCCGAAAGGGGCTAATTTGTTACACGCACAAGCTAGACCTAGAGTGCCTATAAGTACCGGCCTACTGGGACTGGGGGGCGATCGCGCTATATAATCTCAACCAAACCACAACTGCGCAGCCGTTCTGCCGACTTCGTATAACGCCATCGCGTGTGTCAAACGCGACAGCATTAAGTATAAGAAGGTACACTGGCCGAGGTTCAGTTGTGGTTTGGTTGAGGTGTTATTTGAGCGAGATCGCACCCCAGTGGACACGGTGACGGCGGAGACTTGTATCGGGTACGATAGTTTTCCTTCGAAAATAAACATACACGACCATGCCAAAATTTTTTGTTAGTGGTAGGTACCTCTAAGGGTTGTCCCAAGTCCTAGCTCGCTAGCTAGCCAGCTACCACCATCTAATCTAAATAAGAGGCATTATGGTCGGCGTAGCATTGTTGTTCCGTCCGACACTGAGATAAGATGGCCATTTCTCCAGTAAGTAGGTAGTTGAAGAATCAGAGTCAAATACGGTTTCACCATAGACTTAAATCAGGTGAGATATAGGCCAACTCAGGCCAACTGCTTACTATAGTAACTAGGACCGAGTCTGGGACCAGCGGGTCTGCACTAGACCAGTGTTGGGTGCCCAAACAAAAAATGATTTTCATCATTCATCATGAATCATGACACGCCGCACTACGTACCGGCGGTGCACGTCAAATTGTCGCGTGACCGCCCGACACTCGAAAGTCGCAAATCCATCATAACCATAACTGATAAGGTTCTTTCAATTAGCGTTGGCTTTTATTAAACACGCGATATCGGATGATTCTGTACAACTTCAATTAACCCCTAGATTATCTCTATTTGAGACGATGCGTCTGTTCTGTTGGGTAGCATGTCTCAGACCTATTACCTACGCACTAACTTGAATAAATTGTACGGTAATAGACTACACACAGTTAACACCAATACAACGTCACCAACATTCAGTAGGTAGGTTAGTTTTCAAAGGTCTAATTTTTACAATCCCTAGATAAAACATATCCATCTAATAAAGTATGACGCGACCAAAATAAAATATCACTCGTCAAAAAAGAAAAAACGTGATTTGACAATGCATTTCAAAATGGTTGTGTACCTAATAAGTACGTTAACAAACGAATTACTTTTATTTGACAATTGAACACGAGGATAGTTTTTCAAGCTAGGATAGCAAGCTACGAGGGCGGTTTGATAAGTCCATGACTTTGGAAAGAAGAAACACTCTTTTTACATATATATATATTTTTATTTTTCTACATAATCTCCTTTCAACTCTACGCACTTAGTCTAGCGTTGTTCCAACCTATTCAACCCATCAAAAAAATATTGTTTGTCAAACCCTGAAAAATAAAAAAAAATAATGAAAAATAGGCCTCAGTTTCGGCTACCACCTCTTCATTTGACGAAAATCTTTGCCCGCTAGGGCTAAATCTGGCGAATACGGAGGGTGTGGCAATAATTCGTATCCTAATCATTGAGTTAATATGTACTTCGATCCTAATTCGACAATTTTTAATGTTGCGATTGCAGACGAGTGGGCCGGTGCATTATCCTGATGAAATAGATTTTTTTTCTTTGCTAGATGCGGTCGTTTCTTGATCAACTTTTTATTGAATCTATCTAACAATGCAGCATAGTAAGCTCCGTTATTGTCTTGCCTGTATCCAAAAAATCGATGTAAATAACCCCTTGGCTGTCCCAAAAGACTGTGCGCCATCACTTTACCAGCCGAGCAAACAGTTTTTGCCTTCTTTGGGTCACATTCCCGGTAGAAGTTTATTGCTTCGACTGTTGCTTAGTCTCTGGTGTATAATGATGGACCCACGTTTTGTCAACTGTTATGTACCGACGCATAAACTCACTCGGATTGCGATTATACATGGCTGGGCATTCCTCTGAAGCTGTTCACGATTTCGTTTCTGGTCGACTGTTAGTAAACGCGGCACCCATCTTGCTGAAAGCTTTTTCATGCCCAGAATATCATGCAAAATATAAAAAACTCGTTCAGTCGAGATGTGCACAGCATCACTTATTTCGCGTATCTTCACTCGACGGTCTGCCAAAACAATATCATGTATTTTATTAACCATGCCCTCCTCCGTAGTGACCTCAATCGGCCTTCCTGGGCGCTCCGCGTTATTAGTGGTAGTACCTACGTCCTCAACGAAATTCAGTGAACCACTTATGTACCATTCCATGAGAAGGCGCAGAATCACCATAATGACCTCATCCCTCCTTCTCCCTTCCTCCATAGGAGTACGCGTTCTGCTCTCCGGAGTCACCAATTTACAGTTTCTAACATTCCATCACGCACAAAGAAATTTGGTGACTCGTTTCTTTGCCGCACTTCCGAAAGATGGAATAGTCTACCAGCACACGTATTCCCTCCTACCTATGACATAGGGTCCTTCAAACGAGGCGTGAAGAAGCACTCTGTGGGCCGGCAGAGTGAGGGTGACTGATGCTACGTCTCTTACGCTGCACGCAGTTGTCCTCGCGCCTGGACTTCATTTCCACTTAACATCAGGTAGAGTGGAGTCATTTGCCGGGCTTAGCATTAAAAAAAAATACTTTTTCAATTTGTCTTCGGTCTGCTTAATAGTTTTAGTGTTTAATAAGCACTCAAAACTCGCTTTTCTCCATTTTCAAAGAATACTTAGAAGTCGCCTAACTTTTTTGTTTTTAAAAAGCTTGTTTTCGTGCCAAATTTTAAAAAAGAACGGTACCTATGCGCTTCGTAGCGAGTTTCCAAATTTGAGACAAAAAAATATATTAAAAAAGTTTTTATTCAACCTTAAAGTCATTGAGTTGCCAAACTGCCCTCGTATAGTGTCACTAACTCGGACCAAATATGTAATATTTGGTCCGAGGTCACTAAGCTAGCAAGCTGGTAATTCTGGCTTCTGACAAAACTAGCCTCATTTCTAAGCTAGTAAGCTATAGTTTACAAGCCAGGACAGTTTTTAATAGGATGGAGTTCTATTTTTTAGGCTAGTAGCGCCCCCTACCACTGATTTTACTATCCTGGCTTGTGTACTATGTTCATGTGGCCGGCTAAGCTAATTTTCAGTTGCCAAAATTTTTTGTTAGTGGTAGGTACCTCTAAGGGTTGTCCCAAGTCCTAGCTCGCTAGCTAGCTAGCTACCACCATCTAATCTAAATAAGAGGCATTATGGTCGGCGTAGCATTGTTGTTCCGTCCGACACTGAGATAAGATGGCCATTTCTCCAGTAAGTAGGTAGTTGAAGAATCAGAGTAAAATACGCTTTCACCATAGACTTAAATCAGGTGAGATATAGGCCAACTCAGGCCAACTGCTTACTATAGTAACTAGGACCGAGTCTGGGACCAGCGGGTCTGCACTAGACCAGTGTTGGGTGCCCAAACAAAAAATGATTTTCATCATTTATCATGAATCATGACACGCCGCACTACGTACCGGCGGTGCACGTCAACTTGTCGCGTGACCGCCCGACACTCGAAAGTCGCAAATCCATCATAACCATAACTGATAAGGTTCTTTCAATTAGCGTTGGCTTTTATTACACACGCGATATCGGATGATTCTGTACAACTTCAATTAACCCCTAGATTATCTCTATTTGAGACGATGCGTCTGTTCTGTTGGGTAGCATGTCTCAGACCTATTACCTACGCACTAACTTGAATAAATTGTACGGTAATAGACTACACACAGTTAGCACCAATACAACATCACCAACATTCAGTAGGTAGGTTAGTTTTCAAAGGTCTAATTTTTACAATCCCTAGATAAAACATATCCATCTAATAAAGTATGACGCGACCAAAATAAAATATCACTCGTCAAAAAAGAAAAAACGTGATTTGACAATGCATTTCAAAATGGTTGTGTACCTAATAAGTACGTAATCAAACGAATTACTTTTATTTGACAATTGAACACGAGGATAGTTTTTCAAGCTAGGATAGCAAGCTACGAGGGCGGTTTGATAAGTCCATGACTTTGGAAAGAAGAAACACTCTTTTTATATATATATATATATTTTTATTTTTCTACATAATCTCCTTTCAACTCTACGCACTTAGTCTAGCGTTGTTCCAACCTATTCATCCCATCAAAAAAATATTGTTTGTCAAACCCTGAAAAAAAAAAAAAAATGAAAAATAGGCCTCAGTTTCGGCTACCACCTCTTCATTTGACGAAAATCTTTGCCAGCTAAGCCATTTCTTCATGTTTGGGAAGAGGAAAAAGTCACAGGGGGCTAAATCTGGCGAATACGGAGGGTGTGGCAATAATTCGTATCCTAATCATTGAGTTAATATGTACTTCGATCCTAATTCGACAATTTTTGATGTTGCGATTGCAGACGAGTGGGCCGGTGCATTATCCTGATGAAATAGATTTTTTTTCTTTGCTAGATGCGGTCGTTTCTTGATCAACTTTTTATTGAATCTATCTAACAATGCAGCATAGTAAGCTCCGTTATTGTCTTGCCTGTATCCAAAAAATCGATGTAAATAACCCCTTGGCTATCCCAAAAGACTGTGCGCCATCACTTTACCAGCCGAGCAAACAGTTTTTGCCTTCTTTGGGTCACATTCCCGGTAGAAGTCCATTGCTTCGACTGTTGCTTAGTCTCTGGTGTATAATGATGGACCCACGTTTTGTCAACTGTTATGTACCGACGCATAAACTCACTCGGATTGCGATTATACATGGCTGGGCATTCCTCTGAAGCTGTTCACGATTTCGTTTCTGGTCGACTGTTAGTAAACGCGGCACCCATCTTGCTGAAAGCTTTTTCATGCCCAGAATATCATGCAAAATATAAAAAACTCGTTCAGTCGAGATGTGCACAGCATCACTTATTTCGCGTATCTTCACTCGACGGTCTGCCAAAACAATATCATGTATTTTATTAACCATGCCCTCCTCCGTAGTGACCTCAATCGGCCTTCCTGGGCGCTCCGCGTTATTAGTGGTAGTACCTACGTCCTCAACGAAATTCAGTGAACCACTTATGTACCATTCCATGAGAAGGCGCAGAATCACCATAATGACCTCATCCCTCCTTCTCCCTTCCTCCATAGGAGTACGCGTTCTGCTCTCCGGAGTCACCAATTTACAGTTTCTAACATTCCATCACGCACAAAGAAATTTGGTGACTCGTTTCTTTGCCGCACTTCCGAAAGATGGAATAGTCTACCAGCACACGTATTCCCTCCTACCTATGACATAGGGTCCTTCAAACGAGGCGTGAAGAAGCACTCTGTGGGCCGGCAGAGTGAGGGTGACTGATGCTACGTCTCTTACGCTGCACGCAGTTGTCCTCGCGCCTGGACTTCATTTCCACTTAACATCAGGTAGAGTGGAGTCATTTGCCGGGCTTAGCATTAAAAAAAAATACTTTTTCAATTTGTCTTCGGTCTGCTTAATAGTTTTAGTGTTTAATAAGCACTCAAAACTCGCTTTTCTCCATTTTCAAAGAATACTTAGAAGTCGCCTAACTTTTTTGTTTTTAAAAAGCTTGTTTTCGTGCCAAATTTTAAAAAAGAACGGTACCTATGCGCTTCGTAGCGAGTTTCCAAATTTGAGACAAAAAAATATATTAAAAAAGTTTTTATTCAACCTTAAAGTCATTGAGTTGCCAAACTGCCCTCGTATAGTGTCACTAACTCGGACCAAATATGTAATATTTGGTCCGAGGTCACTAAGCTAGCAAGCTGGTAATTCTGGCTTCTGACAAAACTAGCCTCATTTCTAAGCTAGTAAGCTATAGTTTACAAGCCAGGACAGTTTTTAATAGGATGGAGTTCTATTTTTTAGGCTAGTAGCGCCCCCTACCACTGATTTTACTATCCTGGCTTGTGTACTATGTTCATGTGGCCGGCTAAGCTAATTTTCAGTTGCCAAAATTTTTTGTTAGTGGTAGGTACCTCTAAGGGTTGTCCCAAGTCCTAGCTCGCTAGCTAGCTAGCTACCACCATCTAATCTAAATAAGAGGCATTATGGTCGGCGTAGCATTGTTGTTCCGTCCGACACTGAGATAAGATGGCCATTTCTCCAGTAAGTAGGTAGTTGAAGAATCAGAGTAAAATACGCTTTCACCATAGACTTAAATCAGGTGAGATATAGGCCAACTCAGGCCAACTGCTTACTATAGTAACTAGGACCGAGTCTGGGACCAGCGGGTCTGCACTAGACCAGTGTTGGGTGCCCAAACAAAAAATGATTTTCATCATTTATCATGAATCATGACACGCCGCACTACGTACCGGCGGTGCACGTCAACTTGTCGCGTGACCGCCCGACACTCGAAAGTCGCAAATCCATCATAACCATAACTGATAAGGTTCTTTCAATTAGCGTTGGCTTTTATTACACACGCGATATCGGATGATTCTGTACAACTTCAATTAACCCCTAGATTATCTCTATTTGAGACGATGCGTCTGTTCTGTTGGGTAGCATGTCTCAGACCTATTACCTACGCACTAACTTGAATAAATTGTACGGTAATAGACTACACACAGTTAGCACCAATACAACATCACCAACATTCAGTAGGTAGGTTAGTTTTCAAAGGTCTAATTTTTACAATCCCTAGATAAAACATATCCATCTAATAAAGTATGACGCGACCAAAATAAAATATCACTCGTCAAAAAAGAAAAAACGTGATTTGACAATGCATTTCAAAATGGTTGTGTACCTAATAAGTACGTTATCAAACGAATTACTTTTATTTGACAATTGAACACGAGGATAGTTTTTCAAGCTAGGATAGCAAGCTACGAGGGCGGTTTGATAAGTCCATGACTTTGGAAAGAAGAAACACTCTTTTTATATATATATATATATATATATATTTTTATTTTTCTACATAATCTCCTTTCAACTCTACGCACTTAGTCTAGCGTTGTTCCAACCTATTCATCCCATCAAAAAAATATTGTTTGTCAAACCCTGAAAAAAAAAAAAAAATGAAAAATAGGCCTCAGTTTCGGCTACCACCTCTTCATTTGACGAAAATCTTTGCCCGCTAAGCCATTTCTTCATGTTTGGGAAGAGGAAAAAGTCACAGGGGGCTAAATCTGGCGAATACGGAGGGTGTGGCAATAATTCGTATCCTAATCATTGAGTTAATATGTACTTCGATCCTAATTCGACAATTTTTGATGTTGCGATTGCAGACGAGTGGGCCGGTGCATTATCCTGATGAAATAGATTTTTTTTCTTTGCTAGATGCGGTCGTTTCTTGATCAACTTTTTATTGAATCTATCTAACAATGCAGCATAGTAAGCTCCGTTATTGTCTTGCCTGTATCCAAAAAATCGATGTAAATAACCCCTTGGCTATCCCAAAAGACTGTGCGCCATCACTTTTCCAGCCGAGCAAACAGTTTTTGCCTTCTTTGGGTCACATTCCCGGTAGAAGTCCATTGCTTCGACTGTTGCTTAGTCTCTGGTGTATAATGATGGACCCACGTTTTGTCAACTGTTATGTACCGACGCATAAACTCACTCGGATTGCGATTATACATGGCTGGGCATTCCTCTGAAGCTGTTCACGATTTCGTTTCTGGTCGACTGTTAGTAAACGCGGCACCCATCTTGCTGAAAGCTTTTTCATGCCCAGAATATCATGCAAAATATAAAAAACTCGTTCAGTCGAGATGTGCACAGCATCACTTATTTCGCGTATCTTCACTCGACGGTCTGCCAAAACAATATCATGTATTTTATTAACCATGCCCTCCTCCGTAGTGACCTCAATCGGCCTTCCTGGGCGCTCCGCGTTATTAGTGGTAGTACCTACGTCCTCAACGAAATTCAGTGAACCACTTATGTACCATTCCATGAGAAGGCGCAGAATCACCATAATGACCTCATCCCTCCTTCTCCCTTCCTCCATAGGAGTACGCGTTCTGCTCTCCGGAGTCACCAATTTACAGTTTCTAACATTCCATCACGCACAAAGAAATTTGGTGACTCGTTTCTTTGCCGCACTTCCGAAAGATGGAATAGTCTACCAGCACACGTATTCCCTCCTACCTATGACATAGGGTCCTTCAAACGAGGCGTGAAGAAGCACTCTGTGGGCCGGCAGAGTGAGGGTGACTGATGCTACGTCTCTTACGCTGCACGCAGTTGTCCTCGCGCCTGGACTTCATTTCCACTTAACATCAGGTAGAGTGGAGTCATTTGCCGGGCTTAGCATTAAAAAAAAATACTTTTTCAATTTGTCTTCGGTCTGCTTAATAGTTTTAGTGTTTAATAAGCACTCAAAACTCGCTTTTCTCCATTTTCAAAGAATACTTAGAAGTCGCCTAACTTTTTTGTTTTTAAAAAGCTTGTTTTCGTGCCAAATTTTAAAAAAGAACGGTACCTATGCGCTTCGTAGCGAGTTTCCAAATTTGAGACAAAAAAATATATTAAAAAAGTTTTTATTCAACCTTAAAGTCATTGAGTTGCCAAACTGCCCTCGTATAGTGTCACTAACTCGGACCAAATATGTAATATTTGGTCCGAGGTCACTAAGCTAGCAAGCTGGTAATTCTGGCTTCTGACAAAACTAGCCTCATTTCTAAGCTAGTAAGCTATAGTTTACAAGCCAGGACAGTTTTTAATAGGATGGAGTTCTATTTTTTAGGCTAGTAGCGCCCCCTACCACTGATTTTACTATCCTGGCTTGTGTACTATGTTCATGTGGCCGGCTAAGCTAATTTTCAGTTGCCAAAATTTTTTGTTAGTGGTAGGTACCTCTAAGGGTTGTCCCAAGTCCTAGCTCGCTAGCTAGCTAGCTACCACCATCTAATCTAAATAAGAGGCATTATGGTCGGCGTAGCATTGTTGTTCCGTCCGACACTGAGATAAGATGGCCATTTCTCCAGTAAGTAGGTAGTTGAAGAATCAGAGTAAAATACGCTTTCACCATAGACTTAAATCAGGTGAGATATAGGCCAACTCAGGCCAACTGCTTACTATAGTAACTAGGACCGAGTCTGGGACCAGCGGGTCTGCACTAGACCAGTGTTGGGTGCCCAAACAAAAAATGATTTTCATCATTTATCATGAATCATGACACGCCGCACTACGTACCGGCGGTGCACGTCAACTTGTCGCGTGACCGCCCGACACTCGAAAGTCGCAAATCCATCATAACCATAACTGATAAGGTTCTTTCAATTAGCGTTGGCTTTTATTACACACGCGATATCGGATGATTCTGTACAACTTCAATTAACCCCTAGATTATCTCTATTTGAGACGATGCGTCTGTTCTGTTGGGTAGCATGTCTCAGACCTATTACCTACGCACTAACTTGAATAAATTGTACGGTAATAGACTACACACAGTTAGCACCAATACAACATCACCAACATTCAGTAGGTAGGTTAGTTTTCAAAGGTCTAATTTTTACAATCCCTAGATAAAACATATCCATCTAATAAAGTATGACGCGACCAAAATAAAATATCACTCGTCAAAAAAGAAAAAACGTGATTTGACAATGCATTTCAAAATGGTTGTGTACCTAATAAGTACGTAATCAAACGAATTACTTTTATTTGACAATTGAACACGAGGATAGTTTTTCAAGCTAGGATAGCAAGCTACGAGGGCGGTTTGATAAGTCCATGACTTTGGAAAGAAGAAACACTCTTTTTATATATATATATATATTTTTATTTTTCTACATAATCTCCTTTCAACTCTACGCACTTAGTCTAGCGTTGTTCCAACCTATTCATCCCATCAAAAAAATATTGTTTGTCAAACCCTGAAAAAAAAAAAAAATGAAAAATAGGCCTCAGTTTCGGCTACCACCTCTTCATTTGACGAAAATCTTTGCCAGCTAAGCCATTTCTTCATGTTTGGGAAGAGGAAAAAGTCACAGGGGGCTAAATCTGGCGAATACGGAGGGTTGTAACGGTACAGAATGAATGGTATCCGTCCGTTAGTAAGGAATGTGTGGGAGTAGCATTAAAATAAATATTAATGCGTAGCACCATTAATATAATAAGCATGAAAAAAGGGAATAATAAACTAGTTCAGAATAATGGTCAATGGTCTAGCGCTTTATCTTTAGTTTGAATTTCGCGGGGACTGCTCTGCGCGTCCCTTGCGACATAGGCGGCGTCTAGCGGAAGTTATTTACGTAAGCTTCGCATAAGGTTGCTAGTTTGACTTCTTTATTTTGAATTTCGCGGGGACTGCTCTGCGCGTCCCTTGCGACATAGGCGGCGTCTAGCGGAAGTCATTTATTTGGGCTTCGCGTAAGGTTGCTAGGTTGACTAGGACCGTATTTTATTTTGAGTTTCGCGGGGACTGCTCTGGGGTCGGCAAAGTGGTTCACCTACGGGCGGACGCCACCTATGGTCGGAATACAGAACTTTTTATAATTTCACAAAATACAGGATTATTGGCTTAAGTGGATGATTATTGAGAGGGAATTGTTAATAGAAGGCTACATTTAGATATTCAAAGATGTAATATTGGCTATCTGACGAGATTTGGTTAGATTATGGAAAAATTTTAGAATTGCGCGGCGAAAGCGGCAATGAGCGAGCGAGAGGTTGAGAAAAAGACAGAAAGAGAGGTCGGATGATAGCTCCACGTGGCGCGACGCGAAGGCGGGGGGCATCGGGGAAACGGCTAGCGATTGGTTGAAGGGAAGAAAAGCGGACTCGCGCGGGCAAATTTTAGGCGCGCGTGGCGGGAAAGTTAAGATGCTTGGGAAAATTAGCGGACATTCAGTTTTGGGACGTCTGCGGTGCGGACCAACTTAAGAGTGCGGTACGACTCATACGGGAAAAATAGCGTCCGAGCTTTGATAGTGCGCTGAGTGATATTCGAGCTGCGATATTAATTAAGATTCGTGAAATTGAAAGTGATTAATAAAGTAAAACTATTGCGGTCGCAACTCGAATCCGTTAACGGAATGAAGTATTCCGGGGTACATCGGCGGAAACGAATCACGGTGGCAACAAAAACCTATGTACCTTTCAACAGACTTCGGTCTGGATGATCTTTGATTGTATTTAATAAGATCGGCGTTTTATATCATTACGCTAAACAATACACTATCTTCGACGGAGTAATGGGGGAGAGACAGTTGTCTCCCTAGTGAAAGTTGAAGATAGGTCAGACACCATTTAGCTGGAGGTAGACACGTATGACCCAGTCCAATCTCGAGTCTACCTCCGTACATACAGTGTAGTGATAGGAAAATAACACACTGAGTATACTGGCTCGACTGATAGAACATTTAGGAGTTAGTTGCTTTCAGGGGCAATGCGACTCTCACCACACACCACGAATTTAAATTAAATGAGGCTTGGCCTAGTTTGCAAGGTACACAACAGGGACTGTTAGTTCGACAAAATATAGGCATGTTCAAGTGAGGAAAGTTGTAGGAATCTATAGGTAGGCGGATATATATATGGTTAGTTATTAATTCAGACTAATAAGGTAGGGATAATTAAGTTAAGGCGCTAAATAAAATTATGATGAAGTGATGTGGGTCCTAGCTAGGCAAGTAATCTGTTACCGCAGGCCGGTAAAATTCTAATTGTTTTCCTAAAGTTGTTACCAATTAATTATTCATTTTAAATAATTAACAGAAGTATGATAATATTGTACCATCATTACTTGGAATACCTAAAAGTCTAGACTGGTTTCCTATTACAAGAAAAATACTAAAAAGTTATAGCAAATAAGCTTAGCCGTACTGTGATGTTTGATTTCTAATGCTGAAATGACCAAACAGGCATTTTTTAGCTTTCCCTGGGATGCAATACGATCTCATATCGCTACACTCTTCAAGGTGTTAAAGTTTTACATCCGATACCTTAGCAAAAATAAGCTGATACAAACTGAACAACTAAAACCAGTTTAGAACCTAGGATAAGTCGTTGAAAGAAGACATTGCAAGCTATGAGCTTCTAATAATCTGAAACATAGAAATAATTGATTGATAACAACCAGCTAATTAGCCTGACAATGGTCTACTAATACCATTTGAATAGACCTCTTAAGATATGTAAGTACTTACTTCTAATAATATGAAACATAGAAATATTTGATGGGAACAATCTAATCAATCAGACTAATACCTAGTACAGTCTAATTTATACTTATTAAAGTGAGTAAAAGATAACTTCTAAATGTAATTTATTTAATGATTAACAGTGATAATTAACTACCTACTAAAGGTATACTAACTATGATTTAGTAGTCTATCAAATTAACCACTCAGTCTGAGAGACAGAGGGTGTAAGTTAATGGGAAAATAATTAACTACATTCACTCCCTAAAAGTCAGGGATGTTGAATAAATTAGGCATCTTTCAATAAACTTGAGATGTATTTATACTTTATAAGATCTGTATAATGAACACTAAGAGTAATCCAAAGTAATTTACTTCAAATGATAGTATTCTATTTCAGTTCACTTCCTAAAGTCAAGGATATTGAATGAATTAAACATCCTTTAATAAACTTAAGATGTGATAATCTGCCAATGCAGCCAATCCAATGTAGTTATATTGGAGCTTTACAGGACTTGTATAATAAATACTAAGAATAAATAAAAGTAGTTTTACCTGTATTAATAGCATTCTACTTTAGCCACCGCCTGAATTGGCGTTTTATTAAATTATCCACCCTTTACGGAACTGAATATAAGTTATTGCATTGAATAATTAAGTTCTTAATGTGAAAAGGATATTTGGATGATAGCAAGCCTTGAGATAAACTCTATTGATTTATGTGGAATAATAAGAATTTAAATTGCTAACACATAGTGCATAATGTAAAATGAAATTAAATTTGAGGAGAGATGTAAATTCTCAGTTAAAGAATTAAAGGCACAAGCTAATAATTAAAGTTAAAGCCAATGTGTCGGAACTGTAATTAAACCATGAGATGTACAGTACGCTATGGAGCGGTGGTGGGGCTCATAAATTGCACCAGGCTTCTTATGTATCATGCTACTGATAATAAATAATAATACCTACAAGCTAAGCTATCATCTGATTACCTTTGAGTGGTTACAAATCTTCCCCGCAGCTGCAGTGAAGGATTTAGGTCACAGTTCAGACGGAGTCATTGCTAGGCTACACATATTTATGTTATGATTTATAGACTGGTAGGTAATTAGGTCAGGAGAAAATAATTTAACACAGGGATAAGCCAATTACTAAACTTTCACGAAAGAACTTGAGTTACTTAAATGCGGTTAACAACGGAGGGTTCACTAGACGATCTGGCCAAAATAGTAGTTATTATAATATTACATTGCTTGACTGAAATTCACTGCAAATAGAATTAAGCTATGCTAAGGTTCCATCTTCATACAAACGCTACACACTCTACAAAACTCCAGACACAACCATTAGATTGTAGATAAATTAGGTTAATTAGTTTTAAGAATTAGATAATAATTTAAGTTAAGGTAAAGCGGCGAGGATGTGTGTATGTATTATAAGCTAGCTAGGCATATAGGTGTGAAAGGCATTAGATTTAGGTTTAGATTTAGGTGTAGCAAATTATAATAAGAAGAGGGGGGGGAGGTTACAATTTGGTAAGCCATGACCAGGATCAGAAAGTTAAGTTATAAATTATCATTAAACACTTGACCGTCATTAGAAGCTTATAATATTGAGATAGGCATATCCGTTTCCCGTCGTATTTTCCTTCTCTTTCTTCCGGTATATCGCTGTCTCTCTCGCTCATCCCACTCAGTGGCGTCACCAGGTGGCGCGGTGGGGGAACCAGGAGATTTCACCCCCGTGCCCATTTGTTCATCATTGGCGTGAAATTTCCCGTCGGCGTAACTTGTGCACTACATAGTGATCAAGTGATAAAGAAATAGAATTATTTTTATTTAAACTGCAACAGAGTTCTCGTGAGTTTCTACAATACACGTGAGTACTTAGAATAGTTTCTTAACTTAACGGTGTTACCGTTCGCTGAATTTATAATTTAAACTTATCTGGTATATCAAACTTTTTATTTTACTCGCAAGAGATGTAGATACACCTTTTCTTTTAAGATAAGAAAGCATTCGAGTAAAGATAGTATTTTTTAAAAGTGTTTTTTGTGTTTAATACGTGGTATCTACCCTCCAGGCACTTTTTCTTTTTATTTTAGATAAGAAACCGATAATTGGTGCTTACATTAGATAATGAGAAAAATGAATTGTAGCTAAGCGGCTATAGCTAGTCCTTCTAACAATCCCGATCGCATCGGCGAAGGTTGAGTTCGAGTTAGTCGTCATCGTTCAAAGAAGCATGGTCATCGTACCTACCCGTCTTTCATGACGATAACGACAATGTGTCTGCTTTATCGGACGTTAGAGGAAATCTTACAACGATTGTTGCACCTCGCAGGTGTTATCAATACTGACTAAAACAGTTAACAATTTAAATATTCCGTGTAGTGATCTAGATTTGATTTTTGATCTTAAAAGTAAACTAAAAGAGCCAGCTAGGCCTTAAACACCAATATTCTGATAAATCTTGTGCACATATAACTTTTAGTATTTTAAAACTAAAAAGATATTTTAAATAATTGTCTGCGCAGTTTACTAGTTGGTCGCAAACATCTGATGCCTCTCTTAAAGGTCTTATTTTCAGTGGTGATTAGATTGTAGACTGAAACTACAAATATACGAAAAGAGGATAATACTCATAAAAATGTAAAATACTCTAATGCTTGTTACTTTGAATAAGATTCTACCTTCAAACACACATTTGTTTAATTCTGAACAGATTACAGTTGCATTAAAAAAAAAAAAAAAAAAAAAATTGTCTGGTACTGGGAATGCCTCGCAAGCAAAACCTGTACTAACAACAAACGGTTTGCCTTTCGCAAGGGCAAACTTCTTATAGTATACCATCGCGTTGTTCTTCTGGTTCATGGGACAGACACACGCACAGCATGCTGTGAACCGCCCTCACAGGGCGCTTACCAAAATCAATGTCCTCCACAAGGACATACTTATGGCAGCCACGAACCATATCGTGGCTATAATCTGCCCGCCCTCGCAGGGCGCTTACCAAAATCAATGGTTATTACATGAGTGTTCGCGGTTTTGCGAGAAGATGCATATAATTATGTTAATATAACGCTAAATGTACCCTATTTAATTTAATTTGATTTTGAATAATATGTTTAATTATTGTAATTGGTATTTAACCGTTTGAATAAAATTAAATAAATAAATGTCCTCCGCAAGGGCATGCTTATGCCAGCACGAACCATATCGTAGCTATAAACCGCCCTCGCAGGGCGCTTACCAAAATCAATGGTTATATTACTTGAGTGTTTGCGGTTTTTGCGAGAAGATGCATGTATGTTAATGTAATGCTAAATGTCCCTTATTTTATTTGAATTTGAAAAATACGGTTAATTGTTGTAAATGGTTATGTAACCGTTTTTAATTAAATTAAATAAATAAATGTCCTCCGCAAGGACAGGCTTATGCTAGCTACGAACCACAGTGTGGCTATGAACCGCTCTCGCAGGGCGCTTACCAAAAACAATGTCCTCCGTAAGGACATGCTTATGCCAGCCACGAACCACATTGTGGCTATGGACCGCCCTCGCAGGGCGCTTACCAAAAACAATGCATTCCGCAAGGACATGCTTATGCCAGCCACGAATCACATCGTGGCTATGAACTGCCCTCGCAGGGCGCTTACCAAAATCAATGTCCTCCGTAAGGACATACTCATGCCAGCCACGCACCACATCATGGCTATGAACCGCCCTCGCAGGGCGCTTAACAAAAACAATGTCCTCCGCAAGGACATACTTATGCCAGCCACGAACCACATCGTAGCTATAATATAAACAACCGGAGGCTGTTCTTACTTTCGATCCCCAGGATCATAGGCTTGGCAGCTCTTTCAATCAGGACAAAAACGTCCATCTTCTCTGCTAACAGAGGTAACAAAAGACATAGACAATGACGCTCCGAAATTTCGAGCCAGTCAATATGCACTTTATCGACACCGTTGGGACTAAATAGGTGCTCCAAGTAGCATATCACAAAGGTATCGAATACCGTTTTATCTGAAGCCATCGCTCAAGGTTCCAAACGTTACAATCGACAGTTATTACACGCTTGTATCGGACAAAATGTCTGCAATGCTGACATAGATGAAAGAACAGGTTTCTAGAAACAGTAAGTTTTTTTTTCCAAACTTCGTTTTAACCCAGTTCTTAGTACCAAAGAGCACTCAAGAAAGGTCACTCCGTCCAATTTTTAACCTGAAGTCGTTAAATTATAATATGAATTCCGGACTGTGTACGGCCAAGAGACGGGATGTACAAATTACTTTTCTCAGACCTAGGTACTACCATCTGACTATAGCCAAATCTCACAATGGTTTCTTCGTCGGTTCTACAAAGGCGAATTACTAAGAATTATATGCCTGCCATTTGAGATAGCACGGCAATGTTTTCTTAGACTATTATCTTATAGACATAAAGACCAGATGGTTCTGTCCAGACATGCCAACATTGTAATAGAAACACTTACTTATTTTGGTGTCTACATAAACTTTAAAAGGTCTGTTTGACCGCCCTCGCAGGGCGCTTACCAAAATCAATGTCTTCCGCAAGGACATACTAGGATACATGGAGGAATCACAAGCGTCTGTTATCCCCGAAGGGATAGCAGGCAATGAGGACCGCAAAAGCAGTCCTCTGCCATAGTCTACGTTTCACCAAATGATAACTGCACATGTACGTGACAAGTGATGAGCCTATCGCCGCTCTATACTGTTGGATGTATGTGCAATCTATGGTCCGTTAGTCGCATTTTACGATACCTAAGAGATGAAATTGGGCGGTAAAATAGACTCTACCTTACGATGTAGTTAAATGTATTGGTAGCTAAAAATTATCAGAAACACCAATACATATACCTCCACCAACATTCTTTTTGACAACCGTTGCTTCAGGATTGGGGGGTCACAACTCAACAATTCTGCCCTATCGGGAAAGTGGAGTGCATCCCAACAAAGCTGCACTGCAATCAAAAAGAAAAGCGGGCTTTTCTAAGTCTTAGAATTACAAGCATCGAACACGAAGCCTGCGACAATTTTATTTTAATCCTCCAAATTGCCAACCAACAAATGATCACCAACCAAATTGTGGTCAAAATTCATTACATTCCAGGGAAATTAAACAGCCATGCAGATCAACTGTCTCGACATAGCCAAGCTCTAGAGTGGCATCTACTGCCAGAATTCACACAAACGATATTCGCGAAGTGGGCCTGGCCAGTAATTGACCTGTTTGTATCCAAGAACGCTCGAGTATTGGGTAAACTATGCAGATTTATCTCAATGATTACGTAGCGATGTTTCACAGTGCTTTCAGCCTGGAGTAGAACGCTTCCCTCTGGCTTGGAAATTCGCACCACCTTCCCTCATCCCCCGGGTGCTAGTACACCTCAACAGCAAATTATCTGATTGTGGTACCCCTTGCTGCCTCATTCACAGTATGGAATTCGAAACGTAGACGCCTGGTAGACATAACCACAGGCCTGCCAACCCCCAAGGTTCAAGACATGACGTTGAAATTTGGTGTGCTTAAATGATATATCGTTATGGAACCACAAGCAAATTTCCCTGCTCAAGCGTCCGGTTATTATAAAAACATATGAGCACTTGTGCTTGGTCCAGTAGTACAGGAAGGGCGTAAGCAGCAGCAGCGGCGCCATCCACACGCGGAACGCGTACCAAATGGGTCCAGTCAATCCAGTTTTTGGCAGATTTACACTTAATATTTTAAATCTTTCTTACAATACTATACACTACCATAAATTGTCGTGTCTACTTTATGCAGCACACAATTGTATGGAAATCTTAGTGACGAGGTAATAGTTAAATATGTTTTGAAATCAATCTCAATTAAACATTTAAAAACAACAAAACCTCCTTTTTCCATGTTTTAGTAATATTAGTCTGTAGACCTTTGTAATGTATTTCAAACCTAGGATCAACTAGATTTCAAACAGTTCGTAACACTGCAATATTATTGTCGCATTGCTCCTTTGTTACCTTGCTGTGGACACCAAACATTATTTTGTTCAGGACAATGCAGTAATATTAAGGCGACAGTTTGGGTCAAAGACTGACTGTAGGGACTACAGACAAACACGCTGGAAATTGCTACTGGTTAAAAGGATCAATAAATATTGTACAAAATGGCTAAACTAATTTATTTAAAACTTCGAGTGGTTCACCTACACCTGTTTCAAGCATTGTGGTAGCTATAGATGGATATTACAGCCACACCTGGTTGTGTTTTGCTCCGCTGTAGCATCTACAAACTAGATTGATATGATTTACCCATTGAGGATATACTAACTATTGCTAATTGGAGATTAGTTAATACTTTTCACAAGGTTTATTGTCGTGAAATATTGATTCAGGCGTCACGAAGTTTTTCATTTTTTATTTTTACCCTGTAAAGTGATTGAAATCAAATATTAAACAATATTTATTTCCTAATAATAATGTTTACATGGTTTACAAGCTAAATTATTTGATTTTTCATCAATGACTGGCCAATTATTTTCTTACATGACTTAAATTGTAAATAATGAGTACTTAATTAAATCTCTTATTTATAACTTTTTGTTTAGACCTTAGTCATATGATTAACTCTCTCGCACTTATAGTTTAATTTATTTCTCACATTGGCGTTTTCACCAGGCGATAACAAACAGGTCTCAATATTATAAGCTTCTAATGACGGTCAAGTGTTTAATAGACGCGTTTTACCTGAAATAAAACGCATATTAAATACTTACCTCATTAGAAGCTTAGTTTTTATTTCCGCCTGGCGCTTATTGCATATTTCGACGCAATGATGAACAAATGGGCACGGGGGTGAAATCTCCTGGTTCCCCCACCGCGCCACCTGGTGACGCCACTGAGTGGGATGAGCGAGAGAGACAGCGATATACCGGAAGAAAGAGAAGGAAAATACGACGGGAAACGGATATGCCTATCTCAATATTATAAGCTTCTAATGAGGTAAGTATTTAATATGCGTTTTATTTCAGGTAAAACGCGTCTATTAATATAGTTGTATTGGATTTCAGTCAAGCGGTAATACTTTAATTTAGAAGTGGGATTTTTCCCACAAATTGTTGTCGTGTTGCGATGCGTGAGTTTAGAATTGGCTTAATAGGGAATAATTCAATGAAGATTAATTAATTCAGAGATATTGAAGAATTATAATTTGACACTTTTCACAATAAACGTTGTTATCTTCTAAAGTTGATTCATACACTTTGTATTACGGGCTCTTGATAGTGGGTGAATTATAATTTGACACTTTTCACAATAAACGTTGTTATCTTCTAAAGTTGATTCATACACTTTGTATTACGGGCTCTTGATAATGGGTGAATTATAATTTGACACTTTTCACAATAAACGTTGTTATCTTCTAAAGTTGATTCATACACTTTGTATTACGGGCTCTTGATAGTGGGTGAATTATAATTTGACACTTTTCACAGTAAACGTTGTTATCTTCTAAAGTTGATTCATACACTTTGTATTACGGGTTCGACCTATATTGTAGACAGTCGCAATGAGAGCTGGAGCTAAATTTTGTTGTACGAAATCTGTAACAAAAAGATTCTCAGGTTAGGTTAAAGGTCAAAGGAGATAAAACTATAAAACAATAATGTAATGAGTATTATTTGAAATACAATACCTTTCAGTTATTAACTTTTCCTTCTTTATTTAATGGTGGATTTCGCCAGCATCAGGTACCGTGCGGCTGTTAGACGTTGTTGTTTTCCCAAAGTATCATAAGTGCACGAAGTACATAGATATAGTTATTATCCGGGGGTCTGGAGTATTAAATTTTAAAATTGTTGAGTTATCTGTGAATACTGAAACCTTTAGTAATTGTTTCCTTGAATACTGAAACCAGGTATCCAATTTTTGTTGTTGACGTTAGGAGCTATGGTAACTGTAGTTTTGTTTCTATTCCTGGTGATAGATTTCATATAGGCATAGGCAACTGGTTCATACAGCCTTGTGTTGAGTTATTTTTAGGATCGTAAAAAGTCGATAGGGTGCCATAGTTCAACGTTTATTGATTTAGAAAGATTTGTAGAATAGGGGGCGGTTTAATTATTATTGCTGTCGGATGGAAAGGCAAGGGGGCGAGATTGGACAGAATTAACCAACTAAGTTATTGCAGGATTCAATTTATATTATAGGACGGCGATATGCTGTACAATATTATAAAGTTATGACGCTAACAGCATAATATAAAACTAATAATAATTATATTTTGACTAATAATCGTTGAGCGATTGCGGTTTTTAGTTGATGTGCTATTCCACGTATTATATTTTATTTTGTTGGTTATGTTAGAAAAAATATAATAATGTACTTGAGTCTCACGTCTGAAATCCATAGAGTAGTTTTAGGCTAGTCAGGGACTATTAAATCATTTGTCTATGGTTGGACCATAGAGACCAATGATTTAGCGACACCATAAACAATCTAGAATTAGGAATGATTATAAAACATGAAGTCATAAAACCAATCGGAGAGGAAACTTCCTTATCGCGTAATCATGTGATTTTGTAATAGCAAGCGGAATCACCTGTTATTTTCCATACCTGTTATTTTTAATACCTGCGATTTTTACATTGAAAGAGATTTTCCTAATATTTATCACGTAGTAGATTGGAATGCAATGACATTGTGGTGGAATTATTATTATGTGACATGTAGATGGGGACAATTGCTCTGCACAAGGAAAATGCCGCTTCATTTAGTTAGTTCGCTAAAATCCTAGGAAAAGTAACATAAAATAGTATTACGGTTCAAAATACACGCGTTGATGAGGAATCGCGATTATAAGTAATAACAAGTAGCAGGGATGTCATGTAGGGGATAGAATCATATGACTATTCATTGCTAGTAGGAATTTTGGGTTAAAAGCAACGTAGGTTGGGATGCATAATATAAACGGATAAATACGTCTAGTAGGCGATAAAAGTCGTTACCGTCTGGAAACAACTATCTAATATCTACTCTGTTGTGGGGAGGTTACCTATTAGCGAGGCTAGATGGCGTTGGATTACCAATAAAAGATTTTATTTTGGATGATGGTAAAAGGGTGCGGTCTAATAATAATATGTATAATTGAAATACTCTTGCAGCGTTGTGAGTAGTCGTTACCGGTAATCGTCGCTTCTTACCGTATAGTTGAAATCGTGTTAAATAGTTAATTATGAAGGTTTATAAAGGATTATTATTAGCTTAAGATGAGGTTAATGTACGCAGAGGTAAAGCTCGCTGGGCGTAGCTTACTATACCTACTTAACTAATATTATCAGTTGTGAGTTACCTAGAAATATCTAAGTCGGGAGAGCGGTGAAAAGAAAAGACCTTACTACATGACTAATTAGTTAGGATAGGTAGAGATAGATAAATCATTAAATTCACTGGGTTGGATTAGCCTATTAAGAAGAGTATCTTGCACAATTGTCTATCTCCGTTGAACGATTAAGATGTTGAAAAAAAAAAAAAATGATATTACTAGTTAAGTGTTGTGTGAGAAAGTGTAGGAAGTATACTAGTGGTAGCATAGCACAGAATAGGGAGTAGTGAGTTTATTCTACTACAAAATATTATATATATTTTATAAATCACATCCAATCAGTACTTGTTACAATACTCAATTACAGTACACAAAGCAAAACATAATCACCCATTTTACAGACAAAAACATTGAATCGGATGCTTGACCGCGTCTACATAAGCCAGCAGCTTTGCTTGTGGGTAAATCGAAAGAGGCACTTGTATAAGAGGCTGGTACTGACTAATCGGGTAGTGCCGAAGGAGAATATTCTGACGCGTATCCCAGACGCTAGCTTTGGTTAGTTGATGGTTCTTCTAGGGCAACCCTGCCGACTTACTAGGGATCATTGACTAGTCGAAGTTTGATTCTACACACACACGACATTAATCTATTATATTTATAAGTACATTAGAACCTGCACTTGGTTATATTTAATTATTGGTTTTATATAAATATATTTGGGCGGAGATACTCTTGTGGGTGAGAAAGTGTAGGAGGTATACTAGTGGTAGTATAGCATAGGATAGGGTGTAGTGAGTTTATTCTACGACAAAATATTATATATATTTTATAAATCACATCCAATCAGTACTTGTTACAATACTCAATTACAGTACACAAAGCAAAACATAATCACCCATTTTACAGACAAAAACATTGAATCGGATGCTTGACCGCGTCTACATAAGCCAGCAGCTTTGCTTGTGGGTAAATCGAAAGAGGCACTTGTATAAGAGGCTGGTACTGACTAATCGGGTAGTGCCGAAGGAGAATATTCTGACGCGTATCCCAGACGCTAGCTTTGGTTAGTTGATGGTTCTTCTAGGGCAACCCTGCCGACTTACTAGGGATCATTGACTAGTCGAAGTTTGATTCTATACACACACAACACTAAAATATTATATTTATAATTATCTTAGAGCCGGCATTTAATTATATTTAAGGAACGATAGAAATTATGCATGCTAAAGAGATGTTAGTAGGAATACGATAGGCAAATTAGTAGAGAGAAAAAAAATTACTTCTCGAAGATATCTAAGATTGACGGATGATGGATAATTGTGGAAGGTGGATATTAATTGAGCTTGGGAGCAAAATAGGGGTCGAAAGAAAAATATAATAGTAAAGAAAGAATATAAATCGAAAGAAAAAAAATAATAGTAGAAAAAAGAAATAGTTGATGGCTTGAAGTCGAGATTTAACGGCAAAATTAACGAGTTATAGCACTGTTATGCTATAGGGATAACAATAGCGTATGTTATCACATCAATTTTAAAGGCGAGTTGCGGGCGGATGTCACGTCATAATCAATAGTTAACTCGTTTTATTATTTTAAAAGTTAACGCAAGCTACTTATAAAACAGTGATCGATTTTATATACCACAATTTTAAGTTGTAGGATAAATTTAAACTCATAGTCCGCAGAAACATTCAAGCCGGAAATAAAGCGATGAATTTGCGAGCTGAGAATAAATTTCTTAGTGTAAACTTTATTAATAAGTAAATCCCTGATATTGCGTTATCGAGATTACAATACAAAATTAACTATCACAATTCGAATCATCCAAAGTAATTATTTAGATGTTGTCTCGCGTCGACAGGTACAAATTTTAATTTAGATGGGTAAAGACATTAGAACTGAAATGGGTTTCGGATGTGTGACGTTCTTAGGATACGTACTGTTTAGTAGCATAATATAAATTTAATAAAATCGGCCGAATTAGACATAATTCGTTTTGCGGATATATATATTTAATCGAGATTATTGTGGAGGTAGCCATAGTTCAAAGTTTACTAAACCCGACCTAGAGTCATAGCCTATCTTTATATGTCAGAAGAAAATAATAAATTTATAAGTAGTAGATTTTAAAGTCAATAGTAAATTTATTTTCCCGAGGTGAGACCTGAAACCTAGTTCGCACTAGGCCATTCAAATACTTTAACCGGTAATGTTGATTATAATAAATAAAGATGTTCGGGATTTATAATAATATTCTAATACTGCTATATTAAAATTGTTATTATGAAATTAAATAGGTTTGCTTAACAATTGGCAAATAATTATTAACTCAAGAATTTGTTTAGTACAAAGTAAATGTCTACAGGTTTAGAAATGATAGGACGAACGAAACGCGGTTTTGACTTGTGGGAAGGTCAGCGCGGACTGTCACAGAGGGATTATCTTGTTTGGATTTTTATTAATATGAATTGCTAGAACTCTTAAATAATCTAGATTATTGGCATCTAATATAAGTAGTAATTGTAGATGATTAAAATTAGTGCTAAGGTAGGTTATTGTCGAAGTTATGGCACAACCTTAAAATTGTTAGTTAATGTGAACTGCATGTTGCATCTAGATTGTTTTATACAAACTAATTAATTGACAGTTTTCACATATGTAGGCCGGGACATTGAGTTGATGAAATAGTGTTATCAAAATCATTCATCACGGAAAGATAAAGATATTTTTATTTGCAAGTGTGAATACAAAAGTTTACTTCGGTTAGTATTATTCTGTTCTATACTAGTTTTGTGGTAGCGTTTTACCTAGGGTTGTTCTAAATTATAGGTAATTAATTGTTAATTGTCTGTTGTTGTCTTCTACGTTAGAAGAGGAACGGAGAAAGATAAGGGGGACTCATTTTGTTATAGTCAGCTGTATGATAGATAATCCTTCTAGTAAATATTTCTTGTGATTGCGGTAGTAACATAGAATGTTTATAGGATGTTTTGTTCATTAACTAATTATCTTCACCGCAGCTGTGGATAGGGATGGCTAAAGTATGTGAACAGGGGTGGAGAAGATAGGTCATTATAAATTAAAATAAATACTTGAATTGCAATATGCCTGACTAAATAGTGCGAAGAGATGGAGTAACTATGTTAGAGAAATTCTCTATTGCATAATATTCGAACTTTTGACATTTTCAATTGTAACTTTAGAATTTTGATTAGAGTATTTAACTAAGCGGGTCCAACGAAGAAGGCATGCTGAAAGCGAGGTCTTTGGTCGTCTATGCACACAATAAAATTATAGATGACACAAGGGAGCATTCTTAATTGGCACTGTTAAATTAGTAAAAGTAGCTTGTTTAGGGTGTTCGAATATTTTTAGTCGCACTGGGCACAAATAGAACTTAGTTAAGCGTGTAGGGTTTATTTTGATTTACCTGGTGAAGTAATTGAATCGAAGTTTCGGAACTGTGCTGTAGAAGTGGGAATTACTCAGCACACAATAAAATTAAGTGGTTTCCATTTAGCTTCATTTCCTAAACTAGCCTTTCTTAAAGTTGCGGAAATTCAGCTGTAAGGTGGTTCCTTTGGGGGCGTCTTGTGAAGTCTAAATCAGGACAATTATACTTGACTAACCTATAGAGAGATAATGTCTTAGGCTGCAGAAACAGAGGCCATTGATGGCATTTCATTTTGGCGTGGTCAGGGGATCTCGTGTTGCTGGGGAATTTTACCATCTGGACGGAAGGCTGAAAAGTAAAGTAGAATGCATAATGAGTAACCAATTAGAGTTACAAACATTCGGGAGATTACCATCTTAATAATGTGTCTTGTGCGAGTGTAAAATTAAAATCATCTAATAAAAAAATAAAAATAAACTAGCACTATTGAATCACGCAGTTTGGAATTCAGTAAATACGAGAAGGAACTTACGATATTAATTACCATGAATACTAAGACGAAGTGTCACCTTTAATGACTTATTATTTACCGATTTGACCGATTATTAGTAATATAAAAGGTAGGAAGTTAAGTAGAGTTGTGGGGGCGGATAAGATAGTTACCGGTCTGTTTAATTTAAAAAGAAAATGATATTTTTCAAAGGTATAGGAAAGTAAGGGGATATTGACGTATTATATATTAGCAAATGAGACTAAATGTTGTCTTTCGTGCATAGTAATAACTAGGGATGAGACATAGTTACTAGATAGGTTTTGGCATAAGTATTTGCTTATACGTATAAGCTCAGTACTTGTCAATTAGTATACAATGTCCAACACGTACCGGGGTATTAACAAGTATTTATCGATGACGCATACATTGACAGTTAGACGGATATACATAGCACACAAACTTCTAATAGATCTGAACTACGGGGTAGCTAGTTCAAAACTCAAGGACGTGTTTCGAGATGCGTACCCCCTTAGAGTGAATGAGTTTTTCCTAAATATTTACGATCGACAACCTTATTGTAAGGCGTTAAGACCTCTATTTGTATGCACGGTGAGTGGGTGTCACTGCGTACCGGACGGAAGCGAGTCTAGTATTCTATCTCGGTTATTTGTAGGATTAGACATTAGATGTATCTCATCTAAAATAAAGTTATAACTCTTGGGCGATGATGGTATGCCTACTGGTTTTGGTTGATATGGGGGTTTGGTTAAGATTTCTTATCCGCGGAGAGGAAAATAGGTTTTCGTTAAAAGAAGTAGCTAATTAGGAATTGTGGAGGACGCGGGTTCGATCCTTGCCTGAGGTAGACAATTGTTCCGACGTTTCGTTATCTTAGGTAATTATATAAGCTAAGATGAGATTGGTAGCGTTGAAGTATGAAGGAAAGTTTTAATTCAAATTATTAATTATTATTCATTAGCCTAGTTGGAACTAAAACCATGACGGCGAAGTGGTTGATGCTTCACCCACGAAAGATCCCAGGTTCGATCCCTAGGTTGCAACATTTAGATGCGGAACAAGTTGTAAGAAAAGACGTAAGTTAAAAGAAGGCCATGATGACAGATGTACTTGAAATTATTCTAGGAAAATAATTTAAAGAATAGAATAATTGAATGGTTCGGAAGATGTTATAAACTTACGTCGGAATCGTCATAGAGTTGAAGAGTTTTCGCTAGGGGGCGTTAGTAGACAGAGCAAGAGACTGTTATATTGATTTATATTATAATATGATTTGTTGTTATAATGGTAAACAAAAGGCAAATCATTATTCGGAGGTTGTGTATGATTAAAGAAATGGTAGATGTCTAAGTTATTGGGAAATATTTACCGAGACTAAGTTTACTGGGATTTCGTTTCGAACACGAGAACTGGGTATGCGATTATGATTTTGTGTCAGTTGAATAGAATGAGGGGTGTGGGCTATTTTGCAATAAGAAAGCTTATGGAGGAAGGAGTCATTAGGGATTTGGGGAGGAACTATAAATAGTAGGAATATCTTTGAGGGCTAGGATGACAATGAGGTTGGCAAGGAAGGAGGTGCTATTTTGTACTTAATTAAGTACAGGGTTTAGATATAATTCGCCGCAGATAAGAGTGGTACTTTATCTGCTTAAATTCTATCGGGGGCGGCTGTAACGGTACAGAATGAATGGTATCCGTCCGTTAGTAAGGAATGTGTGGGAGTAGCATTAAAATAAATATTAATGCGTAGCACCATTAATATAATAAGCATGAAAAAAGGGAATAATAAACTAGTTCAGAATAATGGTCAATGGTCTAGCGCTTTATCTTTAGTTTGAATTTCGCGGGGACTGCTCTGCGCGTCCCTTGCGACATAGGCGGCGTCTAGCGGAAGTTATTTACGTAAGCTTCGCATAAGGTTGCTAGTTTGACTTCTTTATTTTGAATTTCGCGGGGACTGCTCTGCGCGTCCCTTGCGACATAGGCGGCGTCTAGCGGAAGTCATTTATTTGGGCTTCGCGTAAAGTTGCTAGGTTGACTAGGACCGTATTTTATTTTGAGTTTCGCGGGGACTGCTCTGGGGTCGGCAAAGTGGTTCACCTACGGGCGGACGCCACCTATGGTCGGAATACAGAACTTTTTATAATTTCACAAAATACAGGATTATTGGCTTAAGTGGATGATTATTGAGAGGGAATTGTTAATAGAAGGCTACATTTAGATATTCAAAGATGTAATATTGGCTATCTGACGAGATTTGGTTAGATTATGGAAAAATTTTAGAATTGCGCGGCGAAAGCGGCAATGAGCGAGCGAGAGGTTGAGAAAAAGACAGAAAGAGAGGTCGGATGATAGCTCCACGTGGCGCGACGCGAAGGCGGGGGGCATCGGGGAAACGGCTAGCGATTGGTTGAAGGGAAGAAAAGCGGACTCGCGCGGGCAAATTTTAGGCGCGCGTGGCGGGAAAGTTAAGATGCTTGGGAAAATTAGCGGACATTCAGTTTTGGGACGTCTGCGGTGCGGACCAACTTAAGAGTGCGGTACGACTCATACGGGAAAAATAGCGTCCGAGCTTTGATAGTGCGCTGAGTGATATTCGAGCTGCGATATTAATTAAGATTCGTGAAATTGAAAGTGATTAATAAAGTAAAACTATTGCGGTCGCAACTCGAATCCGTTAACGGAATGAAGTATTCCGGGGTACATCGGCGGAAACGAATCACGGTGGCAACAAAAACCTATGTACCTTTCAACAGACTTCGGTCTGGATGATCTTTGATTGTATTTAATAAGATCGGCGTTTTATATCATTACGCTAAACAATACACTATCTTCGACGGAGTAATGGGGGAGAGACAGTTGTCTCCCTAGTGAAAGTTGAAGATAGGTCAGACACCATTTAGCTGGAGGTAGACACGTATGACCCAGTCCAATCTCGAGTCTACCTCCGTACATACAGTGTAGTGATAGGAAAATAACACACTGAGTATACTGCCTCGACTGATAGAACATTTAGGAGTTAGTTGCTTTCAGGGGCAATGCGACTCTCACCACACACCACGAATTTAAATTAAATGAGGCTTGGCCTAGTTTGCAAGGTACACAACAGGGACTGTTAGTTCGACAAAATATAGGCATGTTCAAGTGAGGAAAGTTGTAGGAATCTATAGGTAGGCGGATATATATATGGTTAGTTATTAATTCAGACTAATAAGGTAGGGATAATTAAGTTAAGGCGCTAAATAAAATTATGATGAAGTGATGTGGGTCCTAGCTAGGCAAGTAATCTGTTACCGCAGGCCGGTAAAATTCTAATTGTTTTCCTAAAGTTGTTACCAATTAATTATTCATTTTAAATAATTAACAGAAGTATGATAATATTGTACCATCATTACTTGGAATACCTAAAAGTCTAGACTGGTTTCCTATTACAAGAAAAATACTAAAAAGTTATAGCAAATAAGCTTAGCCGTACTGTGATGTTTGATTTCTAATGCTGAAATGACCAAACAGGCATTTTTTAGCTTTCCCTGGGATGCAATACGATCTCATATCGCTACACTCTTCAAGGTGTTAAAGTTTTACATCCGATACCTTAGCAAAAATAAGCTGATACAAACTGAACAACTAAAACCAGTTTAGAACCTAGGATAAGTCGTTGAAAGAAGACATTGCAAGCTATGAGCTTCTAATAATCTGAAACATAGAAATAATTGATTGATAACAACCAGCTAATTAGCCTGACAATGGTCTACTAATACCATTTGAATAGACCTCTTAAGATATGTAAGTACTTACTTCTAATAATATGAAACATAGAAATATTTGATGGGAACAATCTAATCAATCAGACTAATACCTAGTACAGTCTAATTTATACTTATTAAAGTGAGTAAAAGATAACTTCTAAATGTAATTTATTTAATGATTAACAGTGATAATTAACTACCTACTAAAGGTATACTAACTATGATTTAGTAGTCTATCAAATTAACCACTCAGTCTGAGAGACAGAGGGTGTAAGTTAATGGGAAAATAATTAACTACATTCACTCCCTAAAAGTCAGGGATGTTGAATAAATTAGGCATCTTTCAATAAACTTGAGATGTATTTATACTTTATAAGATCTGTATAATGAACACTAAGAGTAATCCAAAGTAATTTACTTCAAATGATAGTATTCTATTTCAGTTCACTTCCTAAAGTCAAGGATATTGAATGAATTAAACATCCTTTAATAAACTTAAGATGTGATAATCTGCCAATGCAGCCAATCCAATGTAGTTATATTGGAGCTTTACAGGACTTGTATAATAAATACTAAGAATAAATAAAAGTAGTTTTACCTGTATTAATAGCATTCTACTTTAGCCACCGCCTGAATTGGCGTTTTATTAAATTATCCACCCTTTACGGAACTGAATATAAGTTATTGCATTGAATAATTAAGTTCTTAATGTGAAAAGGATATTTGGATGATAGCAAGCCTTGAGATAAACTCTATTGATTTATGTGGAATAATAAGAATTTAAATTGCTAACACATAGTGCATAATGTAAAATGAAATTAAATTTGAGGAGAGATGTAAATTCTCAGTTAAAGAATTAAAGGCACAAGCTAATAATTAAAGTTAAAGCCAATGTGTCGGAACTGTAATTAAACCATGAGATGTACAGTACGCTATGGAGCGGTGGTGGGGCTCATAAATTGCACCAGGCTTCTTATGTATCATGCTACTGATAATAAATAATAATACCTACAAGCTAAGCTATCATCTGATTACCTTTGAGTGGTTACAAATCTTCCCCGCAGCTGCAGTGAAGGATTTAGGTCACAGTTCAGACGGAGTCATTGCTAGGCTACACATATTTATGTTATGATTTATAGACTGGTAGGTAATTAGGTCAGGAGAAAATAATTTAACACAGGGATAAGCCAATTACTAAACTTTCACGAAAGAACTTGAGTTACTTAAATGCGGTTAACAACGGAGGGTTCACTAGACGATCTGGCCAAAATAGTAGTTATTATAATATTACATTGCTTGACTGAAATTCACTGCAAATAGAATTAAGCTATGCTAAGGTTCCATCTTCATACAAACGCTACACACTCTACAAAACTCCAGACACAACCATTAGATTGTAGATAAATTAGGTTAATTAGTTTTAAGAATTAGATAATAATTTAAGTTAAGGTAAAGCGGCGAGGATGTGTGTATGTATTATAAGCTAGCTAGGCATATAGGTGTGAAAGGCATTAGATTTAGGTTTAGATTTAGGTGTAGCAAATTATAATAAGAAGAGGGGGGGGAGGTTACAGGGTGTGGCAATAATTCGTATCCTAATCATTGAGTTAATATGTACTTCGATCCTAATTCGACAATTTTTGATGTTGCGATTGCAGACGAGTGGGCCGGTGCATTATCCTGATGAAATAGATTTTTTTTCTTTGCTAGATGCGGTCGTTTCTTGATCAACTTTTTATTGAATCTATCTAACAATGCAGCATAGTAAGCTCCGTTATTGTCTTGCCTGTATCCAAAAAATCGATGTAAATAACCCCTTGGCTATCCCAAAAGACTGTGCGCCATCACTTTACCAGCCGAGCAAACAGTTTTTGCCTTCTTTGGGTCACATTCCCGGTAGAAGTCCATTGCTTCGACTGTTGCTTAGTCTCTGGTGTATAATGATGGACCCACGTTTTGTCAACTGTTATGTACCGACGCATAAACTCACTCGGATTGCGATTATACATGGCTGGGCATTCCTCTGAAGCTGTTCACGATTTCGTTTCTGGTCGACTGTTAGTAAACGCGGCACCCATCTTGCTGAAAGCTTTTTCATGCCCAGAATATCATGCAAAATATAAAAAACTCGTTCAGTCGAGATGTGCACAGCATCACTTATTTCGCGTATCTTCACTCGACGGTCTGCCAAAACAATATCATGTATTTTATTAACCATGCCCTCCTCCGTAGTGACCTCAATCGGCCTTCCTGGGCGCTCCGCGTTATTAGTGGTAGTACCTACGTCCTCAACGAAATTCAGTGAACCACTTATGTACCATTCCATGAGAAGGCGCAGAATCACCATAATGACCTCATCCCTCCTTCTCCCTTCCTCCATAGGAGTACGCGTTCTGCTCTCCGGAGTCACCAATTTACAGTTTCTAACATTCCATCACGCACAAAGAAATTTGGTGACTCGTTTCTTTGCCGCACTTCCGAAAGATGGAATAGTCTACCAGCACACGTATTCCCTCCTACCTATGACATAGGGTCCTTCAAACGAGGCGTGAAGAAGCACTCTGTGGGCCGGCAGAGTGAGGGTGACTGATGCTACGTCTCTTACGCTGCACGCAGTTGTCCTCGCGCCTGGACTTCATTTCCACTTAACATCAGGTAGAGTGGAGTCATTTGCCGGGCTTAGCATTAAAAAAAAATACTTTTTCAATTTGTCTTCGGTCTGCTTAATAGTTTTAGTGTTTAATAAGCACTCAAAACTCGCTTTTCTCCATTTTCAAAGAATACTTAGAAGTCGCCTAACTTTTTTGTTTTTAAAAAGCTTGTTTTCGTGCCAAATTTTAAAAAAGAACGGTACCTATGCGCTTCGTAGCGAGTTTCCAAATTTGAGACAAAAAAATATATTAAAAAAGTTTTTATTCAACCTTAAAGTCATTGAGTTGCCAAACTGCCCTCGTATAGTGTCACTAACTCGGACCAAATATGTAATATTTGGTCCGAGGTCACTAAGCTAGCAAGCTGGTAATTCTGGCTTCTGACAAAACTAGCCTCATTTCTAAGCTAGTAAGCTATAGTTTACAAGCCAGGACAGTTTTTAATAGGATGGAGTTCTATTTTTTAGGCTAGTAGCGCCCCCTACCACTGATTTTACTATCCTGGCTTGTGTACTATGTTCATGTGGCCGGCTAAGCTAATTTTCAGTTGGCTAGTAAGCAGGAACCACGCGTTTCGTTTATTTTTGTAACTGCGATGTGTTTTTAAGATTTTAAGATGCCCTAAGTACGGAGATTAATTTAAAGTTTGTACAACTGACCATGAATGTCTGTGGAACGCCACCCTTGCAAGTTGTAAAAACAAGCCTAAACGTGATACAGCCTTTGACTATATACATGTCTAGACGGAGCATCGCTGTACAAACGCTTCTCAAAATCCGCCCGGTTTTTGTAATTGTATTGAATTTGAAGTGTGTGTGACAGCCGCGTTTCTGACACTAGTGCGAATGGTTGCCAGCGAATGCCTAATTTCCGATAAAGTAGGGAAAAAATATTTATGCAAAATATAATTTTAAAATGATTCATAACATAACATAACTTTTTAAATTAGGTATGTCTATCGTATATGTAGGTATAACGCATAAAAGAAGCTGGTGTGTTTAGAAAAAATGGATGATTGAAGGCGAGGGCGAGTACAATAAAATAATGCGCTAATGGAAGCCTGCGTGCGTGTGATATGTTTGTAATAGGGACGAAATAGAAGCAACAGGCAGGATGATTTACATTTAATACTTAATCAAAATAGATTTTTTAATTAGAAATTTAAATATTTTAAATTAAAATCAAAACAATTAATGGCGTATTCTCTTTGTATTTGTTTCTTAAATAACTTTCGTTTGGATGTTACATCATTTTTCATGTTCTCTAATTTCTTATTATGTTGAAACCTTATAGTTAAATATTTCGACAACGACTTCCTTCTACCGGATCAGTTGGAAATCTGAAATTTAAAATGTTTGCTATGTGGTCGAACAGTTGTAAAGGTTACATAATGTGATGACTGCTCATCAATATCCGTGTCCAATAGTTTACCTACATGAGACGAGAAATATTCACTTTTAGGGGCACAAACATACACCTGCACTTTCTCAAACATCGTCATCATCATCATCAGACTATAAACGTCCCACTGCTGGGCGCAGGCTTCCCACGTGGAGATAGCACATGGGAATATTGGGCCATAACCCACCACGCTGGCCCAATGCGTGTTGAACTGTCATCTTACGACAACAAACGGGACCAACGGCTTAACGTGCCTTTTGAAGCACGGAGGAGCTTGAGATGTTTTAAATTTGGTCACCCATCCAGTGACCCAGCATTGCTAAAGTTGCTTAGCGGGCAAGATCGCAAGCCGAACGTGCTAGCCGATGCGCCATCGAGCTCTGAAGCATAGGTACATACTACCATCCCCTACATACATATACTTAAACACACACTTCTTACATAAATACTTACGTACATTGCATTTCAAACATAATATTTTTTTTATTCGTTTCGTATATCGATACGATACCATACCACAATAACAATTTATAATAATAGTATTATAAAATATTACAGTAGGTATTATATTTTTTCTTATTTTAGAACGGAACCTATAATCCAGCCAAATTCGAAGACGAATGTTTCAGATTACTGTTATACCTAGTTGCAGTAGGATTCCACTTTTTATTGAGAGACATTTACAAGAAAACAGTTAACTATTGTTCTTTCAAAAAACAGCAAAAATCCTAGTGAAACCAGACATTTGCACAAATGACAGCAATATGTTCACAAACATCCGGCATCGAATAGGAACCGTGACATGCTGCACACGTGACTTTGGCGGAACAGCGAGCCCTCGTAGGCAAGCTTAAGTTCGCTCGCCAAAAAATAGAAGAAGAAGAAGGAACCGTGACATTTATTCACGCTCTTATAAATCAGACATCAGTTAAAACAAAGAAAAACTTTGAAAGCGTTCCAATAATAATAATATTTAATGTATTTACTTTATTTACAACAAGACCATGAATAAATACTAACTTACAAGACTGAGTATTTTTTATCATACTTATTATATTTAAACCTCCTTTTATATCCTGCCACCAATAATGGGAATTCTACATTTTGATACTAGCAACACTACGCATACATGGCCGTTATTATTGTTAAACTTTAAATTTTCATTAAAATTTATCGATACTTACAGATGAAACGTGACTTTCCTTTTCGAAAAAAATATTCTTTTATAGTTTTGACAGAATTTCACTGAGCAAACGGTCATTTTGCGAACAATTTCACAGAAACGCGAGAGGTAAACACTGCTTGACGGCACAATGACACTGACCGCCAGGATTGCGCGATAGGCCAATTTTGGCCTATAAATTTTTCTACGTTTTTTTACGGCCAGGCTCTATCTAGACATGTATATAATCAAAGGATACAGTATTACAAAAAAATTGTGGCGAATTAAAGACAGTAGATATTGATATGACTATCAAAGACATAAAAAATAAAATTTAAAATTTAAGAGCAACGTATTCTCAAGAACTAACAAAAATTGATAAATCAACCCGGTCTGGAGCTGGTTCTCAAGAGGAATATAAGTCGAAGCCTAATTGATTCCAAGAAATGCACAGTTTAATTAAAAATGTACCTATGAATAGAAAAACAATGGTAGGTAGGTACTCATACGTTTTTTTTCGCATGCAGTTCATTTTGGACGTGTAGTCACCTCAGTAGGTACTGCAATAATACTAGCTTAAAATAATCTAGCAATCTCAAACTCAAAATATATTTATTCAATTAACTCAATTAGTAAGTACTTTGAATCGTCCAAATTTTTAACCTACCACCCATTCAGGACATCATTTTTTAACTGTGGCAAAGAACGGGCACAGAAACCACAGCGCACAGAAGCAACGACATTTACAAAAAAAAAGATATGTCGTTACCAGATCATAAAATACAAAATAATAATTTGAATGTAAAATATACGGTACTATAAATTAATTATATACAATTAGAAATAGCTTTTGGAGTACTTGGAGCATGTAAACAGAACTATCATGTTCCAAGCCAGGTCAGCAAGCTGGGACAGTTTAGTAGACAACTAGCTTGCTAGCTAGCTTGAAAAACTAGCCTCGTGTAACCCGGGCATTAGTAGCAAACCTTAGTACAGCCTGTAAAGTGTCCCACTGCAGGACAAAGGCCTCCATCTTTGAAATCATCACTACAACTGATGGATATTGGCTTCATCACCATGCTTGCCTGCGGGTTGGTGATCAGCCCCAGTACCGGCTAAATAATTTGAATATGGACATGGGCTTCATTTGACATTTGAAGCCCTTAATATGACCATATAAGGACAAAATATGGGCTTCAAATGTAAAATGAAGCCCATGTCTATATCCATATGTCCATATTTTTAAGCCGGTAGCCTCCCAGATCACAAACCCGGACGCAGCATCGAAAAATCCGAAATCACACTTTGCCCGACCCGGGAACAGAATCCGGGACCTCCGTATATCGAGCCGAGCGCGCACCAAGGCGCCTTCAAATTAGCTCCAGTGAGCCCCGCGGCTGAAGTGTTGTGTGTTGAAGCACTTGCTGCTAATGTTGTGGTGTGTGGTGGCGGCGACAACCAGCCAGTCTCCTCTCTTGTGTGTCGTAAAATACGACTAACTGCGACTGAAGACTACACATAAATTGTACATTATGCTCCGAAGGGTCCAACCCCTTCGGAGCATAATGTACAAATCGCAAAATGAACAATAGGTTCTCAGAATGTGCAACTCGCAAAACGAGCACAACACGCAAAATTTATAAATCGCAAAGTGAACCATCGATCGCAAAATGGACAAGTAGGCCTTAAGGCATCAATTCACGGCGAAGACGCCTCTAAGATCGCCTTTTTATCTAATGTCTAATATGCAGTGATACTTGTCACGTTTTAAACAACTTTAACTAAGAAGTCAGATAAGTTTCTTTAGGGTCTCATTTTCATATCTTAGTACTGGCAATTGAGACTTAGAAAATGTTGCTCAAAACCATCGAGGTACAATAAACTAGACAAGACACCGCGAAGCAAGTTTGTGCGCAACTAAGGTTCAGCCGCAAGGTCCACAATCGCTTGAATCACGCGCAATCACCGAGGCGTTTGCAGCCCATCGGCTGCACCTTAGTGCGCACAAACTTGCTTCTCTAGTTTATTGTACCGCAATGCTCAAAACACTTTGCCTATGAACATGCGCTTACTTGGTTCATTTTGCGATTTGTACATTTTGCATGTTGTGCTCATTTCACTTTTTGCACATTCTGCGAGTTATTGATTTTGTGATTTGTACATTTTGAGTGTAGTGCTCATTTTGCTTTTTGTATAATTAGTCTCAAGTACATACGCTAATGTTGTACACACGCCAGTTTTCCAATCGATATTAATCCTAATACGACTAGAAATAAAATTCAAAATGTATTGTAGAATTTTGAAATGTCGTGGTCTGCGGCGTCTGTCGTATACATACTGACAGCATTGCGGTCCTAACAGTTCTATAAATTTATTATGTGACAATAAAGAGGAAAGGTAGGTACACAAAAAGAAAAACACACACTTAAAAATTTAGCAAGAGTTTAATAAAAAAATGCAAAATAAAAATATCTCAAAATATTGAGCCTTACACTATGTCCTACATCCAAAAATACCATAGACAACACGCACTCACACAATCAGGGCATCGTCACTACACAGTGCCGTTTCATACAAAATAGTTCGACCGAGTATTGGATACATTATAATTTACTTGTTTCATGTTACATTCACACCCTGTGGAATTTAAACAACCATTAGTTGGGGTATAACTATTATTATTCACATTGCATCACGTAAATACAACTGACTGATAATAAGAATGCTATTTCTATAGTATTGTCGCATACCACACTACCGACAGCTTATCGATACTTTTAGTTTGTGGATATCGATAGAAACTTTATTGAATAATAAAGGAAGAACTTGGGCTACAGATTTGTCATATAAAATTTATTTTAATCAACAGAATATTGAAAACATCATTAATTATTATATACTTATAATGAATTTTAACATTAATTATTATTAGTCCAGATATCGTCAGTTGCACCTACGTGGTTAATTAAATAAGAATATATTACATCGAATTGATACGATTGTTAATTTATGAATGAATCTCATCGTGTGATAACATAACGCATAAACATTACAAATGGAACCATCAGTTGTTTTCAAACGACCTGGTTTAGGTTTGAATTTTTTTTTAATTTTATACAAACATATAAAGCAATACAAAACTAATACATTGGCACTAGTTTTCCAAACAATGGGAGTGAATTTTAATTACAACCAGGAGGGGTGTTTAGGAAGAATGGATTTTTGTTTCAAAGACATTTATTGTCAATTCACAACTTTGGAGTTTGTGGATTCGAATCGAAGAGAAACACGTGGATTGGGAATTTTACCTATATTATTTGTAATTCATTACAACCTTAGTACTTAGAACATTGCAATTAATCAATTAAATACATAGGGTAGTATTGATGCGTTTCCATTCACTCAAGTCTAGACGAGATTTTGATGTAGGTCTAGGTATCACTTCATTCAAGGTCCAAGGATAATTTACTTACTTGATTTATAACATCATAAAAAAGTTTAGTTTGCCATAAAAATGTATCGAAGCAAAATAAGTGGCCAAAATACGGACTTTTATACATTACGAGTATACATAGTACTCGGTGCAAGTAAAAGACTTATTGATATATAAAAGTCCTGGCCACTTAGGATAATTCGATCGGTTTGATTCTGTGCCAGTTAAATAATGATTACTTACGACCTTTTTAAATCTCCCATCCACCAATAGTCTAGACACTCATTGCAAACTATTTTTTACAATTACATTATTACGTTAAATTTAAATATTGATTAGCTAAAGTGCGTTTCATAAGATATCCTTTCGCTCACAGCTGATATTTTGATATGAATACGTGTGTGTATAGTCATGATTTCTATTTCATACGGTACATAGCCAAGTTATTTTGACATGATTGTGTAAATAATTAATCGAGTAATATTTTATTACTAATCGCGTAATACACAATGGTATTACGTAATAAGTTATTCTAACAAAAAGTATTATTGCGTAAATTAAACAAAGTAGAAAGATACCTTAACTATAAAATAAATGTTTTTAATACATAGAAATATTTAAGACTTTCTACAGGATAACTTTTGACTAGCGAATAAAATGACATTATATCCGTTATATTTAAGTAATTAATACGAAAAAGACTATATTGCGCCTGAGCTCTTCCATCCTACTCGCACTGATACACGTTTGAGCGAGAGGTGAGAGGAAGCTGGTAAAAGGCCTACAGACGTTAGGAATACCAAATATATATAATTCGAGTCAATTATTCCAAATTGAGATTTCAAATTAAGGTAAAGATTTTATATATTACTCGTATTTACCATCTCTGCCACTATTATATTTGCTTTACACGTCCGACAGAGACAGATATACGAGTACATTAATTTAGATCGACCAATACATATGAGCTTGTTTACATTTAAATTCTCAAAACTTCAACTTTTAAATAAACAATTTCTATGTTGACTTGAAAACAAAACTCTTTGGCGTTTTGAGCAAAACGTGTTGTTTCTTATGGCATCCACTAGCGGTACTAATCGAGCACTCCACGTTAAACATAGGTTGCTATAGGCCCCGGCACGGATTTTGAGCCCTATCTTCAACAGCGTAGAGACCACTTTCTAAAGGTGAACCAACCAACAACACACAGTGTGGTACGCCCTCTATGCCTCGATTCTGCTAGTAGTCTTCAATTGTGTCTCAGCGATTTCGGCATTAGGACTATAAGAAAACATTCTAAATGAGACACTGAGACACCATTGAAGACGTTTTAAAGAATTGAGTCACTGATTCATTGTGAAAAGAAGATCGTGCGTACTGATTGGCTCCACAGAAACACAATGTTTTGCGATTGGTTCGCCAGTCACATGTCTAATACGACATTGGCTAGTTAGTTCACACTTTAGTTAGTTTTTTTTCCTAACTGACCAGAATCCGTGCGGCGACCAACACCGGGAATAAAGTAAACATATAAATTTCCATCTAATTTAAACGCAAGCGTTTAAGTGATGAAAAGAAACGAAAACGGTTTTGTGTTGCACCTGAAAAGGATTTAACTTTTTTTTATGTGCTGTTTTAGTATTATTTATTACTTTAATATCAAATTGATATTGTAGTTAAACATTTAAGCTTCCTTTATTCCCGACAATATCCATTGGTCACTATAGAGTATGATTATATTTTACAGTCAATTCCCTAATGAGTATTAGTACCCTATGTCTCCTTACAATAAAAGTATTATACATAAAGTATATCATCAATATACACGCAAACACATATGTATAAATAAATGCATATATGGCAAATGTGGGTAAGTTGCGTGGCTACAGAGGTCGAGGTTTGCTTATGTATTATAATAAAATATAATGTCATATTGACATACAGAAGGCCTAAGAAATCAGTTTTGCACAAACTTGCTTCGCGGTGTCTTCTCTAGTTTATTGTACCGCAATGCTCAAAACCCTTTGCCTATGAACATGCGCTTACTTGGTTCATTTTGCGATTTGTACATTTTGCATGTTGTGCTCATTTCACTTTTTGCACATTCTGCGAGTTATTGATTTTGTGATTTGTACATTTTGAGTGTAGTGCTCATTTTGCTTTTTGTATAATTAGTCTCAAGTACATACGCTAATGTTGTACACACGCCAGTTTTTCCAATCGATATTGATCCTAATACGACTAGAAATAAAGTTCAAAATGTATTGTAGAATTTTGAAATGTCGTGGTCTGCGGCGTCTGTCGTATACATACTGACAGCATTGCGGTCCTAACAGTTCTATAAATTTATTATGTGACATTAAAGAGGAAAGGTAGGTACACAAAAAGAAAAACACACACTTAAAAATTTAGCAAGAGTTTAATAAAAAAATGCAAAATAAAAATATCTCAAAATATTGAGCCTTACACTATGTCCTACATCCAAAAATACCATAGACAACACGCACTCACACAATCAGGGCATCGTCACTACACAGTGCCGTTTCATACAAAATAGTTCGACCGAGTATTGGATACATTATAATTTACTTGTGTTTCGTGTTACATTCACACCCTGTGGAATTTAAACAACCATTAGTTGGGGTATAACTATTATTATTCACATTGCATCACGTAAATACAACTGACTGATAATAAGAATGCTATTTCTATAGTATTGTCGCATACCACACTACCGACAGCTTATCGATACTTTTAGTTTGTCGATATCGATAGAAACTTTATTGAATAATAAAGGAAGAACTTGGGCTACAGATTTGTCATATAAAATTTATTTTAATCAACAGAATATTGAAAACATCAATAATTATTAAATACTTATAATGAATTTTAACATTAATTATCATTAGTCCAGATATCGTCAGTTGCACCTACGTGGCTAATTAAATAAGAATATATTACATCGAATTGATACGATTGTTAATTTATGAATGAATCTCATCGTGTGATAACATAACGCATAAACATTACAAATGGAACCATCAGTTGTTTTCAAACGACCTGGTTTAGGTTTGAATTTTTTTTTTTTACTTTAATTCAGTATATTTTTTTTAATTTTATACAAACATATAAAGCAATACAAAACTAATACATTGGCACTAGTTTTCCAAACAATGGGAGTGAATTTTAATTACAACCAGGAGGGGTGTTTAGGAAGAATGGATTTTTGTTTCAAAGACATTTATTGTCAATTCACAACTTTGGAGTTTGTGGATTCGAATCGAAGAGAAACACGTGGATTGGGAATTTTACCTATATTATTTGTAATTCATTACAACCTTAGTACTTAGAACATTGCAATTAATCAATTAAATACATAGGGTAGTATTGATGCGTTTCCATTCACTCAAGTCTAGACGAGATTTTGATGTAGGTCTATCACTTCATTCAAGGTCCAAGGATAATTTACTTACTTGATTTATAACATCATAAAAAAGTTTAGTTTGCCATAAAAATGTATCGAAGCAAAATAAGTGGCCAAAATACGGACTTTTATACATTACGAGTATACATAGTACTCGGTGCAAGTAAAAGACTTATTGATATATAAAAAATTCCTGGCCACTTAGGATAATTCAATCGGTTTGATTCTGTGCCAGTAAAATAATGATTACTTACGACCTTTTTAAATCTCCCATCCACCAATAGTCTAGACACTCATTGCAAACTATTTTTTACAATTACATTATTACGTTAAATTTAAATATTGATTAGCTAAAGTGCGTTTCATAAGATATCCTTTCGCTCACAGCTGATATTTTGATATGAATACGTGTGTGTATAGTCATGATTTCTATTTCATACGGTACATAGCCAAGTTATTTTGACATGATTGTGTAAATAATTAATCGAGTAATATTTTATTACTAATCGCGTAATACACAATGGTATTACGTAATAAGTTATTCTAACAAAAAGTATTATTGCGTAAATTAAACAAAGTAGAAAGATACCTTAACTATAAAATAAATGTTTTTAATACATAGAAATATTTAAGACTTTCTACAGGATAACTTTTGACTAGCGAATAAAATGACATTATATCCGTTATATTTAAGTAATTAATACGAAAAAGACTATATTGCGCCTGAGCTCTTCCATCCTACTCGCACTGATACACGTTTGAGCGAGAGGTGAGAGGAAGCTGGTAAAAGGCCTACAGACGTTAGGAATACCAAATATATATAATTCGAGTCAATTATTCCAAATTGAGATTTCAAATTAAGGTAAAGATTTTATATATTACTCGTATTTACCATCTCTGCCACTATTATATTTGCTTTACACGTCCGACAGAGACAGATATACGAGTACATTAATTTAGATCGACCAATACATATGAGCTTGTTTACATTTAAATTCTCAAAACTTCAACTTTTAAATAAACAATTTCTATGTTGACTTGAAAACAAAACTCTTTGGCGTTTTGAGCAAAACGTGTTGTTTCTTATGGCATCCACTAGCGGTACTAATCGAGCACTCCACGTTAAACATAGGTTGCTATAGGCCCCGGCACGGATTTTGAGCCCTATCTTCAACAGCGTAGAGACCACTTTCTAAAGGTGAACCAACCAACAACACACAGTGTGGTACGCCCTCTATGCCTCGATTCTGCTAGTAGTCTTCAATTGTGTCTCAGCGATTTCGGCATTAGGACTATAAGAAAACATTCTAAATGAGACACTGAGACACCATTGAAGACGTTTTAAAGAATTGAGTCACTGATTCATTGTGAAAAGAAGATCGTGCGTACTGATTGGCTCCACAGAAACACAATGTTTTTCGATTGGTTCGCCAGTCACATGTCTAATACGACATTGGCTAGTTAGTTCACACTTTAGTTAGTTTTTTTTCCTAACTGACCAGAATCCGTGCGGCGACCAACACCGGGAATAAAGTAAACATATAAATTTCCATCTAATTTAAACGCAAGCGTTTAAGTGATGAAAAGAAACGAAAACGGTTTTGTGTTGCACCTGAAAAGGATTTAACTTTTTTTTATGTGCTGTTTTAGTATTATTTATTACTTTAATATCAAATTGATATTGTAGTTAAACATTTAAGCTTCCTTTATTCCCGACAATATCCATTGGTCACTATAGAGTATGATTATATTTTACAGTCAATTCCCTAATGAGTATTAGTACCCTATGTCTCCTTACAATAAAAGTATTATACATAAAGTATATCATCAATATACACGCAAACACATATGTATAAATAAATGCATATATGGCAAATGTGGGTAAGTTGCGTGGCTACAGAGGTCGAGGTTTGCTTATGTATTATAATAAAATATAATGTCATATTGACATACAGAAGGCCTAAGAAATCAGTTTTGCCTATTAACACAAGTTTTATTAAAAATCAAAAATGAAAATGATTATTACCATGTTTGTTGCAGTTTTTTTCTGTATGTACATAAAAAAACGTGGCAAAAATCATGTTATTAATAATAACATAATATATCATTTATATATTTATTTCATGATAAAATTATAAAAGTTTAAAGATATTAAAACGTTAAAAACGCGGCTTGGTACGTTTCACTATTTAAGAAGAACCAAAAAAACACATTAAAATTACGAATATGCAAGTCTGTTGTCTGTTGAAGAGATGGAATTCGTTCTATAAAGTTACGGGTTCAGAAAACACTCTTTCTTAAAGACTCTAGACGTTTTATCTCTACGGAACTTAAAAAATCGCCAAAACATGAAACTGTAGTACAAGACGCAAACCTCTTTTGCAACAAAAGTAACACCGAAAATGAAAATTGACTGAGCACACACAGTAGTTGTCCGCAACTAATCCATACAGTAAGAATCACCGCCACCGCTAAAGGCTTGTGCAAATACATATGTATCAACAATATTTTATAAACATACATCATATAGGTAATTATAATCTGAGCAATGTTGTGCACTGTTATTCTTCACAATAATTTGTATGTGATTAGATTATGCTAACTAATGATTAGAATTTAAAAATGCAAGTAAAACAATCCAATTCGAATTCCTCCCACTGCTATATTGAGTGTCCTCATTACAATCTTACCAAACGCAACACCTTATATGCAATAACAACACATATTACTAAGGTAATAAAATCGATGTTACGTTTGACGCTGATCATTGCACATAATTAAAGGTAATTTCAATAAATACGCCAATAAATAAGTAACATACTCTTAAAAACGATCGCGTCTATTTTACATCTAAAGTATTTGATGTGAGCTGTTTAATATTAAGTTCATGTAATTCGACAAAAAGTTCTATAAAATATTTATAGTGTTCATTGGGTAAAGCTAGGTAAAACATACCTATGGGTTTAAGGGTGGATTCAACCAAATTGGAATTAGGTCTTATACCTAGATTAAACGCTGAATTTGTATAGACTAATCTCGGAGTAAGTCTTATTCCAGTTTGGTCGAATCCACCCTAAGAGATATAAGTATACAGGAAAATCTAGCTGATTATTAGGATCTCTCACAAAAATTCTATGAAGCTTTCTTGTGTCATGCAATGTCGTTCGTGAGGAAGAATTTTGTCCAATCCGACGTTCTGCAATACGGACCTGAGACCATTAGAGAGCTATCTTATCAAAATAGCAATATTATTAAAATATTATCAACACTAAAGTTGGCTTGTTAAATTATTAGGAAATTTCACGGTTATATAAATTGTGTAAACAGTAAAAAGATTTATTAATTCATTCTTGGTACTTTTAAAGCGTTACCAAATACACAATATTCACAAAACTTGCTAACAGTTGCCCGACCAATATATTACCGTAACGTAATAAGCCCTTTTACACAATAAGATTTATTTATTAAAACGCCACTTTTCAAACAGCTTATTATAACCTTTTTTGCCGATCAACCCCAAATAAGAGTTTAAAGGAATGGTTAAATGAATAATATTGTTAAAATAAATATAAGAACATGTAAAAGGAATACTATGAATACTGTTTTAATAATAAGTAAACTCCAATTAGAGAGCCATACGAGATCATAATAATATTTAATTTACGTCAGTGTAAAAAGTTGAAAACTAAATGGAATATGGATACAATACATAAGGACGGAGGAATGGTTACAAACTTTTTGTGTTATATTTACTTTTTTTGCGCGGCCTAATGTTGGGTGCCTTACGCGTGTTCCATTTAAGCCACACAAAAACATTGATATGCAATAATTTATGTTGCCGATTTATTTTCCGATAGAAAACACATACCACATATAGTGTGTGTTAGAAACTTCCAATGTAACGAAATTATTGGTCATAGTAAAACGGTCATAGTAAATTGGTAATTAAAAATCAACTTGAACAATGATTGAGTATGCATACTCAATGTTTCGAGTTTCACACACGAGTAACACGCGCAGGTAGCTCCAGCTTTAGGGTTACACAATTATCAACTTTATACTAAACAAACTAAAGTTGACAATAGCGAAAACTTGAAAAGACAAGAACAAATGAACTCAATTTTTATAACAGAAAACAGAAACAGGTTGATTATTAATTGTTGTTTTACATACCTTTTTGCTCATAACATTATCTTAGGAATAATTATAATCTAACTGTAAACGTAAGCCTCAATAATATTTCAATCGGATATTAGAATGTATGAATTTAGTTTATTTATGTCAAATCTCAATTTATCGAGTTTTAGCACAACTGTCAAACATATTCACTGCTAAATGCATAAGGTTGAATTACAACTACATAATTATTAATACATCGTGTTAGCCTTATTGCTTTATAAAAATGTGGTAAGTCATAAATATAATGTTTCATACTGTCCATCTTGACTAAGACATAAATAAGAAATCGTTTAAATGCCCTTAGCTACTTCGTCTTTACAAAAATAGTCTCATCGTGTAAACGGACTTCGCGACTGAGTTTGGTGAACCTCGAGAGCTCACACGAAACTTACTTTAGAAATCTCATAGTATCACCGATCGACACTTAGTTTTAATACGAATAGTCATAATCATTAATGTATACAATAGGACCTTGTCTGTCTAACTTTAGCGAGGGTTAAGTACACACGTCTGTAGATCAACCTAACCAAAAATTAGTGATGCAAGGATTAGGGTTCGATTAATCCTAATTCCGATTATTCGGTATATTTCCGATTAATCCTAATCGCCGATAATTACATACGATTCTTCACGATTATTGTTTTTTAAGTAAAACTGGTTGTATGGCCTAATTCCTTTGCCTTTCCCGTAAATTGACGAAAAGAAATTACATGTCTGACATGACATAATTATGTAATGTCATTGCAAGCAAAACCTCGCTCGTTTGTTGTCGTCTTTTTGTTTGGAAATGTCGGAAAAAACGATTTGGGTGCATTTCACTAAATCAATAATCTTAATTCTTAATCGGCGATTATCGGTGCAGATATTTCTAATCCTAATCCTAATCGTAAAACCAGAAATCCTTGCATCACTACCAAAAATATCAAATTTCTCCAATATGCCCTAGTGACAAAGTTCAATATGTATTGAAGAAATTTGTCATTTTGTGGTAGGTTCATGTGCTGCGTCTGTACAGCGGTCCTGAGGTTGGATGCGACAAGGTGCTAAGTAATGATTGCGAGGGGACTAAGCTACGTTACGAATTGCACTTGCCGCCGACTCACTGCTCCCACTCGGCCTCGTCCACGCCTTCCATGGAGTCTTGTTCCAGTTTCAGGTCCACCTGCATTTTGGCGCTCATGGATTTCATGATCTGTGGGTGAAACATCTGTAGATTAGTGACCTACTTTCATGTTGCTGTGAAAACTATGAAAAACAACCACAGCATGTGGTTGCTTTCATAATTTTGTAAATAAAAGTGTAATTTCATAATAGGGGGTTAAAGTTGCTCGCGTCCGTAGGTTTACCCTTGAGACCCTACACGTGATCCCTGGGTGGTGCTAAATGAGTGACACTGACTGAGTGGTAGAGCCACGCTGCGTTGCAGCACGCATTGGGCCGGCTCGCCCGGCGTAATACCACCCTCTCACGAACATTCGGCGTGAAATAATAGCACTTGGTGCTGTTGTGTTTCGTCCGACCAGTGAGGGTTCCGGAGGCCCCTCCCCCCCTCCCTCCTCCCAATTCCTATTCCTTCCTTATACCTATTGCTCCCTTAAAGGCTGGCAACGCGTCTGCGATTCCTGTGGTTTTGCAGGTGTCCATGGGCGGCGGTGATTACTCTCCATCAGGTGACCCGCCTGCTCGTTTGCCTCCCTCTTTTATAAAAAAAAAAAAAAGGGACATTTTAAATATATTTTTTATTTACAATGTAAAAAACGATGACTACAAAACCTATTTAAGTTAGGTAATCGTCATTTTTTTAAAAATCGCTGTCTTGAAGACCACATCATATTATGGTCCATAAAAAAAATTAAAAATTAATTATTCTTTAACAATTTCGTGTTTGACTATACGGGTAATTGGAGCCTCCATTTCAGCAAAAGTAGCCCGTGGTCCATAATAATTGATTAACCTATTGTTATATTTTTCGGACAGTGAACCTGCTAAGTGCTATTTGAATTTCGAATTGGAAACGTAACACAACAGATATACAATGTGATAGGGGTGGTACTTCTAACCTGTTAAGGCTAAGTACTACATCTAAATTCACCGACAAAAAACATAATAGGGATTTTAAAAAAGTGATTTTAAATCACAAAATAATTAAGTAATGATTTTTTTTCTCACCAAAATAATCTCAAACACACGAAACAAAGTAATTGATTAGTTAGCCAGTGTTATTAGCTACCGTTTGCCATTTTTTCATGTTTCTCCGACGTATGAAACCTTTCATATCGTATAAAGTAAAAATGGTCATAAATTATAGGGGGAGGGGGTAAGACCCCGCATATTACTTTTTGTCGATGAATTTAGATGTAGTACTTAGCCTTAACGGGTTAGAAATACCACCCCTATCACAATGTATAAGTAGTTTAATATTTTTTTAGGGTTCCGTACCCAAAGGGTAAAAAATCGGGACCCTATTACTAAGACTCCACTGTCCGTCCGTCCGTCTGTCATCAGACTGTATCTCATGAACCAGGATAGCTAGGCAGTTGAAATTTTTACAATTTATGTTACCGCTATAACAACAAATACTAAAAACCAAACAACAAACGTGATTTTTTTGCCATTTTTGCTCGATATTAATAAAGGCTCCCCTCAAACCCCAAGCGGTCGCATGAGACCGCACCTACAAAAAAACACTTGATTTAGTACCGTGTTTTCATAGACTTACAGACTACTTTAGTATGAACAAGTTTGGTTATTTCGGTTCTGTGGCTCTTATGTATTGTCATCGCAAAATAGTCTATGATCGATTCTGTCAAATTTGACCTTGACAGTTACTGTCAAAAAAGTGTCAAAAAAATTCAATAGCGAGGGGTGGTAGACGTTTGAAATATTCACGGAATATTTAGTTGTGATTTCACTTCAAAATTAAATAATTAAATTGCAAACGTGATAATGTTGTATAGATAATGGTACGGAACCCTTCGTGCGCGAGTCGGACTGGAACTTGGCCGGTTTTTTTTTGTGACTCGTCATAGTGACAACATCCTGCCTGATGGTAAGCAGCCGATGCAGTCCAAAATAATGAGAGCGCTCCCACCGTGGAATAAGCACGATAACGAGCGCTCCCTTTCATGACGGTGTGCATAAATGCCGTTTCACGCCCCGCTTAAGAGACCCGGGACTGGAGGAGCTGGGAAACACATGCGCCGGCAAAGAATTCCAAAGCCGAATGGTCTTACAGAGGAACGACTTGCCAAATTTTTTGGTACGAGTATTGATAGTCTGTACAGTATGATCGTGGTTTCTAAGACCAGCACGTGTAGTCCGGGAGAGAAAAGGAGACGGCGCGATAAGATCAAAAAGTTCTTCAGAACACTCACCGTAGTAGTTCCGGTAGAAGACACTGAGAGTTTTTATTATTTCCCCTCATTCCTCGATTCATTACCCTAGATATCTAGGGATCGTGCGACCCAATAGCATCGCTTTAGTGCTAAATGACTTTCTACAACAAACACTTTTCTCTTCCGCAAACATAAATGAGGGGTCTACTTTCAAAACCCGATAAAGGCACTTTTTCCCAAACGAAGATAATTTATGTTTAAATTTTAATACAAACCCCTTCGATCAACTAGATGTCAGGTCGGCGCTAAAAATATATCTCAGTAAATAACAGCCCACTTGAGAAGTGAGCTCTTATTTTCTCGCATGGTAATAACTGGAAAAAGTACTTTACTTGTTGCCCTTTAAGGTTGATTTCACTACTAAATGTTATTGACGTCTTGTCATTTTTAAGTGACAGGAGTAATCATTGCTTTGCTCGTTGTTTGTAACGAATGATCGTAAGTATAAGATAAATACTTAGAAGATTTGTGACTTTATAACTGGGTGCCATGGTTGTAATTAGAATTAGGTTAAACTTAAAACTGTTTTACGCGAACCAAATTAATCATGTAAAGTGGTCGGGGGCTCTCTCTCACGCGTATGGTTTGAAATGTGGCGTAAGGCAGGGGGGGGGTTTCCTCTCCCCACCTTTTTAACCTGTATGTGGATAAGCTGATAGATGGTCTCAGTAGAAAACCAATAGGATGCTATATTGATGGAACACCCATTAATAACATCAGCTACGCTGACGATATGGTGCTGCTGGCACCATCTATCAGCGCTTTGAGGGAGTTACTGAAAATGTGTGAAAAGTACGCTGAAGATCATGGTCTCAAATATAATGTCAATAAGAGCGAAGTGATGGTGTTCGCTCCAAAGGGCAAAAAGGTAGAAAATTTACCACCTATACTGCTAAATGGAACGCCACTAAGGCGAGTTAGCCAGTTTAAGTACTTGGGACATACTGTTAGTGACACTTTGAATGATGAGCTAGACATAGAAAGGGAGCGGAGAGCGTTGACGGTAAGGGCTAATATGCTGACCCGAAAGTTTTCCCGTAGTTCACAAAATGTAAAAATAACCCTATTTAAAGCCTATTGCCAGACATTCTACACGGGTAGCCTGTGGTCCACATATACGCAAAAATCGATTAATGCTCTCCGCGTCCAATATAACAACGCATTTAGGATGTTGTTAGGGCTACCGCGGTTTTGTAGTGCCTCTGGCATGTTCGCCGAGGCGCGAACGGACGGGTTCGAAGCTTGCCTGCGCAAAAAAACTGCGTCGTTATTGAGCAGACTGCGAGCGAGCACCAACACCATCCTGAGGACGCTAGCAGATAGATTGGATAGCCCCTTTTTCAAACACTGCGTCCGGGTGATGATGGAGTAGGGTCAAACTGCCTTGTCTTGTCTCCCGGGTGTTGTTATTATAATCATAAATTACATAATTAAAAATTGTTATCTTACTAACATAGCATAAGTCTTACTAACAATATATGGATCTTTGGTCTGAAATAAAAGCTTATTATTATTATTATAACTTTTGTCTCAGTTCGTTAGTAAAGAAAAAGTATTTATTCACGTGGACAGAATTTAGCTTTGATTTTGTACGTGACGCGTTATCTAGTTTGTATTGTTGATCGAAGACAAAGCCGCATAAAGCATCGTTCGCGACGGCAACAATAACGCCTAAAGGCGACATACTGTTCTAAAGTTACGTGTCTTAATAAAGCTCTGCTATTGGCCAGCTCTATTATAGTGGAATTTGATAGTGACAGACTGGTGTTATAATGGGTTTGATACAAATGTCATTTTTCCTAATGGCTTATAAACGTGTTTTAGTGGGATTTGTTACGGAATCATGAAAGGAATTCATTGTATTTTGTTTATTTGGTAATAGTTAAATTTTGACCAATATTTGTTTTAGAGCGTTTTAAAAGTAGACCCCTCAAATGTCACAGTTAAGGTGCTGCCACACTGCTGTTTAAAAATGTTTACAATCGTTAGTATAGTAAACATTTGTTAGGAAACATACGATCACAATTTAGTAAACATTTCTAAACAAATTTGTTAGTTAACAAATTGTAACAAAATAAAACATTTGTTATCATTTGTTTGTAAACATATATCCAGGCCACAGCAGGGTATGCGGAGAGTGCGGGGCCCGGCGCGGCGTGCTCCGCACCCTGTGCAGTCTACTGTAATTGTCTGTACTTACTGTAATTGATATAATCTTTGGAACTATACTTAGTCTAGCTCTTAGTATTCGGCGCATCCAGATATTGCGCTTTTTCTTTTTTTTAAACAAAAAATAAAAGCTAATGCAATGAGCAAATCTTCCATTTTCGTGTATACGCCTCGGAACGTAAATACAAACGGCGAGCAAGCCGATTTTCTTGATGTTATAAATGTTTGTAAATATTTTCCATCGATGTAGGAGCACTTACAACATTTAGGGCTCTTTCAATTTAGCAGGACGTTAGGGCACCGGGATGGATCATGTTATATTTGCTGTCCCTTGATTCACATATAGAGTCTACACTATTGAGACACACGCACGGCTGCGGTCCGTTTGTCGTACGTAGGTCAGAATACCCTGGTCGTTACTAATAAATAGTATGTTTCAAGTGTAACTTGAACCATGTTGGTCCTGCTCTAAACGCTTAAATTGAAAGCAGCCTTAACAATCCCTAACAGAATGTAACAATTCCTAACATTTGTTAGTAAATGTATTAGTGTTAGAAAATGTTTGTAAACATTTTTAAGCCGCAGTGTGGCAGCACCTTTAGTATAGTATGGAATACTGATAGCCGCATATGGGATACTCTCCCATCTCTGGGCTGGAGCACCCCAATACCAACTCCTTCCATTTAAGCGCATTCAACGCAGAGCTGCTCGAGTTGTCGACGACGTGGTTATTTCAGGTCGGCTCGATCCATTGGCTCTTCGGCTCTCCGAAAAAAACGACGTTGCGTCTCTCTGTATATTGCACCGCATATATCATTGGGAGTGTTCTGAGGAATTGTTCGGCTTGATCCCTGCCGCTGATTTCCTTCACCGCACTACACGCAATCGAGTGTCATTCCGTCACCTTGATGGATGGCGGTCTACTACTGTTCGTTTTTTACGAAATTTCTTGCCTCGAACTACAGTGTTGTGTAACCAGCTCTCGGCGGCGGTATTTCCGGACCGTTACGACGAGCCTATTCCTTCCTTAAAGGTCGGCAACGCGCCTGCGATTCCTCTGGTTTTGCGGGTGTCCATGGGCGGCGGTGATTACTTTCCATCAGGTGACCCGCTTGCTCGCATGCCTCATTCTGCTATAAAAAAGTACTACTACTTTGATAATATGATAATGTACTCACATTGTCCTGCTTCTCCCTGACGGTGGCGTCGGGCGGCGCGTGCGCACGGATGAGGTCGGGCTTGGGCTTGTGCGTCGGTTTGTCACGAGTCACTGGCGACGGCGTCGAATGCGCCGATACTAGGAGATACACATTCATTATCAAAAATAACAAAAAAACATTGATTTCTACTTACTTGAAATTAAGGGCGAGTTCCACCCATGAAACTGAACAACTTTCCCCAAGAAAACCTATGTGCAAAAATAACAAAGAATTTCGACCAAAACTGTCCGATCAGCTGACGACAATAGTATAGGAGGTCGATTTTTTTTGTAATTTTTACACATAAGTTTCTTGGGGAAAATTGTTCAGTTCCATGGGTGGAACTCGCCCTAAAATTCATTAAAACGAATAAAAATTGACGGTGTAGATACAGGATTTTTTTATATGTGCACATATTTTTTATATCAATCAGTAACGTTAAGGGGATCCTGCACGAAATTGTGAAAATTTACGTATTTTTAAGTCACTTGTACTATGCGCTGAATTAGTTAATTACATTAAAAGAACTTACGTAAGTACGTACGTACGTTACGTAAGTAGTAAGTTAGCCTGATTATTGCACAAGGTCGTGGCCTTGTTGAAATTTCAAACAAATTGTTTATACAATAACAAACAATACATAAATCTAATGACTCCTAAAAACATTTTTCTTTGACAACTTTCTTAATTTTACGCATGAAACAATAATTCTTACATGAAAATATTTGTATTGATATTCCGCAGGTCCACAAATTAAGTATACGGCCGCGCGGCGCGCCCGGACAGATGGTCCGCTCGGAACTAAGCGCCATTTTGCTCACGCACACATTGACGTTGCGTTTACAGGCCGTCTCAGGCAGTCTCAGCCTGGCTTTCAGTCCGGCTGTCGCGCGATTGTTACTATCACGTTACTATTGTTAGCTACGCATTGAAAAAATGGATACTCGTCATTATTACAGTTGCAGTGTCTTTGGATGTTTGAATACAACTCGAAATTGTGATTATACGTTCTTCACTATCACGTTACTATTGTTAGCTACGCATTGAAAAAATGGATACTCGTCATTATTACAGTTGCAGTGTCTTTGGATGTTTGAATACAACTCGAAATTGTGATTATACGTTCTTCACTATCACGTTACTATTGTTAGCTACGCATTGAAAAAATGGATACTCGTCATTATTACAGTTGCAGTGTCTTTGGATGTTTGAATACAACTCGAAATTGTGATTATACGTTCTTCACGTATCCTAAAGATGTTGAAAGGTAGGTAAAACTCGGTTTTCTCTTGTTAGTAGGTACCTACCTATAGATAAGTTTTGATAACGATCAATCATTCATTGTTTATTGCATATTCAAACTCAGCAGAAATGGACTTATAGGTACTTTTTCCTGAACTTATCATTCGCTGGTAGGTATAGCACCAGTGTTTTAGGTTAATAATGTGATAGGTGTACTTAGGTACCTAATAGGTACCTAAGTACACCTATCGAGCCACCATAGTTTGAACTTTTATCGTCGTGTGTGACCTCGAGTAGAGTCGATATGTTTTATGAACTTATGAACATGCTTTTAGATAAATAATGTTCTGCTACCCATTTAGGCATGTAGGTATAATAAGATACATGTGTAAACATGAAGCACCTAACCTACTTATTTCAAAATTCGGAGTTAGTACTGTAGCAACCCTAGGTAGTCTAGCCAGTTTAGGTAGTTATTTTCGAGAACGGCCAGAGCGGGCTTTCTGAAACCCTCTCTATTTTGTGGCAGGTCGCCCCCATCTTAAAAAAGTAAATTTAAATTTTTAACACAAGCGCGTGATGGTTTTGTACATTTCGCAGAATAAAAACATTGCTCTAATCAAATTACTAGGTCTGAAACTTCAAAGCAGAATTGTTCTAATTTTAAATATTAATATGATTGATTTTGCTTTGAAGTTCATTATGAGACTTATGTCAGTTTTTGCGATCGCGCGGCTCCGCGCGGTGCCCTCTTAATAGACACCATTTTTGAATTTTTTGAAATTTGTTTATCCGGCGTTGGTTATTCCGGCACAATGACAAAATAACTCGTGGATAGCGGGCGAACGAAAGGTTACGTGTAACGTACAGGTAACCTAACCTAGGTATCCTGTGGTATCGTAATGTGTCAGAGTTCAATTGCGCGGTCCTGGCCGATTGACCATGATTAACGGTATTTTGTGGATATGTTTGATCAATTTTAGTAAAAAAAAATTGCGACCTTTGAACGTATTTCAGTTTTCCGTTCTGACGGACAGTTTGTCTCTTTAATAATAAATTCTTGTAAATTTAAGCCTCTTCGAGTCCAATTTTTCCCAGGAACGTCAAATAAAACAGCTGCTAGTTCGCGTCGATTAAATTCCCAAAAGGGTCCTACGACAAAAAAAAAAATATTAAAAAAATCGCGCAAGTTTGCAGATTTTTTTTTTTACAACCTTATAATAGAAGGTCTATAATTTATTTAGGTTAATGTTTGATCATGGAAAGTACGTTCAAATAGTTTCGTGAATTATGTTTTACTCATATTTCGACGTATCACCAACAAACACATGTGTTACGGCGAAGGGCGTTCGCAATAACAGCGACGGAATAAAAGATGTGGGCTGGGTAGGTATGGATAGTGAAGTACTTACAGGGATACACAGGAACCGGGAGACGAGCTGACCACGGTCGGCGAGGTAGGTTGGTTTCCTGGCGCACAGTCACTACACTAAACAATTCACTAGGGGCACTGGTTCGTTAGGCGTTAGGGGGGAGCTGGTAGTCCTAGCTCCGTCACTGCACACACTGCACACATATGCTATTTCGAGGGCTGAGTTCAAGGACGCGTGACGCGTGGTTTCGTCTTGAGATCTCAAAAGGCACTGGTTTGGCGCGAGCGCCGGTCGGCGCGAGCTAACACCTCGTCCGGTATATCTGTCGGAGAGTCCGTGCGACGGGGTAGTGCAGTCCAATATGCACCCTAATTGGCCGGCGTAGAGACGGCTGTTATTCGTCGTTGCGCTGGCGCAAACAACATGTATATATCTAAACTACGTAAGGTTTATAAAAAATAATTAGTATATCTTAAAGACAATACCTTGGTCTCCAAAATCCATAGTAGAAATTGCTCAAAAAGCTAATATTTAAACTTCAAACACGGTATCTTAACAACAACTTTGCGCAAGCGAAACAAACGTAAAAAATGTTTGCACTACTTTAACAATTTATTAAGCTCGTTTACCGTGCGAAAACTACACTCTTTTTTTACATATTGATTGTCAATCAATCAATCAATCAAAAACGTTTCTTTATTTTTCAGTTAAAATAAAATTAATTAAATCTGTACCTATAGATTAAGATACTCTATAATTTTAAAGAAATGTGTGCACAGATGAAAATAAATCCTCTATAAGGTTGGAACCACCTAATATGCATCACAAGATAGATGTGTTACAAGTAATTCCGCTCTTTCATGGCGGGGCAATGGTGACATTTTGTAACGAAATACTATTTGTACAATGTTATGCATAAATTTATAGCGACTATTATCCCCGAAGGGTTAGTCAGAGAATGAGGGCCGCAAAGGCAGTTCTCTGCTATAGTACACTTTTCACCAAATAGCGACTGCACATGTGCTCAGTGTGACAGGTGGTGAGCCCATCGCCGCTCTAAGCAGGTTTAGGTCAGTTTCGTCTAGTTCCCTGTTCGTCTAACTAGTTAACGCCCCGTTCGTCTGTTTCCCCGTTCGGCTGTGTCCCCGTTCGTCTGTTTCCCCTTTCGTATAGCTCTGCTCTTGTCCTATTGTCATCTCATCAGTCGCAAAACCAGAGGAGTCGCAGATGTAGGATCTTTGAGAAAGGAGTAGGAATTGTGAGGTGGGAGAGATACCAGAGGCCTCCGGTGATTTGACTTACAAGACAAAACACAAAAGCAACAAGTGCCATTGTTTTAAGCCAATATTCCGTGAGAGAAAATGAAAGGAAACGTCAAGGCTGACTTTGGGTTGCTGCATCAATTTAGTGAGTTATCATCAGAGGTCGGAATTAGGTAGTTATTTATGTACTTGCAACGAAATATTGATATTAATATGGATCTTCCCGAGATTTCTAATGGACAATCCCGTGTGGCCAATAATATTACAAATGAATAATAATAAAAACCTCAGAGATAGATAGATAGTCGTTTATGTAAATTTGGCAACGTCGCGCGTGCAGTGGTTTAAATTGTGTAAAAGTAAGTAACATTTTTATTTAATAAACCACAGGATTTATCTACTCTTTAAAATTAATCTCGGTATTTGAGGCATATCCACTTTATTCTTTCGCTGTATGAAATCAGGGTAAGTACATAAATAACTCTACCTAACTCCGACCCCTGCGGGCCTAGCATGCGCAAAACGAGACATGTCACGGACAATATTTTCTCTTCCTTCGATGGTGGGAACCACAAACTATCCCGGTTACAGTTGTAAAAACTCGATAAAATTATCTTGCATGTTAGGTTTTGTAGACAAAAATACCACAGACAAGCAAAAACTACTATTAGGTTTATTTTTGACATATCGTGTATAGACATAACACGAGAAAACGGGTCGAGAAAATTTTCTCGTGTTGCGTGTTTCAGCCGGCCTAGCATGCGCAACACGAGAACTCTTCTCGACCAGTTTTCTCGTGTTTTATTCATTTATCTCTAATGTCTATCGACACTAGAGACACATGGATGCGCTTAGAACTCTGCATAATATGTCACAAATAGACTTAATAGTAGTTTTTGCATAATCTGTGGTATTTTTGTGTACAAATCTTAACATGAAAAACTTAAGAGGGTTTACGCATTTCGGTTTTCCATACAAACTTCCAAGTCGAAATTTTTAAAAAGCAATAAGCCAATTTCGATGACACTTTGCATGCTAAAGTAAAACACAGGGATCTCTTATAATGATTTGTCGTCTCTCATCCGCGACATATCTCGTGTTGCGCATGCTAGGCCTACTGGTTATGATAGCGAGTACTCACGCGGCTCCATGCCCGGCGGCTGCAGACTGACAGTGCGAGGCGTGACGCTGTTGCCCGACAGCCAGTCAGTGCCGCGCAGCCACGGCGCCCACGTCACCAGCGTCGGCGGGAACAGGTCGTCTTGGAACAACTCGCTCTGACGAATAATAATAATAATAATAATTTTTGGGAAAAAACAGGATTTTTACCATGTTTATGTTGTTAGTTTTAATATCGGGCACTCAGAATCAACAACATGAACATGGTGAAAATTCCGATTTTTTTTTTCCTAAAAAGAATTGTGGTGACCTTGAAAGTTTAAAATGTTAATAATAATAACAACAACCAGTGATTAGGTCGATTGAATTAGGGTCAATGATCTAAAACATATACAAATAATATGGACACAACGTTCCTCCGGAATTTCGTAATTTGTTAAATAATAATATTTTTTACCAGAAATATAAAATGATTATGTATGAAATGTAATAATGAGCATGCTTATTTTCTTAACACTTCCTATGCCATGCGGGTGGCTTAAGTGACTTAATCTTATGGTAAAAACTAAGATTTGCGGTTAAAGCTTAACAAAGTATAAAATGGGATACATTAGTAATAGTTTTAAAGGTTTTATATAGAATGAAATCCCGAATTACTGAAACAGCTTTTCAGAAATATGGCTTATCCATGTTATGCTATCTATGAACATTATGATGCAAGTACGAAAATCAATCTACCTACTCCGATCACTGATAATAACGCAACGCTCTGGGATCGCTCTATCACCACGGACAGGACTATTTTCGGTAATAAGCGCCGGGCAATATTGGTTGAGATCACCATACCTCATAATAGGAACTTCGTGAAAGCCGAGAAGGACAAGCTCAGTGAGTACAGTCGAGCAAGTTCCTTATTGGCGATATTCGCTTGCACACTATCTACGCGCACGCTACTGTACGTACGTGTACATACATACACTCACTACCAATATCCCCAATGGATTAGTCGGAGACTATGCGATGAGGGCCGCAGAAGCAGTCCTCTGCCATAAGCACAGCACACCATTATGTGTTCGCCGTGACGCGCAGCAATTACGCGAAATAGATGTATTAAACTAACCTCGTTTTAACGTTTCAACTTTATACCAAATAAAAACTATTATCACCGAATCCGAAAAACATATGCGCACGCAGTCAGCGACCGCAAAAGTCCAAACCTTTTTTCTGTGAGGCAAATTGCGAGGCAAAAGGATTCAGCTCATAGAGCCTTAGTACGAAATACCATACTGAACATGTGACTTACTGATTGTTAAAGGGTACAATTATGCTCAAAAACATATTTAAATAAAGACACACAAGCTAAATACCTTTATCCTGGGCACGGTGAACGACAGCGGTTCTACGTTGCCATTCGTGAGGCGCAGCGCTCGAGCGAACTCAACCTGAAACAATATCTTTTTTACTGAACTGTTTATTTTAAACTTTCTAAACCTCTGATACATACATACATATAATCACGACTATTGCCCCCGAGAGGTTAGTCAGAGACCAGGCAAGGAGGACCGCAAAAGCCGTCCTCTGCCATAGTCCACTTTTCACCAAATAGCGACTGCACATGTGCTCAGCGTGACAGGTGGTGAGCCCATCGCCGCTCTAAGCTGATGGATGTATGTGCAGTCTTTAGTCCGTTAGTCGCCTTTTACGACACCCGAGGGAAGAGAGTTACCTCTGATGTAGATTTTATTATTATTCTTTAGGTTAAGGGGGTCCTGCACGAAATTGTGAAAATTTACGTATTTTTAAGTCACTTGTACTATGCGCTGAATTAGTTAAATACATTAAAAGAACTTACGTAAGTTATCCTGATTATTGCACAAGGTCGTGGCCTTGTTGAAATTTGAAACAAACTGTTTAAACAATAACAAACAATACATAAATCTAATGACTCCAAGCGCGTGATGGTTTTGTACATTTCGCAGAATAAAAACATTGCTCTAATCAAATTACTAGGTCTGAAACTTCAAAGCAGAATTGTTCTAATTTTAAATATTAATATGATTGATTTTGCTTAGAAGTTCATTATGAGACTTATGTCAGTTTTTGCGATCGCGCGGCCCTCTTAGGCACATGGCCATCTCACTTGATTTTAAGTGTGGCTACATTGCGTTGTGTCAATGGTTAATTCGTAGCCATAGTAGCAACGTAGCAAAATACTGTGGCCGTGGTACCAAGTTGTGTCCCTATATTATTATGCGTCTCCACCAGTCTTGCTCTTAAACTCCGACTTTATGTAACTCTTGTAGTTTTCACGAATATATTATTATTTATATGACACGAAATAGACGGTTAAAAAACTATAATTTAACGACCTCCGTGGTCGAGCGGTTAGCGCGCCGGGTCTGGCGTCGCGACATCTCCGAGGTCCCGGGTTCAATCGGCTATTTGACAGTTGTAACAATAAAATATGAGATATGTCGGATATGGTAGTTTATGATTTAACGATAATTATCTAATAGTTTTTCTTTTATATTTTATTTTTACACATTTTGCGATTTTTTTATCTGTGGAAAACAAGACCCGAAACATGAGCGGCCATGATTGAGCTTCGTGTGACGTCACATTTCACAAATAAACAAAAACTATCAGTCAGGTTTCAAGGTAATTTGTTTAGTTTATTGCGGTGTGACGTCACAGGGCTAAATGTCACGTGACCAACCGTTTTCGCACGAAATTTAGAAAAATACTTTTTTTTTCTATTAAATAAAGATTAGTTGTTTTTATTTTTTATTAGTATTGACGTTAATAAGTGCGACGTGTAAAGGTTTACATTGAATAAATAATTTGGGGAGTTTCTTCAGTGTTCTTTTAGCAACAACACGTGTTGCGAGACTCCATTTTATTTCAATCTACCGTACAATACTAAATTTACTTAAAAATATAAGTTTAATACTTGAAATTGGCTTAATGCTAAATGCGAAGCCATTAATTAAGATTAGATTAGATAAATAATTTGACTTTGACTTTTCGAAAAAAAAAGTTATTGTACGGGGTATAAAACAAGCGTTTGTAATTTTTAAAATACTTTTGCGAAAACTGTCAAGTAGCCAATTCCCGGTCGGGTCAATTTTGAGAAAACTGTTTTTCTGAATCGATTTCGGGTCTGGGCGTTTTTCTATTATTATGTATATTTATCCGTTATCTAGTTTAACCATATTAACGAGTTTTAATAGAAGCTTATGTTGGGCTAGATAATTGGTGTGAGCGTAAACTAATTTATAATTTACTTATTATAATTCGTTTATTTCTATGAAACCTTTTGGTCCATAAGGTTACTATGTATCAAAATGACCGGAGTATCAAAATGTCTTCTTCCATGTAATGACCGGAGTATCAAAAATATGTTTTATAATAAACTTGCAGATCCGCGCAGTTTTACCCGCTTGCTACCCGTTTCTGTGGGAATATCGGAATAAAATATAGCCTATGTCACTTGGGAAGAATGTAGCTTTCTAATGGTCAATATTATTATTATATATTAGGCATGCGTGGTGACTAACCTCTCCAGTGTCGCGCGGCAAAATGCCTCGGATACCGCTGAGTGTACTCCCCCCCCCCCCTTAATCTCGAAACTGATCGCTATTAGAATGGAGTGGTATTGTGAATTTTCGTATTTTTTAGTTACAACACCAGCGCTAATTTGGATTCATATTGGGTGAACTAACGCAATAAGTTTTGTATTTTTTTCACTCAATATCCACGCAGTATGAATCCATATTAGCTCTGGTGTCGTAACTTAGGAGTTCGGAAATTCACAATACCAATACGATCCCATAGCGATCGGTTTCAAGAGTAAGGGGGCTGACCTATTTTACTATTTTGCTTATATAACCTATGACTCTCGCCCGTTTTATATGATTTTTACATTTTTAGAAACCTAGAAACATTGTCTAACCATTAAAATTAAGTAATACCAATACATACCCTTTTTACTGCATTTTATTTTACCAACGGTCAAAAATTCTTCAATACACGAACTTTGACGATTTAGTAATCATGTAAAACTTTGACGATGCACTAAATCATATTATTTTTAGTTACACACCAAGCATATACACTTATCATCATAAAACATTCAAGACTTTGCACCATACGCATTTGTAAACAAAATTATAGAATTATATTACAGCTCAAAGCGCCATTTTTATTTCTAAACTGTTTGTCATTTTCGCGAACACTTACGCTTCAAATATTTTTACACTATGTAACAAGAGATAAAAGTTTAAGAAAATTACATCAAAACAATCTATATGTTGGAGGAAGTGATCGAGATAGGATTAGTTGCAAAGCTTAAACTTGCTAGTAGTGTACATTTTAACTTTTTTGATTTGATAGTATCAGTAAAATCGTAATAATGATAATTAATTTACTTTTGATTGGTTTGTTTAGTATTTGTTTAGTTTAAAATGTTGATTAGCTTTAAAAGTAGTTGTTTTGTACTGTCTTTAATAAATCGTCCAATCAGAACAAGGCGCGTTGCCTGGAGCGTGGTCGTGACAAGCGGGGTGGGGCTCGAATGAGATATAATGGAGGTACTTGGCCGCGGAGGGTCATTATTTTGTTAAATTTTGAGGAGCAAGGAACTCATGCTCGTTGTCACGAACTCGCTAGTTTAAATTAAGTTATCCTTTTTTTTATTTGCCAACCGTGTATTACTTTTATTATAAAAAAAAATATACAGTGTCAGTTTAAATTCGTTCTACTTTATTTTGCGCCTGCATTCACCCATAATGGAGCCCACCCAACCTGAGAACACTAATGAAGATGTCAATGTTTCCCCGACATCAGAAGTGGGATCAGTGCGGGCGCAGAACGTTATTGGTGAATCAAAGGGGTCGATCGACGGTTGGCGCGCTTTGTTCGAAGCGCAACAAAATAACATGCAGCTGCTTGTGGAAGTTCTACGCAACCCGCCGGCCGCCGCAACCAAGGGCGTGTCGCTGCCTGAATTCCATCCGGAGGACGCAGACACGGATGCCCGTGCCTGGCTGGCCACCGCTGACATCTGCCTTACGGAAAGTGAAAGTCAGGGGAGTAAACTTATTCTCATGTTAAGTAAAGCAATGAAAGGTTCTGCTGCTTCATGGTTTTCTCAAATTGCTTTTCCTAATATAAAGTGGGTAGAATTTAAAGAACTTTTCTTCTCTCGTTTCGATACATCGGATACAAACGCCGGTACTGTTTTAAAAACTCTTAATGGTAAACCACGTGAAGGTGAATGCCTTGCTACATATGCAAGTAGACTATTTTCTTCGTTTATGGCCCCATGGAATCATAAAAACAAAGAGGAAATCATTATTTCAATCATTCTTGGTCATGTAGGACAAATTGAACCGCGATTACAACGCACTATTTTTTCTGAAGAAATAACTACCCGCAATAAGATGCAACGTGAATTAATGGCATTTTCATACCATAAACGGAGTATTCACGAAACTTGTATGAAAAATAATATCTCTGTACCCGACGCTAAGAGACCTAGATTAAGTCTTGCTACTTTGAAATGTTATGCTTGCGGAAAATTTGGTCATAGGTCTTATGAATGTTTCAGCCGCACGCACGACAAGCCGCAACTGACTCCTGTGATCGATCGACCCAACACGGCTGCTGCACGACCACCTATCATCTGCTATAAGTGTGGTGTCGAGGGCCATGTTGCATCGCGCTGCTTCAAGGCTGCTGCTACTTCTGAAAATAACACTCTTCCGTCTTCAACTGCCAGCGTAGTGAGACGAGTGGATGTATGCGGAGCAAAGCCTGTCGCCGGTGTTATAACACAATCGGGTGAGCAGTATTCATTTTGTTTTGATTCCGGTGCAGATTGTTCTTTAATTAGGGAAAGTATCGCTCACAAATTATCTGGCAAGCTTCAACGTTCTCTGGTTACCCTGATAGGAGTAGGTAACTGTGGTGTATCTTGCGGGTTACAAATTTTGTCTGCAGTAACCATTTGTGGTTATGACGTAAATATTTTATTTCACGTAATACCTGATGATTATTTGAGTAATGATATTCTTATAGGACGTGATTTACTGGCATTAGGTTTTTCAGTAGAAATGTCGTGTAATAAACTTATTATTAAGCGGTCCATTATTAATATTTGCGAAATTGGTAGTTTTGTTTCAAATTTGGATAAATATATTTCTGATGACTTAAAGCCACGACTAATAAAGCTACTTCATGAGTTTTTGAATTTCTTTGTTGAGGGTACGCCTACTAGTAGAGTTAAAACGGGGGAGTTAGAAATCAAGCTAGTAGACCCATGCAAAACCGTACAACGGCGCCCTTATCACTTAAGCGCCGATGAACGTGAAATTGTACGTAACAAATGTAGTGAGTTGTTATCTGCGGGCGTGATTAGACCTAGTAAATCTCCCTTTTCCAGCCCAATATTATTAATAAAGAAACGTGATGGGTCAGACCGTATGTGCGTAGATTACAGAGAGTTGAACTCTAATACTATTCCCGATCGCTACCCTCTACCTTTAATAAGTGACCAAGTGCAAAGGTTGGCGGGTGCCAATATTTACACTTGTTTAGACATGGCTAGTGGATTTTATCAAATACCTATTAATGTAGAGTCAAATTCAATTGAAAAAACCGCATTCATTACTCCGGATGCACACTATGAATTTACAGCCATGCCGTTTGGATTACGTAACGCACCGTCCGTTTACCAGAGGGCGACAAATACGGCTCTGGGAGAGTTAGCTCATTCGTATGCCATAAATTATATGGATGACCTAATTATACCTGCTGTTAATGTAGAGCAAGGTTTAGAAAGGCTAAGGAAAGTTTTAAAAATTTTAAGCGACGCAGGGTTTTCATTTAACTTAAAAAAATGTGCGTTTCTTAAAAGGAAAGTCCAATTCTTAGGTTACGAAATATCAGAAGGCGAAATAAGACCTAATCCACGTAAAATTTTAGCACTGACTAATTCAATGCCCCCACGGACCGTTACTCAACTAAGACAATTTTTAGGACTAGCTTCATATTTCAGAAAATTTGTTTATAACTTTTCTCTAAAAATGGCTCCACTATACAGGTTACTGGCTAACAATAATTCAAAAATCATTTGGGGTCCTGAGCACGAAACTATAAGGAAAGATATAATTTCAATTCTTACTTGTTCGCCTGTGTTGATGCTCTATGATCCAAAACTTCCTGTAGAATTGCACACAGATGCTAGCAGTGACGGATATGGTGCAATATTGTTTCAAAAACTTGACGGACAATTACATCCTGTAGAATACTATAGTAAGCGAACGACTGCCGCAGAGTCTCGATATCACTCTTATGAGTTAGAAACTCTAGCGGTAGTAAATTCAGTAAAGCACTTTCGTCATTATTTGTACGGCAGAGTTTTTACAGTGGTCACCGACTGCAACTCTTTAAAGGCATCAAGGACTAAGGTTGATTTGACTCCTAGAGTACATCGGTGGTGGGCGTTTCTCCAAGCTTTTGATTTTGAAATACAATATAGAGAGGGTAATAAAATGGCGCATGTTGATTTCTTCTCAAGAAATCATCTACCTGTTCAGAATACGAGAGACTCAAATAAAACATGCTTAGAACATAAAGTAGAAGTAAAACGCGTTAATATCACTGAGCTATCTTCCAACTGGTAACAAGTTTAACAACGGCGTGATTCTGAATGCAATGAAATTATTAATAAAATAGAGAATGATGACCTCGATCTTGAGAACTGTCGGATTTATGAGTTAAGATCTAATATTCTCTATAGAAAAGTTCAAAGATATAATCGTAATGTTTGGTTACCTCTTGTCCCGAGAGCATTTCGTTGGTCAGTAATTAACCACATACATGAATCTATTTTCCATTTGGGGTGGGACAAAACTCTTGAAAAGGCATTTCAACATTATTGGTTCCCTAATATGTCTAAATATGTAAGAAAATTCGTAGATAATTGTATTACATGTAAGGTTGCTAAAACGACTGGTGGTAAACAACAAATAGAATTGCATCCTATTCCAAAAATTAATATCCCTTGGCACACCATCCATATAGACGCCACGGGAAAGCTTAGCGGTAAAAGCGACCTAAAGGAGTACGTATTTGTACTTATTGATGCGTTTACTAAGTATGTGATGTTGCGACATTCCGTTCGAATAAATACTGAAAGTGCGATCAATGCTCTTAAAGCATCCATCTCCCTCTTTGGTCCCCCTGTTCGAATAATAGCAGATCAAGGCAGGTGCTTTGCAGTAGAGCGTATAATGAGCACTCTAAAGAATATGTTAACTGTTGTTGAAACTAGCTCAAATAAATCTTGGCAGGACGCTTTAGATGACGTCCAGTTGTCCATAAATAGCACAATACACAGAGTGACAAAAGCTAGCCCGCTAGAGTTACTAATAGGAAGAGTAGCTAGACCAATAAACTTAATGACTGTTGATGACCACGAAACTGAAATTAATGTTGAAGAGGTTAGAGAACAAGCTGAAAAATTAATGAATGAAAATGCCAGATTAGATAAAATACGTTTTGATAAAAATAAAGCTAAAGTAACTTCTTTTGATGAGGGAGACTTTGTGTTAATAGAAAATCATGAGCGGAATCAAACCAAGTTGGATACAAAATATAAGGGCCCGTTTAAAGTCATAGAAGTACTACACGGTGACAGGTACCGTCTTAAAAGTCTTAATTCTAACCGTACGTACAAATACTCGCGAGAACGCTTACGTCCATTCCCTCAAAACTATATTCCTACTGAGCTGGATCCGTGTTTGTCAGACGATAACGATGGTGAGGTTTTGTTCAATAATCTTTTATTTTTCAAATTAGTAAAATGACTATGACTTTGTGCATGCACTTTCTATAAGTATTGTATGTAGACTACGTAGTAAAAAGAACGAGGAGACTGGTCGGATAGCGAGGAGGCTATTTGAATAGCGTGGAGGCTTCTGAATAGCGTGGAGGCTGTGAAATAGCGTGGAGGCTGTTGAATAGCGTGGAGGCTGTTGAATAGCGTGGAGGCTGTTGAATAGCGTGGAGGCTGTTGAATAGCGTGGAGGCTGTTGAACAGCGCGGAGGCTGTTGAAATGAAAAAAAAAAATAAAAAAAAATAAAAAAATGTTATAGCGGCGTGAAGGCTACGAATTGATACTAAAGATACATATTAACTGTTTCCTACCCCTTTGTCAAACAAGAATTTAAAAAATGTCAGGAGTGGCCAAGCAATTTTATCCATTCTTTGTTTTTTTTTACAGATAGCAGTAACATGCCTTCGACATCACACGAGGGCGTGTGAAGTGTCAGGACGGCCGTGTTGGAGGAAGTGATCGAGATAGGATTAGTTGCAAAGCTTAAACTTGCTAGTAGTGTACATTTTAACTTTTTTGATTTGATAGTATCAGTAAAAATTGTAATAATAATAATTAATTTACTTTTGATTGGTTTGTTTAGTATTTGTTTAGTTTAAAATGTTGATTAGCTTTAAAAGTAGTTGTTTTGTACTGTCTTTAATAAATCGTCCAATCAGAACAAGGCGCGTTGCCTGGAGCGTGGTCGTGACAAGCGGGGTGGGGCTCGAATGAGATATAATGGAGGTACTTGGCCGCGGAGGGTCATTATTTTGTTAAATTTTGAGGAGCAAGGAACTCATGCTCGTTGTCACGAACTCGCTAGTTTAAATTAAGTTATCCTTTTTTTTATTTGCCAACCGTGTATTACTTTTATTATAAAAAAAAATATACAGTGTCAGTTTAAATTCGTTCTACTTTATTTTGCGCCTGCATTCACCCATAATGGAGCCCACCCAACCCGAGAACACTAATGAAGATGTCAATGTTTCCCCGACATATACATCTTTTTGTTTAATTTGATATTTAATACTTGTAATTTACTTACGATAAATCATCTAAACATCATGTTTACAAGCAGTTGCACTGACACTACACAAAACTGTTTATCATTTTCGCGAAAACTTACGTTTCAAATATTTTTACACTATGTAACAAGAGATAGATGTTCAAGAAAATCACATCAAAACATTCTATACATCTTTCTGTTTAATTTGACATTTAATACTTGTAATTTACTTACGATAAATCATTTAAACATCTTTTTTACAAGCAACTGCTTGTGCACTGACTGACACTACACAATCTTGTTCACAAATGCGTCACCATTTGTTTTCAACGACCAATACTCGCACTTTTTCTATGAACACGATAGCCAATCATAATTTAGTATTCGAGCGCATACAACACAGAATCGAATGATGTCAAACACTCTTATTGGTTAAAATAAGTTGAAGGTAGTAAACAATTAACCATAGACCTTATCACTGGCGAGACACCCGGCATTCCCGCCGACACTCAACGGTACTTTTTTTCGTGGGAATGCCGGTATTCTCGCAGACACTCGAGAGCTAATATCCATCAATTGTAGCGATTACTTGTTTTCAATGATGGAGGCCTTTCTTTGCCCTGCAGTGAAACTAAGTTCTCAGTGATAAAAAATTGTTTGTGCACAATGTTTACTGAAGGAATCTGCATACTGACAAAAATTAAGAATGTTTATTTTAAACTAACTTTATCCGTCCTTATACTAATTTCACGGCATTTATAGTTAGGTTAGGCACCTTCATTCTTATTGCCTCATTTTCATACTCTGGACATTTTGATGATCTGGAACATTTTGATACTCCGGTCATATTGTGGAGCTGGGCATTTTGATACTTCGGTCAGTTTGTGAAACTGGACATTTTGATACAAGCTATGAACCTATATCATTTACATTCTCACCGTCATCACATACCGCATATTAAGTAATAGGTAATAGGGCTCCATCGAAGTTGAGCGCACTATACAATAAAGTGTAAGAGTAAACTCTCATAACATTATTTATACATTTTAACAGCATTACCTTCTCAACGGCGACCAGATTCTTGTGCAGGTAAGCAATGCCTTGATGCAGCGTGGCGGCGCGGTGGTGCGACAACGCGCACAGGAACGGAGCTTCGCACGTCACCTCGTAGCAGTAGATCGTGGAGTCACCCTGCAATAGGGTAGAATCAATGTTACAATAAAAAGAGGTAGATAGATGTCAGTACTAATGTGATGTCAATAATAGAGCAAAGCGTCGTACGATGATAACATACAGTCGAGGTAACTAATCCCATGAATTTTATTAGTCTAACTTGTGTAGTTTCTACAGTGTCGGTATTAAACAGGACGGCATTTTTAAAACTGTTTTACGGAATCGAATACACGCAAACTGACACTGTCAACAACGCTTTCCTGAGACTACGCTAAGGTAAGGTACCTAAGCCAATTAGCATAGTTTTATGGTGCCAGTTTTTGGCACATTTAACGCATCTACCTCTTTTTATTGTAACATCATTAGGTAGAATGGTATACTTCTTTATCATGAACTGTATTTTTAAGGGTCAAAGGAATAACGCTCTAAAATACAGGCAGATTACTGCCTACCTTAAGCTTACTATAGGCTGGCAAATTAATACGTGACAGTCTTATGGTCTGCGGGACGAGACGTTACGGTTGCAGCTGCGGGGAAGAAAAGCTCGGGTAGTAGTAGGAACGTCAGTAATTGTGTGCAGATATCACCCCTCCCCCGTCGCCTGCAGACCATGGGACTATCACAAAAGAATTTGCCAGCCCATACAGGGTGTTTCTTGTAAGGTGTCAAGCCGATGTGTGTTTAGCGATTTTTGGTAGTTGTCGAGCCATCATTTTTTTTCTTTTCTAAGTTGACTTTAAAGACTGGCCATCAAGAGCCCTTAATCGCGAGGATTGGAAAAAGGGAAAAGAGGCCTTTGCTTTGCAGTGGGACGACCATGGCTGAAATAAATAATAATAAATAAATCAGTTGACTTTATTTTTTTTAAGTATCTCTTTTTTTTGAGTAGACATTTCTGCGCACTTTTTTCTTTAACTAAGTAATTATCTTCCTAATATCAATACAAGTTACAAAAAAATAGTTTAAACTGATGTCGTAATAAAATTACTTTAAAAAAAATTATAGCTCGAAAACTACCAAAAATCGCTGAACATACGAGTACATAGGAGTTCAATAGATAGGTATGGTAGTCCCCTATCACCACGCATCGGCTTGACACCTTACAAGCAGCGATGTATACGTTACACTAAAGCCCTTGTCAAACATACAAGCGAACAGAACCGAACCGAAAACGTGGAGAATGCGAATCGAAGCGGAGACGTCAAACCAGGCGCAGCGAACCGAACTCGTGGAGAATGCGAACCGAAACTTCGGTCCGCATTCTCTCCATGACGCGATTGTATCGATGGCAAACATATATTTTTATACTCATTGTGACGTGTACTATACATTATAGGGTATTTTTTAATACATTCTATAAACTTTTCGGTATCTATTATGGCCACGTGTCGGAATACTTTGATTTTTATTTAAATAAACACAACCATCACGCATCGCCTTCGCTTCGCGTCTCGCATTCGCTTTTTGTTTGACGTCGTGCATATAAAGCTAGTTAATACAACTATCTCGCTCACGCCTCGTTTCACGCGATCGCCTTGTGTTTGTCATGGCGTCACACGCCTTTCGGTTCGCCACGGTATTGGCACGGATCGGTTCGATTTCGCTTTTCTATGTGACCAGAACAAAACGATTCCATATATTACAAAATGAAATCGCTTCGCCACGCTTTCGGTTCGCTGTCTGTTTGACAAGGGCTTTACACTAGATAGGGTGTTCCGAACACGCACTATGTTGGACTCATCTGCGGAGTCGACTCGGCACCTTGCTTGAGTATGGCTTCGACATTCACACGGCTTAGGAGCGTGCAGAGCGGCGAAAATAATTATTTATTTCTTATCAAAGTATACACCTAGACGTTTACTATAATTCAGTTGTCAAGTAAGTGAAATTAATTGTTATTGAAGTCATTTTAGGTAGTTATATCGTAATAATAGAATAGAAAAGATATTTTTTCATTTCTGTCCCACCCGACGGCTTCTATAATCATAGACGCCATCTTGATACACACTACGTTGTCTTTGACCGATCGGCAAGCTGGCGCTGCGATGTCTGTCTGTTGTTTAGACGACATAAATGTTTAAGCGCTGCCTGCAGCGGCTGAAGCGAACTTTAGGTCTCTCATTCCAGAATTTGAACAAAGAGCCAGCCATTTCCAGAGCTTGCACCTCTAGGCTCGTCAGACCACTGTTTGGTCATTGCCACAGCACTGCACAGCGTTGGTCCACCGAAAACGGTGGAGACCAAGCGTCGTCTGTGGCATTACTCGTCGGCGGATTGGGACGGATTGCGTGATTACTTTGCATCCGTCTCATGGGGCCAGAGCTGCTTTCTTGGAAAGGACCCATCGGAGTGCGCTTCTGCCATCGCTGATGAGATCTTGTAGGGTATGGAATATTATATTCCATTCACAGATCTTGCCAGCGTTGGCAGACAACGGCCTTGGTTCAATCGCGAATGCGCCAAAGCTGCTGAATGCAAGCAGGCGGCGTATCGTGCTTAGACGACGGCATGCGCACTTAATGACCCTAGTACCAGCTCCTTGAAGGCGGCCTACAACAAGGCCTCTAAGTCTAACAAGAGGGCTTTCGCAGGAGCGGATGCACAAAAAGTGGCAAGGGTGGGGCGGGAGTTGATCTCGCACCCTGTGGGTAGCCGTAGCTATTGGCGGCTCGCTCAGGCCGTGCAGGCCAACTTCTGCTCTCCCTCGTTGCCTCCGTTGTAACATCCAGATGGCTCGTTAGCTTACCAGCCGCTTCAGAAGGCGAACTTGTTGGCTGAACTTTTCGCGGCCAATTCGCGCGTCGACGTTTGTGGCGCCGCTCCACCTATTATAGCACATTGTGGGGCCACCATGCCTGATATTCGTATCAGGCAGTGTGATGTACAGTCGGCGGCAGATCAACCTACCCAAATCTGTCAAATTTCTCCAATGAATATTGATACTTATAATTAAACAGTAAAGTCCAAAATTGATTGTAGAAATTTGACAGTTTTGGGTAGGTTGATCTGCCGCAGTGTGTACGTGCCGTGCTGCGGTCGCTCGACGTGCGGAAGGCTAGCGGGCCGGATGGTGTTCCGGCGATTGTGCTGCTCCAATGCGCTGCTGAGTTGTCTCCTGTATTAACACGATTGTTTAGGGAGTCTTGCGATACCGGTATTGTGCCGGTGTCTTGGAAGGAGGCGAACATACAACCCATCCCCAAAAAAGGGGATCGCTCGGATCCATCCAACTATCGACCCATCGCTGTAACTTCTGTGCTGTGCACGGTGTTTGAGCGAATAATTAATTCCCAGCTCATTCACTACCTAGAGGATCACTCGCTGCTCCATGATCGCCAGTATGGGTTCAGACCAAAGCGATCAACGGGTGATCTTCTAGCGTACGTTTCTCACGCTTGGGGTGAAGCGATGGACAAGCATGGCGAATCCCTGGCAGTTAGCCTTGATATCGCCAAAGATTTCGATAGAGTGTGGCATCGTTCCCTTCTTTCCGGCCGTTGCCGGCTTTCGGTGTGCCGCCCCGTTTGTGCGCCTGGGTTGCAGACTTTCTAGAAGAGCGGAGAATTCGTGTCCTTTGTGAGGGTAGTTCCTCCACGTTCTTCAAAGTCAATGCCAGAGTGCCGCAGGGTTCTGTGCTCTCACCTACTCTTTTTCTTCTGCATATTAATGACATGTTGTCCTTGGGCAATATTCATTGTTATGCGGATGACAGTACGGTGCATGAGCGGTACTTGGGACATCCTGCGGCAAAGCAAGCCGATATCGTGGTGAAAAGGCAATAACTGGTTGCCAAACTGAACCTGGCTCTCGATCGTGTCTCTAAGTGGGGATTTAAAAGCCTGGTCGAGTTTAATGCTAGCAAAACCCCGGTTTGTGCATTCTCGACCAAGGTAACCCCTTCCTTACTCCTCCCTCTCTTCAGAACTCTCCGTTACCCATTTCGGTGAACCTTAACTTTCTTGGCATGGACATCGGCCGGAAACTGAATCCAAAATGCTACATCGAGAGTGCTATTTTAACTGCCTTCCTTAAGTTGGGTATCCTCAATAAGGTGAGGCGGTTTTTCACTCCCGAGCTGTTGCTGTTTGCTGTACAAGACTCAGGTGCGATCGAGTATGGAGTATTGTTCCCATCTATGCGACGGCTCCGCTAAATACCTCCTCGATGCACTTGATAGACTGCAAAGGCGAGCGGTACGCATTATGAGGTTACAGCCTCCCTTGGGGACCTCTAGCTGCGTAGAGACATTGCTTCTCTCAGTCTTCTACCGGAATTAATACGGATAGTGTTATGAAGAACTTTTTGATCTTATCCCGCCCTCTCCTTTCCTATCCTGTCCCGGAGTACACGTGCTGGTCTTAGGAACCACCATCATACTGTACAGACTATCAGTACTCATACCAAAAAATTTGGCAAAGCCGTTCCTCTGTAAGACCATTCGGCTTTGGAATTATTTACCGGCGCATGTGTTTCCCAGCTCCTACAGTCCCGAGTCTTTTAAGCGAGGCGTGAAACGGCATTTATGCAGGCCGTCATAAATGGGTGCGCTCGTTACCGTGCTTATTCCATGATGGGGAGCGCTCTCATTATTTTGGACTGCATCGGCTGCTTACCATCAGGCAGGAGGCAGTCATTATGACGAGTCAAAAAAAATGGTTTGTATGAACACACGTCGGCAGGTCCTACCACAAAATGTTAAATATATCAAACAATTTGAACTTTACCCTTTGTGTACAAGGATCAATATCAATGAGTCAAATCTGACAGTTTGCTATTGCTCAAAAGTTTTGGTTACCAAGCTTATAAACTAACCCCCGTGTGGTGCTGGGGAAGAAGAAGAAAAAAGAATGCCATCAACAACTTTCAAGGATCACCAACATCTCTCTAAGATTATATTACATTACTGCGATCGCAACTTGTCTGCCAAGCGTGGGGATAATGGAATTCCTCCTCCAATTTGACAGATAGCTGTGAAGATCCTTGGAGGGGGGGGGGGGGCTTTGACAAGACAAGAAATGACAGTCGTCTGTCTGTGCCGATCTCATCCAGGTGTTACTAGCTACCCTGACGATAACTATGTTATAACCCAAAGGCGCATAGTGGCGTCTCCCCAGTCTGGCGCGTGCAATCAAGCAGAACGGTCGTATGACGGTGCGTACAAGCTCGCACTCCCGTTTGATATAAATAGTCCCTTTAAGGTGTAATTAATTATCCAGGTGGTTTTGGTGGTCTAAGTAGAGCCCCCTGTAGGCCTAGCATGCGCAACACGAGATATTATTATGTCGCGGACGAGAGACGATAAATCATTTTAAGTTGTCATGTTAAGGTTTGTAGACAAAAATACCACAGTTTATGCAAAAACTACTATTTTTTGTGTCTATATTTAGTGTCAATAGACATTAGAGATAAATGAATTAAACACGAGAAAACGGGTCGAGAAGAGTTCTCGTGTTGCGCATGCTAGGCCGGCTGGTCTACCATTGTGTCGTGGTATCGTGTGCAAGTGTTACCAAACGAGAAAAACAACAGCTCGTGGTTGTGGCGCGGCGTGGTCGGTATACCGACCTTCCTTCTCTGCTGTCCTGAGGCTGCTGATGGGACACTTTCAGTAAGATCTAGATTTAAGATTAGGCTAGGCATATCTATCGTGCCATCCTAGACGCCGTGGAGCGCGGACATAAGTACGCCCCGGCGGGCGTGTTGACTGATGTTAGGGCAACGGACTTTCTGTCCTACACACGACTGGCAGCGAACTAAAATATACATTAAGGCTAGGTGTTAGTGAAAAATTAAAATAACACGTTCTTAGAATTACTTTTTGAAGTTGTAAACAGTAAAATTAAAATCTGCGAAAATTATGAAATATTGTTGAGGCTTTATTCTGTGAAATACACCCGGTGGAAACACGATTTTATAAAGTTGGCTTGTTAGAATAAATTCACAAAGTTACGTATTTTTGTGTCATTTTATCTTCTTTTCCAGGTTTTATTCTTAAAATAAGTGATTTGATATTATGAGTCATTTACTAAAATGAAGCTAGTAAATAACTTGAGTTATTATAACCGATGGTTTTTTTATTTATTACATCTATCAATTTTTTAAAATATAAAACGCGATTATTCGCGCCGCTTCGCTGTTATACCCGTCCCTTACCGTTGTACCGTCGACAGAACGAGAGGGAAGCGCTCGAAATACCTCCCCTTAAAGATAAGTTAGTAAAAGAGATTTGTAGTCTCACCCGCCCCGTGAGGAAGAGCGTGCCGGAGTCGTGGTCGATGTGTATCTGCAGGATGGCGGGCGACACATCCAGCCCCACGCTGCAAACCGCTGCACTCAAGTCAGAGGCTTTGTACAGCAGGATCTGACGCTCCGACACTCTGCAAAGGTAAAACATTACTCATCAATTTAGGGCAATTTTTTCAATCCCTAGATAAAACTTATCCGTCTAATAAAATATGATGCGATCATAATGAAATGTCATTTGTCAAAAAAGAAAGAGGTTAGTGGCGTTTTTCCCCAGTTTAATTTTCACCCCAAAAAAAATACAAATCGTCGCCTCAGTGCTTGTTTGGCCAACAGACCATTTGGGTAATTTTACAGGAGCAATGTTTTTTTGTTTTTCTATGTTATGACTCAAACAAAGGAGTAATGTTATGGTAGTTTCCAAAAATATAATACATTTGGACTTGTAATAATCTATAAAAATTAAAAAAACTTTGAATTTTACATGTAAGAAACCGCTTTCAAAATGGATATTGGACAAAAAGACGAAACTATAATTACGTTAATGGGTATAGACTACATCCCTTGGGATGTTAGCCAAGCAGCAACCAAAAGTATTGCGTGCTTGTTTGCCCTATAGCCTTGCTTCACAATACAGGGTGTTAAAATGAACAAATCCATTATTTATCATTGTTGTGAAATCAACGTGAAAATTTATTTTATCTTTCCTGCTTTTCCAGTATTTTCATATTTTCCTGTTTTTCTTGCTTTTCCTGCCTTTTCTGATTTTCAAGCCTTTCCTGCCTTTCCTGCCTTTCCTGTATTTTCTTCTATTGCTCTCTTTCCGGATTTTGCTTTATTTTCTTCTTTTTCTGTTTTACCTACTCTTCCTGTATTTCCTGATTTTTTTGTATTTTCTGTTTTTCTTTTCCTGTCTATCCTGATTTTATTGTAATTTCATCCTTTTTCTGTCTTTCCTCAGCAATTGGCTTCTTCAAGGCTTTTTGTTTTATGTTCTACATGTATTTTTTATGTTCTTCTGACATATATTTGTATGAGCTATGTATGCTCCTGAAAACTGGTTCTGTAATGCAACATAATATATTCCAATTCGATTTATTGTAAGTTATGGCCTTTACTTAAGAAAAACATTTTTCCCTAAATTTCTCGTTGTTCGCGCGATCTTACCGATAACACTCTTGATAAAATTAAATTATTTACAGTGCTTCTATTTATTAATGCCTCTCGGTAATCATCGTATTTCCATTTGCAAGAAAAGATAGAAACATGAAACACGAAGAAAATACAAAAAAAAAACACAATGTTTGCCGAGAAACATTAAGAAAATAGAATCGCTGTATATTTATATATATATTTATTATATCAATTAATTATTTTTTTTAAATATGGAATATCTTCAATTTACAGGTATAATAGTACCGCATGTTACAGAAAGTTAGCTTAAAAGAACCTCCTCCTTTTTTGAAGTCGGTTAAAAAACTAGTCTGAGTACGACATGCATGACAAAAGTATATTTTGAACCACCCTGTACAACAAATATAACATAACCTAAAATAATGGCAATAGCAATGAAAATCAACTTGCATTTCGTTGTGTGCAGTGCTGCTATTATATCGTTTATCACATCTGGTCCAGGATATAACTTTCAAAGTTTATATGACAATTTCCACCTTGTATCACTTGTAAATACACTGAAACACTTAATAAATCTTGCAGTTTCTACACTGTTTTGCGTCGCAAAATATTGTAAACAAACAATATGGCGGACCCGTGAGGTGTGACGTCATAAGCGAGCGGGCCTGTGATTGGTTTATTTGAGGATATACGCCAAACAAGCACGCGCTAAGAATTTCGATGTTGGATGTCGGTTAATTTGTGGTGGTAAGCCATACAAGCACGAAGCGTTAAATTCTAACAGTGGATATTGATTTTTTAAATCGTCATTTGCTCCTTTATTTGTTTTAGTTATAAGAGTTATTCTTGATTTAGTCCGTGTAGAATTTGATTCTTAAGCATACTACATTCAAATGTCATTTTCGCCTAAATTGGTCTGTTGGGCAAACAAGCACTGAGGCGACGAAATATAAATTACAATGAATTAGTTGCGTTTTCACCAGAAAATTTACGTGTACCATTCTCATAGATCTGCATAACTAAACTTATACTAAAAAAAAGACATGTAGTGTTGAATACAAAGGTATTTTAGTCTTTATTTACTAAAAGTAATATTATTAATTATATATTAATCATAATAGATATTTTAAAATGGTTGTGCATTTCTTTAACAAACGAATAACTTTTATCTGACAAATGAAAAATCGGCCCCTTAAGTAAGTCTTTAAGTGACCCTTAAATGTATAAACCGTATAACCGTGCCGCGTAGCGGTGAAAGAATACTACCGCCCCCTCTCTTCCCTTGGGTGTCGTAAAAGGCGACTAACGGACTGAAGACTGCTTATATATCCAACAGTATAGAGCGGTTATGGGCTCACCACCTGTCACGCTGAGCACATGTGCAGTTGCTATATCGTATATGGTGAAAAGTGGACTATGGTAGAGGACTGCTTTTGCTGTCCTCTTCGCCTGGTCTCTGACTACCCCTTCGGGGATAACAGTCGTGTTTATATGTATGTATGTAATGTATAAATAATGTTTAGCGCCATTCATTGCAAGCACCTTTGCAGGGTGTCTCATGTACCTACTGTTATTGTTAATTATGTCATCTTTCGTTATATGTACTATCATCATCAGCCTATTAGCGTCCCACTACTGGGCACAGGCCTCCCACGTGGACAATAGCACACATGGGGATATTGGGCCATAACCCACCACGCTGGCCCAATGCGGGTTGGTGGGTTTTAATGACTGTCATCTTACGACAACAACCGGGACCAACGGCTTAACGTGCCTTCCGAAGCACGAAGCACGCAGCGGCTAGGGCGTTCGGCTTGCGATCTTGCTCGCTAAGCCTCTTTCTTAATGCCGTGTCACTGGATGGGTGACCAAATTAATAAAAAAACATCTCGAGCTCCTTCGTGCTTCGGATATGTACTATGAAACTGTACAATAAAGAAATTGAAAAAAATATACTTGAGGCTGCCAAATTCGTAAGTGACATCCCCATTGGTTTGCGGGCGACGGGGGAGGGGTGACATTTGCACACAACTGACGTTCCTATTACAATTTTTACCACTGCCCTGAGCCTTACATAATGATCCTCTCCTCTCCATAAATAAAAAAACAATATTTTCTTTGCATAAAGTAGATGATAGTAAGTGATAATATGAAAGTTTAATGGTAAATATTCGGGTGTAGCGGGTTTCTATCTTAGACCAATCGGAGCCTAATAATAATAATAATAAATTCATTTATTTCGACCACATAGATCATATAGTGAGAGACAAATTATTAGACAATATTAACAATATGAACAAATAATATTTAAAATCAAATTTCAACAAATTAATTCATAAAATATTCACAAATTCAATACATAATAAAACATTCCAAATTAAATTATCAATAAATTAATTAATAGGTATCAATATCACCAGTTAAATGAAATAAAACAAAAAGATGAAACACATAAATAAAATTATTTTGCAGTCACTACGTGAACCATAGCTGCATGGTTCACGTAGTGACAGTCAAATTTGTTCGCGAAAACTCTAAGAATGCTGTTAGGGCTTGCACGAACCCTGCGCACCAGAGATGTGCACCGTTTACGCATGGTTGTGTAAAAACAATCCACTCTGTATTCGGCAAACATCCCCGACGCGCTGCAATATCGAGGCAGCCCCAACAGCACCCTAAAGGCATTATTAAATTGAACGCGCAAGGCACTGTACTGTTTCTTTGTATAGTCCGCCCACAAACTGCTCGTGTAGAAAGAGGTACAAAATGCCCTAAAAAGGGTGATTTTCACCTCCTCCGAACAACGAGCAAAGCGGCGTGCGATCATATTGGCCCTTACAGACAGTGCCCTGCGCTCCCTTTCTATATCAGTATCGTCTTTGAGGTCAGCGGTAACCACGTGCCCAAGATATTTGAAGCGCTCAACCATCTTAAGTGGCGCGCCGTTAAGTTTGATAGCTGGTATGCTGTCCAGGCACTTACCGCTGGCCCGAAAGACCATACATTCACTCTTTTTAGAGTTATATAGCAGTCCGTGACTAGCTGCATATCGCTCACAGATAGACAACAACTTATGCAACCCACATACTGAGGCACTCAGCAGCACCATGTCGTCAGCGTAACTAATATTATTGAGACAAACGTCATCAATATGACAACCTACATGAGCGCTGCTGAGCTCCTCCAGGAGAGCATTAACATATATGTTAAAGAGGCTAGGTGAGGTCAGCCCTCCCTGTCTCACCCCGCACTCCATCCTGTATCGGTCCGAATATGCGTTAGACCAGCGAACAACGTTGACCTGGTTTTTATACCAATATTTAAACAGGCTTATGAGCTCACTTGGCATAGAGGTACTGCTTAACTTTGGCCATAAGATATCGTAGCAAACCAGGTCAAAAGCTTTCGACAAATCTAGAAAGCAGGCAAATACAGGTGTTTTACGAGTGGTGTAGTACTTGACGGTTTGCTTTAAACATAAAATGGCTGTCTCTGTAGAAAGTCCGGCCTTGAAGCCAAATTGATTATCATGGATAATCAGGTGTTTATCGAGTTCAGCATTAAGCAAACCATCAAGAACCTTAGCCACAACAGTAGCCAGAGAGATCGGTCTGTAGTTAGACCTGTCACTAATATCGCCGGTTTAGGACTTCACAATTGGCACCGCCACAGTTTTCATCATTTTATCAGGCATATAAGAGTGACTCACACATAATGTATAAAACATCGCTAAAACTCTTGGCAGATGGGGGCCAGCGTGTTTTAGATGCTCGATGCTCAGATTATCATGACCAGGTGACTTTCCTCCCGACATTGAACTTAGGACACCCCTGACCATTGTGGCTGTGAATCTGACACCCAGCTCCCGGCCACTCTGTCTCCCTCCACACTGCAACTGTGCTGATCCCAATTGTGACTTCACCGCAAAATGCTCTCTAAATGCATCAGCTATTTGCTTTGGATCGCTGACGTCATTGACGCTCACAGGCACACCCGGCCTGCTATTAAACTTACTGGTCTGCTTCCAAAAACCACTGAAATCGCGCTTATTATGATGTTTAGCTAGCATGTCCATTTTGATTTGCTCCCTGTTATTCTGACACCACTTTAGTCGTGATTTAAAGACTACGACTTTCTTGCATTTCTTTCCAAATATGACCGGTTTTTGGCCTACCACAAAGCGTCCACGTCCTGTATTTACACCGTGCGTCCCTGTGAGCCTCAGCGACATGTCTATTCCAGCCGACAACTGGCTTTTTCTTTCTAACATTTTCATGATAACTTTCACTAGCCGCGTCAGATAACGAACTTACAATTTCATCATATATTTTATCCAAAATATATCTGTGGTCCACATTAGTACACATGTAATCACCGCAAGAGCTTAATTCACGTGGATAATCAATTTGTCGTAGCTTTTGAAGTCAACCTCTTTGAGTCAACCTCTCCTGCTCGTGGTCCATCCTGCCGAATAACGAACGAGGCTCTGGCGAACGATAAATGGCGGGATAACCATCACAGCCCATGCGTAGCTTAATAAGTGCACAGACTCGTGTCGGGCAGCAGCGACACCGGTGAGATAAGCTACGCACTGCGATTGCCAACCCGCATGGGCAGCGTGGCAATTATGGGCGAACCCTCCATGTCGACACAATAAAAGACCACGGCCCCCAGTTCTCGGCCGCCCTGCTATTTCTGATCACGGCGGCGGTCACGGTAACGGCAGGCTAGGGGGTGCGAAAAATCCCCGGGTTACAAAAGGCCGCCATAAACAACTGACCCTGGCGACGTATAACGGACGCACGTTACGGCTTGACGAGCACTTGGCGCAACTCGAAGAGGAACTCGGGAGGATTAGGTGGCATATCCTTGGGTTATGTAAAGTCCGAAGAGAGGGGGAGGACACTGTAACCCTTGGTTCGGGTCACCTCATGTACTTCCGAGAGGAAGCCAGCTAATCCCAAGGTGGCGTAGGATTCCTGGTAAATAAAGCAGTGGCGCGTAAATTGTTATTTACAATGTATATTTTAAGTCATATAAGATTTACTTAGTTCTGTTAAAAGTAATTAGTGTAGCGCATAAATTGTTATTTTCAATGTATATTTTTAATCATATAAGCTTTACTTAGTTCTGTTAAAGTAATTTTTTATGAAAATAAAACTTTATTAATAAAATGTTTAAGTTGCGCAGGCAAAGCCGGGGCGTGCAGCTATATCACGAAAAACGCTCGAACTTGACACTTTTCCTTATCTGGTCTTTTGTTCTCTGGGCTCCGCCTCCTGGCGAGCGCCCGCGCACGGAGCTGCCATTCGATCGCGACACTCCGCAGCAGTCTCGATCCAGACCCGACGGCGAATGCACGCCCAAACTTTGCCTCGCGCGCGCACTTAGGTCATAACGTAACGTAGGCTAGACTTAGGCTAGTTCCGAATTTGTACCTAGTTTTAATCATTTCGCCTAGTAAACGAAAGTTTCGCGAACAATAGTGTTTCCTTTATACATTCCCGTAGGACAGCGACAAAGCCATCTGTGACAACGTTGTAGAAGTGTCGAGTGTGTCAAGCAGGGTTGCGTACCTCGTAATTAAGCTAACCGAGGGGTATTGCCTCAAGGTTGTGCAGGTTTACGCACCGACCTCAACACACTCGGACGAGGAAGTGGAAATATGTTTGGAGACATATCCAAGGCCTTACACTTCACCACCAAGGCCCACTACAACGTTGTCATGGGGGACTTCAACACTAAAGTGGGAGTACAGAATCGTGACGAATCGGTAGTAGGATCTTATGGTTTTGGCAGCAGGAATCATAGGGGGCAGATGCTTGTCAACTTCCTCGAGCGGGAGGAACTTTTCTTGATGAATTCGTTCTTCAAGAAACAGCCCCAACGGAAGTGACATGGCGGAGCCCCGATACTATGACAAAAAATGAGATCGACTTCATCGTGACGGATAAGAAGCACATATTCAAAGACGTCTCAGTGATCAACAGGTTCAATACCGGCAGTGACCACCGACTTGTACGAGGCTCTCTGAATATCAACTTTAAGCTTGAACGCGTTCGCTTGATGAAGTCCAGGCCTAATCTGCTCCAAACCATCGAAGGATCTGAAACGTTCCAGTTAAACCTGGAGAACCGATTCGCTGCCGTAGAAACCAGAAATGCTGTTGACATTGACCAGGCTCTCGAAAACGTGCCTGAAATCCGCAGGGAGGAAGGTTTGAGATTTTGCGAATTTCAGCGTAAAGGCAAGAAGTATAAGTTTTCGGAAGAAACGCTCAGGCTTATGAAGAGACGCCGCGAAGAGCCACCTGTCACTTCGTCCGAACAACGGGCCCTCAACAAGAAGATTGGCAAAATGGTACGATACTCGTATGACCTCCGATGCTCCAATACACGCTCGATTAAACGAGCAATTGAGCAGAATCGGGGGACCAGTGTTTGCCCAGTCTCTTGGCGTGGCTTCTAGCCACCTGACGAAGTTGACTACGGCCAGCAGAACGAGGTCAGACGTCCTTTCGGAAATAGAAAACTTCTATAGCCAGCTATACGCCTCGCATGCATCTCAACCTGATCCCGAAAATATAATACCAGAGCCACGTTGACCCGCCACTTTACCGAAGACTTGCCAGAAATCAGCCTAGGCGAAATTGAAATGGCTCTTGGACAGCTTAAAAACGGAAAAGCCCCTGGTGAAGACGGTGTTACCTCTGAGTTCCTAAAAGCAGGCGTTAAACCTGTGTTAAAGGAGCTCCAACACCCCATTTCGCTCCTGAGCCACGTCTACAAGCTGTTTTCAAAAGTCATCACAAACCGCCTTGCGCGAAGACTCGACAAATTTCAGCCCCCGGAGCAGGCCGGGTTTCGATGAGGATACGGCACCATAGACCACATTTTGACAGTCCGGCAGATAATACAGAAGGCCGAAGAGTATAATCGGCCCCTGTGCCTTGTATTTGTGGACTATGAGAAGGCATTTGACTCTATCGAGACCTGGGCTGTTCTTAAATCCCTGCAACGATGCCAAGTCGATTGGCGATATATCCAAGTGTTGAGGTGTCTCTACAATGCCGCCACCATGGCCGTCCAAGTACAGAACCAGCAGACAAAACATATCCACTTACATAGAGGTGTGAGACAGGGGAATGTGATATCCCCAAAACTATTCACAAATGCCTTAGAGGATATGTTTAAAACGCTGGACTGGAAAGGACGTGGCATCAACATCAACGGCAAATACATCTCACACTTGCGATTTGCAGACGACATCGTCATCATGGCTGAAACGTTGCAGGAGCTACAACACATGCTGAACGGCCTAGCTGATTCTTCTCGACGCATCGGTCTGCGGATGAACTTGGACAAAACCAAGGTTATGTTCAACGAACGTGTCGTCCCGGAACCGATTTCAATACAAGGCAGTGCTCTCGAAGTTGTTAAAGAATACGTCTATCTCGGGCAAATTTTACAGATGGGTAGAAACAACTTCGAGAAACAGGCTAACAGAAGGATACAACTGGGCCAATTACACAATGTCTAAAGACGAAAGTCTTCAATCAGTGCGTCCTACCCGTCATGAGATACGGAGCCGAAACGCGGACACTGACGGTAGGGCTGGTTTACAAGTTTAATGTCGCTCAGCGGGCTATGGAAAGGGCTACGCTGGGAGTTTCTCTGAGGGATCAGATTCGAAACGAGGTGATCCGGCAGAGAACCAAGATGATCGACATAGCCCACCGGATTAGCAAGCTGAAGTGGCAGTGGGCCGGCCATATCAGTCGCAGAACCGATGACCGTTGGGGTAGAAGAGTTCTGGAGTGGAGACCGCGTATCGGCAAGCGTAGCGTAATACGCCCCACAGTGACCAATTTTGTACTTTTAAGTGGACGAAAATATTAAGACCCAGAAATGTATGATTTTCTTTAATTTGTTGATTATCCTGCTTTATTTTGTATATAAAAACACAAACTAAATGATTAAAGAAATAAACTTCATTCTTCATTTTCCTCGTAAACTACACAAGGTTCGTGTAGTAACGCTATAACATCGCAGGAAAGGGCACCTTTTCTTTTGAACTTTACTAGTGAAGACTTGAGACTTGGGATCCGATGTTACCAATAAAATTTTAAATAAGTCTTCATTGGTAGCTTTGCGCATTGAACAAATCTTGATTTTTTTATTGTAGCACCGTTACCTAAAAAATCATAAACTTTATTCAAGAAGTGCAATAATGGGCAAAAAAATTTCATTGAATATAAGAGCTGAGGGTCTGATAGTCCTAAAAAACTTAAAATATCCATGTTTCTTTATGTTTCTTTAAACATAATGGCCCCAAAAACAAAAAAAAGGGTAAAATCTTGTATATTAATGATTTTTTTTTTCTGATCAATGATAACAATGCAGCATGAACTAATACTTATTATAAATCATAAATACCTTTAAGAATATGCACTATTTTTTTTAAATCCAACAGTAAACAATTTACTCTAAAAGAGATAATCAACTTCACTAGATAAATGTTATGTAAACAGCAATTTGCGTAGTCGATATCTTTGAGCATTAACATCTGATGACACAAACACCGTATCGAAATAATATTGAAGCACGACGTGGACACAATAGTCCTAAGCACGAGTTACGTTAGCAGCAGAAATGAGGAGGTTTTTAAAAAATACAACCGTTCAGTCGTAGAGCCAGGCAGGTACTGGCATGGACAATCTTTATTCGTTACAAGAAACTTACGTCTACTTAACAATCCTTAGGGTGTTACCAGACCAATCGATCGATCGTCGATCGACGGCATCAATCAACGTCTATCGAAGTTGATCGACTGGTCTGGTAGCTTTAATCGATCGACGGACACCGTTTGAGTAACCAATCGATTGACGACGGTCGGTCGACGTTGATTAGCTTAACAGCCGGTTTCAATAACCTATCTATCTGTTGTTGTGCCTGCCAGAGTTAGAAATTTGACTTAAGCTCGTTACAAATTGTGTCAAATATCTAACTCTAGTAGTCAAAACAACAAATAGATAGTAGATTATTCGAAATAAAATAAAATAAAATAAAATGTTATTGAAACCGGCCGTTAATTGATCGACGGATACCGTTCGTCTAACCCGTCGATTGACGGTCGGTCGACATTGATCGATTAACCCCGGCTATATTCCATCAGATTCTTTCGAAATGTATTCGGAAGAGGACTAGTTGCTCTTGGCCAGTACGATGTTGCTCGTACTTATCAAGGAGACGCAAACGCAGAAGAATATGGATGCGGCCGTTTTTTAAAGCCAAAGATCGATATTTTGTCAAAATGACATTTTAAGTAGCGGTTTTTTTTTTTTTTTTTGCGTAGCGATTGTCTTGAATTTCGAGGTTATTTTTTATTAGACAACAGAAAACTAGCTTAAAATATCTTAGGGGGGGTACGGTAATAGTAACTTAGTAGAATATTTGTTTTTGTTCCTAAAAATAACCTAAATAAATAACCTAACATAACCTCAAAATAAAAATATCTTAAAAACTATGCATTTCCGCACTTTGGCTCCCCCTACCCGTCTCCTTCCCTCCTTTTTCGGTGTTGCTTAATCTAAAGTGCTACCCAAGGGGTTTGGTGGGAATATCACTTAGCATTTAAACGTTCATATTATTATCACTCATTATCATCAACTTTAACCATAATCAATGAACTCTATTATTACGACTAGTATTGGTCACGAAATAAATTTATAAAAAAAGTGAAGCGGCCGGCGCGTCCAATCAAACAGCTCGATCTAACACCAACCCATTCTACCGGTCGATTGTCGATTGACCATCGATCGATAGGTCTGGTAGACACTATCGATCGACGTCGACTAATCCATTCTACCATCGATCGATGCCGTCGATCGACGATCGATCGATTGGTCTGGTAACACCCGTATCTTAAATTACCTAATTCTATGAGTTTATCGTTAACATGGTGTAGGCTATCCCTACATAACTCACGTAGCGACTTTTTTTTCGAACTACCTTTCATTTTGAGAAAAATTAATTTCGTCTAGCTAATACTCAATAATTGATCAGTGTGCGCCCTCAGACAAGGTGGAGCGACGAATTTCGCAAGGCAAGCTGGCAAGAGCTGGATGAGAGCGATCGCGGATCGTGCTCAGTGGCGTGTTCTTGGAGAGGCATAGGCCTCTCCAAGAACATACTACATGCTGCACATAGGTCCAGCAGTGGACGAGTATAGGCTGATAATGATGATGAAACAAAAAGCAAACCAAACAAACAAACTCTCAAACCCCTTACTCTTGAAACGATTCCGATCGATCGAGATTGGTATTACGAAGTTTCGAACTCTTAAGTTACGACACCAGCTCTAATTTGGATTCATATTGGGTGAAATAAAAAGCATTGAGTTTTGCATTTAGTTCACTCAATATCTGCGCAACATGAATGTAACTCAATGTCTGCGTAACTCAAAAGTACGAAATTTTACAGTACCAATCTCGATCGATCGGGATCGGTTTCAAGAGTAAGGGGGGCAGTTGTCAGCCGGTACTTACTTGTCGAACCCCGTGACGACGAGATGCGTGGCGTTGAGTGCCCATACTACTCTCGCCCCACGGCTGCCCGCCGGCCCCGGCCCGCTGCGGATGGGCGAAGTTGACGCACGCGGCTTGTATATCTGCAAGCAGAGTTTACAATATAATAAAAAAGGTTAAAAAAAAACAGTCTCAGGAAAGCTCGAATAGGATTCGAACCCATGACCTTTACCGGACCTTTGGAGTTTTTTTTTCTAATCTAGCTGCTCCCGCTTTTTGGCAGGTTTTTGGTTTTCAGTGTTTTTCATTTCTTTTTCTTTCCTCTTTGGGATGTTAATAAAAGGACCTTTGGATTGCCGGCCCACTGCTCAAAACGCTAAGCTACCGAGACCGAGAGAGAGAATTTTTTCTAGTAGTTTGTGATTTACGCAGCAAGCCAGTGGCTTTTTCTATATTTTTTTTCATTTTATCCTATATTTAGATAGCATTGTGAATGCAAAAATTTCAAAAATAAAGATATTTATAAACAAATACGTTTTTATCGATTGTTAAATACTTGCAAATAGTATTTCTTTCGACTGTGAGGGTATATAGACTTCAAAGTGACATAATACGACGACGACGCTGGCTTGCAGCGTAAATCAAACTACTACAAAAAATTCAACGAGTGTTCTCGGGTCTTGGTATCGGTAGCTTAGAGGTTAAACAATGTATTCTATGTAAGCCTTATCAGACACTTATGGACGACGAAACTAATACAATAATGAATCTAAAGAAGAGGAGGCTTCCCCACTAAAGACTCTAACACCTTTATATGCATATTTTATATCCTGAAATAACTGTATTAACTGATAATATAAGGGCGCATTCACATACAGGCGTATACTGAGCTGTGCTTAGTGTTACTTACATAACATGCGTAATGTATTTAATTATTATTTTCTTTTTGTTACGGTTGTTGTTTTGATAGTCATCAATAAATGATTTATCTACTTCTACTTTTAGAGCGCTGTACATTTATATGGAAATTTGTTGTTGCTTGAGTCGACAACTGACGACTTTTAGATGCCAGTCGCCTGCACCAAACACTTTTTGATTCGCGATCGCTATGTGACAGGTGACAGCTTCTGGATTTGTGTCTACATCTGCGCGGTTGGTGGTTGATTTCATATTGATTGTATAAAAATAAAAAAATCACTGGTAGCCAGTATCCGACACCCAGCCTTCAAGAGTATCCTCGTTTGCGCAGCGCCTCAAATGCCTATATGTGAAAGCGATCTAAAGGTCGATTCACACATATCAGTAATGGCACAGTTCCGGCAACGTGTTCGCTCAGTTCAGTATCAGTGCTACAGTGTTGCGTAAGTGATTCAATTCACACATGTCAGTACCCAGTTCACGGAGCTTCAGTGAAAACGTGTCCGGCGTCAAGTATCTATTTATTTATTTATTATTTATTTATTTATTTATTCAGAACACTCACTGGCTTACAGTATGTACCAAAGCGCCAACAAGCAAAACCAACTTTTTTACATGCATTAAATCAAAATAACAATCTTACAAATACATTTTATAAAAATGGTTACTTATGATAATGGGAGTAGCTATACAGAACAATACAAAACAAAAGTCATTCGAAATCAAAACAATAAATTTGCAAACACAATGTCAATATTATAAAAAAAGAATTAATAGCAATCATCATAGGTCAAGTCAAGAACAATAATATTACAACATAAACATTAAGATTAAATAAATTATCATGTCATACTAATACTAACTAATTAATACTAACATACACATGGATCCCGTTACATAAACACGACAAGCCATATGCAACAGTAAACATAATAGACAGATGTCAAGCCAAGAATAATACTATAACAACAAACACTAAGATTAAATAAATTATCATGTCATATTAAGCAATACTAAGATACATATGAATCTTGTTACATAAACACGTCAAGCTATCGGCAAACAGGTCAAGATCCTCGTGCAGAGCGAGTATATCTATGGCTCTGTTAAGTAGTACGGAGCGATAGATATTGCTTTAGATGAGGAAGAAGAGCAGCCTCAACACTGGGAGCACTGTGTCGTCACTGACACTGACAAGTGGGGATGCGGTCATAGAGAATGTAGGAAAGAATATTTCGCACTGTGCCGGAACTGTGACTTCACTGATATGTGTAAATTGACCTTTATGGGCAACAGAAACTCACCCTAATCAATCCGTCCCTGCACACCGTAGCCAAATACTCCCCGCACGGCGACCAATCGATCGAGAATATCTGGTCGGTGTGCCCCGTGAGTGTGATCGCCGCCACCGGCGTGTCGGGGCCCAGGTCCCAGATCTTCACGGTCTGGTCGTGGGCCGCGGTGGTGAGCAAGTCAGCCGCGGTGGGGTGGAACCGGATCAGGTATATCTTGTCAGGGTGGGCGGCGAAAGTCCGGTGCGGCTCGTTGGTGGACTCTTGTAAACCTGTAGGAGTGTTTTTGTAAGAAATACATACATATAATCGCTACTATTATCCCCGAAGGGTTGGTCAGTGACTAGGCAATGAGGACCGCAAAAGTAGCCCCCTGCCATAGTCCACTGTTCACCAAATAGCGACTGCACATGTGCACCCATCGCCGCTCTAAGCTGTTGGATGTATGTGCAGTCTTTAGTCCGTAAGTCGCCTTTTACGACAACCAAGGGAAAAGAGTGGGTGGTAGTATTCTTTCACCGCTACGGGACACGGTTAAGAAATGTTTTACGTAACTTTTCATTCATCATCATCAGCCTCTAAACGTCCCACTGCTGGGCACAGGCCTCCCACGAGTAGCACGTGGGAATATTGGGCCATAACCCACCACGCTGGCCCAATGCAGGTTGGTGGGCTCGATGGCGCAGCGGCTAGCGCGTTCGGCTTGCGATCTTGCCCGCTAAGCCACTTTCGCAATGCCGGGTCGCCTGATGGGTGACCAATTAAAAAACATCTCGAGCTTCCTCCGTGCTTCGGAAGGCATGTTAAGCCGTTAGTCCCGGTTGTTGTCGTAAGATGACTTCATTCTTCATTAATTCCATTATCCATTTTTCATTCGGTCATTCTTCAATTAGTTATTAAATTCATTCATTCTTCATTCTTTATTTCTTCATATTTCGTTCTTCAGTCATTCATTATTTATTCTTCATTCTATCTTTAATCTCATCTGGGTCTCATTTCTGCTATTAAAAATGGTCCACAGACTTTGTTACGTGACTTAATTAAGACAATAAAAATAAAGTAACCAACCTTTCTCCGGTATAATCCACTCGCGCACCAACCCATCGTCGCACGCCACCAGCAGCCTCTCATCCCGGAACGGGTCCCAGGCCCAGTCCTGCAGGGGCGCGGGGTGTAACAGGGCGTTGGCCTGTAACCCCCCCGGGTGGGAGGGGGCGGCGCGCGCGAGGGGCGTGGCCCCCGCAGGGAGCTCGATCACGCCTATGCGCCCGCCGCCGCCGCCTAGGGGCACGGCGCAGCGGACGCCGTTGGCTAACGAAGGAAATTGGAGTATAGAACACACTAACAATCAATCTCAAAAAGCGAAAGTGGAAATGTCAATGTCATAGGGAAGTGTGCTTGGATGCGATTAATTTCTAATTTATAACGACCTGCAGAGCTTTGCACTTTGTTTGCAGATGACATATCTATAGAAATTCCATTTTAAAGACACAACAATCATACAGTCTCAAAAAGCGAAATTCGAAATATCAGTCCCACAGGGAGGTGTGGTTAGATGCGTTTTATTTCTAATTTATTACGACCTGCTTAAGGGGAGGTATTTCGAGCGCTTCTCCTCGCTCTCTCGACAGTACGACGGTAAGGGTATAACTAGGGTTGCCAACCATACTTTATAATAAAGTATCCTACGTTATTTTCGATAGATATACTTTATACTTTTGCATGAAAATAAAGTATGCGAAAATACTTTATTTTCAATCTTTACTAAGCTGTGATTTGATGCGTAAAATGAAACACTCAAACTACAAACTTAACGATATTGGTACTTTCTACTAATGGTTATCTTATTTTGGCGTTATGGATGTCAGAAACAAAATACATTAACAATTATGACTTATTGAATAGTGTAGAATAGCTATTGGAATAGTGCGTAGCGCCCTCGCTTTTTGTAAATTTTGCTTAACTTTTTAATTAAACCCAAAATTACAGAGAAAATTTTTCATAAAGTGCGCGAAGGCACTTTTTTGATCACATCGATTGAACTACTGTTCTAAGCAAGTGAAATAAAAAAATTATAATGTTATCTCTTATATAGTCGAAAAGTGCGTAGCGGCCTCGGAATTTTTAGATATCATTGATTTTATATAGGAAAAAAAATTTATTCTAAACCAAAAAACTTCGAAAATCGCTTTAAGTTAACTGTGAATATCTCCTATCTACGATAATATTATTGAGCAAAATTTATACCAGAGTAATTGTTACTTCGTGAGGAATAAAGATTTTATAATGAATTTATTATCTTATTTCGATAAAAACAATAAATACAACTACAAAATGCGATACGCCGGCCGTCCGAATTCAACTTTTGCTCACAGAATGGAGATTTGTAATATTATGCACAAATTTAATACTTATCCTATTTCGTTAAAAACGATAAATACCACTGCAAAATTACTACAAAATGCGAAAATGGGCATTTTACGCAAAAATCACATTCGAGATGTAATAGGCCTCTTAAGAAGCGAACTAAAACAAAGAAAAAACTAAAAATACTATGGTTATGAATCAAAAAATAAATTTAAAAAACTTGAAGTTATCACCCGAAATAGTCAATAAAGTTCTTTTTTAATGATATGATATGAGTTATTATTTATTAATGTTATTATAATGTTTGGTCTAGGTATATAATTTTCGACAGTCTTTTTCAATTTGTAATATGAGTAAGTTATTTGAAAAATGGTTTGATTTTGGTAAAGATACTAAATAATAAGCTTTCAATACTTCCTAAAATATCGTTAAAAAAGAAGATGGATTTAAAGATTTTGAAATGTTAATTACAAAGGTCAAATTACAGACAGATTAAATATAATATTGACAATTTATATTCCGAGTCAATAATACTTAAAGAGATTCAAAGAAAATCTACAAAATAATAAAGAATTTTCAGGAAAAAAAAACAGTTGAAAAATTGCAATATGTGCTTAAAAATGCATCTGATAGTTACCAAATCTAAAAAAATATTTCCTTTTACTCTCTGTTCCCGCTACTTCAGCTTTCACTGAGAGAGTTTTTCGGTAATGAATCTGAAGTGGTAAGAAAAGAGGTCGTCCATTGAATTATTTGTTTATTTAAATTTAAAGTTTGATTGTAAAAGTAATTTTGAAACTTTCAAAGATAACAAAAAAACTGTTAGCGTGTGCTAAAAGCAACCTAACATATAGTTATAAAGTAATATAAACATACATTTGAAAAAAATACTTTTTTTTTCTTCCAAATATTTTATTTTTTCCTATTCTAAACATTGGATACGTTATTTTTCTCAAAAATAGTTGGCAACCCTAGGTATAACAGCGAAGCGGAGCGAATAATCGCGTTTTATATTAAAAAAAAATGATAGATGTAATAAATAAAAAACGATCAATTATAATCCCTCAAGTTATCTATGAACTTTATTTTGGTAAATGGCTCATAATATCAAATCACTTATTATAAGAATAAAACCTGGAAAAGAAGATAAAATCTCGATAATTTTATCAAATCGTGTTACCATCGGGTGTATTCCACAGAATAAAGCCTCAACAATATTTCATAATTTTCGCAGATTTTAATTTTACTGTTTACTACTTCAAAAAGTAATTCTAAGAACGTGTTATTTTAATTTTTCACTAACACCTAGCCTCAATGAAATCGATGTGCCTTGCACTTTGTTTGCAGCTGAAATATTATGTAAGTATAGTAATTCGGAATTACATGTATAGAAATTTAGAATTACTAATTCTACCTATTACCCGTAATAATTACTAGTAATAGGTACTACGTACCGTAATTTTATATATATACTTGCTGTGGTCATGTTTGTTTATTTTTTCTCTTTTCAAATATCTGTTTATTATTATATACAAAATGATTGCAATAAAGAACTTTGAACTTTGTAAGCTATTGACGGCCACAACCAGTCGGCTATAATTGACCACCCATAGCGGGTTCTGTTCGCCAACAACGGCAATGATCGACAATACTTGTTTATGTTCTACATTATGTGCCATAGTTATCTATGTGACTTTTGGAAACCTTATTCTTTTTGTAAGATATCATTTAAAAAAAATATATGTAGTGTAATGTACCTAAATTTTCTTTACTGCTGTTTAAAGAAAGCATATTTTTAATCAAACTACTAACCATAGAACCCGTTGCACTCCCCAGAGATCTGTCGGCTGATGTTCTTGATGTTTTCCACTTGCGTCGATTTGTGTCCGGGCGTGCCTTTCAAGTGACGAAATTTCGACACTTTTCCTGGAATAAAACAAAACATAATTTTTACTATTATTATTATGCTCTTTATTAAACTTAGTTCTAAAAACAAACCTAGTTAGGGCCGCAGAGTGAGGAATCAACTGACAATATGTGCCGTTTCAAGGTGCACTGCTTTCTGTATCTGTCCCTTGACCCAACCTTTCAGCGAGAGCCTCTCTTCTCTCTCTAGATGTTGATCGAGGCTGTTAGCTATTATTATTATTATTACAAGTCTCATTTGCCCTCTACCTCCTATTCCTTATTCCATTCTTTCATTTTCTCAGCAATCTTAGACCAATCCCTTAGAAGTCAAGTTCGTCTCCCCATCTTCTTCAGAGTATACCGTTCGCCGGATCCTGTTATTCGGGACGTACTGAGGTTGCTTTGGCCCAGAGCTCATATGGCATGCGACAAACGTGTCACGTGACCTATCCAGTTCTAATGATATGGCAGCTAAGAAACCCCCTTTCGCATTTTTGTTTTAAAACGAAGCATTATTTTACGGTCCATCTAGTCCTTTTAGTATCCTTACGGTTAACGGCCTGTGATTTTGACTCCCAGACATAGTATTAAAACAGCCCATTTCGATGCATAGCCCTGGTATGTGATAACCAACCCGCATTTGCAAGCGTGATGATTAACGTTATTATTGAAATTTTTGCATTCACAATGCTATAGAGATATATGATAAAATATTTACTAGAAAAAAATCAACCAGTCTCAGGAAAGGAAAGCTCGAATGGGATCCGAACAAATGACCTTTGGATTGCCGGTCCACTAATACCGCTGGCTTGCAGCGTAAATCACAAACTACTAGAAAGAATTCAACGAGTCTTCTGGAGTCTCGGTAGCTTAGCGGTTAGAGCAGTGGACCGCCAATCCAAAGGTCATGGGTTCGAATCCCTTTTGAGCTTTCCTGAAACTGGTTGATTTTTTTTAGTGAATATTTTATCCGTGGTGCTTAAGCCAATAACCATCATTTGTAGTGATGACTTAATTGATATGATGGAGGCCTCTACCCTGCAGTGGGATAGTATACAGGCTGTACTTTTTTTTTCTTCTTAAATAATGGCTTCGTGCGATAAGCACATTTAGCCAGTGTCAAGTTTTTAATAGTATTTTTTTTTTACATTAAGTGGATGATAATGAGTGATAATTAACGTTTAATTGTAACTGATTTTCCCCCAAACCCCTCGAGATTCAATAAAGCTGTGGGACTTTATTGAGGTCTCACACGGACTTCTTGAGAGAATTTGAAAAGTGATGTTGCACTGTTTTGTTTTATTTGCTAACACTCATGCACGTTCACGAACACTTTACAGTAAATAATCTACCATTATTTTACATTAATATTTAACAAAACACAAGTTATAAAAAATAATACAAAACTGCAGACATGACGTTTCACTTTCCCGCCAAGAAGTCCCAGGCTGTATTTTTACTTTAGTTTACTAAAACGAGGAGCTCGATAGCGCAGCGGCTAGCGCGTTCGGCTTGCGATCTTGTCCGCTAAGCAACTTTCGCAATGCCGGGTCGCTGGATGGGTGATTATACAACATAATCACGACGAAGGGTTAGTCAGAGACTAGGCAATGAGGACAGCAAAAGCAGTCCTCTGCCATAGTCTATTTTTCACCAAATAGCGACTGCATAAGTGCTCAGTGTGACATGTGGTGAGCCCATCGCCGTTCTATGATGTTGGATGTATGTGCAGTCTTTAAGTACGTTAGTCACCTTTTACGACAGCCAAGGGAAGAGGGGGTGGTAGTATTCTTTCACCGCTACGCGACTGGGTAAACCATTTTAAAAAAAAACATGTCGAGCTCCTCCCTCCTTCGGAAGGCACGTAAAGCCATTGGTCCCGGTTGTCGTCGAAAGACGGCAGTCGTTAAAATTTACCAACCCAACCTCTCGAGTGAATAGTAATGATATAATGTTACTGTTTATATAATTTTTCACACCACCTGCTCGACAATGTCGAATTATATGTCATGCAAACCTAACCTATAGTAAGTCATTAAAGACCTGATGTCTAGCAGGGCATCAATATTGTACTGAATTTCATTATGATCCGCTGGTCATTATTGTCATTTGAATTTGGAACATAAATAGAAAGCGCATACGAACATTTACTATATAGGTAGTAGGTAGGTGTGTAGTCTTTAGTCCGTATACGCCTTTTACGACACCCAAGGGACGAAAAGGGGTTGGTAGTATTATTTTGATGAGCCCATCGCCGCTCTATGCTGTTGGATGAATGTGCAGTAATTAAAGAAGAAAAATATGGTTTTTTTTCTATTATATTAGGTCTTTACCTATGAAATTGGAGATTTGTATGAAAATTTTAAAATATAAAAATTTTGGTATTTTTTTTTATTTTAGCTAATCAAAGTACTGGCCCATATTATCTATACAGTTTTGCCATTTTGATGACAGTTTGTTTATCCCTTTACTGTAGAAGTCTGCCGGACGAGAGGCGATGAATTCCTCCTCCTTAGTCGTTCACTCTTGACAGAGTGGTCGTGGTTGATGACGTTGCATTTTCATTGGCTAAAACAGCCCTCGCGATGCGCCTCCACTTGTTGTGGTCTTCGCCGTCTCGTGAACGATGAAGTCAGAGAAAGCGTTTTGTACTGCCCCTCGGGTGTCCCTATCTACCGACCTCAATAGATAGGGTATCGCAACTGGAACTACGGGTCCCGTTGTGTTTTCAGAGGTACTACGGGGTTCCAGTTCAAGCCCCCCGCTGGTCGTGCCTTTAACCAGGCGCCTCCGGCGGGATCCGGACATGGGTTGGAATCGTAGTGGCGTGTGGTTAGCTGTAGAGCTTGGGAATGTTCGTTTGTCCTGGTATTGTGTGCCAGGACTTCCAAACTCGTGCACAGCGAGCGGGGCCTAGTAGCGGTCTCTGAGGGGCCAGAAGCGAAAAGTCCTGCGGGGAACGTGAGTTTCCCTTATGGTTGGCAGCTTTGTCCGGTGGTTTTCATTGGACATTGGTGTTGACATCTCCGGTACTAGTCTGGATAACTAGTAGAGGCGGCCTCCTAGATGCCGTAGTCTCCGGTCCAGCCAGCCGCGTAGGACGTGGGAACTGGCTAGGCGCCCGGATGGGTTCCGAGAAGTGAGTGTGCTTACTACTCCGCTACCAAGGTGGACACTTGGGAGTCGACTTTAGAGTCGACGACCTTAGCAGTGGCAACTGCGAGTTGTGCCCTTCGTGCAACGAGAAGTGAGCGAGCTCGACAGCTCCGGTTACCTATCTGGACAATAGGCAGTGAACTACACGTGTTCACGGGGAGACTCTCCCGAGACACTAGTCTTATGAACACCGAATGAAGAGCGCGCTTCGGCGGGCACTGATTTGGCGTCAAGACCTAACGCAGATGGTCTCCTGCGCGAGTGTTCCACTGGCGCAGGAACGTCTGGCACTTCTTGCATAACCTAACGGTTGGTCTCGAGGTGCCAGTACAAATACGATACGATTTCTTCCAGACAACCAGTCGGATGGAGAGAACTTAAACACTTTAAAATCGGAGTTGTAAACATGTCAAAGATTTCATAACTTTTTTATTACTAAACACAAAAAAATAAATTAGATTTAAACAGACATACATAAGTACATACATAGTGTGTAATGTAATATATACATATACAATACTTATACATAACAGTCTCAGGTAGGGAGTAGCGAAATTTGATATAGTTACCGAACACGGTGGAAGTTCTCTTGGTGGTGACGTTGGGCACGGAGGCGCGCTTGTCCTCGCGCTCGGGGCTCTTGCGCGACTTCAGCGAATCCCGACGCCTACAACAAAGACGTCATAGCTAACATATAATCACGACTATTATCCCCGCGGGGTTAGTCAGAGACTAGGCAATGAGGACCGAAAAAGCAGTCCACTGCCATATTCCACTTTTCACCAAATAGCGACTGCACATGTGCTCAGCGTGACAGGTGGTGGGCCCATCGCCGCATAAGATAAAATAAATAACATAGGTGAACTATTCTTTATTGTAAACTACATTTCTTACAAAAAAAAGTGGGCTGTCTTATCACTAAAAGTGCTCTCATCCAGACAACTTTTGGATGGCCAAAATAGCTTTTATATTAAAAATGGACTTGTAAATAATATGGTAATATACATACATATAATCACAACTATTGTTCGCGCCACAGCGCGACGGATAACCGTCTCTGCGCCGGTCAATTAAGGTGCATATTGGTGCAACGAATGGGCAACGAATGATCGGCCAATCACAGCGAGTTAACAATTATACCGGACGAAGCGGATCGGCGCTGGCGCCAATGTAGTGTGCTTCGAGCCTTCCAGGTGAATCCACGCGCGCGCCCGCGCAAGAACTCAGCCCGTGAACAACCACGTGTTCAGTGTTTGTGACTTGAGAGCGCTGTGTTTACCAGCCCAATTACCCTTAAAACGCCTCCGATCAGTGCCTAGTGGAGTGAATTGTGTTGTGTGTTGCTGCCTTCAAGCCCGCACCCCCGCGCCTGCCTTCAGCTCCAACCCGAACCAGGTAAGCCCCAGAAATTCCCTTATCTCCTGCCTAACCCTTGTTTCGCCGCTGTTACGGCGAACGCCTTTCGCCGTAACAACTATTATCCCCGAAGGGTTAGTCAGAGACTAGGCAATGAGGACCGCAAAATTAGTCCGCTCCCATAGTCCACTTTTCACCAAATAGCGACTGCGCATGTGCTTAGCGTGAAAGGTGGTGAGCCCATCGCCGCTCTAAGCTGTTGGATGTATGTGCAGTCTTCAGTCCGTTAGTCGCCTTTTACGACACCCAAGGGAAGAGAGGGGGTGGTAGTATTCTTTCACCGCTACGCGACATGGTTGATATGGTAATATCTTTTACAAAAAGGTGCTTTCATTACATAAGTAAAGTCGCTGTTTTCCTGTTAGGCTCTGCTTTCTCCTTCTAAACCACCATGTATGTATCGATACCGATGGTGGTGGAAGGACTAACGGACTAAAAACTGCACGTAAATCCAACAGCATAGGACGGCAAAGTATATAGTGTAGTTGTTATTTGGTGAAACGTATGGCAGAGGACTGATTTCACGGTCTGCCTAGTCTCTGAGTAACCCTTACAGGATTTTAGTCGCGAGTGTTTGTATACGTATGTAGGTAACGTCATTGAAATCGATGGTTATACAGGGTTAATTTTGGAGCCCCCGCCAAATTTTTTTACGTGATCCTAGCAGCAGTGCAACCAAATAATGAAATTAAAAAAACACATTTTTTTTTCTCACATTTCGTCTCAATTTTTCCTTAAGAAAATTTAAATTATTGTCACTATCACGGTTATTGTTTTCTGAGGTTTAAGCGAGCACTACACATTGAAATGAAACACTTTTTTACGGACTAACTTAATTTACTTTAGTTTACAAACATAAATATATAAATAATATAAATTTAATTTACAATCTCCCTGTGACCACGGACCCTGAAAAGGGTTCGAAACTCTCTCAGTGGTTAAGGATTCCGGGTGAAGCGCGCTTCCACGTTCGGCCTTATCATCACTTACCATCAGGTGAGAAATAGGCCAAGCGCTTACCCGTTGCAAAAAAAAAGAAACGTCAGGATAATATAAAAAACTATGTAAATAGTAAATTAAACGCAAGTTAGTCCGTAAAAAAGTGTTTCACTTCACTATCGCGGTTATCAAACCGCGTGCACCAATGACAGCGCGCCGTCGCTTTGACCGCGAGGGTGAGCGCACGCGCCTAGAACTATAGGACATAAAAGCAGGCAAATAATTGTAATTAAAAAAAGAAAACATTCATTATTTTTACGTCAAGTATTTTATAATAACATTTTTTACCCCATATTTACTTTTGGCGGGGGGTCCAAAATTAACCCTGTGTGATGGATGGTATGGTATGGTATGGTTACCTGAGCGGCGCGGGCGAGGGCGGCGTGTCCGACTCGACGGCCACGCTCACCGAGCGCGTCTCGTACAAGCGCCGCCGGTCCGCGATGGACTGGTTGCCGCTGCGAATCAAACCACAACTCGCTATTTCTTAATTAATGGCTTGGTGAAAGACGGATACAGAAATAGGGGTCGGTCACCGGCTAGATAAATAAAATAAATAAACTTTCCTACACTCACACCAAATATCTAACCCAAAAGAAGCTTCGTTATGAAACTCGTTAAATCGTTACTAGACAACGGATAAACATACTTAAAATACTTAAATACAAACTTAATATACATAGAAAACACCCAGACCCGAGACAATTTAGAAAAACAATAATTTCTAAATTGACCCGACCGGGCAACGAACCCGGGACCTCAGAGATGGCGACACCATGAAAACCGGTGTACAAACCACTCGACCAAGGTCGTCAGATGGGTCGATGATATAAAAAAGACGGTAGGTTGCACGTGGAACAGGCTGGCACAAGACTTTATTTATTTTAAAAATTTAATTTTTATAAAAGCTTTAACGAAACACCCTAGAGAGGCCCGCTGCAAACTATGGCAGGAAATATATGCACCTCCACCTAATTCCATTGCACCTTCTGAAAATCTTCCTCCTGACAATAACCTAGACCACATGGAAGTCGCTTAACCGTCTCCGGACCCAAGTAGGCCGCTACAGATCGAATATGGCCAGGTGAGATTATAATGGATTGCATATCGATCCTCAAGACAGCGCTATTGCATTTGTATAACCTGTCATTAAGCCAAGCTAAGTACCCAGAGCGCTGGAAACTCTCTAGAGTCACGCCGATTCCTAAAGGAGAACCTGGGCCCGACGTAACGACGTACAGACCGATTGCCGTGTTGCCTGTTTTTGCGAAGCTATTTGAGGCCATGCTTAATAATCATATTAGCCTACAGCTGAGTAGCCAGTTGCATAACAGTCAGCATGGTTTTCGCAAGGCGCGTTCGACTATCACAAATTTAACAACTCTAGTTGACTACGTTTCCTTAGAGATGGACTCTAGTAGACAAGTTGATGCCGCCTACTTCGACTTCCGAAAAGCATTCGACCTTGTGGATAATGATGGGTTGTTGCAGAAGCTGTCAGTGATAGGGTTCGATCCTAGATTACTACAGTTTTTTGCAAGCTATCTCAGGGATCGATGTCAGTTTGTGAAGTTGAGTGGGTATGAGTCTAATAACTACTACACGAGGTCCGGGATAAGTCAGGGAAGTACGTTGGGTCCGACGCTGTTTCTCATTATGGTGAATGACTTGCCTGAAAGTGTCAGATTTGCGGAGTGCCTGCTGTTCGCGGATGACCTCAAACTGTATATGGGTGTAGGTAGTCAAGCGGATGCAGACGCTCTGCAGAGTGATATTGTTTCTGTAGCTGAGTGGAGCGATAGGAATCATTTGTCTTTTAATGCCGCGAAATGCAAAACAATTACTTTTTCACGGAAGCGTAACATATTACAAACTGACTACAAGCTATTTGGCACTTCTTTAGAAAGAGTATCTGAAATTAAAGACCTAGGTATAATATTAGATAATAGGTTGGACTTTAACAAACACGTGACAAACATATGTATGTATGTATGTATATACATTAGCTCCGTGGAAAAATCGTTATAAATGATCCTATCGTTGTTAATCCGTTTAAAAACTGTTTATATGTAAACCTTGCGACCTGATTCTCGTGCAGTATTGTTATCTCGTCAAAATTTTCAATAGTTTTGGTTTATTTCATGCTGGCATGATACCTACCTACTTACAAGTGAATAAGGTTAGGTGTGGCTAAGTGAAACTGTGTTCTGTCTGAAGTTTAGCGATAAACATGAATTGCCTTTGCTTTTACCATCACATAATATCATTTATGGCTGCCTAATAAGTGAATGACTTTAAAATTATATTTTCATATCCACGCGGTCGAGCTGCACTGCAAGCTCAAGCGAGCATTCGCATGCGACGCCATTTAAATAAAAATGTCACACAATTCGCATCCTGCTCCGATTGAATGCGCTATTTGCAAGAAACAATTACCCAATAGAGAATTTATGCGCTGCTGTGCTTGTAAATCTGCTTTTGATCTCGATTGCATTAATTTGAGCACGAATAGATTTTATTCATTTTACAAGCATGACAAGAAACGCCGTGATAACTGGAAATGCACTGATTGCGTAAGTAAAAAGACATCTCTAATGACTCCTGCTCGTCCCGATCTCAATCTGTCACCGCAGACTACTAATAATGTCACCAAGCGAGGCAAGCCGGCATCCACAAACAATATGCTTGAAGAAGATTTTCGCAATGATGATGATGATGTAGATACTGACGAGGTTCCTGTGCAGTCTCCATTGGATATCAAAATGCTTGTGGAAGAAATGCGTGCTTTTCGTGCAGAGATGAGCTCATTCCGCTCAGTTTTAGCAGATTTAACTGCAACTATTAAATCCCAGAATATACGTCTAGATTCCTTTGAAACTAGACTAGGCCACCTGGAGGCTGGGACTAGTGAGCCCGCAAGCGCTCTGATCTCCAATTTAGAAGAAACAATTGCTTCATTAAAGCTGGAAATAGATGAAAGAAATCAGGAAACACTGGCCAATGACATTGAGATTTCTGGCTACCCGGAGATGATCAGTGAAAACTCTATTCACATAATGCTAACAATAGTGAAAAAGTTAGGTGTCGAGCTTGAAGAGCGCGACATTGTAAGTGCGCAACGAGTGGGTGCCCCGCGAGCGTCGCCCACAGCGGGCGCTGCAGTACGACCAAGGCCCATTGCTGTGCGCCTGGCGCGTCGGTCCCTGCGCGATGCATTGCTGCGGGCTGCACGTGTTCGCCGTCGCATGACAACAGAGGATATTGGTCTGCCCGGTACCCCTGCCTCCCAAACTTTCTTCATTAATGAGCGTCTTACCCGCAATAACAGGCAACTGTTCCAGAAAACTCGTGAAGCTGCAAAACGTCTAGGATGGAAATACGTGTGGACACGTGACGGAAAGATATTTGCGAGACAAGATAATGGAAAGGCGCGTCATCGTCTCTACTCCGAGGCTGATCTCATTAGGGTTTTTGGGGCAAACGCTGTTAGCGATGCTAAGTGAAGTTCAGAATTCCATTACATATAAGGTAAAGTTTGTGCCCATATGGGTTTTTGTATGCCTGTTAAAATGTAACAGTGTATTATTTCTTAACTTTTATATATTTTTATCTATAAATTGTTTTGAGAACTTAAATGGTTCATTTGTATTGGTTCATAAGCAGTGTTTCTTGTGGTTTGTAGTTCCTCATGAGAATAACTGTAACCATAATACTATATGGTACATAAATTACTGTATGGTAGAGCCATTACCACAATTTAGTACTTGCTTTGGGATTTTTGAGATTTTTCTTTTTATGCATGGTGTGTTCTTCATGGATTTGGAAGATAATATTACATTATTATTTCGTCATTTTTCTAGCTACAAGATTCTTATTAAGTATTTAGTGTTATGTATTAAGTGTAGGATAGATTTTTATGGGGCCTCAATGACATTAACCTATACTGGTTGCTTAATCAGAAGCGTTCTGCTACTTCGTGAAGGATTGATGATTATGATAACAAATTTAAATGTTTATTTTTTGTTTAAGATTTTCAATAATTTATGGTGGTTGATTGTAACATTTTATGTTCCGCCAAATCCCAACTTAACTTTTCACAGTGTAAATAACTGCATTATTAGTTTAAGTTATTGCAAAGAAAACTGTTTTGTAAGACCACATATAGATAACTGTAATTTAAATTCCATCTGGTATACAAAATACTGTGTGGCAAGGCAATCTCCACAATTGTGTATTAGTTTTAATATGAAATGTGTGATGTTTCTTTATTTGCATGGTGGGTACCTTATGGGTTTGGAAGATAGTATTGAATTAATATCTCTACATTTTTCTAGCTACAAGTTTCTTGTTAACTACTTAATGTTATTTGTGAGGCGTAGTGTTGATTCTTATGAGACCTCAATGACTTTAACCAGTACTAGTTTCCTAACCAGAGGGGTTCTGTTACTTTATGAAGCATTAATAATTATTATTACAAGCTTAAATGTTTATTTTTTGTATAAGATTTTCAATAATGTATGGTTGTTAATTGTAAAGTTTTATGTTCAGCCAACTTCCTTACTAATTTCTCACAATGTAAATAATTGTTTTTTCAGTTTAAGTTACTTCAAGGAAAGCTGTTTTAATGCACCACATATGAATAACTGTAATTTGAATTCTATATGGTATACAAGATACTGTGTGATAAGGCAATTGCAAACATTTTGTATTTGTTTTAATATTGAACGTGTGATATTTCTATTTATGCTTGGGATGTACTTTGGAGTTTTGGAAGATGATATTACATTGTTATCTCTACAATTTTCTAACTACAAGCTTCTTTGTGATTTCTTGATTATATCTGTTAGGTGTGGTGAACATTATTATAAAGCCTGTTTGACCTCAACTCATATTTGCTGTTTAACTAAAAGTGACCTGCCATTGTATGGGGCATTGATTGTTACTAGCTTAAATGTTTATGTTTTATTAAAAACTTCTAATAATTTATGGTGGTTGACGGTTACATTTTATGCTCCGTTACTAATCTTTCTTTATGGATGTAATTGTTTTTCTGGTTTGGGTTATTATGGAGAAAACTATATGCACATGCGTATGCTAGAATTTGTGACTTCTTTTAAAATGGTTAGATCATACTTTCTTACAACCCATCTCTGTTGCTGTTTGTCTGCTGCTTTGTCGCTGTTTGTTGGTCTCGGGCATCTATTGAATGCAGCATATTTCAACCATAATTATTCTCAAGGTAGACTCGCTGATAATAATTGCTTTCTTGCGGGTTACTTTTTCACTTTGAGTTTAAATAGATTTCTTAACAAGCGACATCTCATTATGATTAAAGAATGTCTCAATAATTCTAAAATTATACTAATTTCGGTTTCTTTCATTTATCAATTTATTAATAAAAATAAACGCTTGATTTTCGGTTTCCTAAACCCAGGGTCTCTTGGCACGCGACACGAAGAATTTGTAGTTGCACTGGAAAGTCGTTCAGTTGATGTCATGGCCATAAACGAGACGTGGCTTAGATCTGGCGAGGAGAAACGTGCGCCTGCCCCAATTGGTTATAGACTTCGTCATATACCACGTCCTCTGAACATACGTGAGCGAGGTGGCGGCGTTGGCTTTTACTTAAGGGATGGTGTCAGTGCTCGACAACTAAAGCCTTCGCTCTCTAACCAAGTCGAGCAGATGTGGTTGAGTATAACACTTAACGGACTTCGGCTTGCCGTTGGAACAGCATACCGCCCTCCATGGCAAAGCGTAGATACTTTTATTGACTCACTCACCGAATCTGTTAGTGCGTTTTCTTCATTTGATCATATTATTTTACTAGGAGATTTTAATATTAATATTTTGGTTTCCAATGAACCGAACGCTAGGAAAGTAAGTGCATTTTTACAATATTTAAATCTTAATCAATATGTAACCGTCCCAACTCATTTCACAGATCACTCTGCAACTCTTATTGATCTTATATGTAGCACCACAAATGTCTCCAACGTCTCTGTTGATTATATTCCTGCCCTAAGTCATCATGCCTTTATATCGTTTGATTTACATATTAACAAGCCTAAACCGCCTTCAAAGTGGATATGCTATAGACCACTCAAAGATATTAAATTAAATGATTTTAATGATCTTGTTAAGGACGTGCCGTGGGAAGAACTGATTACTGGTGACATTAATGAAGCAGTGTTAAGGTTTAATACTTATGTCTTACATGTTTTTGATGTTTTTGCACCTGTTAGGCATTCTTATATCAAGCATCAGAGCTATCCCTGGATAACACCTACCGTTAGACGGATGATGAGGTTAAGAGATGACGCCCATAGTAAATACCATATTACAAAAAAGGAATCTGATTTTAACTATTATAAAGACTTGAAATCTGTAGTAAATAAGGCAATGCATAGTGAAAAGGCTGCCTTTTTCCGACAGAATATTAATCAGTATTCTAAAAATTCTCGGTTACTTTGGAAAAATGTCAAGAAAAACATTGTTGATTTTAAGAGCAAAGAAACTTCTATACCTTGTCATATGAGTAACCCGAATACTATTAATAGTCATTTTCTCAATATACCCGGTAATGATTCAGTCAGTACGTCATATCTTTCATATTTTGAGCATCACCGGTTTAATTCTTCTACATTTTGCCTTCATGCAGTTGATGAGTCATGTATTTTGAAAATTATCACTAAAATTTCTACAAATGCCATGGGAGTTGACGGTATTACACGCGATATGATTTATTTGACATTGCCACATACACTCAAAGCTTTAACGAAGTTGATAAATAAGTCTATTCAATCAGGCATTTTTCCTGACCTTTGGAAAGAAGCTCTTGTTAGACCTATCCCGAAAAAAACCCAACCCAGTGACTTTAAGGATTTAAGGCCGATAAGTATCCTCCCATTTCTTTCAAAAATAATAGAGAAAGTTGTCTGCCAGCAGTTAACTGAGTATTTGAATGATAACAACATCTTACCGCAGAAACAGTCCGGATTCCGCGCATCCCACAGCACTACCACGGCTTTATTGGATGTTGTTGATGATATTCTGTCGGGCAGAGACACAGGAAAGGGTACTATCTTAACTCTCCTAGACTTTTCACGGGCATTTGATACGATCAATCATAATCTTTTGCAATCCAAATTGTCATATTATGGTTTTACCAGTGGTGCATTAAAGTGGTTTTCTAGCTATCTTGATAAACGTTCACAGAGAGTTGCGGTTGATAAAAATGGCGTTAAATCTTTATCAGAAATCTCGTTCCTCAATCGAGGTGTACCCCAAGGTTCGATACTGGGTCCAATTTTATTTATATTATATAGCGCAGATTTAACTGTTTGCATTAAAAACTGTAACTTTCATTTATACGCAGATGATCTGCAAATTTATATGTCCTTTAAAGCTAATGAAACATTAGATGCTGTCGGTAAAATTAACGAAGACCTTGAAGCGATTGAACAATGGTCAAATAAAAATTGTTTGGTTTTAAACCCACTCAAATCTAAATTTCTTGTACTCGGGTCAGACTCTCAAATTAACTCAATAAATAATCTTAATCCTACAGTTAGAATTGGTAACTCAGATATCGAGCAGGTCGCTGAAGCGCGGAACTTGGGGGTTCTTATGGATAACGGTTTACGGTTTCATAATCACGTTTTGGAAGTAGCAAGAAATTGTTATTACAGGCTTAAGGTACTATATCAGGTGAGAAATTTTCTGGACGTTGACTTAAGAACAAAACTCTGTGAAACTCTTATTCTATCGAAACTCAATTATGCTGATACGGTTATGGGCGAGTGCATGTTTGGTTATACAAAGAAAATAATTCAACGTGTTCAGAATTCATGTGCACGTTATTGTTTTGATATTCCTCGTAGAGCCCATATCACCCCGTTTCTTAATAAGAGTAACCTCATCAATATGCGGTCAAGGCGTACACTCCATTATGCTTGTCTTCTGTTTGGTATTGTTCAAACTAAAACTCCTCCATATTTGTTCGACAAATTGCTGTTCTCTAGTCGTGCTAGAACTGCTTCTCTTCTTGGTTGCCCGAGCCACAATACAGCTGCATTTCGAGGGAGTTTTCGTTACTCCTCTACGAAATGCTGGAACAATATCCCACCTCCCCTTAAAAAGTGTCTCACTTTGCGTTCTTTTAAAAGCAAATATAAGGAATATCTTCTTTATTTACAAAAGGATACTCACTAAATTAATAGCTGTGGTACATACTTTAAACCAAATTCTTAAAATTTGTATAAAATATCTACGTTAATTATAATATTCATTTATAAGTAATTCAAAGTGATGTATCGATGAAGGTCACGGTTCATTTTGTGATAGGTCTACCTTTATTTGTAATTAATTTTTATTATTAAGTATTATTATTTTTCAATATTTATGATGTGCGTGCGCAGCAGTGCGTGTTTTGTAATTTTATGTTATGAAAAGGGTTCTTCTGAAAATCAGCGTCACAGCCTTGGCTGTGGCTTTATGCTGAGAAGAATCCTTTTTGGCATTTCAAAATATGTGACTACGGTTGTGTAATATTTTACAATATTGTAACTGGATGGAATGCTAAATAAATATATTTTTCTTTCTTTCTTTCTTTCTAAGTCGGCAAGTAGACTACTAGGTTTTATTATAAGGACATCATCTGAGTTTAGTAGTTTTTCTGTTGCTAGAGTATTGTACGGCGCCTACGTACGCAGTAAACTTGAGTATGGATCAGTCGTTTGGGACCCCCATGAGGAAAAGTATAGCCTCATTATAGAAAAGTTGCAGAGAAAGTATGCTCGTTGGCTGTTTAAGAAATGTAACGGATACTATCCCTTTCTGTACCCGTCCAAATTCGTGTACGGTATGATGGGTCTCGACACACTCGCTCTTAGAAGGAAGCTACTTCTTATGAGACATTACTTCTCAGTGCTTTACAATAAGATCGACTGTCCGTACGTAGTCGGCCGGGTATCCCTTTGGGTGCCGGCGCGCGTACCGCAAACCACCTCGGGGCTGTTTACGCCGCGCCTGCTGCGGAGGCCCGTCACGCGCACCGTATATGCCGCGCAGGCGCCTACCGCGCGCGCCCTGCGCCTCATCGGGGACATGCTCGCTCAATACGACAATGTCGATTTGTTTGCTGATGGCTTAGGGCGTTTAGTGGCAGCAGCCTTTTACTTTCTCGACCACAACTATTAAAAAAAAACTATAGAATAAGCTATTTAATTTTTTATTATTTTGTGATAATTTTGTTTTTGTTATTTTAATTTCCAATTTTTGTGACATAATTTTATTGTATAGGTACTGAGACTCTAGTTCTTAAGATTTTTAAATTTTTATTTTATGTATGTCATGTCGGTGTTTTGGACGCATAATCTGTAAACCAGCATGTAAAATGAAATAAATAAATAAATAAAATGCTCTGAACTCTGCCCAGTGCGAGTGTGGCGCTCCAGAACAAGACATGCGGCATCTGCTGTCATGCCCGCGTTGCCCTTACACCTGCATGTTGAAAGACCTGAATGAGGCTTCTCCTCCTGGAGTGGCAACAGCGGAATATTGAGCCAAAACTATTTAACAGCGCGTAGATATTGAACCATCGATACTACGAAGAAGAAAATCCCCCAAACCCCTTGAGTTTCAGTAAAGATGTGGGACTTTATGGAGATCTCACACGACTTCTTGACAGTATTTGAAAAGTGATGTGTGTAAGATCAACATTAATTATTAATGTGTAATAATGGTGAACGTACATGAGGCACTTGACGAACACTTCAAATCAAATCACAATTGCGAACACTTAACGGTATATATATATATATAACTTAATATATATATTGATGACCTTCTTGGTTGAGTGCTTTGTACACCGGTTTTCATGGTGTCGACATCTCCGAGGTCCCGGGTTCGATCCCCGGGTCGGGTCAATTTAGAAATTATTGTTTTTCTAAATTGTCTCGGGTCTGGGTGTTTTCTATGTATAATAAGTATGTATTTTAAGTATGTTTATCTGTTGTCTAGTAACCATTTAACGAGTTTCTTCGAAGCTTTTCTTGGGCTAGATAATTGGTGTGAGTGTAGGAAATTTTTATTTTATTTTTACTTATTCATTATAATCTACCATTGTTACACATTAATGTTTGACAATAACACAATTTTTCGAAAATAAAACAATACTACATTCATGACGCTTCACTTTCCCGTCAAAAAGTCCCAACAGCAGTTACTCTGCCGTCGACACTACTAGTAGTAGTAAGTACATAGGCTTTTTAAAACGCGAAACCACGAGCAATAGTTTGCCAATGGAGCGTTTGCAAATTTTGTTAAAATTAATAATTTCAAAACCAATGTTAGCAGATAACACTTATATCATGATTAGGACACATAGTTTGGTTTACCGTCTAGTATTTATTTAGTCTTAATTATTTATTGTAACTTGTTTTAGCCGTTATACTGTTTTGTGTCTTTATTAAATTAATAAATGGAACTCACTCTGTGCTCTCAAACAGCTTTCGCCTCTCGGCGGTGCTCGGCGTCTTGGGCCGGTAGCCCGAGTCTGAGGAGTTCACCTCCTCTTCCAGACTGGTGTCCGACTTGCCGTTCGTGTATTCTTCTGTGGAAATATGTTTTAGAGATTATTTCCTTCGATGGCAATAATCTTTTTTAAATACGTTTAAATCGATTAGAAGCCGTTAGTAGTACAACGCACGGGCGACGGCGGCGGTGGAATGACAGGCTGATATCTGCAGGCGAACTGATCGTGTGTGGGGCCCGTCGGCAGGTATCAGCCTGTTAGTTAGTACTAGCCGCCCGTGCATTGTACTAACTGACAGGCCGATACCTGCCGGCGACTTGATCGTCTGTGGAGCCCTTAACAGCATAGAGCGGCGATCACCATCATCATCACCACCTGTCACGCTGAGCATGCACAGTTGTCATTTGATGAAACATGGACTGTGGCAGTGGACTGCTCTTGCGGTCCTCATTACCTGGTCTCTGACTAACCCTTCCGAGATAATAGTCATGAATATATGTATAATAACAGGGTTAATTTTGACCCCCGCCAAAAGTATATATGGGGTAAAAAGTAATAATAAAATATTTGACGTAAAAATAAAGAATGTTTTTTATTTTCAAATACAATTTTTTGACTGCTTTTTATATTATTTTTTTATATTATTAGCGGGGGTCCAAAATTAACCCTGTATGTAGGCACTTATTGACGTGAAAAGCTAATGAATTAACAGTTAACTAACATTTAGTTAAATCTTAACTACTAATCTAACTAACTAATACTATTATAGGCTTACCTTTAGTGGCTTCGACGTCGCTGGTGGGTGAGAGGGACTTGTCCTTCTCCTCCGAAGGTTCTTTGAGTAACGGCGTGGAGGCAGCGGGGGTGGACGCAGCCGGCGTGGACAGAGGCGACGTCGCTACGACAATAAATTATCATTCATTCTGTCACAAACTATTAATTTTAATTTTGAACTCCGGTTTGTAACCCGTATAACCCTTTAAAATCCTTTAGTCGCATAAAGTCCACTATATCAAAATGTCCACTGTATCAAAACGTCCATAGTATCTAAATGTCCACTGTATCAAAACGTCCATAGTATCTAAACGTCCACAGAATTGAAATGTCCATAATATCATTATGTCCATTCTTCATAAAGTCCACTCTTTCAAAATGTCCACTTTACCAAAATAACGTTGCATGTAAATTGCGATTCATTCGTTGCAGTTAGGTTTTAATTAAAACTATACCTAACTCTAACTAACCTCTACCTACCTAACCTATCACATGACCTATAGGAATAGGGCAGGTAGAGCACACTCAAAATCTCGCTTTTATAATTATTATTGATAGAGTTGATATTTTGATACAGTTGGCATTTTGGTCAAATGGACAATTTGATATAGTGGACTTTATGCGACTAAAGGCTTAAAATTATGTAGGTATATTGAAACAAGTAAATAAACGATTCTTTCAACACATTCTAGGAGACAAAAGGTATTTTTGCACTTATGTATGCCGGCCAGCAGATCCACCTATCCGAAACTATCAAATTCTCCAATCGATATTGATCCTTATGCCCCAACCATAAAGTTCAAAATCGATTGTAGTAAATTGACATTTTATATTTTGGCGTATGTACTTATCGCCATTAAGTTGAGAAAAAGTAAATATAAAAGAAGAATTTACATATCCATCAAGCTATTGAAAGACATTTTTATTGGTATTATTTAGGTACCATCAACAAATCCGATGCAGCAACATTTTCAAAAAATTTTGCTTGCACAAGATGACCATAGTTCGTCCCACGCTTTGTTTAACATTGACCAATGAAGACGAACAGTTTTTATTTAAAAGAAAGAAATTGTTGGCATGTGGTGGCCATACCCCGTTCCGCCTTTTGTTTTCATTGATTAACGACAAACAAAACGTCCCCCTTTCTTAACATTTTGATTGTCTTCACAATTTTATGATTTTTGAGTTAATAGAAGGATGTTGTAGCAAAACTTTAAAAGGGATGTTGGGACAGGACAAATGCAAATTAAAATAGCCCTTAAGGCAGAGATATACGGCAGATTTTGTTGATAGTACCTAATCAAGCATAATTTTTCAAAACTATTCCAATAGCTCACCTGAGTCAGACTTGGTGAGGCCGGGCACCGCTGGTACCGAGAACACTTTGTCGAATGAAAACTCCTCGTTGCCCGCGGAGGCCGAGAACGGCTTGGGGCCGAGGCGGGGCTGCGGGGAACGAGCAACGTGTTAACACTTTTAAACTATCCCGTTCCATTGTACACAAGAAAGGGGGATAGAAATAGCCTTTTCCGTTCTTCTCAGTACAAGGTCTCCCCCCCCTGTAGACTTACGACCGATGGCATAATGACAATTACACTTACATTTCAAAATGGTTGTGTTAAGAATTATCATCCGTCCTGATTAGTCCCGACATGTCCGGACTTTTAGACTCTAGTCCGGACTTTGTCCAGCTCTTTCATTTGTCCGGATTTTGGAGTATGAGTAACAAAACTTCATTTTAAGTAATATCAAATAAGTCTTTAATCTTTGTTAATTTCTCATTTATCTAAAAACAAAACATAAAAAGTGAGTATGTTTCCATTTTGTGACTAAAAAGTCCGGACTTTTATCGAAATGTCAGGCTTTTTGTCAGGACTTTTCAAATTCTTAAATGGTAACACTAGTTGTGTTATACTTTAACAAACGAATAACTTTTTTTTGAAAATTGAAAAATCGGGCAGGTCGCGCCGTACTGCATCGCATATCAAAAATCCTCCTACATCACTTTCGTACATCCTATATACACACGACTGCAGACCAACCTATCCAAAAGTGTCAAATTTCTGCAATCGATATTGATCCTTATACCCAAGTGACAAAGTTCAAAATGTATTGAAGAAAATAGTCACTTTGTAGTACGTTGAATGCTGGTGTCTGTACTATTAAGAGGGTTTACGCATTTAGGTTTCCCATACAAACTTACAAGTCGATATTTTTAAAAACCATTTAGCCAATTTTGATGAAACTTTGCATGCTAAAGTAAAACACAGGGATCTAAAAAGTTTGTTGAAAACTTTTTTTAAAAACGTTTATTTAGCTGAGTTATTGCGATTTAAAGTCCACTATAGAAAGTTTAAAATCGCAATAACTCACATAAATAAACGTTTTTCAAAAATGTTTTCAACATACTATTTAGATCCCTGTATATTACTTTAGCATGCAAAATTTCATTAAAATTGGCTTAGTGGTTTTTAAAAATTTCGACTTGGAAATTTGTATGGGAATCCGAAATGCGTAAACCCTCTATTTTGTATGTTAATTCAACGCGCTGCGACCTGCCGCGCTGCGGCTGTAGTGTGCGTGAGCCTTTATACTACACCAGTCATTGAGTCGAAACAATGGGTCAAACAATATTGAGTAGGTTTGCTTATTTTAAATCTCACAAATTGGTTGGCTGTGAGGTTAAATACTGAACATCGCAAAATGAAAACAGTTTTAAAATATAACAGTAAAAGTTAAAAAATCAAGTATTGTAAACAAAAACAAACATTCAGTTCTATAAGGTTTTAAAAATAAATTCACATAAAAATCGCGCAAAGGATAAGTACACATATTAATAAAACATTACAAAAAAAAAACAATAACAAAAATTAAGTATTAGTGCCAAAATTATACTACATAAAACAAACTAAACCACAACACCACAGCTAGATGATAAAAAAACACATGCTTGCTTAATACAAACTACTACAAACACCTAATATTAAAAAAGACAAACATATATAATATAAAATATCCTATTCTACACACAGCAATCTTATCTAACCTTATAACCGGAAATAGGAACTGCCGTGGTCCGCGGTTTCGGCTTGGGCGCTTCGGAGTGCTCGTCCGCCGAGCCAGCATCCGAAATAGAAGACCGAGGCAAAGGCTTAGGAGGCTGTGACGGGACGCCGTTGATCAAACTGTTGCTCCTCGAAAGAGAAGACTCAGTAGACTCTGCACTATCATTTTTCTCCAAGGTCTTCTCGGTATTTTCAGGCTTTTCGGTCTTCTCACTTTCGTCCACTTCGCTCTTTTCAATTTCCATATCATCGGCTTTGTAATCATTGTAACTGTCGTGGCCGTTATCAATGATTTTCTTGTGGAAACCGTTAGTGTCTTTAGGGTCTACCACTTTGGGCTCTTTAGTTTTCTGTTTCTCCATGCCCTTGATCATGTCTTTCACGTTGACGAAGTCTATGCGGTCTTCGTCTTCCGGTTCCGTCGGCTGAGGCTTGGGATCTGACATCATTTGTTCGTCTTTTTGGGCTGGTGTTGCAGTCTTCTTAGATTCTACCTTCTTCGGGGGCGGCATAGAGACAATTGCCTTCACTACATCTTGTAAATTGCCTCTGTGCATCACCTGTAAATGATGTTTACTTAAAAAATATGTAAATAAGCTGTAATTAAGTACAACTAAATTTAAAGTATAAAAAGAAAATTAAATTAAATACTACTTACATTATAAATAGCACTCTACGAAGAGCCTCCCACCCGCAAATTAATAATAACTAAAACACCGAACATAACACAAAACTAAACAGATATGTATACTCAAGAAAAAATACTAAATAGACGCACACACGTTCAAGAAAACTTTAAAAAAATCACCAAGTGGTTATTTCATTCAATTTGTTGCTTGGACTCACGTTCTTTCAACAACACATAAAATAAATGTGGGTCTAAGCAACAGAATAAATTAGCATTTAGCTCTATTATTATAATATGTAATAGCTCACTGTTAAAAATAATAATATAAAAACAAAAGACACAAATAAAATCTTAAAACAACACAAATAAAACATGCAATGGTAGTTAAAAATACGTTCGATACATAATCATAAACTATCTCAATAACAAAGCAGTGTTAATATTTCTACAATTAAACAAAACAATATCTTCTAAACACCCCAATTTAATATAGTTGCCCTTGTGCAATAATTTAATTAGTAACAGTTTATTGACATTTTGAAATCAGACATGCAATTTACTCCCAACACCACAAAATAATATACTAAAAAATTATACAATACAGTGGAAGATAGAACCTCCTTTTTTGAAGTCGGTTAAAAATTCCACTTGCACTACAGTTCACTAAACACCCTTAGATAAAAACATCAATAAGTGTGGGTTGCATTTAAATCTACATTTTCAGATCTTACTTTAAAAATTATATTAAGTTAGTTTTTTTATAGAGTTCTGAATAAATTATGTCAGAAATTAGTAATAATATTAATAGTCAATATCTATTGTTTTGCATACTAGATTTAGAAAATTGACAATATTTGTATAGTGGTTATTTCGATCATATAAACAATAGATGCACGGTCTCATACAAAATCAAACTCAAATAATGTCCCCGCGTAAAGACATAGATTTCCATAGATCATCATCAGAAATGAAACGAGATATATAAATAAACATTTATTGTAAAGTAAACCATAAACTTAAAGCACTAAAGTACTAGGCTCACTAGATTCAAGCTAGTTGGAACAAAGTTTTAAATTCGAAATTTTAATAGAAAAACAAGGAACGTTTTTGATTTTTGCTTTGTTTCGTACGTGGTACTGTTTTTCAATCAGCAATCGTGTATCTATAGTTTTTATGATCGAAGGGTGCTCAAGCACTTTTAACTTTAGTAGAGAAAACTAGGGATCGATTAATTATATTTCCGTAAAATTTGCTATCCTCACTTTGCTCATTATTGTTGCTTATTCAGTAACCTTAAACTAAACCTTAAACCTAACCTAACTAACCTAACTGTATATCGTGTTTAAAGGCAAATAAAATAAATAATTTTAATTTCATTTAAAGATCGTACCACGTCTAGTTTCGGTTCGTTTGTTCCACCCTATAAAACATTTTTTTTAAATCTACTACGGGAACGCACTTGGCCTTCATCTCACCTGATGTTAAGTGACGATAAGGCCGAAGGTAGAGACGCGCTACACCCGGAATCCTCATCCACTAAAAAACTGGCAATCCTATCTCTAAACTGTCGGAACACAACCAAGCTCTTAACATTGTTGTTATAGCGCCAGCCTTTAGATACGATGATGGTAGCTAGCCTGGCGGACTTGTGCCCAAAATTAATAAACTACTATAGATTAACGTACTAAAAAACCGGCCAAGTGCGAGTCGGACTCGCGCATGAAGGGTTTCGTATTATTATCTATAGAACATTAGACACTATAATATAACCTTTTTGTATGGGAGCCCCCCTTAATTTATTTAATTTAATTATTTATTATTGAAGTGAATACACAACTAAATATTCTGTGAATATTTCAAGCGCCTACTACCTGTTGCCGCTATTAAAATCGAGCAAAAAATAAAATCACGTTTGTTGTATGGAAGCCTCCATTAAATATTTATTTTATTCTGTTTTTAGTTATAGCGGCAACAGAAATACATCATGTGTGAAAATTTCAACTGCCTAGCTATCCTGGTTCATGAGATACAGCCTGGTGACAGACAGACGGACGGACGGACAGTGGAGTCTTAGTAATAGGGTCTCGTTTTTAACCGACTTCAAAAAAGGAGGAGGTTTTCAATTCGGTTGTATGTTTTTTTTTTATGTTTGTTACCTCAGAACTCAGTCATTTATACACCGATTTAGAAAATTCTTTTTTTATTTGAAAGGATATACTTCCAGATTGGTCCCATTTTTATCAAAATCCCGTTCTGATGATGGAATCCTCAGGAATTGAGGGAACTCCTCAAATATTGTAGGCATACCTATGGCGATTTTAGTATTTTTTACCCTTTGGGTACGGAACCCTAAAAACGAAGTGTTTCATTACAATGTGTTCACGTAAGTTTAACCTTAGAAAACAAGAACGTACAAAACTGAGAATTTTTACATGATTTGTATGGAGCTCGATTTAAAAAAAAATGAAATATAGAAGGCTACACAATCTACAGATAGGTAATTAGTTTCGGGCGTTAACAAATCCTCCCACTAACCAAAGAAAAAAAAACAGTACCTACGACGACGGTCCCGAAGAACAACGTCACATCTGCAAGATAGTTGTATAGCAGATACGACGTTATTCCTCGACCATCGAGTAGTACCCACCTGGGCATTGTCCGCGTCCGGGTGCAGCGATATGCTGGGCACCGGGTGATCCTGGTTGTCGGCCCACATGCCCGCGCTGAGGTACGTCACGCAGCCGGCGGTGTCCGGGTACAAGTCCGCGTGGTACTCGCGGTAGCTCTGTTCATGATAAATGTTAAATTGTAAATTATTTTATTGGTGTAAGGGAAACTTGCAGCTTAATATTTGACGACCTCCTTGGTCGAGTGGTTTGTACACCGGTTTTTATGGTGTCACCATCTCTGAGGTCCCGGGTTCGATCCCCGGTCGAGTCAATTTAGAAATTATTGTTTTTCTAAATTTCTCGGTTCTGGGTGTTTTAAATATGTTTATCCGTTGTCTAGTAACCATTTAACGAGTTTCATAACGAAGCTTCTCTTGGGCTAGATAATTGGTGTGAGTGTAGGAAAGTTTATTTATTTAATATAACAATTCCAAGTACAAATCATTAATTAAAAATTATTAATGGTCATTTATGCTTAAATGCGAAGTCAGCACGTTCCGTGTAAATTCTATTTACATTACAATTAAAAATTCCTATATTAAAAATGTAAAGAAGTTAACAAAATGTCCACTAGTAAAGACATACAAACAGTTGAGCTGACACTGTAACAGGTTATAAGGACGTCCATTTAAAAAAGCTGTTGAGCCGTGTTTGTATTGGCTCACCAAAAGAATACACCGACCCATCTCTTTTATTGAATGCCGTAAAAGGCGACTAACGGACTCTAACTCCACACACATTCAACAGCAAAGAGCGGCCATGTGCTCACCACCTGTCACGCTGAGCACATGTGCAGTTGTTATTTGGTGAAACGTGGACTATGGCAAAAGACTGGTTTTGAGGTTCTCATTGCCTAGACTCTGAAATGCTATCTATACAACATAACATTATTGTACCGTGTCGAAGTGCATACAAATAATTATCTTATACTAGCGGCCACTCGGGGTTTCACCCGTGAGGTTCCCGTTCCCGTGGGAATATCGGGATAAAAAGTATCTTATGTGTTAATCCAGGTTATAAACGATCTGTATGCCGAATTACATCCAAATCCATTCAGTAGTTTTTACGTGAAAGAGTATAACATACACACTTACAAACTTTCGCCTTTACAATATTAGTGTGATGTGATTATGTAATCTTATAATAACCAGTGCTCGGATAATTTGATGCATATTTACCTAAAGTTGAGGTGTTAGCTGTTATGTAATGCACTTTTGTATCGAAAAAACCGGAGGTAATATTTACGCCGAATCAAGATATCAGTATAAAGGGTTGGCTGGATACAGTGGCGTGCCTAGGGCTTCAGATTGGGGCAAGCCACGAAACCTGAAGTTCCTAATCTTGCTACCTAGGTACAATGTTGGTGCCCATTTGTGACACTAGCCACATTTTTTACTCAAATCGTCATAGGCCGTAGCATTCCAAACGTTCTTGTCGTTGGTAAAAAAACAGGCTATTACCTTCTATTACATCTTGAATGTGATTTTTGAGAATTTTATTTTGGCCAATTTAGGCGTTCTTTATCTCAGAAACAAAAATACATTAACAGTATTTACTTATTAAATAGTGTAGAATAACTATTGGCATAGTACATAGCGGCCTCGCTTTTTGTAAATTTTGCTTAACTTTTATTTAAACTCAAAATTGCAGAGAAAGATTTTCATAAATTGCGCGAGGGCACTTTTTTGAGCTCCTGGATTGAACTAAACAAATGAAATAAAAAAATGAAACAAAACCAAAAAAACTTCGAAAATCGCGTTAAGTTAACTGTGAATTTCTCTTATCTACGATAATATTATTGAGTAAAATTTATACCAGAATAATTGTTACTTCATGAGGAATAAAAATGTTATAAGTAATGAATTTATTATCCTATTTCGATGAAAACTATAAATACAACTAAGTACAAAATTACAACATAATGCGATGCGCCGGCCGTCCGAACTCAGCTTATTCTCGCAGAGTGGAGATACGTAATATTACGCATGCATTTATTATCCTATTTCGATAAAAACGATAAATACAACTGGAAAATTACTACAAAATGCGAAAATGGGCATTTTGCGCGGGAATCACAGTCGATATGTAGGCCTCTACACTTAATTTATTAATTATTACTTAATTATTAGAATGGAAGCAACCAACAATCCAAAGAGTTTTTTACATAGACCTATTATAATTAATGCCCTAGATGACTTTTAATAGTTTGCGAAATACATAAATCATGTGTGATGTTCAAAGAATTTATTTACCTCTGCCTTTCGTATGCCAATCATCAACACGTTTAAGTACACATTTGTTTGCAACACATCACATGCTCAACACATCTTAGTTCGTCACAGAGACCAATAAAGCGACGAACTGAACTCGGAACAAATTTTTTTAACACAAATTACGAAAACACTTGTTACTTATAAACAATCCCTCAAATAAAGTGAAGTATGACAATAACAAAAAATAAAAAATGGCTGGCTGCTGCCTGTGGCTGCTGCACAGCACAATCGCGTATTAACGCTCGCCTCTGATTGGTTCGCCCGAGCTCGAGCTGTCGTCGGTCGCCTCTGATTGGTTCGCCCGCTTTTAAGTTGCACGTGATTCGGTAGAAATAAAGCCTGATTTGGAGAAGGCCTTACTTGCGAACTTCATAACGCAAGCTGGCTTTGACGAAGAGTATGAATTTCTCATAGAATCTATACATACTTACGCAGTATTATGTTTATAGAGTAGCAATTTTGTTAAAGTTAGAAGAGAGCGGATATACTTTAAATCCGAAGCCCGGTTGCAAGCCAACTTGTGCGAGAGAGATGTAAAGCATTGCACGATTTATAAGCAGCTTTATGCGATTTGTTTGGTGATTCTTAATCTAAGAGAAACTAATAAAATTGATAATTTGAATGCTAATGAAAGAAAATTAACAATGGTAAAAAATATTAAGTGGTTTTAATAATTGCGTTTTACCAGTAGTGATATTGAGTTTTTGTTAGGGCAAGCCGGGCTTTTCGGCTTGTATGAAGGTACCGCCACTGGCTGGATAAGATCACCTTTGTACACTTCAATAAAGGATATTTTAGTACTTAATTTATTAAAAATAAATGTATGTAGTATTACTGTATTGTATTTTCATTAACTAATACTCACTACTCTTCCTCTTACACTCTACATACTCATAAATTGCATTGTAGTTAAAAATAAACTTCAAATAAATACACATGAATAATTATGTAATCCCGGAGTTCCGGATTTTTTTATAATAAATACCACATACTATAGACGTCCTTTCCACACCATGTTACAGTTTTTTCTTATTCAAGGAAAACCAAGAAAACCAACACCATGTACATTTATTAAACTACAGATATTGGGTTACATTTTAAGGCGCTGTCTTAATTAGAGGTTGTCACAACATGAATAAACAAAAATGAAGTAATTAGGAAGCAAAGTATGCACACACTATCATTCACTTAAACAAACGTTATTATACGAATAGTTAAGCATACCCGAATTTTGTGGAATCCCGGGATTAATATTTAAAAAAAAAATATTTTAAGAAGCCGCTTCCATAATTTGCTAGCCAGCCAAAAATTTACTTTAGGTAAATATGCATCCGATCACTGCTTATAGTTATATCCCACCTTCCTGGGCACCTGGTACATGATGGGCACGACGGAGGAGCCGGTGAGCTGCAGCACTCTGTTCACCTCGCCCTCCATCACGCGCAGCGCGCGCTTCGGCACTAAACAAGCGCCTTTGGTTTGCTCGCCTTTCAACATTGCAAATTGATTACTTTATGTACCTACCGCGCGATCACAAAAACTGATATAAATCTCTTAATGAACTTCAAAGCAAACTTAATCATATTGATATTTATAATTAGAACAATTCTGCTTTGAAGTTTCAGGCCTAGTAATTTAATTAGAGCAATGTTATTCTGCGAAATGTGCAAAACCATCACGCGCTTGTGTTAAAAATTAAAATTTTCTTTTTAAAGAAAAGGGTGTCCTGCGGAATGTCAATCCAAATATTTTCATGTAAGAATTAGTGATTCATGCGTAAAATTAAGAAAGTTGTCGAAAAAATATGTTTTTAGGAGTCATTAGATTTATGTATTGTTTGTTATTGTTTAAACAATTTGTTTCAAATTTCAACAAGGCCACGACCTTGTGCAATGATCAGGCTAACTTACAAGTTCTTTTAATGTATTTAACTAATTCAGCGCATAGTACAAGTGACTTAAAAATACGTAAATTTTCACAATTTCGTGCAGGATCCCCTTAGGAGGAAGATAACGAAAAGCTAAATGTCGCGTAGCGGTGAAAGAATACTACCACCCCGTTTTTTCCCTTGGGTGTCGTAAAAAGCGACTAACGGACTAAAGACGTATGTGCATACACCCAACAGCATAGAGAGGCAATAGCCTCACCACCTGTATTTTGCTGTCCTCATTGCCTATTCTCTGACTAAGGCCCTTCGTACACAAGACTACGGAAATCTCAGATACTAATGTTGTATATATAGGCAAGGATATTTCTCCACCTCAGAAACAAATTTAACATTTAATGATTGCTGCTCTGCCGTCTTGGAAATCGCCGCGACTTAAGTAGCGAAGATTTCGACTGGCAGGTAGCGCGCGACTGGCGCGACGCGAGTCGCGAGACAAATGTCGGCGACGCGACTAGTGCACGAACCCAATGGATTTGTATGGCGGTAGTCGCTTGGAGACTAAAATCGTCGAGTATCGGAGATTTGCGTATCCTTGTGTACGAAGGGGCTAGGGCTAACCCACCGAGGATAATACTCGTGATTATATGTAGGTATATGTATGTATGATAACGAAATGTAAAAATAAAAGAAAAAATTCCCACCGGAGGTAGACATTTTTGTAACGTTTCGCTATGTTCTAGTTTATTTGAGCGTTATTAACACAAATAATATAATCAAATACAATGAATTTTTCAAGATGGCTTACGCAATCCGGTTTCCCAGATAAACTTCAAAGTTAAAAAAATTACAAACAATTGCTCGATTTTTAATAAACATTGGCTATGTTTATTAAAGATCGCGTGCTAAAGAAGAAATACAGAGATATTGATAATTTGAAAGCTGAGTTATTACGATTTCAAACTTTCTGTAGGGGACTTCAAATCGCTATAACTCAGCATTTTTTTTATGTTTTCTAAAAAGTATACAAATCTTTGAATTTTAATTATGTAGCATGCAAAGTTTTAATAAAATTGGCTCATTGGTTTGTAAATTATTGAACTTGGAAGTTTGTATGGAAAACCGATAAGCCTTTAGGTCCCTGCCTACTCTGCGGTTCGTCCGAGTTGCACACTTTTTTTAACAAGGTAAAAATACGTAAAATCTGATTATTTGCGTTAATAACGCTCAAATAAACTAGAAGATAAGACAAATTCCGAAAATGACAAATTCCAAAAGTGACATATTATTTCAAAAATGTCAAGTTACGAAAATGAAGTGTTTCCTTTGTTCCGTAAATATTTGACTGATGTTTGTGTTATAACTTTGAAATACTTTGTTTTTCATAGTGTTTGTATTCAAAGTTGTCGTTTTTTAAAGTTTACATTCTAAAATGTTGTCATTTTAGGAAGTTGTTGTTTTCGGAACTTGTCATTTTAGGAAGTTCTCGTTTTAGGAAGTTGTAGTTTTCAGAACTTGTCATTTTAGGAAGTTGCGGTTCTTAGCCCGAGGGTTATTTTTTTCATTATGTTTAATATAAAAATAAACCATAAATCCACTCACCGGAATGTCTCAACCCCTCAATCAAATACGGTTCCCTATCCGTGAGCTCCATATACAATATTGTGGTGTCCCCCTTTCCAGCTAGGAACAGCATATTAGTGTCAGGGTCGAAGAGGGGCATCAGAATGCCGGTGGAACAGTCCAGCTCTAGGGTCTTCTGCGTCTGCGACAGGTTGCGGACGTCCCGAATCATGATCTGACGGAGGCGGGCCGAGTCGAATCCTGGAGACAACATATGGGTTCTTATTTAAAGTCAATGCTAATGCCCACCTTTCACTAAAAAAGAGTAATGAGCGAAAAATGAGCTAATGATCTAAGTGGGGCGGAGTAAAAATAGATGTGTACTTCCACTAAGAAAGAGTTTCAGAATTTGCCTTACACTGCCAGCGGGCTTCGCGGAGCGAGAGAGGTGGGAAATGAGAGGGGTCAGACGAGCGAGTTGTTTGCCTTCCATTGTCAGCGGCCATGAGCAAAAAGGCGCAGAAAAACAGACGAAAGCACGCGAGGAAAGGGGCAGGGACGGCGAAGGGGGCGGAGGTGTAAGCAGAGTCCGTTCAAAATAAGCATGCGAAGCCATGACGCAGCGGACCCATTTTAACACGCTCAACCCGCTCTACTTACTCGCCGGTGGAAGCATATCTATGATATTTTGCGTTGCGAGTTGAGCTGAGTTATTACGGAGTCCGTTAGAAATCCGCTGAACTCTGTGACCACTTTTGTAACTCTTTATACTCTTTTGATCCGCTCCGTCCGCTCATTCACAGTGAAAGCACTTCTATGAAGATTGCCGTTGCGAGTTAAACGGAGTCCCTCTATGGAGCCCGCTCCGCTCTCAGTGGAAGGCGGGCATAAATGAGGTTCTCTTACTTGGAGTAAAACACAAACGTAGCCTATGACCGGCTCCTAGACCCTATTTATACCAAAAATCATCAAAATCAGTTTAGCGGTTTCAGCGTAACAAACAAACAAACCCACTTTCGCATTAGGGCGTTAGGCGGTCAGCGAAAATTTGGATGTAGCGCGGCCTCGCGGGTGTTGCGCGGGGCGGGGTCCGCGGTAATTCGTAAGCGCCATTCACATTTTTATCAAAAAGTTAATAAAAATGTTTTGTTTTTTGAAAATCCAAATCAGTCAAGAAATCGAGAAGGTAAAATACCTATGTGTTAATGTTTTATAGGAATTGTTATTGTAAAACACGGTCGTATGCACATTACGAAAATTAAAAAGAATACTACCACCCCCCTCTTCCCTTGGGTGTCGTAAAAGGCGACTACTAAAGACTACACATACATTAAACTGCATAGAGCGGCGACAGGCTCACCACCTGTCACGCTGAGCACATGAGCAGTCGCTATTTGGTGAAAAGTAGACTATGGCAGAGGACTGCTTTTGCGGTCCTCATTGCCTAGTCTCTGACTAACCCTTCGGGGATAATAGACGTGATTATATGTATTTACAATGGCGGACTCCGTCGCTTTACCAGTCTTAAGGTCAAAATCCCTTGCACACCGCGACGTCCCCGGGCGGTCGGTGCGCTTCATACGAAAATCGCTGCAAAGTGGTAAAGCGACGGTGACCCCGACCGTACCTATGTATGTAACAAACTCGAAGTTAAAAATCCAATCTACCCGTAGTAGTTGAAGAGCTGTGTGGTGGAGGCTCTCATTCATAGAATACTACGAACCCATCTCTTTCCTTTGTTGTCTTAAAGGCGACTGAAGGACCAAAGACTACATCCGACAGCATAGAGCGGCAATGGGCTCACCACCTATCACGCTGAGCACATGTGCAGTTGCAGTTACAAGAAACGTGGGGTGTGGCAGTGGACTGCTTTTACGGTCCTCAATTCCTCATTGCGAGTGGTTTGTACACCGGTTTTCATGACGTCGCAATCTCTGAGGTCCCTTCGATCCCCGGTCGGGCAAATTTAGAAATTATTGTTTTTCTAAATTGTCTCGGGTCTGGTGTTTTCTTGTATAATAAGTATGTATTTAAGTATTTTAAGTGTGTTTATCCGTTGTCTAGTAACCATTTAACGAGTTTCATAACGAAACTTCTCTTGGGCTAGATAATTGGTGTAAATGTAGGAAAGCTTATTTATTTATTTATTGCCTGGTCTCTGACTTCCCGATCTTATCTTTTCCTATACTATCCTTCGGTGATAAATCTTTTCCCTATACTAGCCTTTAGCACGCGCCGTCGCGAGCCTCTCCGTTTGTCTACTGGTCGAGCAAGCGTAAATGCTGTGATAAACCAGTTTTATCTCAGGCGCGATTGTATGAAGCTTTGTCTTTGTTCCGTTTCTTTACTCATGTGCCTTTAGTGATGAACTAATAAATAGTTGTGAGTATATGTATGTATTTACCAGTAGTAAGTATCCTGTCCTGGTCTCCGAGCCATACCACCCTGCTATCCTTAATGTTCTGGTGGCTGTTGGCCACACCGATGACAGGGGTCGCGACCCTGGGGTCAATCACCCGCAGCTTCTTATCTTTGCAAGAAGTTGCCAGTAGTTTGCCATCTTTCTTCCACGATGTGGACTGTATAACTTCAGCGTGGTCCCTGCTTACTAAACAAAGGAATTTCATTTTATAATAAGTGTACCTAAAGTAACTTCTATAATTTGCTGTTTGGAAACACTGTATTGTCTATACTTTCAAAATAACTCTATCTAAAGTTTAACCTATGTATTGTTCTTCGATCAACAATCCCAACTAAATAACGCGTCTCATACAAAATCAAAGAATTCTTTCCACGTGAATAAATACTTTTTCAAAGCAATAAATTACTCCTGTCACTTAAAAATGAAAAGACGTCAATAGCATTTAGTGGTGAAATCAACCTTAAGGGGCAACAAATAAAGTACTTTTCCTGTTATGCCTTGTGAGAAAAAAGGGCTCACTTCTTAAGAGGCCTATTACATCTCGACTGTGATTTTTGCGTAAAATGGCCAATTTTGGCGTCACGGATCTCAGAAACAAAAATACATTAACAATTATGACTCATTGAATAGTGTAGAATAGCTATTGGAATAGTGCGTAGCGGCCTCGCTTTTTGTAAATTTTGCTTAACTTTTTAATTAAACCCAAAATTACAGAGAAAGATTTTCATAAAGTGCGCAAAGGCACTTTTTTGAGCTCATCGATTAACTACTGTTCTAAAGAAGTGAAATAAAAAAATTATAATGTTATCTCTTATATAGTCGAATAGTGCGTAGCGGCCTCGGAATTTTTAGTTATCATTGATTTTATATAGGAAAAAAATGTTATTCTAAACCAAAAAACTTCGAAAATCACTAAAGGTTAACTGTGAATTTCTCCTATCTACGATAATATTATTGAGCAAAATTTATACCAGAGTAATTGTTACTTCATGAGGAATAAAGATTTTAAAGTGAATTTATTATCCTATTTCGATATAAACGATAAATACAACTGCAAAATTACTACAAAATGCGATGCGCCGGCCGTCCGAATTCAACTTTTGCTCACAGAATGGAGATTTGTAATATTATGCACAAATTTATTATCCTATTTCGATAAAAACGATAATTACAACTGCAAAATTACTACAAAATGCGAAAATGGGCATTTTACTCAAAATTCACATTCGAAATGTAATAGGCCTCTTAAGTGCGCTCTTATTTACCGAGACACATTTTTAGCGCCGACCCGACATCTAGTTGTATTGTTGATCAAAGGTATTCTTAAACAACTGTGCGATTTTCTATGGTTTATTATAAACTTTATGATTTGAGTAAGCAGGCATATGACAAGAGACAGCAAGAAAAAGTCGAATTCACCACCACTTTGGTATCGAAATCCAGCAACCATCTCTATCAGTAAAAAAAAAGATTAACTTTGCCCTTACCAAATGCCTCTTTCTGTTTGGTCAAGTCCCATAGTGCCAGTTCATGTCCTGAAGCCACATGGATGAGTCCATCAGCCACTGGGTGGAAGCCAACATTTTCCACCCTCCTTTGTTTCTGCGAGAGGGTGCATTCTGGATTTGAGAGGGACTCCTTCAACCCTTCTTGTGGTATGTGCCATACTTTGACCTTTGGAAGAATTGAATTTACAGTACAGTTTACACATTAGTAAGACAATGCCCATTATGGACCTTTTGAGAATGTATAAATATAAATCTTATTGGCAAAAATAGCTCAAAATTCACTAAATCTAACCATGCCTTCATAGTTTTCCTTTAAAGTCAGGAAAAAAACATTAGTAAGTTTTATTTTCCTATGGTAGTAACCAATATTCTAGGTTTTTAAATGCACTCTGCCACTCAAAACATTTTGTTCCGGCTCGTAACTGTTAATGTTAAGTAAGTATATTAATTAATTTGATGTTTGTAAAACTATATTCTAGTTCTCCTTTTTAGGAACTGTTATACAGGGAATTAAATATGCTTAACGATTTATGAATAATTATTATCACAATAGTTCATTATTATAAATTGATTGAACAGCTATACATAACAAGGGTAAAACAAAACATATATTTGACTTGTCAGTTGTCAGCTCTTTCTCTCACAGTTGTCTGTGGTTGTCCGATTCACTATTTTTAGTTTAGTGTAACTCACTGTATAGATAGTCTTCCTTATTGGTATCTTTAATAATAAATAATGTGTTGTAGATGATCAATTGAAACAAAGTGGTATAGAATATGTTTAGCTATGATTGTATGTTCCCGATAAACTAAAAAAAAACAATATCCAACCACAGAATAAAAATTGTTATTTTTAAACTTACTCTCACGTAACTCTGGCTTTTTATAAAAAAAATCTGAGTTTAGACCAATAAACAGTAATAATAGATTACATTTTGCTACCATGATCATATTATACAAGTTAACTCATTGTCAGGTTTTGAAATATATGGGCCGTGGGCAATGTCCTTTGCTAAGAAATGAAGATTATAATTTTATTATTGTAACTATCGCAACTATTGTAAGTAAAGTATTTGAGACTGGCTGACTGCTCTGTCACCACACCATTTTAAAAAAGTTTGGTCATTTATCGCTAGCTATCTGTGGTAAGTCAACCTATGCATTAAGCATATGCTTAAGGGGGTCCTGCACAAATTGTGAAATTTTAAGTATTTTTAAGTCACTTGTACTATGTGCTGAATTAGTTAATACATTAAAAGAACTTATGTAAGTTAGCCTGATCATTGCACAAGGTCATCGCCTTATTGAAATTTGAAACAAATTCTTTAAACAATAACAAACAAAACATAAATCGAATGACTCCTAAAACATAATTCTTTGACAACTTTTCTAATTTTACGCATGAAACAATAATTCTTACATGAAAATATCTGTAAATACTGATATTCCGCAGGGCCCCCTTTCTTTAAAAAGTAAATTTAAATTTTTACCACAAGCGCGTGACGGTTTTGCACATTTTGCAGAATAAAAACATTGCTCTAATAAAATTAAATTAATAGGTCTAAAACTTCAAAGCAGAATTGTTCTAAACATGAATATCAATATGATTGATTTTGCTTTGAAGTTCACTAAGGGACTTATGTCTAGATATGAGTCGTTACGCGATTCTAAAGAAACGAAACGTAACCAGTTATTCCGATGTCGTCACCTGTTTCGAAACGAGTGATTTTTCGTAACCAGTGATTTTTACAAGTGATTTGACAATGATTAACCTTATAACAGCCTGACTAGTGACACCACATGCATGAGTATGCTGTAGCTAGTTACCGTTATTTAGTTATTATCGGAACTTAGTGACAATTTAAACAAGTTTTATATATTTTTATATTTTTGTGTGTACAAATAAAGCGTTATATCTATCTATTAATATAATTATTGTAGAAGTAAGTAAGCATTGATCTAATGAACTTTCCTTCATATTTTATCCAGGCTTAGGACTAACTGCATTAACTATGTAGAAAAGATAAATTGTGTTTAAAAGTTCATTCTATACAATAATTTGAAATTAATACAATAATATACAGTTACGAGTATTAAAACATTTTCACTTAAAGGTTTTAAAAGTTATATAAAGAATCGTTTCTGTCTTTTTACACCTTTTGATTATTAACAAATTTTCATAGTTCTTTCTAGCCTTTTACACATTTTTACATTAATTACGTTTTTTTGTTCTTTGTTACATTACGTTTTTTTTGTGTCAGTCACATTTGTCACCGGTCGGCGTTACTCGCGCTTTGTGCATAACGTCGTTGCTCTATGAAACTGGTTACGAAAAATCACCGGTTCATTGTTCAAGCCGAAACTAGTGATTCCGTTACAGGCTGCATAACCTGTTACTGAAACTGGTTACGTTAAATAACGCCCATACCTACTTATGTCAGTTTTTGCGACCGCGCGGCACCCCCTTATGATTATCATTATTTTATTCTTAGCCTCTATCTTGAGCATTCAGTATTTACTTTGTTTTATCATTTTAATTTTTCTTCTAGCAAATATCTTTTCAATAATAACACAACTTTCTAAGTACTGTTATTTTATCTTTTTATATTAACTAAGTTGTAGTCTTCATGACTTACAACCACAAACTATTGTTGAGTAGGAAACAACCTAGCCATCAGCACATCTTGTTATTTGGCTAATGAGTAATGTAATTACATAGATAAAAGACATGTTGGAAATAAATCACTTACACTTTTCTCTGAAAAAAATCACACTTTTGGCAATGGCACAAAGATTTAAGTATTACTACAGTTGTAAATTGCAGTATCCATTAAGTTTCCTATTGTCATAGCTTTTTGCAAGTAATAAAAAATAATTAATCTTGAGAAACCTGAACATAATTAATATCTTAGCTACTCATGCTATCCGCACTCAAGGAACCATTAATTTCTTTTGATTCTCATTTGCTAAAATATGCTTTGGAAAGGCAAAATCCACTTCCAATGGTCTAGTGGACAAGTGGGTTAACACTTTAACAGCAACTATTCATAATTTGCTGAATCTGAAACAATTAATTCTAGACACTTACCAAGGAGTCCTGTGATCCCGTTAGCAGTAAACCATCATGGAACGGTGAGAACTCCATGTCCGTTATGGTGTCGGAGTGTGCATGGAGCAGTGGCATGGTTTTGCTCTTTCGTCCGCAGTCGTCGAGGGGCAGCACTGCCATGCTCGATCCAACATGCTCCCAGTTGAACGCCATAAAGGCAGCCGAAGCACAAATATTGTTCCCATACGTCTGGTACGAGCCCACGCACACATCTCTGATGCAAGCTTCGGGCTTAGGCACGATTGGTGCCGCATTCTTGTATTTTGAGGCTTTAAAACGCCAAGCCATCTTTATCCACTTTTTAAAATCAGTCTTCTATTATTGGAATGTAGGAATGTAGAAAAATGATAAATTTATCTGAAATAAGAAACAAACAGGAAATGTATAGAATATGTGTGGTAAACACATAAAAGAGCCAGTTTGTAATCAGTAGTTCCGATAATAGTGGGTCTACTTCTTTATAATCATTTAGGTACTCTGGACACAAAAAAGTTATCACTATTCTGATAGATAGAATAAGGTATGGTACTCGAATAGAAGGAATAATAACACAGCAGTTCAGAGAAAATCAATAATATGAGTTTATTGTACGAAGTAATCGAACAATTACATAGCGTTTGAATGGTTTTCAGAAAAATATGTTTTAAAACACCTTTTGTTTTGAATACCTACTTGGCCGGCTGCACCACCGGAAATGGCCTAAAATAGGAATACCACTAAACAATATGAAGTTGTACTAAAGTTTAAAATACTTTAACACACAATTAGTATTTTTGAAAACAATACTTACGCTTTCACGTAAAATTGTTCAGAAAACTTAATTTCCGTAAGACACTCCCCCTAAACGTCGGCCATTTCAAAGCGACATTAGTTAGTGCGGTCGATCGATAAACATCACAAATGTCACTCACGTCACGAGAAGCGTTCTCGATTCCAAATTGTTGATTCATCAATCGATTATCACGTCTTCATTTTTGTTCCACTACTCAGTGATGAAAAAGCATGAAAGTAGGATATAAATGATGTTGAAATGAAATGCGATCGTTCAGGAAAATGTGTGGTGTGAAATTGAGTGATAGAGTACGAAATATGGATGTTCGAGAAAGATGTGGTTGAAAGATGATGTACTGACAAAGGTGGAGAGAAGTAATGTTGAGGTGGTACCAGGTCAGAATTTGACCACGTTACCCCCTTCCCTGTATCTTAGCGGGTGGCGTAAGAGGCGACTAAAGAAATTCTGCTGGTGGGAGAGCTTTGCTCTTCTGGCGCTACCACCATGCGGACTTGCAAAACCCGTCAAGTGTTCGGTCCTCAACTCGATCAGGTCGCGTTTCGGGTTCAGAGCCGTAATACCGGAGCTTGGGGAGGTGCGGTAGCGGCAGGGTCAAGGCCCGGTGGGAGTCTTTGTGGACGCATTGTTTGGTTGACGAGGGTCGATTCGCGGGCCAGGGAGACCCGTAGAAACGGTGGTGCCGCTGGCCGCCCGCGGCATAGAACAAGAGCCCAACTAGGGCTAACCACCCTAAGAGGCTGCTCCACCAGGCCGCGCATAATCCCGAAGTGGCTCGTCGTACCGGTTGGTGACCGGATTGGTGGGACCCGGCGTCTACTTTCGGGGGGGTACGGAGGCCCTTCCGTCCGGCGGGTCGATCAACGTCTTACCGAACAACTGTATGCGCTAGTTCATGTTAGTCTTCCACACTTTGACTTTTCCCCCTTGGCGCCACAGCAACTCCTTTTACTCACGCCCCCATCCAACCACCATGTCAGTGACTAATAACAATGCAGGTCAGACAGCGGCATCCCACTTCCCCACCACCAAGTCGTTTTTTGAGGTAGAGTTCATCAACAACCGTGGACTCCATTCAAACCTCAACGCCGTCCACCAACACTTTGGGACGGCCCGGCCTGCATTGCTCTTTCTGACGGAGACACAGATTTGCCGTCCTGCCGACATTGCATATCTGCACTACCCCGGCTACGTGCTTGAGGAATGCTTCCTCGCGAAAGCCGGAGTATGCCTTTTCGTCAGGACGGACGTTTGCTGTCGACGTTTGCACTGCTTGGAGGACCCCTCCTTCTCCATCCTGTACATGTATGTGGATCTTGGTTCCGAGAGCCATGTCTACGCTTGCCTGTACCGTTTCCACTCCGGGGACTACGAGACAACTCGGCTATTCGATTACCTGAGCCAAGCAGTTGACGACGTACAGGAGCGGTTTCCGTCTGCCGATGTGGTGCTTTTGGGAGATTTTAATGCCTACCATGAGACCTGGTTGGGCTCTTCCAAAACGCAGGCCGAAATGCCCACGAATTCGTTCTCACGAAAGATCTAATTCAACTAGTTCTCTAGCCCACCAGGATTCCAGATATATCAGGTCAAGTGGCCTCCCTGCTAGACTTACTGGTGACGAGTCGACCAGCCGGGTACAGAGTGTCGATAAGTGCTCCGTTGGGCACTTCTGACCATTGCCTGTTGGTACCACCGTACTGCGCCGTAAAAGCTCTCCCTCAATGGAGTCTAAACGGCGTTTATGGCACTACTCGTCAGCAGATTGGAATGATATGCGAGACTATTTTGCGTCCATCCCGTGGGGCCAGCGCTGCTTTGTGGGAAGGAACCCGTCGGAGAGTGCCTCTGCTGTCGCTGACGAGGTCATGTTGGGAATGGAATATTACATTCCTTACACTGATGTCGTCAGCGGAAGTAAGGCGCGCCCTTGGTTCAATCGCGAATGCGCCAAAGCTGTTGAACTTAAACAGGCGGCGTATCGCGCTTGGACCAAGGCTCGCACGCTCAACGATCGTAACATCTACTCACTCAAGGTAGTCTGCAACAAGGCCACCAAAGTCTGCAAGAGAGTGCTCTCGAGAGCGAATGCCCAGCGCGTTGCTCGCGTTGGCCAAGAGCTGTTGTCGCACCCAACGGGTAGCCGTAGTGACTGGCCAAAGCGGTGCAAGCCAACTTTTGCGCGCCTTCTCTGCCCCCACTGAAGAAGCAATGGACAAGCACGGAGAAGCACTGGCTGTTAGCTTGGACAATTCCAGGGCTTTCGATCGAGTTTAGCATCGCTTGCTTCTCTCCAAGCTTTCGGCATACGGCTTGCCACCTCGCCTATGCGATTGGGTCGCCGGGTTCCTGCATGAGCGCAGCATTCGCGTACTCTGCGAAAGCAGTTCCTCACAGTTTCTGCAGGTGAACGCCGGAGTGCCGCAGGGTTCTATAATATCGCCCACGCTGTTCCTTCTGCATATCAATGACATGTTATCCTTGGGTAACATTAATTGCTATGTAGATGACAGTACAGTACATCGGCGTAATTTGGGTCACCCTGCGGCAAAGCAAGCTGATGTAGTGGAGTCGAGACGGAGGACTGTCATTAAATTGGACGAGGAGTTAGAGCGCATTTCTAAATGGGGCTCTGATAACCTGGTCCAGTTCAATGCCAAAAAACACAGGTCTGCGCTGTCACTGCTAAAATGTCCGCGTTTCTCCCCCAACCCTTCTTCCAGAGCAAGCTATTACCCATCCAGACTGGTCTCACATACACAGCGACCTCAACCTAAAGAGCTATATTGAGAGCATTATAACCTCAGCCTCACGTAAACTCGGAATCCTGAACAAAGTGAAGCAGTTCTTCACGCCGTAGCAACGTTGTCTTTTGTATAAGACTCAGGTGCGCTCCTGCGTGGAGTATTGCTCTCATCTTTGGGACGGATCCGCCAAGTACCTACTATTGCTCGAAGCTTTTGACAGGTTGCAAAACGTGCTGTCCGTATCATCGGTAACGATGACTCTACGACCAGTCTGGAGCCGTTACAGCTTACAGCTATGTAGGGACATTGCTTCCCTTAGTGCTTTCTACCGCCTTTACCACGGTGAATGCTCTGAGGAGCTCTTTAACCTCATCCCTCTCTCTCCATTCCTTTCCAGATCGACGCGTGCAGGTCTAAGAAGCCAGGGTGGCTTCTTAGACCTGCACGCGTCGTTCTCATACCATGCTGACCATCAAGACACGTACCAAAAAGTTTACACAATCGTTCCTTTGCCGAACTGCCCGTATGTGGAATGCGCTTCCCGCACACGTGTTTCCCTCCTCTTTCTCTCCCGGGTTATTTAAGAGGGGTGCGAAAAAGCATTTACGCAGGCCGCCATAGTGTGAGCGTTCGGCATAGCGTGGGTGGTAGCGCTGTGATGAACGCTTTCACTTCTTGGGCTTCACTGGCTGCTTATCATCACGCAGAGTGAGGGCATTTTGTTGGCGTGCCACAACAAAAAAAGGTGGTTTGGACATAATTATAGAGCGAATGAGTGAAAAGAGATTAACGAAAGAGATTTACAGCTCAAATGTGGGACGATATATTGGTAGACGGCGCTCCAGAAGGACATTCAGCGACCAAATTAATGATGTCCTCAAAAAAGCTGGAGTCCGCAGCAAAAAGAATAAAAGAACGTGCATGAAAAGGCTGATGTATTTAAGAGAAGCAAGCGAGGAGTGTCCATGGACGTAATAAATGTGTCAGATCCATTGGAATAAAGAGATAGACAAGAACGTCCATACCTCAGAACAATAACTAAAGCATGTTCTGAGGTCCAACTGAATCCAACAAAAAATGCCGCCAAGCGACTGCCGACAAACAACCCAGACCAAGACGGGTTGTTTTTGTTTGTGTCAAAATTAAATGTGCCGTCATTTTGATTTTCGTCGCCCGCGCCGACCGACAGGTAGCCGGCAACTGTTTGAGTGGGAGCGGGCGAACTACAGTACACCTCCTGTGCGTCTGATAAGGGGCGTGGCAGCCAAAACCACCCAAAACTAGGGCACGCAGTTTTACAAACAGGAGGTGCAGTGTAGGCAGTTTATCATACAGAGTTCATGACCCTGCTAGTGATGGGTTTAGCTTGTTCTGATTTTAAATTAACGACAGATTAACTTTGTAAATGCAAAAACAAATTAAGCTTATCTTACTAGGGTATTTATAGAAAGGGTCTATACTAGGGATAATTTGAAACCCTGGATTATGGTTGGCTCCTCTTGATACACGCTGTAGAAAGTGACAAAGAACATGGAGCGTCTTACTCGGCTCGTTTTTTTGGTTACATACATACATATAATCACGACTATTATCAATGATATTATAATAAAAAGAGGTACCATATCTGACTATTATTACCTTAGAGCATTCGACCAACTTTGTTGAAGGTTGAATGCTCTAAGATTATCACATTTATCACCGAAGGGTTAGTCAGAGACTAGGCAATGAGGACTGCAAAATTAAGCAGTTCTCTTCCACTTTTCAGCAAATAGCGACTGCACATGTGCAGCGTGATAGCTGGTGAGCCCATTACCGCTCTATGTTGTTGGAAGAATGTGCAGTATTTAGCCCGTTAGGGCGTTAGTCGCCTTTTACGACACCCAAGTAAAAAGAAGGGGTGGAAGTATTCCTACGCGACACGGTTTTTTTTGGTAGTGATCGATCATTCCTTTTATTGTATATCAATTACAAACAAAACAAAAAGAATTAGCTAAATAGGTGCTGCTAGCCATAATTTAACCACTTAAGTCCACGGCTCAGAATAATAATAATTTATTATCTATGGTCCACGGCAAACAGCGACAGTGCTGTCACAAGTTGTGCCGCTCGATAGTCTGCTATCGATTGACTATCGATAGTTGTGCAAAGCAATGGTATCATTAGGCCTATTGATTTTATCGACTTACTGCAATACTATCGATAGTATCGATACTATCGAAGCTCAATGTCGGACTTCTTGGCGGGAAAGTGAAGCGTCATGTCTTCAGTTTTGTTTTACTTTCCAAAATTTGTGTTTTTTCGAACATTAATGTGAAATAATAGTGGATTATTAACCGTTAAGTGTTTGTGAACGTGCATGAGTGTTGGCAAATGAAACAAAACAGTGCAACATCACTTTTCAAATTCTCTCAAGTAGTCCGCGTGAGACCTCAGTAAAGTCCCACATCTTTACTGAGAACTCAAGGGGTTTGGGGAACATCATTTATCATTCATCTTAATCACCACTCATTATCATCAAGGGAAAAAAAACAAATAAAAAACTAATGACTAGGCAGTATGGCTCAGACCTTAGCCTGTTCCTTCATGGAACAAATATATAAAAAAAAAAAGCTCAATGTCGAAGGTACTATCGATGGTATCGGTTCTATTGCTGCTGACTATTGCAGCCTACTATCGATAACTCAAACATATCAATCGTATCGATTGTAGTTACAATAGTCATAGCCGATACTATCCATACTATTGATAATAATTACGATATTGAGCTTCAATACTATATATTGTATTGCAGTAAGTATACCGATACTATTGTACCAAACTGAGGTCCCTATCTACCGACCTCAATAGATAGGGTATCGCAACTCGAACTACGGGTCCGGTTGTGTTTTCAGAGGTACTACGGGGTTCCGGTTCTAGCCCCCCGCTGGTCGTGCCTTTAACCAGGCGCCTCCGGCGGGATCCGGACATGGGTTGGACTCGTAGTGGCGTGTGGTTAGCTGTAGAGCTTGGGAATGTTCGTTTGTCCTGGTATTGTGTGCCAGGACTTCCAAACTCGAGCACAGCGAGCGCGGCCTAGTAGCGGTCTCTGAGGGGCCAGAAGCGAAAAGTCCTGCGGGGAACGTGAGTTTCCCTTATAGTTGGCAGCTTTGTCCGGTGGTTTTCATTGGACATTGGTGTTGACATCTCCGGTACTAGTCTGGAGAACTAGTAGAGGCGGCCTCCTAGATGCCATAGCCTCCGGTCCAGCCAGCCGCGTAGGACGTGGGAACTGGCTAGGCGCCCGGATGGGTTCCGAGAAGTGAGTGTGCTTACTACTCCGCTACCAAGGTGGACACTTGGGAGTCGACTTTAGAGTCGACGACCCTTGCAGTGGCAACTGCGAGTTGTGCCCTTCGTGCACGAACGAAGTGAGCGAGCTTGACAGCTCCGGTTACCTATCTGGACAATAGGCAGTGAACTACTCGTGTTCAGGGGGATACTCTCCTGAGACACTAGTCTTATGAGTACCGAATGAAGAGCGCGCTGCGGCGGGCACTAATTTGGCGTCAAGACCTAACGTTGGTGGTCTCCTGCGCGAGTGTTCTACTGGCGCAGGGACGTCTGGCACTTCTTGTATAACCTAACGGTTGGTCTCGAGGTGCCAGTACAAATAAACTTAGTGAAATAAGGAGAGGGGATATACCAAACTGAGCTATCAATAGTCAAACTATCGATAGTTTGGCAACACTTGCTGTCACTGAGATCACTGAGTAACCTACCTACATACGTACCTACCTAGTGTATATTATTCTGTGGCCTTAGTCAATACAGTAGGGTAGGCAGAGACGATGGATCTCCTCCTCAGAACAATGAGATCTCCTCTTTGCGCGGATCTGACACATGTATTACGTCCATGGACACTCCTCGCTTGCTTCTCATAAATTCATCAACCTTTTCATGCACGTTCTTTTATTCTTTTTGCTGCGGACTCCAGCTTTTTTGAGGACATCATTAATTTGGTCGCTGAATGTCCTTTTGGGGCGCCGTCTACCAATATATCGTCCCACATTTCAGCTGTAAATCTCTTATCACTCATTCGTTCTATAATTATGTTCAAACCACCTTTTTTTTGTGGCACGCCAACAAAATGGCCTCACTCTGCCTGATGATAAGCAGCCAGTGAAGCCCATGGGCACGAAGCGTCTAAACCAGCTCGAGGTTTGCAGAAAGCACTTCAAGTGCCGCACGTTTTGAGGAGGTGCCATGTCAGCAATAGCGGAAGTTTTACCCGGGTCTACCTGTATACCACCTGGTACGATGACATGGCCCAGGAATTTGACTGATTCCCTAGCGAAGTGACTTTTCTCCCGATTCATCCGCAGGTAGAACATGGAAAGGCGATCGAACACCGTTTCCAGGTCTTCCAGGTGTTTCTCCAACGACTCCTCCAATAGAATCAATAAATCGTCAGGATATGCGATTAGGTTATTCCTGGCAGGTTAGACTTGAATCAATCTATCAATCTCTGGAAAGTAGCTCCAGAGTTGCGAAGACCCATGGCCATTCGCTTAAATCTAAAGGTTCCCAATGGTGTTGTAAAGGCGGTGAGGTCCCTGTGGTTAGAGTCAAGACTCACTTGGAAATATCCTGACCGTAAGTCCAGCGTGGTCATGTACTTCGAAGTTTTGGCGGCGTGGAGTACGTCCTCAATAATGGGATGTGGGTAGCGGTCAGGCTCCGTGACTGCATTCAGTTTACGGTAGTCGACGCAGAGCCTGTAGCTATCATCCTTCTTCTTCACCAGAACCACGTTGGAGGCCCACGGGGATTCGCATTCTTCGATAATATCGCCGCTGAGCAGCTTCTGCAGTTCTCCTTCCAAAGCCGCTTTCTTCAGAGGCGACAACCTGTACGGCGGCGAAGCGATGGGTTCCTGGTTCTCACTTACCCTGATCTCATGAGTAGCAAAATCCGTGGGAGGTCCTGCATCAGCAAACTGGTCCGCTCTGCGATGCAAAAATGCATTGAGCGCGTTACTGTGCTCTATAAATAGCTTCGTTCCTTCCTCGTCGCGCAGGGAGACGTAGGAGACATCTGCTTGCATCAGCTCTGTGCTATTTATACAAAAAGATTGCACAAAAGAAAAAAATTGGATGGGGTTGTCAGAAAAGTACCACGAATCCTGGGCTAGGTCCACTATTAATCCTGCCCTAACAATAAAATCTCGCCCTAACAATGTTCGCGTATTTTCGCCTGGAAGTACCACTAAACCGTACCGTAGTTATTTGCCTGCCTTCTAAAGGCACGGTCGCGGTCAACACTGATTTTGGCTGGCGGGAACCGTCCGCGAGTCCAATGGTGCGTTCCGTCTCATTGAATTGTACTCTATTTGAACGTAAAATAGAATACAACGTAGGACTGGCGATGCTACATGAGGCACCCGTATCCAGTATCGCGACACCTTGTTTATTAAAAATATTTATACCTACAATCGGTTGTGACGTAATAGTGACGTCATCCGTAGTTACAATGTTGAAATCGTGCGCTTTAGAATGTTGACCGTTTGTAATTTTATTACTACAGTTCTCACATTTAGATCTAACAACGCCTGGTTGTCCGCAACCATAACACCGTAAAGTCGAAAACGGCGGCGGCGCGACATTGACATCACCCGTTGATTGAACGTTTAACATTGCATCGGGTTTTCTAGACTTATTTTGTAAATTACGACAATCATTACAATCGTGCCCGTAAAGCTTACAGAACGAACAACGAACGCGAGTACGTTTCAAGGTTGCGTTTGAGTTTTGTTCGAATCTCGATTCGACTCGATTCGACTTAGGCCCTTCCTACACAAGGCTACGCAAATCTCCGATACTAATGTTGTATACGACCACATATGTCTGTGTATACGACATTAGTATCAAGTCGCGAGTATCGAGTAGCGCACAGTCCGTACACAAGGCTACGCAAATTTCCGATACTATTGTTGTATATCCTATATATTTCTCAAGGATATTTCTCCACTTCAGAAACAAATTTAATATTTAATGATTACTCTGCCATCTTGGAAATCGCCGCGACTTAAGTAGCGAAGACCTCGACTGGCAGGTAGCGCGCGACTGGTACGAGTGCGACGCGAGTCGCGAGACAAAATGTCGGCGACGCGAGTGTACGAACCTCAATGGATTTGTATGGCGGGAGTAGCTTCGAGACTAAAATCGTCGAGTATCGGAGATTTGCGTAGCCTTGTGTATGAAGGGGCTTAGCATTGCGATCGGATCGCTCGAATTTCGAATTAAAAGATTTAGGTATTGACTCTACACCAATTTTCGGCGGACTTTGCATAACGTAACGAATCCTCCATGTCTCTCGCTTTCTCCAACAAATAATCAACAGTATTAACTAAAATAGAATCACGCGGTAACCGCTTACGAATACGTCGATGTAGCGACGAGTAAATAATGTCTATTTGCAATTTCGGGCACTTTATACAGTAGGTTTACCAGCATTGACCGCACTTTTGCTACATATACATCTGCACGTTCACTATCGGTTTGTTCGGCGTTAGAAATGTCTTTCCATACCTTGTGCGCCGGGCGGCGCGCGCCGTACATCGCGCGCATACGCGCCAGCGCATCTGTCCACGTGTTCGCGCCGGCTCGGGCGCCGCGCCACCACACGGCGGCGTCGCCCTCCAACAACATGGGTAGCCCACGAAGCGCGTGTTCATCAGACACATCGGCACATTCTTTAAACACCACCACCGAATCTATAAACGCCTCCAACACTTCCGGGTCACGGGAACCTCCGTCGAACCTCGACGTGCATTTGGAAAAGTTTCCGCCGCCAGACATCGAGTATGAGTTCACGGCGGGACCAGAAGTCGGCGCCGCCGTTGGCGTCGATGTTGTTGGGTTCCAGGCGTTATGCTGGCACGTCCGCAGGGTTTCTAGTAGCGTTCTGTTCGTTTCCGCCATTGTTGCGATCAACGCACGAACTCGACGGGGGCGCGGTCACCGGAGATAAACGGTCGGGCACCGGGGTATTGCAGCCGGCTCCAGCCTGCGCGTCCATCATCGGTTGGCGATATTCTTGGTCGCTTTCGTCGTCCTCTCCAAGCATCCGCTGCTGCGTGCGCGTAGCTCATGTTAGCGGCATTGTCCAAGAGAAAGAAAAAATTTCGTAGCCACGAGTTGAGCGCCAGATATAACAACCGATGGGTTTCGTCGTTACTTGAGGTCTTCTAAATGAATACACCAGGGACGTTTTAATCGTTTACTCTTGTTACAAATTACCACTATAAGAACTAATTTTACAATACACTTGTCTTCTACGTTAAACAGAACCAACATGGAGGCAAAGCGAGAGCTATGGCGGGAACTCTTACTTAGATCATGCGTCGCTCGGAACTAACTTCCGGTTGGCCGGCCGGGCTAGGAGATGTGTGCGGGCGCAGGGGGGCGCGGGGAGCGCTGTGCTCAGCACACAACGTTCGTACGGCGCATGCGCGCCACCGCTTTGACAGCGGTTTGGTGTTGCTACACCGTTACAGGTGTTATTTTTGACCACAAACTCCTTTTTAATAAGCATATTTGTAAAAAATCAATAGGGATATACAAAGGAGTATGCAGAGCGGCGAGGGCTACCTGGGGACTGCATCCTGAGATCATCAGGACAATTTATAAAGCAGTAATCGAACCTGTGATCTTGTACGCAGCAAGCGTCTGGTCCGCGGAAGCGAAAAAGGCAGTCTCCCGGAAGGCCCTCGATGTAGTACTGAGAGGTTTCGCGCAGAAAATTACAAGAAGTAACAGAACGGTTTCTTTTAACGCTGCTTTAATACTGTCGGGGCTGCTTCCGCTGAATCTCCGGATCCAAGAAGCATCCCGGCTTTTTGAGGCAAAGCGCGGAAAACCACAGGCAGTATTAAGTGGCAGGAGGGTCGAGCAGCGCGTACCATTCACCGAAAACACCCACCCCAGTAGGATGCTAAATTCAAAATTTACCCTTTTGAAAAACGCGGAAGAGGATGGCGAGTTAGCAGAAGGATTGGTTAAGATCTACACGGATGGCAGCAAGCTGGAGGAGAAAGTCGGAGCCGCCCTGACCTGTTGGGAGGGGTCGGCTGAGACGTGTACCCGAAAATTCAGACTTGAGCCATTCTGTACGGTCTTCCAAGCTGAGCTATATGCCATCCTCCAAGCGACTGAAATTATCATTGGCAAAAAAATTAAAGAAGCGGCTATCCTGAGCGACTCGAGGTCGGCTCTCCAGACGCTGACTGATCCAGACTCCTCGCACCCAATCACGAAGGCGATACAGGGTAACCTAGAATTCCTGAGAGAAAACCACCAACTAGTCTCTCTCTATTGGATACGGGCCCACTTCGGAGTGAGAGAGAACGAGCCAATCGTGTGTCTGCGACCCGACGATGGACGAGGACATCTTCCACATATTACTCGATTGTCCAATACACACACAAGCTAGGTACACTCTGCAACAGAAAATCGACACAAAACTAAGCAAAGATACCCATAGGGAGATTATGAAAATAAAAAAGAGAGGATACTACTAATGGAATTTGCCAAGAATATCGTTTTAATTGTTAATAAAAGAAATAGGGACAAATTAGAGCAAATAAATGTAATAGAATAAGTAAGCAAGACCACATTGTGGCAGGATTAAAATAGGGAAAGAAGTAAAACGTAAGAAATTAATTAGATATAGAAATAATAATACATACTTAGATTAATGATTGGTCTCACTGCGCGAGCGCAGCGAGACCAATCATTCATCTATGAAAACATACATGCATAATCAAAGAAAGGAAATGAATAAGGAAATAATTTTAAGATGTTATAATATATGTAGATAATTAAGAAATGTAAAATATTAGAATTTAAGATAAAAGAAAATAATGTTGTTAAGTAAGAAATAAATGTATTAGAAAATAAGAAAAATTGTAAAATAATATTAAGCAAAAAATGTAATATAGTATTAAGAAATGTATGTAAAAAAAAAATTAAAAGAGACATAAAAAAATGAAAAGATAAAAGAAAGAAAAGAAAGAAATAGAGTAGAGCTCTTAAAGCTCAAGTTCACTTAATCCCATAAAAAAGATAAAAAAAAAGAAAACGCAAAAAACTGAAAATAAAAACCTGCCAAGAAGCGGGAAGAGCCAGCTATTAAAAAAAAACAGCAAAAATAAAACGAAAAGTAAAACCTAACAAGGGCGTTACTATTAACGCCGCTCCACAGTGTTAATAGGAACACTGTGGGGCGGGGCGTGCCGCCTACTAGAACTAGCAGACTACCTACCTACTACTACTACTCCTGGACTCCTGGTACTTTTTAGGGGTCCAAAATAATGATTGTGTAGACTTGATAATAACTGTGACTTGTTGGTAGATAAGCTTAGATACATTTTTGCATTAATAAATGTCAAACATAATCGTATCACACACAATCCATAATCCGGGCGGCTGCCTTAACCACTAACGCTACCGAGGACTGGTTTTATCCATCGATATTAATTTGTCAGCGTTCGATGCGTATGTTCTTAGCTTTATCCTGTTGCTTCATCAGACCTTAGAAGTTTGCACTTCTTTAGATATTATAGCGTTTCATAACGCTTAGATAACTTTTTGCATTGTAAAAGTTTATTAACTATACAACTATGATGTTTATTCAATACTTTTAAGAAACTTTGTGTGATACAACTTAGTTAAACTTAGTTTACATATTAAAATTTCATAGAAATAGTTAGGATTTCAGGAATACTTACATTTTATACAGAACCCTTTAAGAAAAAAGACGGGCGGCTGAATTATTTTAACCACTTGACAGATGAGTCTGGACTCTGGATTGGACTGTTTAGACTGGGAGACTGGTGTTGGTGGTTGTTGGTTGGTTAGCGTGGTTCGATTCCCGTCCGAGGTGTTCAAATTTTCTAGTGCAGTTTAATAACTTGCAATGATTTTAGACTAGTAGGTAACATTTATAATATCTACTTGCAATGCTAGTTACTACTAATACTTTCCGAAGTCACAGAATACAAACCTTATGGTACCGATGTCACAGAATACTACCAAAATCACAGGCACAATGTAGGTATTATTTTTAGGTTTGTTGCTATTAATTTAGTCAATTAGTGATGAAATCTTCCATCACACGTAAGTTTTATAAAACTTAGGTCACAGATGTTTAAAAATGATAATCTTATTATCATTATTATTGTAAACAAAAACGAATGTGTTAAGTATTGAAACTTTGTGTGATACAGCATAGTTAAACTTAGTTTAAATAATAAAATTTCATACAAATAGTTAGAATTTAAGGAATGCTTACTTTTATACCGGGTCAACCAAAGCAGTTAGAAAATAAAATGAGCTACAGAACCCATTAAGAAAAAGGATGCTGCACGCGCACGCTTACTTGTGACTCTGCCCATTGCTTTAGTTATTGTTCAGCAGTGCGTTTCTCTAAGTTAAAGCCTTGGTAGTAGCGGCTGCCGCAGCGCTGAGAATTGACTCTGTCTCTTTCATATTCATAGAATTGGAAAGAGACAGCAGATAACAGCCATGCGCGCAGCAGCGTCTATGTGTCGGTTAGAAAATCGCGGTCTAAGCAGAGTAGAAATGCTATGCGAAGTAAGACATTTCTCAGTGCGTTTCGTATGACAAGCCTTTCAATTCATGAACAATACTCAGACGACTCTTTAGATTTACATTTTATTTGCTCAAAATCATAAATGTTTTGAATTCGTACCTCCATACTAATTAACCGTCAAAAGTACTTACCTCATAGATAACACATTCCTGACCTGACCTGGTGATAGGAACAGAGAATAATTGACTAAATGAACGTTTCAATTTTCTTTTCTAACTAATAAAAGTAGGTAAGTATGTAGTCGTAACTTATGTTCTTAGTGAAAAAAATAACAACACGGAACCCTTAAAACTTTATCGAAAATAAATAGTTGAAAGCGGGCGGAGTCAGCACAATAGGCACAAAAATACTAGGGTCACAGCAGAGGCAAATGAGGAAGTAACACTAGACAGAGTTCATCACTCCAATCAGCTGATTGATAGTGTTGTCATAATGTCGATAAACTCGTATTATTTGCCTATGCCCGAGATTTCAAGAATTAATGTTTTAATGTGTATCAGCTCACTAAAAGTAACTGATTAGGTACCTACGTGAAATATGGCTGGCCCCCCTTGAGCTGTATTCTAACAAGGCCGGTGACAATTGGCTATTTGACAGTTGTAACAATAAAATATAAAATATGTCGGAAATGGTAGTTTATGATTTAACGTTAATTAACCAATAGTTTTTTTATTAGGATAATTAGTAAATATTTTATTTTAGTAATGCGATTTTTTATCTGTGGATTACAAGACCCGAAACACGGGCGGCAAGGAAAGGGGGGTCGGCTTCGTATGGGCGATTGGAAATTTACCAAACAAGGAAAAAAATTAGGAAGTGTATACAGTGCCACAAGCGGCACTGTATCTCCATCGGTTAGGGAACCGTACGTTTTGCGGTATAATAGTAACGCCGCCTAATCTGCCGCAAACTTTTTTATTAGACAATAGAAATACTAGCTGCCCTACTTCTGTAGGTCACGTGATAAGTTAGAAATCAAAGCGCAGCGTAGCGATTTTCTTGAATTTCGAGGTTATTTTTATATTAGACAACAGAAATCTAACTCCATACATAATATCTTTTGAATATTATGTCTTCTGAACATTATGACCAATAAAAAATATGTTATGGTTCCCTAACCGATTGAGATACAATGCCGCTTGTGGCACTCTAAACGCTTTGTACTAGGATGCCGTCAAATTACGGCATCGTAACCGATCGTACTATGTTGCCGCTGGTGGCACCCTATTCACTACCTACAGTTTGTCTATAAAGTCGTGAATTTAAATAGTGGCAATACTGTATGGAGTGTTAGTCAAAACTGACATAAACTCCATACAGTATTGCCACTATTTAAATTCACGACTTTATAGACAAACTGTACACTTTGTACTAGGATGCCGGAATTACGGCATCGTAACCGATCGTACTAGAATGCCGCTTGTGGCACTCTATCCACAGTCAAAAAATTACCAATCACAGGCGCTCGTATTTTAGTTAATGGTAACATCGTACAGCATATTATTTTACTGCGGTAACACAGTGAGTGCATGTCAATGATAGGGATGCCCCCAGTATTTTGAATCGACAAAGCGGATAGAAAACGACTTTTGTCGAATCACGATATTATTATATTATACAAAAACCCCTTTAACCGGATTTTAATTAATGCAGTAATCTGACAGCTATTTACGTAAATTTTGGAACGTTTTTAAGTTACGCGTGGTCCTGTAAAATAAAAGGTATCTAGAGGTTCAGCAAAACAAAATTAACTTTTTTACTACAATTAATTTAAATAAACATTAAGTTTGTTTTTTATGTTTTTTTTAATACAAAGCCCGGCAAATGACCCCACCCCACTCCACCTGATGTTAAGTGGAACTGAAGTCCAGGCGCGAGGACAACTGGTGCAGCGTAAAAGACGTAGCATCAGTCACCCTCATTCTTCCGGCCCACTGCAATGGCGGAAGGTTCGGCGCAACGAATGAAACAATGACTGCGATCCAGAAGGCACTTTATTACGTGCAGCATGGTTATATAGTGGTAGGAGATGTGTGTGTGTCGGCTATACTCTACACACACTACACCTCCCCCGTAAATAATAAAAAAAATATGTATAAAAGTATTTTTTTTTTTTTACATTTAATATACTTAAGTAATATTTAATTTAAAAACACTTTTTAACATTGAAATAATAGAACTTCTATAAAAACACTTCTTTATCTATTTATCAATTAACATTTTATTAATACAGTCATAATATACCTACTAGCAAACAACTATTTTGTCTCTGATTGCCATTATTTATCATTTAACATTATAAAATTCTCGTGTGTCCTCTATTCTCTTTACTATATATATATCTTTTCATAATGTGTGGAGGGCCAGTCCACATCATTTGTCACAACGAGTAGCTACTTATAAATTCGTATTGTCGTTTTCATATTGATCTTCGTTATACAACTTCTTTATTTATAGACGTCTCATTCACAAATACTCAATTCTTATCATAATAATACAGTTTAGACTTCTAGTCGTCTTTCAACAACATTGCTCATTTATTTTGCTAATTGCTAGAAACTCTGACTTTTTCAACACCCCTAAAACTCCCTCGCGTTTCCAGGTACAACCTTCTTGTGAGTTCAACAACTTGACTAAGACCAAAGATTTGGATCTCTTTACGGATGGCATTCGAAAGTTTAGAAAGTCACTTCTTTAATTTTCATCTATATTATCATTCAAGAGAGTAGATACAATATCGATATTATAATTTAGGTATTTTTTGTTATTTTAAATTTAATTTCAATAATATGTTCTGATAATAATTTAATCTGTATGTTTAATTAATTTATCATTTATGTTGCTTCTTTAACGAATGTGGTCTTCACCTATAATTGTAATAACATTAAGCCTCAGCTATCCTATTTTTAACCATAACTGCTTTTGTTAATGTTTATTATGTTGGTGATCAATAAATAAATAAATAAATAAATAAATAAATTGGTACTTTCATTTATAACCTGTTTACACTTTTATCCTTTCAATTTTATTAAATTCTTAGGGGTCTTTATTTTAAGGTCAAACTCTAACCCTACTTAGTACCATCTATCTCTTCTCTCATCATCTTAGTATTTACGTATCCTCCATTTTATATCGGATCTTATACAAAACCCTTTCATTCCTTATAAATTTAACTAAACAGAAACTCAACATTTGGTTGATCAGTCTAAAGTGAGAGTCTGAATAACTAATTTTATTCCTTCTAAAACCTTATTTTCCTATAATATTTCGTCATATTCAAGATTTTCATATTCATAACCCGGTAAAACATCTTAATTAAGATTTGTTAACGTTATCTCATTTTCAATCTAATCTAAGTTATCAATCCAATAACACTTTCAATCAATAAAAAAAAGGTTATGTAATTTATTACTCAAGTAATATGTCTCTGAAGTGTAGAAGTTAAGTATTAAAAACACGTAATTGTATTAAGTCTAAAGTGAATAAACAAGTCATGCAGTGTGGCATAATTCTAATTTAACATTTGACACTTTTAAAACAATCTGGCTACATGCGCTCATTTACCTGCAGTTGTTTTGCGCCAGCGCATACCATTATGCTGACACAACGAAACTTGAAGCTAACTCGTGGAATGTTGTATGTGTGGCCTTGTGCGACCTATTTAGAATAGAATGATTGAAGATCAATTTTATCGTAATAACGAATTAAATATTATGTAAAGTTTATGAACTTTCAAAATAATTTAAGTACTTACTTACACTTTACATACAAATTAGCAAACGTTGATGCTAAATTCTAACATAACATTTTTAATACATTACATTCGGTAAAATATAAAGTCAACCAATTAAGTATAATTATAAAGTATTACTTAAACTTAAACAGGAACACACTGAAAGCATTTCTATGTAATATGTTATAAAACATTTTTTTTACAAATAATAATAAATATTGTTAAGTATATATAGAGAACCTAAATTGAACAAAACCCAATTTCATATTATTTTATTTTAGCAAATAAGTTTATAATTACTGTATCAATGACATTCTCATACTTGTATATTTAGTTAGTTTTGTCTAATTACCTACATTATCTTTTGTTATTCTTTAGTATCAAACGAATTGATTTACATAAAACGTTTTAAAATGTAAAAGTATCAATCACACATCAAATTGAATAAGTACTTATAAAATACACGTCTAAAAAAATTACCAATGTTTAGTAAATACTTAATCTATTAAAAAAAAATATAAAGAAGACTGATTTGTTCACTATGTAATAACTAAATCGAATATTTTTCTGCATCTAAACAAAAATAATTTTAAATTATCAATTTAGTGGAATTTAAATATTTATTACATGTTACGTGAAATTGACCGTTTTTTAAGTTTCCATATGAGTTCTACTTTCCCGGAAGCCTGCTTTTTATCTTCCAACATCATATATCGCCAACAACACATGCAGCTACAGTCTCCACCATCATGCCCGCAGCGAATATTTGCTACGCATTTGCGGTCTATCTGCTTTTTTCATTATTAGCTACTAAAAGCTTCTTCGCCAATAAATGGAAAAATAAATTGATATTCACTGGTTTAAGGTCATAATAACAGTCTACTTCTGTCTTTATATTTCACTAATAATAATTATAAGTTTCTGTCTGTGTTACACTTTTCACTTTTTGTTGTTTCACTTTTAGTCTATATTTATAATGATAAACGAGTACTTGGTGTATTGCTTTTTAAGGTTTACGCGAACACACTTTTATACACTCGGCGTCAAAAAAATCGCACCTTTTAAAAATCATCTTTAAAAATTCTTAAACCTTATGTAGAGGATAGTGTTGGGTATCATTAGAAAGGTAACAAAAAGGAGTATCAAAAAACAATTAAATTTAACTTTCTGTTTAATTATAATTATACAAACAACATTAAAATTAATAAAATAATAAAAATCCTTAATTAAGTCCTAATTAACAACAGATAATTTACAAAGAAAAATGTACAAAAAGTGTCTTAAAATTAACTTAAAATCTAGTGTTACCCCCCCTTGCCCTGATCACGGCTTCCATACGGTCCCTCATGGACCTCACCAACTTCAGGAGCTCTTCTTGAGGGATAAGCCCCCATTCTTCAATCACCGCGTCTTGGAGCTCCTGTAGAGTCGAAGGAGCTGGATCCCGAGATCGAACCTTACGTTTAAGATGGTCCCAGAGGTGCTCTATAGGATTCAGATCCGGACTTCGCGCTGGCCACTGCATCACAGAGATTTGGGACCTCTGCAAGAAGTCGCTCACGATGCCTGCAGTGTGAGCGCGAGCGTTGTCGTGCATTAATGTGAACCCCTCGCCAAAAGATTCGGCAAAGGGGACCACATGCACTTCCAGGACCTCAGTGACATAGCGGCGAGCAGTCAGCGACCCTTGTCCGCGAGCACCTCCAGTCCGGGAGACGCAGACAAGGTCGGTTTTGCCGGCAGCAGACATACCGCCCCAGAACATGCAGGATCCGCCACCATATTCCACCGTCTCCTGGATGCAGGCTTGGGCGAAACGTTCACCCTGCCTCCGGTATACTCTTCTCCGTCGGTCGTTGCAGAAAAGACACACTCGCGTCTCGTCTGAGAAGAGAACAGCTCTCCACTGCTCAAGGGTCCAATCGACGTGGTCACGAGCAAACTGCAAGCGGGCTCGCCGATGCGCTGCAGTCAATTTTGGACCCGTAGCAGCTCTGTGGGCCGCTATCTTCTTCTCCTTCAATCTTCTTCTAACCGTAGATACGCTTACGGTGCGTCTGCGAACTGCCTGGAGCTGCTGTTGCAACTCAACAGCGTTGGAGAAACGATTTCTCAAAGAGTTCGACACAACGAACCGGTCGTCTCTTTCCGAAGTGCAGCGACGTCTACCCGAACCGTGTCTGCGGATATAGCCACCGGTCTCTATGAAGCGCTGGTACACTCTTCGAACGGAATAACGGCTCAGGTTCAGTTGCCGGGCGACATCACACTGCCGCACCCCTGATTGCAGTAGTGCAACCACTTGAGCGGCTTTATCAGCTGTGGTATCCATCAAAATCTGTGCGTGTGTCCTCTTCAACGGTTGAATAGCGAATGACCCACATTGAACCCGTGTTGACCCTTTTATACCCACAAAGGAAGCGCAACTAGCAACTCTCACGGGTAGCAAAATTTGCATCGAATTTTTGTGACACTTTATTTGTTGCATTAGGTTTTATTTGATAATGAAAAGTAATGTTTTTTATTAAGTTAATTAAGTAACCTTGTAAATAAAATCATAATTAATGCGACTGCATGTGCATATCAAGAGTAAATGACATTTGAAAGTGATTTTCTAAGAGGTGCGATTTTTTTGACGCCGAGTGTAATTAAAACCATCAGGCCCAGCGCCACCGATAGGCAGCACTGGCAGGGTCGCCATGCAATGGCGGAAGGTTCGGCGCAACGAATGAAACAATGACTGCGATCCAGAAGGCACTTTATTACGTGCAGCATGGTTATATAGTGGTAGTTAGATGTGTGTGTGTCGGCTATACTCTACACACACTACACCACAAAGTGCCTCTTCACGCCTCGTTTGAAGGACCCTATGTCATAGGTAGGAGGGAATACGTGTGCTGGTAGACTATTCCATCTTGCGACAGCGAGGTGCGACAAAGAAACGAGTCACCTTTCTTTGTGCGTGATGGAATATTAGAGACTGTAAATTGGTGACTCCGGAGAGCAGCACGCGTACTCCTATGGAGGAAGGGAGAAGGAGGGATGAGATCAAAGAGTTCTTCAGAGCACTCGCCATGGTATAAACGGTAAAATACGCTGATTGACGCAATATCTCTAGGTACGCAATTGCAAAGGCTCGAGTGTTAGTGACCTCTGCATTGCCGATAATGCGCACAGCGCGGCGCTGCAATCTGTCTAAGGCATCGAGAAGGTACTTTGCGGAGCCGTCCCAAAGGTGAGACAAAACACACACACGAGATTACACAAGAACGCCTGTGATTGGCTGAGACAAAAGATTGTCGTCTTTGATAAATAAAACCTTACAGATCGACGTATTTGATACCAACTTCATATTTTGCATTGCTTTTCCATAGCAGTATGCCACATTTGAAACGAAATGTTTTTTTTTTTTCTTATTTAACTATTTGCGATCGGTCGCCAGACCATAAGCGAATTATTTGTGGTGAATGAATGATTATTTTTAGCAAAGCCGCCAGCGCGGCCCTGCTTTATTAGAAAATGTGGCTTCATTTTAAGCGCTTCACTATTGCTGATTGATCTAACAGCTCAACAACGAGAGGGTTAGGGTGGTGAGACAGACGCTCTCTGTGCCGATGCCGGAACCGCTCGATTTCCGATGTCACGGTCGGCATGTTTAAGTATTCGTGAATTTCGTCATTCTTCGTGAACCAAGGAGCATCAACGATCGTCCTCAAAATCATATTCTGCACTCGTTGGAGACAGAGTTGATTTCATCTCTCTTTTTCTTGATGTGGTTTTTCCAGGTTAGGCGCCTATCTAAGTGGAATCCAAGGTACTTCACGCAGTCAGAGTGTGGTAGAAGGTCGTTGCCAAGTTTTACAGGGGCGCAATTACCCTTCCTCAGTGTAAAAGTGACGTGCTGAGATTTAGTGGCACTGGCACGAAATCGCCATTTGCAGAACCATTTGTGTGTGTCATCAAGTTGATGCTGGAGAGTGTTGCTAGCTATTATGGGGTCAGCATCAACTGAAAGGAACGCCGTATCATCAGCGTAGGTCGCAACTGTGATGTTATTTGATACGGGTAGGTCTGAAGTGTGGTATATAGTACAGGACCGAGAACCGATCCCTGAGGAACTCCAGCTTCGATGTTGTGCAGTCTTGATCTCGCATGCCCCTGCTTGACTTGGAAGGAACGGCCAGAAAGGTACGATGCTATCAGAGGAAACATCGAGTGTGGTAATTTTTCTTTCACTTTTGCTAGCAGTCCCTTGTGCCAGACTCGATCGAATGCCTGTTGGACATCGAAGAAAGCAGCGGAGCAGTATTTCTTGTGTTCGAAACTCTGATGAATCGTATGGTATACTCGGTGAACTTGTTCGATGGTTGAGTGAGCCTTACGGAAACCAAACTGGTGAGATGGCGTGATACTGCAATCGTTCATGGCTGCAGTGAGTCTAGTGAGGAAAATTCTCTCCCATAGTTTGGAAAGCACTGGAGTCAAACTTATGGTCTATAAGACGAGGCTTCTTGTTCAGGTTTCCCAGATTTATGAACCATAACCACCTGTGAGATCTTCCAGAGGGTCGGAAAGTGACTCGTTCTAAGGATAGCATTAAATAGGCAAGCTAGGAATGTAATGCATTTTTTTGGCAGGTTTTTCAGTAACGTGGGCGTAATGAGGTCAAATCCGGGAGCCCTTTTCAGGTCAAGATTTTTTATTTCTTGCGGTGTTCAATTTCCTTAGGTGATACAGGTTTAATAGGCAGGCATAACTGAAAATCCTGACTTAAGATCTCCTCCACATCTGATTCGTCCGCGAGTTGATCGTTTGGTTTAAAAACGTTAGCCAGGTGGCTTGCAAAACCTTCAGCCTTCTCTGTGTCAGTTCTTGCCCATTTTCCACACTGAGATCTAATAGGATTAAATGACTGTTGAGGTTTTTCTAGGGTTTTAGTTGCCTTCCAGAGAGAGTGTTCGCCTGAGCCTAAAGGGGACATCTTTTGCAGGTTCTTTTTAACTAAGTCATTTAAAGATTCTCTGATTATGCTTTTTAGTTCTTTAGCTGCTCTATTAAGTTCAGCCCTATCTGAGGGATGGCGCGAAAGGTGCCATATTCTCCTAAGGCGACGTTTTTCTAATATTTTTTGCCTTATGTGCAGAGGATGGATAGGGCTATGAGTCTTTGTCTCTTGGTAGGGAGTGTTGGTCCAGGCTGCCACCTGCAGTAGATTAGTCACATATAGACAGGCTTCATCCACCTCAATCGGGTGTTTTAAAGAGACAGCGAGAGAAAGGTTTTCGCCGATGTAAGACCTAAACCCATCCTAATCCGTTCTGTGACTAGTCAATGATTCGGCCGATTCTTGACTTATCGGGTTGGTGCTTATTGTCAGTATGACAGGTGAGTGATCCGAGGATCCATCTAAGCTGGACTCAGTGACAGTGTGCAGCGAAGCTATACCCTTGGTTACGAAGAAGTCTAGGAGGTCAGGCAATTTTCTTGGGTCTGTTGGCCAATACGTTGGTTCACCCGTTGAAAGAGGTTTTAGGTAATTCGAATCAATACATAGTTTAAGTCCGCGACCTCTTGTATTTGTGCAACGGGATCCCCAGTAATGGTGTTTTGCGTTCCAGTCACCGCCTGCCACGAATCTAGGACCCAAAGTCTGGAAGTAGGCAGAAAACATGCTAGCAGTTATCTTATGTCTTGGTGGGCAGTATATCGAAGAAAGAACAAGAGAGCCAATACGATCCTCCAGTCTGACCGCGGTAGCCTGAAGATGGACTGTAGTAAATGGTTTTAATACCGAATGCTTAAGGTTGGACCGGATTACCAGAGCTGTTCCTGCATGGGCACCACCATCAGGATGAGGGGTGAAATAAATGGAATAGCCTTTTATGTAAGAAGAGCTCCTAATTGTCGCATGGGACTCTGATATCAATACAGCATCCAATTTGTTGGCTATTAAACACTTGACCGTCATTAGAAGCTTATAATATTGAGATAGGCATATCCGTTTCCCGTCGTATTTTCCTTCTCTTTCTTCCGGTATATCGCTGTCTCTCTCGCTCATCCCACTCAGTGGCGTCACCAGGTGGCACGGTGGGGGAACCAGGAGATTTCACACCCGTGCCCATTTGTTCATCATTGGCGTGAAATTTCCCGTCGGCGTAACTTGTGCACTACATAGTGATCAAGTGACAAAGAAATAGAATTATTTTTATTTAAACTGCAACACAGTTCTCGTGAGTTTCTACAATACACGTGAGTACTTAGAATAGTTTCTTAACTTAACGGTGTTACCGTTCGCTGAATTTATAATTTAAACTTATCTGGTATATCAAACTTTTTATTTTACCCGCAAGAGATGTAGATACACCTTTTCTTTTAAGATAAGAAAGCATTCGAGTAAAGATAGTATTTTTAAAAGTGTTTTTTGTGTTTAATACGTGGTATCTACCCTCCAGGCACTTTTTCTTTTTATTTTAGATAAGAAACCGATAATTAGTGCTTACATTAGATAATGAGAAAAATGAATTGTAGCTAAGCGGCTATAGCTAGTCCTTCTAACAATCCCGATCGCATCGGCGAAGGTTGAGTTCGAGTTAGTCGTCATCGTTCAAAGAAGCATGGTCATCGTACCTACCCGCCTTTCATGACGATAACGACAATGTGTCTGCTTTATCGGACGTTAGAGGAAATCTTACAACGATTGTTGCACCTCGCAGGTGTTACCAATACTGACTAAAACAGTTAACAATTTAAATATTCCGTCTAGTGATCTAGATTTGATTATTGATTTTAAAAGTAAACTAAAAGAGCCAGCTAGGCCTTAAGCACCAATTTTCTGATAAATCTTGTGCACCAATAACTTTTGGTATTTTAAAACTAAAAAGATATTTTTAATAATTGTCTGCGCAGTTTACTAGTTGGTCGCAAACATCTGATGCCTCTCTTAAAGGTCTTATTTTCAGTGGTGATTAGGTTGTAGACTGAAACTATAAATATACGAAAAGAGGATAGGTAGGTACTCATAAAAATGTAAAAGACCCTCTAATGCTTGCTACTTTGAATAAGATTCTACCTTCAAACACACATTTGTTTAATTCTGAACAGATTACAGTTGCATTAGAAAAAAAAAAAATTGTCCTGTTAGAAAACTTTTTGGCCAGTTATTAAATCTGGTACTGGGAATGCCTCGCAAGCAAAACCTGTACTAACAATAAACGGTTACCTTGCGCAAGGGCAAACTTCTTATAGTGTACCATCGCGTTGTTTTTCTGGTTCATGGGACAGACACACGCACAGCATGCTGTTAACCGCCCTAGCAGGGCGCTTACCAAAATTAATGTCCTCCGCAAGGACATACTTATGGCAGCCACGAACTATATCGTGGCTATAATCTGCCCGCCCTCGCAGGGCGCTTACCAAAATCAATGGTTATTACATGAGTGTTCGCGGTTTTGTGAGAAGATGCATATATATGTTAATATAATGCTAAATGTACCTTATTTAATTTAATTTGATTTTGAATAATATGTTTAATTATTGTAATTGGTATTTAACCGTTTTAATAAAATTTTATAAATAAAAGTCCTCTGCAAAGGCATGCTTATGCCAGCACGAACCATATCGTAGCTATAAACCGCCCTCGCAGGGCGCTTACCAAAATCAATGGTAATATTACTTGAGTGTTTGCGGTTTTTGCGAGAAGATGCATGTATGTTAATGTAATGCTAAATGTCCCTTATTTTATTTGAATTTGAATAATACGTTTAATTGTTGTAAATGGTTATGTAAACGTTTTTAATTAAATTAAATAAGTAAATGTCCTCCGCAAGGACAGGCTTATGCCAGCCACAAACCACATTGTGGCTATGAACCGCTCTCGCAGGGCGCTTATCAAAAACAATGTCCTCCGTAAGGACATGCTTATGCCAGCCACGAACAACATTGTGGCTATGGACCGCCCTCGCAGGGCGCTTACCAAAAACAATGTATTCCGCAAGGACATGCTTATGCCAGCCACAAACCACATCGTGGCTATGAACCGCCCTCGCAGGGCGCTTACCAAAATCAATGTCCTCCGTAAGGACATGCTTATGCCAGCCACGAAGCACATCATGGCTATGAACCGCCCTCGCAGGGCGCTTAACAAAAACAATGTCCTCCGCAAGGACATACTTATGCCAGCCACGAACCACATCGTAGCTATAATATAAACAACGGAGGCTGTTCTTACTTTCGATCCCCAGGATCATAGGCTTGGCAGCTCTATCAATCAGGACAAAAAGGTCCATCTTCTCTGCTAACAGAGGTAACAAAAGACGTAGCCAATGACGCTCCGAAAATTCGAGCCGGTCAATTTGCACTTTATCGACACCGTTAAGACTAAATAGGTGCTCCAAGTTTTCTGTCATAACACAAAGGTATCGAATACCGTTTTATCTGAAGCCATCGCTCAAGGTTCCAAACGTTACAATCGACAGTTGTTACACGCTTGTATCGGACAAAATGTCTGCAATGCTGACACAGATGAAGGAACAGGTTTCTAGAAACAGTAAGTTTTTTTTTCCAAACTTCGTTTTAACCCAATTCTTAGTACCAAAGAGCACTCAAGAAAGGTCACTCCGTCCAATTTTTAACCTGAAGTCGTTAAATTATTATATGAATTCCGGACTGTGTACCGCCAAGAGACGAGATGTACAAATTACTTTTCTCAGACCTAGGTACTACCATCTGACTATAGCCAAATCCCACAATGGTTTCTTCGTCTGTTCTACAAAGGTGAATTACTAAAAAATTATATGCCTTCCATTTGAGATGAGCACGGCAATGTTTTCTTAGACTATTATCTTATAGACATAAAGACCAGATGGTTCTGTCCAGACATGCCAACATTGTAATAGAAACACTTACTTATTTTGGTGTCCACATAAACTTCAAAAAGTCTGTTTGACCGCCCTCGCAGGGCGCTTACCAAAATCAATGTCTTCCGCAAGGACATACTAGGATACATGGAGGATTCACAAGCGTCCATACATACCTACATATACTTACGACTGTTATCCCCGAAGGGTTAGTCAGAGACCAAGCAATGAGGACCGCAAAAGCAGTCCTCTGCCATAGTCTACGTTTCACCAAATGATAACTGCACATGTACGTGACAAGTGATGAGCCTATAGCCGCTCTATACTGTTGGATGTATGTGCAATCTATGGTCCGTTAGTCGCCTTTTACGATACCTAAGAGAAGAAATTGGGCGGTAAAATAGACTCTACCTTACGATGTAGTTAAATGTATTGGTAGCTAAAAATTATCAGAAACACCAATACATATACCTCCACCAACATTCTTTTTGACAACCGTTGCTTCAGGATTGGGGGGCCACAACTCAACAATTCTGCCCTATCGGGAAGGTGGAGTGCATCCGAACAAAAGCTGCACTGCAATCAAAAAGAAAAGCGGGCTGTTCTAAGTCTTAGAATTACAAGCATCGAACACGAAGCCTGCGACAATTTTATTTTAATCCTCCAAATTGCCAACCAACAAATGACCAACAACCAAATTGTGGTCAAAATTCATTACATTCCAGGGAAATTGAACAGCCATGCAGATGAACTGTCTCGACATAGCCAAGCTCTAGAGTGGCATCTACTGCCAGAATTCACACAAACGATATTCGCGAAGTGGGCCTGGCCAGTAATTCACCTGTTTGTATCATGCAAGAACGCTCGAGTAGTGGATAAACTATGCAGATTTATCTCAATGATTACGAAGCGATGTTTCACAATGCTTTCAGCCTGAAGTAGAAAGCTTCCCTCTGGCTTGGCAATTCGCACCACCTTCCCTCATCCCCCGGGTGCTAGGGTACCCCTTGCTGCCTCATTCACAGTATGGAATTCCAAACGTAGACGCCTGGTAGACATAACCACAGGCCTGCCAATCCCCAAGGTTCAAGACATGACGTTGAAATTTGGTGTGCTTGAATGATATATCGTTATGGAACCACAAGCAAATTTCCCTACTCAAGCGTCCGGTTATTATAAAACCATATGAGCACTTGTGCTTGGTCCAGTAGTACAGGAAGGGCGTTAGCAGCAGCAGCGGCGCCATCCACACGCGGAACGCGTACCAAATGGGTCCAGTCAGCCCAGTTTTTGGCAGATTTACACTTAATATTTTAAATCTTTCTTACAATACTATACACTACCATAAATTGTCGTTTCTACTTTATGCAGCGCACAATTGTATGGAAATCTTATAGACGAGGTAATAGTTAAACTTGTTTTAAAATCAATCTCAATTAAACATTTAAAAACAACAAAACCTCCTTTTTCCAGGTTTTAGTAATATTAGTCTGTAGACCGTTGTAATGTATTTCAAACCTAGGATCAACTAGATCTCAAACAGTTCGTAACACTGCAATATTATTGTCGCATTGCTCCTTTGTTACCTTGCTGTGGACACCAAACATTATTTTGTTCAGGACAATGCAGTAATATTATGGCGACAGTTTGGGTCAAAAACTGACTGTAGGGAGGGACTACAGACAAACAAGCTAGAAATTGCTACTGGTTAAAAGGATCAATAAATATTGTACAAAATGGCTAAACTAATAACTTCGAGTGGTTCACCTGTCACCTGTTTCAAGCACTGTGGTAGCTAGATGGACACAGCCACACCTGGTTGTGTTTTGCTCCGCTGTAGCATCTACAAACTAGATTGATATGATTTACCCATTGAGGATATACTAACTATTGGTAATTGGAGATTAGTTACTTAATACTTTTCACAAGGTTTATTGTCGTGAAATATTGATTCAGGCGTCACGAAGTTTTTCATTTTTTATTTTTACCCTGTAAAGTGATTGAAAATTTATTTCCTAATAATAATGTTCATTTACATGGTTTACAAGCTAAATTATTTGATTTTTCATCAATGACTGGCCAATTATTTTCTTACATGACTTAAATTGTAAATAATTAGTACTTAATTAAATCTCTTATTATAACTTTTTGTTTAAACCATAATCATATGATTAACTCTCTCGCACTTATTGTTTAATTTATTTCTCACATTGGCGTTTTCACCAGGCAATAACAAACAGGTCTCAATATTATAAGCTTCTAATGACGGTCAAGTGTTTAATAGACGCGTTTTACCTGAAATAAAACGCATATTAAATACTTACCTCATTAGAAGCTTAGTTTTTATTTCCGCCTGGTGCATAGTGCATATTTCGACGCAATGATGAACAAATGGGCACGGGTGTGAAATCTCCTGGTTCCCCCACCGTGCCACCTGGTGACGCCACTGAGTGGGATGAGCGAGAGAGACAGCGATATACCGGAAGAAAGAGAAGGAAAATACGACGGGAAACGGATATGCCTATCTCAATATTATAAGCTTCTAATGAGGTAAGTATTTAATATGCGTTTTATTTCAGGTAAAACGCGTCTATTAGAAGCGACTCTAAATCGGTGATGTTTAGAGTTAACCCGTTAATGTTCCATGTAGCGACTTTTAGTGAAGCCGAAATGTTTTGACGATATTAATTCGTTTTAAATTCTCAATGTTGCCATATCAATATCTTATTTTTGACAAAAACGACAGATTGCCGCCTTTGATTTTAATCGGCTCCATGTCAGTCTAATGCGTTCAGAATGTATAAAAGAATATTTCGCACTGTGCCGGAACTGTGACTCTACATATGTGTGAATCAAGCTTAAACTGTTACCGTTGATATCGATAAAAAGTGTCGATAAACATCTGGTTCGCACTCAATCCGCCATTTTCGCCGACGGAAAATTTGTAGGCCTATTGACTTCTAGGTCAATGGGCCTACAGAACGTTCATACAAACCATTTGTTCAAATTCTGGAATGAGACCTCAAGTTCGCGGCAGCCGCTGCAGCGCTTAAACATTTAAATGTCGTCTTAATCAACAAACAGACATCGCAGCGCCGCAGCGCCAGATCGGTCAAAGACAACGTAGTGTGTATCAAGATAGCCTCCCAAATAGATTCTCAATATCAATAATTGAAAAAAATATCTTTTCTATTCTAATAATACGATATAACTACATAATAATGACTTGAATAACAATTAATTTCACTTACTTGACAACTGAATTGGTAGTAAACGTCTAGGTGTACACTTTGAAAAGAAAGAAATAATTATTTACGCCGATCCGCACGCGCGAATGTCAAAGCCACACTTAAAGCCAGTATACTATACTAATCTATGCACTAAAGCAAGGTGCCGAGTCGACTCCGCAGATGAGTGCAGTGTTGCCAGATCCGTAGGTCAAAACTATCCTAGATTTACTGCAAAATTATCGTGTTTTTATCGCATCCAAAAAGACAGATTATATACGTCTGGGCACTCCTTTGCTAACATCCAACCATAAATTTCGTTATTTCCGAACTGTGATTCAACGAACGATGCAAAACAAAGTTTTTCACAAAATTATGGTAGAAATGACAAAAAATATCGTGGAAAGTCGACGAATTATACGAATTATCGTGCGATACTTCATTATATCCTTCTTTATTATATTATATTTTTTATCGCATGCCCCTCGAAATTATCGTGGATCTACGATAATTATCGCACGTCTGGCAACGCTGGATGAGGGGAACATAGTGCGTGTTCGGAAGGGCCTATCTAGTGTAACGTATATATCGCTGGGTAGGCCACAGACGTAATGATTATGATACTACTCTGTGAGGTATGCATGTTTTTTCTGTAGGTAATCCCCTTAGAGCATTTAGTTCTCAGAACAATAACGTTATTGTTCTGAGATTTAGTTGGTTTAATGCACAGACGTATAATAAGACGGTTTAATGCTATATGGTAAACGTATACTTATGGCATATATGTCTGTGACTTATGGACGTAATATACTAACAGGACTGTGCACTGTAACCAATATTTCGGGCCAAGACCAAACCGCAAAAATTAGAGGCCCTTTGTCACTTTCCAAAGAGGTGACAATCATTTTTATTTAACATAGACATATAGAGACATTTTACGTTACTGAGGTCCCTTGATACTGGATTTACTGGGTTCAAATAAAACAAAATACGTATTAATTGTAATAGTTTATATTTTTAGATAGGTATTGAAAGTTGAAAAAGTTAACTGCCTCAGGTGGGAATCGAACCCACGTCTTACGGAATCCAGGCGGCTACGTTGACCACTCCACCACTGAGGTAATGGTTAGACATGTCGAAATTCTTCAACGCTTTAATGTCTCATCAAACCTTTTTGAATTTACATCCTACATACCAAACCGAGTACATGTACCTCCCCTCCCACTAGGAATCGAATATGGTACCTCTAGGTCTTATACTGGTGGTCTAAACCACACACAACATATTTGAATATATTATGGAATAGGGTTGGACATATTTTGTAAAAACAACGATAAGTCTTTTTAAAAATACTTACATAAAAATCGTCCAATTATCTTTTTGTCTACCAATCATTTCAGGGCTTCTTTCAGTGAATAAAAGTTTGTTGTGCAAGAAACTCCACAGCTTCATATACAAGAAACGACATTTACAAAAAAGTATTGTCGTTAAACTATACAATGAACATATTGAACATTCACACTTACATCTAAATAAAAATAAGCAGGGGTGCGATTCTCTAACGCATAATCGTAAGATCGACTGACGATCGATCTCTCACTTCGACATACACAAAATCGGGTCAAAAGTATCAAATCCGCATTTTCTAAACTCGACTCTACGCTAACGTCACAAAGGTCACTTTTGATCGGAACATGTTGGTCGTAGTGAGTGCGAGTTTACGATCAAGCGTTAAATTATAATAAGCTCTCGGCAATGATATTGGTCATTGGCTCTCGGTATTATAATTTAAAAAATCAAAACAGTTACCTACTGTAAAGATTGATGGGACAGCGTTGGTTTTTAATGTCGCACGAGAATGAGTAGAGTTGAAGTCTCCTGGTTTGAAATAGCGGCTGCATAAAACTGAGGTTTTGGTTATTCTTAGCGTCGCCGGTATATGACTGAGCCATTTTTTTTAGCAAATCTTAATTTTTCGGGAAACTACGACAATACCTAAACATCTAATGTAAAAGTATTTCATTTATTTCAACAATAATTTTAAAATCTAACTAAAATGTACGATTGGAAATTAATTCATGGTCACCTTAGCAATCACAAATGTCATAAATGCTGTTTGTTGGCTTATCCGTGAAAAGATACACCACAACCACCATACGATTCACTTTGGCAACCAATAATGCAACATTTTCTTGACCGTTTTCGATGAACAGCACAAAATTAAGCTAAATTTACAACCAAACTAATTACGCGTTCGCACGACGGTTGCCATGACAACATGCTTACTAGCAATAATAATTGTAAGAAACTCTTTTATCAGTTATCTATCACTAATATTAAAATGAATTTACTCAAACATACCAATATTAAATAAAGGTTTTATAATGTAATTTACGTGTTTTAATTTATAAAAAAACCGTCAACATAATTTTATTACTGAGTAAGTCATTAAAATGACTGTCACGTAAATTGACACTGATGACATTTTCTTACTGTCAGAACGAGACAAATGGCCTCTAAACGTTATCTCATTTGACTTGAAATTAGTTCTCTATTTGTGCCGATGAAAAATACACCTTATTGGATAAACATAAGGTTGTTTTCCGTAAATGTAATTTTGGAAGTGATCCGTGAGAGTTAGTATATTAAATCCATGCGTATACTAAATCTATGGGTAACCCCCCAGTCTATAATGTATTCCATGGTATAAGTTTTTGAATCAATACAAAGTGTGCATAATGATATGTCTGTGGCATAATGCACACACGTATAATAAGAATTATACGTCAGTGGCTTAATGCCATGTTAAATGATTATTTTTTATAATTTAATAAAACGAACTCATTAATATTATTAGTTAAGTACGTAAACGTACAGAATGACATAATTACACGCAGTAATTCTAGACAATCCCATAACTAGATTACACTCTATTATATTAAAATTGAATCGATACTTCAAGACACAAATCGAATCAAAAATCGTGTAAAAACTGTCATAAAAATAAGATTAAGTTCCATTTTTCGCATGTTGGTTTGACAGGGTGTTGTTGGGGTGTTGCTGTTGTATGCTTGATAAGATGGGCGGGGCGTGTCGTTAGGCGGCTAGTCAAGCGCATCTGGGGCCACCGTAGCCATTACAACAATTACCTACTAATTAATTGTGTAGTTAGCTAATGTTATGCTTTTTGTTTGCTTTGTGCGCTACTTCTGCGTTAGAATGTTATCTAATGGCCGGGTCCCACGGCCAGTCTGAAGACAAGCCGCGCCGCAAACGGGCCGTGGGACCGGCAATGCCTGTCACGGCTTGTAGCGGCTTGGCGCCGAGTGCCACGGCGCGGCGCGGCGTGGTGCGGCCGATGGATCGCACAGGCGACGACACGCCGCGGCAGGCTTCATCGGATGCGTTGATTCCCACGGCCTGTTGACGCGTGGAAAATCAGGCCGTCGGACCGTGAACGTCAGAATCGCCGGTCAACAGTCGTATTTAACTTTGAAATTGTACCTAAAAATTACTTATGAATTGCTTATATTTGCTTAGCATGATGAGAGAATTGCTTATTGCATAATTTAAAAGAATTAAAACATTTAAGGTTGACCGTCCATTCAAACGTCAGAATGGCTGGTCAATCTCTGTAGAGTAGTGAATATGTCGAATTACTGAAATTTTCATGGACCAAAGATTGCTTATCAATTGCTTATTTAACAATTTGTAAGTTTAGACCCGGTTATTCTTTCCATAAACTAGGTACGAGCTTAAAACCGCCAGCGCCTGTTAAAAGTATGAGAACAACATTACTTTGTATTATAGTTTTTTTATTTCTAAGTTTGATTGCCTGTTGCTTATCTTTAATAAGCAAACGTCCTGTTGTATTTCTATTACCTTGTTTAATATTAATATATTTTTTTTTGAATGATAACGAGGTTGCGAAAACAACAGAAACGCAAAAGGATTGCTTTATTTAGACCCTGAAGACTCTGATTAAAAAAAGACAAGTTTTTTTTTATTGAAATACGCATAATAATTTTTCTTGTGTATTTATGTAAGTTTGATTTGGGCGAATAAATTATATGACATCGTTATTTCCTAACATAAACAATACAATGTGGAATCACTTTTTTGTTAGTACTTCGTATGATTCTTGTACTTAGATCGTCGTAGCATTGCCATACATTTCCACGCCGACAGTGTGCTTTATAAGTAGTGGCCCATTTTACCAACTAATTCGGGTAGAACAAATTCAATAACTGAAATCAGCTCATATTCGTGTGACTCATTTTGGCATGGCCACCATCACCAACTCTAAATCTGACTTTATAGATAATTTGTCGAGAGTATGTCGAAGAAGGTCTCCCGTTCAAAAGTTATAAGGGGTCATGGTGGCTATGCCAGGATGAGCGCTCATCCTGACATGGCCACCTTGTATCTCGAAAACTACTGGTCGTAGCGAAGATCTGATTTCACCAATAGTATGTCGAAGTATGTTGGAAAAACTCCAGAGTTTGTCGGTGCTTCTATGAAAAGGTATATCAACTTCTTTTTTCCATACAACAGCAACATAGTATAACCGCGTGCTCAAGCTTTTAATATTTTTATTAGGAGATTTAATGAACTAATAAAGTGGTAAACGAAGAACGGAACTTTGATGTGTATATATGTTTATCAGATGTTTATAATCATGCAAAACATTAGTTTACTGATAATAAAGCGGTACCTGATATGGCTATGGTTTAAAAAAAATATTAAATGCTTGAGTACGCGGTTATACTATGTTGCTGTTGTATGGAAAAAAGAAGTTGATATAACTTTTCATAGAAGCACCGACAAACTCTGGAATTTTTCGAGATACTCTCGTGGTGAAATCAGATCTTCGCTACGACCAGTAGTTTTCGTGATACAAGGTGGCCATGCCAGGATGAGCGCTCATCCTGGCATGGCCATCAATGATCCCTTATAACTTTTGAATGGTAGACCGACAAACTGTTAAAAATTATAATCCTTTTTGAACCTTTTTAAAATACGTTTTAGCTAAGGTTGTTTTGTATTGTTTATATATGGCAATGCTACGACGATTTAAGTACAAGAATCATACGAAGTACCAACAAAAAAGTGATTTCACATTGTATTGTTTAAGTTAGGAAATAACGGTGTCATATAATTTATTCGCCCACATCAAACTTACATAAATACACAAAAACAATTATTATGCGTATTTCAATAAAAAAAACTTGTCATTATAACTATTAAACTAATTTAATTTATCTAATAAGAGTCTTCAGGGTCTAAATAAAGCAATCCTTTTGCGTTCCTGTAGTTTTCGCAACCTCGTTATCATTCAAAAAATATGTATATTAATATTAAACAAGGTTATAGAAATACAACAGGGGCCCAAGTCTGCTAATTTACGAATGGCATAATTAATCGCAATTGGATTGCATTGTAATTGTTTGACACATTTGGTATTATCTTACTCATTTAAGAATACCAAATGTGTCAAACAATTACAATGCGATCCAATTGCGATTAATTATGCCATTCGTAAATTAGCAGACTTGGGCCCCAGTACGTTTGCTTATTAAAGATAAGCAACAGGCAATCAAACTTAGAAAAAAATAAAAACAATAATACAAAGTAATGTTGCTCTCATACTTTTAACAGGCGCAGGCGGTTTTAAGCTCGTACCTAGTTTATGGAAAGAATGACAGGGTCTAAGCTTACAAATTGTTAAATAAGCAATTGATAAGCAATCTTTGGTCCATGAAAATTCAGTAATTCTACATATTTACTACTCTACAGAGATTGACCAGCCATTCTGACGTTTGAATGGACAGTCAACCTTAAATGTTTTAATTCTTTTAAATTAAGCAATAAGCAATTCTCTCATCATGCTAAGCAAATATAAGCAATTCATAAGTAATTTTTAGGCACAATTTCAAAGTTAAATACGACTGTTGACCGGTGATTCTGACGTTCACGTCGGACCGCGGCTTTACGCGACGACGAGCCGACCGACGGACGCAACGCCATATAATACATTATAATACAAGGCAACGCGTCGGCTTTCGGCTTACCCACAGAAATATATCAAGATATTTCTGTGGGCTTACCTACTATTGCTTATTTGCTAGTTTGATTATTTAAAACTCATTTTATGTGCAATTGCGAACTAGGTCAAGTGATTGATCCAGTAAGATTTAGATACGTCGAACCTCATCCACACTTCTGCTAGTTGATACGCTTGTATTAAATATTTGCTGTAAATGACCATTATCTATTTACTATTTTATTTGTTAGCTTACAAACTTGCGATTAGGCTGCGAATCTTTGAAATGATGTCTTCTACTTGCAGCATACTTGCAACCACCGTTCACACTTCAAGTTCGCGTTCTGAGACTGCAACGCTTTTCGTAACTTCAACTAACGCAACTCATAATAATTCTATCTTTTTTTACTACCTACTTACAAAGTTTTATTCAGTGATACTGGTTACTACAAATTTTTGATTGAAAAATTTATTAAAAATCTAAATAAAAATAAAACAAAACTTTATCGAAAGTGGTATTTATTATTTTTATGCGAGTATTACAATAATTCCATTTCTTTGGTGATTTTTTCTTTTAGGAAATATTAAGTAGACATTATTTTCAGATCCAACATTAATTTCCAAAATATGAAACTAGGCAAATACGCCTTACGCCTTGCATAGTACAGTCTACAATGGCATTGCGGAGTTTGCATTAGTCGGCATTCTAGAGGCATAGCGAAATTATATTAGAAATAAATCGACGGTCCCCATCAGAATAACGTCATACCTGTGAGATAAGAGTTGTTCCGCTGATATGACGTTATTCTTAGGGATCGTCGAAATGTACCGCAATCTTGCGTTAACTAGGCATACACGCCAGCAGACAACCTCTCCAATCGATATTGATTCTTATACCCAAAACATAAGGTTCAAAGTTAATTAAGGGAGTCCTGCACGAAATTGTGAAAATTTACGTATTTTTAAGCCACTTGTAATATGCGCTGAATTAGTTAAATACATTATAAGAACTTATGTAAGCTAGCCTGATCATTGCACAAGGTCGTGGCCTTGTTGAAATTTCAAAGTAATTCTTTAAACAATAACAAACAATAAGTACATAAATCTAATGATTCCTAAAAACATATTACTTTGATAACTTTCTTAATTTTACGCATGAAACAATAATTCTTACATGAAAATATTTGTACTGATATTCCGCAGGGCAAAAAAAGTAAATTTTAATTTTTAACACAAGAGCGTGATGGTTTTGCACATTTCGCAGAATAAAAACATTGCTCTAATTAAATTACTAGGTCTGAAACAGAGCAGAATTGTTCTAATTATAAATATCAATATGATTGATGTTGCTATGAAGTTCATAAGAGACTTATGTCCGGCACCCCCTTAATGACATTTTATGGAAGGTTGACCTGTCGCTGCTGTCGTCTATACAGTCTACTGACAAAAAACATTTTGGAGGCGTAGACGAGCGACAATCCCCTCGCAGTCCCCCGATTTTTCAATAGTCAGATAAAATTTGTCTTAATAAATGTACTTTTATTATCATATCATGTCCATTCGTTTTTTACAGTTGACATTTTAGGTAGATCTTGTAATACTTTATTAGACGGAAAACCTTATCCGATGTTTCAAAAATCAGACATAAGTGATCTAAATATGACCGATAATAGTATGCCGAGGACTGTTCTTCGTCTGCGCAGGCCTTCGGGGACATATAATGAAATGTAACACCTACCTACTTTAACTACGGTTATTATTTAACAACAATATTTCTGCACATGATTAAAGACAACCTTAGAATGTCGACATCACACATAGGAGAAATTCATATTCATATTGCACATCATTACAATAAATATGTATTAATTTAACTATTTATTGAAAAAAAAAAACAAAACAATCTCACATCAAGTGCCTAAAAAGTTAGTGTGATGTTAGGGTAAAAAATCGTTTATTATTATTATATTATATAATCCCAAAAATAGACACCTAAAAACAATAATAAATATTATAATGTTAACGCTAATTTAAAATTAACAATTTACCTACTAAAATACTATCACGTAGACCATACTTCAACGATTCAGGTAAATTACACAACAATTTGATCACATAATAAATTATAAAAATATTAAACAATTTCCCTAAGTAATAATAAAAATTCCAATGTGGCGAAATAATTTAATGCTGCAAATAAAATATTTTTTTAAGAAGAGTTAACAAGTTAACACACACATCAATATTAATGAAAATACGTAAATATGTTGCGCGGAAAAATGTGAACTAATTTCTCTAATGAGATCTTTATTTTAGTTTTACATCTTGTCATTCGTAAATAATGTCAGTAATAATCTCAAAGTGTGGCTAACTTATCATCTTATTATCATTAAGGTATTGGCAAGCTAGAAGGCGCATTTGATAGTTTATAACAATTTTACAACATATTCTATAAAACATCAAATAAAAACAATTTTGCAGAATATCATGACGTCATGGTCAGGTAAGCATACTTTTATTAATTCCAGTATCCTTTCAGATCAGTTTCAAATTATTTATAATGAAATATCGTCTTTATAAATATGATTAGATCACTAACTCTGTAGCGAATTAATAATAAAATAACAAAAATAACATTTCCTCTTTTCACATCATTACAACAGGCGCGGCTTTATATAACTATAAAGAATTGCACTAAGGGCACATTTTTCAATACTTCGACTTCTCTGATAGAGTATTACACAGTCAAATAATAATAATATCACCTGCGATACAAGCAAATACAGAAAACGATAACTCATTTTAAAAATGACTGTGTAATACAATGTGAGACTAAGGCCGATTATAAGCTGCGACTTTTTACAGCGATGATGCAAACGCGCGACTGCTTTTCTAGAGGTTAGCGACTGACGACGCGTTACAAAAAGTCGCAAAGTATGTAACCGCTCTAATACATTGTATGTGTTTTGTAAGATCCCAAGTTGAAGGGTCCAATTCTATCATAACTAATATTTATCTACAAAATAGTACTTCAGCAAGTATACAACCTACGCGCATCTATTCAACCGTACCACTAATATAACACTAATTATTAATAATAATAACGAAATTGCAACAGCAAATTGTAAATTAGGTGTGGCATTGCAATGTCATGCCGGGATAGCGTTCAAGCCACGTATTCATAGAGCAACACTTGACGCTCAATACGACACTAAAATTGTACAAGCAGGCTAGGATATACAAAACCGTCAAAATTCTCAAATCGTACATACATCTTATCTTATCTTAGTGGGGCCCGCAGAGGTCTCCCTCTCGCAGCAGCATGTCGACCCATTGGGGTCTTTTGTGAAACCCCGTCCTATCACTCTGTTTCCTCAGTGAAAATGACTGCCATAAGCTTGGCAATGTCTCTGAGGGCGAAGAGCCTAAAATCTTCTGGTTTCGGGTAGCCAATTCCAGGAGACTCATTATTTTCCTACCAAGGGAGTCACAATGACACAGTTTTCTCTCCACATGGCCTGCACAAGCTTCTGTTGCTAGATGCATTCTATGGAGCATTTGTTTTGTGGCATAGTGCCCGGTCAGCTTCTTGCCAGCTTTACGCTTTGACAAAATCATGAGGTGTTTGTGCAATGTTAACACTGTCAAACGCGCCAGTGCCAACATTGCACAACATTGCACAACATTCTGACCGCAGTGAAGATAGTCGCGCAACGTTGCCATACAAATTGAACGTGACGTATTTAGGATTTATCGTTTTCCTCCTACACGTGGTGCAGACTTCTGGCTTACTTTCGCTGCTTTCGCCTTTGGTGCAGCCTTGGCCTTGGCAGCAGGAGCCGTAGCTTTCTTTGCTGCTTTAGTGGATTTCTTCTGTTTCTTTGCAGCCTTGATAGCGTGATCTCTTTGTGCTTTGCGTACTTCTGGCTTCATGTTACGTTTGGCCATGATGTCGCTTAAGGAAGCACCAACAATAGCGCGCTGGAACTTTTGGGTTCTCCTTCCTTATTGCGCGTCAACTGTTGCTTCATGAACACATAGCTAGCTCTAATATACATAACTCTTGTTTCATGCCCAACATATTTCGTGGGTTGGACATAAGGAAGGAAGGATTGCGATGTATTGACTATTACTATAGTAAATATAACTCATTTATAATAATATAAGAATATAGGGTATGATTCAAAAGTGCGGATATTTCTAGATCTGACTTTCAACAGGTTTAGCTCATGAAATAACAAATAGAGATTTTTACTACAATATTTTTTGTTTATTAAAGATCTGAATCATACTGTATGTAGTGTTATCAGCTGGTACTGTGTTTCCTGCATTTCAACCACTAACTTCGAGCAGTCAATTTCTCTAAAACGAACGTATAAACCTGTACTCAAAATATCCACACTTAATTTTATGACACCGTATGTATGTGGACACAATATATTATGTACTTATAACATATTAATATGTCATGTAATACGGACAAAACGCTTTGCTAACACATAAATTCATATCGTACCTACTATGTATCTATTTACAAAATCTTATGAGCAAGTAAACCCTATTCTGGTCTCATAAACTTTATACAAAACAATAAATTGATATGCCAAATTTTTTTGATGGTCGGAATGTTGTGTTGTGTTTATGCTACATGAAATTGACATGTTTATTTACAGCGGAAATTAATATTTAATGTCTGCAGATAAAATTGATTTATTAATTTTTGTTGTAAGCCAGTAAGCTAATTGACATCCAAATATATTGGTGTTATGTTGCGATCAGGAGTGAGATATGTGAACCGGCGCCAATAAATCTTATACTATGTATCTCGGTAGCCGATTGGCTAGCCGCTCGGCCCAATAACCGGATTTTTCGATGCATAGAACGGGTTTATGGTCGAACACCAACCCAGAAACCCAAGCGGGCTGCACAGAATTGAGGAACTACAAAGTTTTTCACTAAGCCAGGTTTACCACTGCGAAGGTCATAGGTTCAAAAAACTCGATTATTTCCTGAATCGTCTCATCTTTGCTTGTGCAAAGGTGTTTTGCTTTGATCAACAGTTTGCACACAGCCTCTTTCGCATGCAACTAACTTATTAACATATCAACTGCCTGCTATGGTGTTTAACAAAGTATATAATGCATCATACAAAAATAGCTTATCGGTCATTGTAAATATTGCATTGAATTTATCTAAAACAAAATGCCATTGACAGGCAAACTATTAACTAAACCTAAGTAGCATTCGTGCATGTAAATAATTTATTATGATCCAACTATGACATTGCAAAGGCACATTTGCACTAAAAGCGAATGGAATGATCTCGAACACTACTAAGTAATACACAATTATTAATTTTCTATCGTAATGGTATTTTTATAAAGAACTCACCTAGTTACCTCTCAGTCTCTCATTGAATACATTCATTTCTAAATTCCTTTTAATTGAATCGTACTTTATGAATTCATTATCATTAACATAGTAAATTGTTTTTAATGGAATGTACTGGTCATTTTATGTCCTAATTCGATATAATAAGATGAGAAACTTAACTGATATTTACATTTTAAGTAAGCAAGTGCACACAGACCCGCTTAATATAGTAATACAATTAGAAGTACAAATAAAAGCGTAAATGAGTTAGGTGTTTAACGTTTTTGCCTGTGTTTAATAGCTGACAATTTTAAATGTATAAAACTAAGTTTATGGGAAAATATACATAACACAATGTTATAACTCACATCCCCTGAGGTAAGATTGTGGAATCGCCTCAATGCCTTTGAGATAGATAGTGGGTACATCCTATTATGAAGATCAGCAGTTGAATGAGGAAAGCTGAAGATCTGGCTCAGTGGCTTGCATTAGGAGGCCTATGTCCAACAGTGTATTGACACAGGCTGATTATGATAGTGGGTAACTGCTAATGATCGAGAGAAGTGGAAGGGATGACTTTTTTCAGCTGTGGTGGCCTGATGATGATGTGTTAACAAATATCACTTTAAATCTCGATACATGATTCGATCAAACAACTTCAAAAGTCACATGACAATATTACTAGTACATGAATCACAGAGCACAGCTCAGTAAATAAATCCAATACTACATCAAAGTCCTTGGGAAGCCAATACACAGATAGAGATCCTGTAAAAACTCCATGGGTAAACCAAACAAAACTGATGAAAGAAGACAAAACAAAAACAAATCATAATATGTATGTAACATTGGAATCAATGAACCCCTATAAAAATACCACTTCATACTTCTAGCAATATCAGTGAGATAAATTCGTTGGTTTAGCGCAGGCAGCAGCCGCCGTCGCCGACATTTGTGGTCTTCCCATTGATGGTTCCTAAGCTGCCGTCGTACTTTGGCAGCTCCTTGCATTTGGCTTGCTAGAAAAGAAAATATTTTTTTTTTAAAAAATTATGCTCACTAAGACCACTTTAATCACTCACACACTTAAACATACATACCTAGATTTTTCATTGGTTTTGGAGCCGAAAACGTTATAATACAAAACAAGTGTTGTACCTATTTATGAAATAATAATCGCTTTACGAGCTAAGTTAAAAAATTTGTAAAAGTGACTTTTTGTCGAAAACACGTAGTAACGTTCTCCTTATCTACGAGTACACCGTGACCCCTATGAACTTTCCCGGCCGGCCGCCTGCGCGGCGGGGGGTAGGCGGAGCGTTTGAAGCGCCTCGGTAATTGACTTTCGTAAGATCGTCCGGTACTAAGGGTACTTACATATTTTATGAATATTTTTTAATGATTTTTTTATGATCATATTTTTAGTTTTACATGCTAAATAGCTTCTACTGATGATAAAAATGAACAGGGTTGTGAGCGTCAAGTTGGCAGGCACACCACGGAATTAGATGGTTTTCACTATGTCAAAAAATTGTGTATAAATAGTGATAAATAGTGACGTATAGCATATAAATAGTGATACTATGGTTCAAAAGATATTTGAGTATCTTGGTGTGCCTGCTTACTTGACGTCAAGATAGCAGGCACATTAAGAAATACAGTTCGTATCTATGTGATTTATATGTCAAAAAACTGTGCATAAATAGTGAATCGAATACGCAAAATTTCAACAATGTACTTCAATACAAACCGAGATATTACGGTCTCTAAATAGGCTGCCAACTTGACGATTCTTGCGATGGCGATTCCAGACAAACGTGTTGAAGTTTTAAACAAATAAATACATGAAAAAATTGTGTGTGAAATTGTGAATCTTTCAATATCAATAAAAAAATAATTCTTTTAAATAATGACTAATAAACAAAGAATAAGCTACGAATAGTTATTCCGTGTTTTGTTCCTATCATTTAAACGTAATTTTTAATTAGAGTAAAAGAGACAAAACACGGAATAACTATTCGTAGCTCATTGTTTGTTTATTAGTCATTAAAGACTAGGCAGGTAACTTGTCGGTGGTCGAGTAGTAAATATGAAAGTTTTGAATGACTGAGAAAATATCTACCTCACATTAGATACAATGGCGGACTCCGTCGCTTTACCAGTCTAAAGGTCAAAATCCCTTGCACACCACGTCGTCTATTTGGTACGGGCACGTAGGTACCCGGGCGGTCGTTGCGCTTCACACGAAAAAAGCTGCAAAGTGCTAAAGCGACGGCGACTCCGACCGTACCTAGGTATATCTTTTTTGTAAATACCATAATAGAAAATAAGCTGCGTACCTATAAAAATGTAGGTTGTTATTAAACGATTTAAACACTTTCACTTCTGATGCAAATGTACTCACTGCTTATCAATTTCAACACAAACAAATAAAACTTTTCGCGCACCATTCTCGTATCACCGGCTCACCGCACGTAAACAAAATCACGCCATCTCTCGGTCGTTCGCGACACTCGCTCGTCCACCACTATCCCGAGACTTTTAATTCGAGTCACTAAAATTACAAATTGCTTGACATAAGTTTCCATAGAAATAACGTGAAACTGACATTACAACGATAGATTTAAGTGTAATTGTATGACTTGAAATAAAAATAATTAGACTTTATGTCAGTATCAAAGTCAATAAATAAAATTGTGCACGATTGTACTTAAAATCGAATGTATGGTAGAAGTTTACATTAGATTTTTGGAAAATAGCAAAGAAGAATTCTTTTTTTATTTATATTAAAAGATTCACAATTTCACACACAATTTTTTCATGTATTTATTTGTTTAAAACTTCAACCCTTTTTTTATTTATATTAAAAGATTAACAATTTCACACACAATTTTTTCATGTATTTATTTGTTTAAAACTTCAACCCATTTCTCTGGAATCGCCATCGCAAGAATCGTCAAGTTGGCAGCCCACTTAGAGACCGTAATATCTCGGTTTGTATTGAAGTACAATTGTTGAAATTTTGCCTATTCGATTCACAGTTATGCACAGTTTTTTGACATATAAATCACATTGATACGAACTGTATTTCTTAATGTGCCTGCTATCTTGACGTCAAGTTAGCAGGCACACCAAGATACTCAAATATCTTTTGAACCATAGTATCACTATTTATATGCTATACGTCACTATTTATCACTATTTATACACAATTTTTTGACATAGTCAAAACCATCTAATTCCATGGTGTGCCTGCCAACTTGACGCTCACACAGGGTTTCGGCTCCAAAACCAAAATGAAAAATCTCGGTGTATACTACATTATATTCATGACTATTATTCCCGTCAGAGAATAGGCAATGAGGACCGCAAAAGCAGTTCACTACCACAGTTCACGTTTACACCAAATGACAACCTTGTGGTGTGGTGAGCCATCACCGCTCTATGCTGTTAAATGTATGTACAGTCTTTGGTCGAACTCAGAAGAAGACGAAGAGATATTCTATTATAGTAGGCCGGCCATGGGCAGAAAATACAAAATCTCGTATGTAAGTTTTGTAAATACCTACAACAGGCATATGTGTTCGGGGTGTCCTCCAGATCTTGAAACTGCTTGTTGTTATAGTTCTAAAGTGGTGGAGTTCAACAAATATTTAGAATTAATTGAAATTTCGTTACATACAACGAATTGTTTCTTCATTTTTTTCAAAAATGAGTAGCTTTTTTTGTATAAGATTTTTATCCAAAACATGCAGAATTTCATGAGGTATCCACGAATATAAGGTTCATCAAAATACGACTTCAAACGACTGCGCTGTGCCCAATAATCTGGAGCGAGGAGCACTATCACGACGAGTCCAAACGTGCGTTCGTGCGTCGTCGAGGGTTGTGCGGCGTGCTGCAAAGTCACATGACAGTGTGTCAGTCAAGATCACATCACCTTTAGCGATTCTCTCGTTCATACAGTCAACCATACAGGAATTAGCTGCCTTGGAAAGTTATTAATCAAAAAATAATAATAAAAACATGCCAAGTTCTTGTGATACTTCTAGTGATCTTTAAAAAAATAATGAAATCTGAGAATTAGGAACCTAAGCCAAGTACAGTCAATGCAAAGGGAACGGATCCCCCTAGCATTATATCAAATGTATGGTAAGGACGTTCGTTCACTCTGCAGATGACAGTACCGACGTACACGTACAAATATAGATTGAGCTAACTGACGAATTCACAGATTCAACTTACCAAGTTTTCAGAGATCCAAGCTTTTATAGCCATAGCCGTATTTTGATGAAACTCCTATCTTGGAAACTATTCTCTCAGAACTGCGAAATGTTTCATACTTAGTGCTTTTCATTCGGTGACCCTTTTGAGGGACGGGTAGGTATTTTTTTAAATGTAAATATGGCATGTATTAATGCCATGCCGTCCTTCAGAACTTCATGTAAACATTAGTCAATACGTGCCTTAAAAAATTCCTCGTGCCCCTATCACACCACTATGCCCTCCTTTTCGCAAGTCACTTTTAGGTGCAAACTCTCCGATTCCGAGGTTGGGTTCGGTGATCTCCATTTCGGTTCATTTGCCAAACTCAAAACAACCTTAAGCCGATCATGGCTTAAGGTTGATAATTAAAATTTTTGAAAATAATACATATAATAATTAGTAGTAAGTAATAATTATAATAGTAGTAAGTCTTTTTTATCTTTTTGCATGTTGTGTTCGCCTTAAAAGATTGTTACATTAAGTTAAATAATTTTTGTGTTTTTGTTGTATTGTAGTATTATTGTAAACAAACACTGGTGAACCTAAATAAATAAATACAGTTGAAATGGCTCGTGAAACCATTGCACACAGTTTGCTCGGCTTGCTAGAAGTTGGCAGGGCGCACTCCGTGCGATGAATAAAGGTTCTTAGATGAATATTATTAGATTGGACGATTCAAAGTACTTATTAATTGAGTTTATTGAATAAATATATTTTGACTTGACTTGACTTGAATAAATGCTGGATGAAAATCCTTTTTTTTACAATATACTTACCTACTAGGCTGTCTGGCACTTGACCGCCACGTTACTCTCGAACGCAAACTTAATCTTAATACAATTCCAATGCGTTTTATATGTATCAATATTGGGATAAGTAAAGACAATTCCGGAACGCCTATCTGGATAATAATTTATTCAATCAATTTCCACGCAATTTAATTCCAATGTAGCGCTATTGTCGCTTACAAAAGTGCCATTTGACATTTTTTAGATTTGTGCAATCTATATTTTTTTTCAAAGTCAAAGTGAAATTCATTTATTCAATTTAGGCTACAATAATTGAGCACATATGAATGTCGCTATGCCATCGGTACGTAGTCCTAACTATGGGGCGGGAGCACAGATATATGGCGGGAGCCTTGTATTGAGAAGAACCGGCAAGAAACTCAGCAAGGGCATTTCTTTTCTTTTTCCCTTTGTTTTGCAGCGTCAATACAAATTGGAAAATGCTCTCCCTATCATAGAAGGACATTTTCCATTACAACATTTAAAAAAAACATTTAATACGTTTAATTACAAGACAACACAACACATACAAAAGAATATCAAATCAAAAAAATGTATTGCTCAATTTAAAATAAAATGAATAACGTCTTACAGTATCTTTGAAACAACAACAAGAAAAAGAAAGACTATTTCTATTACAAATAAAAATAAGATTGCAAGAGCAGACCAGCCTCCACAGGCGGCGGCAGGCAGCATTTATACGTGTACGTTTGTACAGTCATCTGCAGAGTGAACGGACGCCCTTACCATACATTTAATATAATGCAAGGGGTATCCGTTCTCTTTGCATTGACTGTACTTGGCTTAGGTTCCTAATTCTCGGATGACCTTCTTTCCTACTTGGAAAAGACTTAGGCATCTGGGATTTTTACCTGCGATTGGTTGTAATTGTTTAGGAGAAAATATAGAGGGTTTTAAGGTATTGGTCCAGGGGTTTTGGCGGGAAAAAATAAAAAAACACTTGTGTTTATGCGAACCACAACCACATAAATACTATCGGACCTTTACCTAATTGTCATCTAAATACATTATTTTTTTGTTTAGTTGTAACTTTTTTGTTTTCGGTTTTTGGGTTTGAATTTCTCTACGAATTGGTGTCTTTCCATTAGGTACCTCGTGGGGAAAGTTCATAATTTTTTCTTTGGGTTTTATATTTCTTTGTAGATTTTTTAAGTTCTTAGGCTATTTTTTCAATTTTCTTAGACTTAATTTCTTGTTTGTTTACCTTTTTGAATCGTAATTTTCTCAAATTTTTCATAGATTAAGGTGTTGGTTTTTAGTATTATTATAGTTAGTAGGGTTATCTAGAATTAGTGTAGGCTAGGTTTCATCCCAATTTGGGTAATAGTTTTGTAGTTTTTATTTTTTTCCCAAAAGTCGTCATTTTCACCGATTTTTGGGACTTTTTTGTTTGTCAAAAATTTACTTTGTCTTTTTTGTCTTTTTTGTTGTTGGGGTATTGCAGGCCGGTTCTCACTGCATCGGCCCACATACCTTGTTATTTGTTTTCTCCTCGGGAAAGGTTAACCCGGCTCCTTCAAAGTCGGGCTAACCTAACTTTCTTGAAATTTTGTAAGTGTCGAAATTTTGTATGGAGAATTTGCCACCTTAGGTAAACTTTTTCATACAAAAATTTTTAAAATTTTCAAAGTGCGCAAAATAGTTAAAAATGCCCAAGCCGGGCAAAAAAGCGGGTGTGGAACCGAAAGGGTCCGGAGACGAGGCCGAAATGTCCGGAGGTGCGGAGGACCCGGAAGACCCGGATTATGTCCGGGAATTTGTTGCGGCCCACCAGAAGCGCACCTTTGCGGAGGCCTCCCTTACGTCGGACGACGAGCCGTCCGGAATTCGCAAGGAGAAACCTGGTGGCAAAGCCAAAAAGGTTGCAGTCGATCGGAGCGGAGGTGACCAGCGCGTGGAGAAGCTGGGCACCTCAATAGGGCTTGCCGCAGCCAGAAGGGCTGCGAGAGACCCCTCGGTGGAGGAAGAGTTTGGGGAGGAAGTGGAGGAAGAAGCCCCCGCTCCCGCTCCCGCGAAACTTACCTACAGGAGAAAGGGGCTCTTGGCCTTTTATAAGAAAGGCGAGGTGGAGAAGGCGTTAGGGGAATGCCAGTTCGCGGACGTCCCCTGCCAGGAGGAGGAGGTGGAGATCACCACGCCCATGATGCTTAAATCCAAGCAAGAGATTCTGGAGGCGGCGGAAAAGAGCGTAATGCTGGTGAAGAGCTCTGCTGACAAGTCCGCAAACCTGAAGGGCACAGTAAAGAGGGGCATCAATATTGGGGTCGCAGAAATGCTCGAATGCATCCAGTCCCTCAGAGACATGTCCAAAGCTGAGGAGAACCATAGGATGCATAGGGAAAACGAGAGGCTCCGCCGCGAGGTGGATTTGCTGAAGGCCGAGATCAAGGCTATCAAACAATACCAGCAGGAGCCGAGGACGTCCCGCAAGGGTACGGACGTCCAGAAGGAGATAGCCGTCTACGTGGGGGATATAATGAAATCCTTCAAGAAGGAAATATTCCAGGCACTGGATACGCGAATGGGCGGGATGGAGAGGCGCCCCCCATGAGGCCGCCGTTGGCACATGATGTACGCAGGGCTGAGGTCAATTACGCCAGGGCGGCCGCAGGGCCCCCTAGAGCCCCCCGTGCCCCCCCTGCAGAATCGACCCGGGAGTCTGTGCCCATATGGGAAAACCCATCGTTGCCCCAGAGGGCACCCAGCAGGATAGCACCTCACGTGCACTCGGCCTCCCTTTCTTTGGCTGCGGCCTCAAACACACCGGCGGTAAAATGGACCATGCAGCTGTCGAAAGCCGCCAAGGCAAGGGCTAAAAAAGCCACAGCCGCTGCTCTGGCTTCGAAGGAGGGTGCCAATGGGCCAAAGAGGAAAACGGCTGCGGGTTCTGCCCCCGCGGTCAAACTCGTGCCACCGCGATCGTCAGTCGTAACGATTACGCTTAAGCCCGAGGCCGAGGCGAAAGGCGCAACTTATGCGTCGGTTATGGAGAAGGCGATTGATGCCATCAATCTCCAGGAGGTGGGGCTGGAGGCAGTACGGATGCGTAATACGGCAACCGGGGGACGTAAACTAGAGATCCCCGGCGTGACCAGTGGGCCCAAGGCGGACGCACTCGCGGAAAAACTGCGCGAAGTAATTGCGGAGGAAGCGGAGGTAGGCAGACCGTTTAGGAAGGCTGAGCTCCGGCTTGTGGGTCTCAGCGATGGGGTCGGGGCTGAAAAAGTGAAGGCGGCTGTCGCAGCCAAGTCCGGCTGCTCGCTAGATAAGATATCTGTGGGAGAAATCCGAACCGGACCGTGGAGATCAAACTCAATACTGGTCCGGCTGCCGGTCGCGGAGGCCAAGGTGCTGGCGGCCGCGGGCCGCCTGACCATTAGGTGGATAAAAATACAGGTGGTGGCCCTGGAGACACTCCCAGTCCGGTGCTACAGGTGCTACGGTGCGGGTCACACCAAATTCACATGTGACTCCAAAGTGGACCGTAGCGCCCTGTGTTTCAAATGCAGCGCCCCCGGGCACCAGGCGGCGGACTGTACGGCGGAGAAGCCCATGTGCATTGTCTGCAAGAAGGCCAAACTCCCGCATGAGCACCAGCTGGGCGGGAGATTATGTAGGCCCCCCGTCACGAAGCCGAAATTGGCCCCATGGACAAGGGGCCCCCCAGCGGCAAAGGAGCGCGACGCGCCCACGGATATGGAAGTGACGGAAACGGGACCGAATGCGAGCACAACATAAACGCATATTACAGGTGAACTTGAATAACGCCGCCAATGCCCAGGACCTCATGGTCCATCAAATGGCGGCGTTAGGCATTAGTGCGGCTATAGCAGCGGAGCCGTACTCCATTCCCGAGCGGACGAATTGGGTGGGGGCCACAGATGGGAAGGTGGCGATCACCAACCCGGCTATCTCCAGTGGGGCCCCAATTTCCCTACGGGAGCGAGGGGAGGGGTACGTGGCGGTCGAATGGGGGGACATTGCTCTGGTTGGGATGTACTTCTCACCCAACCGGAACCTTAGCGAGTTTGAAGCCTACATGGGAAGAGTGCAGGGGGCTGTCCGTAAACTTTCCCCACGGCAGGTCGTCGTTGCCGGCGACATCAATGCCAAATCCAGGGCCTGGGGCTGCCCCACGACCACCGTTAGGGGGGAGGTCGTGGAGGACTCCTTGGTTGAAGCCGGATTGGTCTTGCTAAACAGGGGCAACACAAGCACGTGCGTAAGGTGGCAGGGGGAATCCATCGTGGACGTCTCCTTCGCGACCCCTGCCATAGCTGCGCGCGTGACAGACTGGGAGGTGCTGGACCAGGAGACGCTAAGCGACCACTTGTACATCTCATTCAAGTTATCCGGCCCCCCGGCAGTCGCCCTTACCCCACAACAGGGCGTCCGGACGGCGCGGTTTAAGAGATGGGCCCTCACGCGCCTTGACAGGGATGCCGCAAATGAGGCGGCGATGATAGAGGGCTGGCTGCCGCCCCCCTCCGCAAACCTGGATGTGGACCAGCGGGCCATCGACTACCGCGAATCGATGACACGAATTTGCGACGCCGCCATGCCCCGCGCTGGGGATCGGCCGCAGCAGCGTGCTGTATATTGGTGGTCGGCACGTATAGCTGGCCTCCGCGCTGCTTGTGTCCACGCAAGACGGCTATACCAGCGATGCCGGAGAAGCGGACATACGTCTGAGGAGGAGGCGGAACTGCATAGCTCCCTCCAACTGGCCAGGTGGGATCTGAAAGTGGAGGTTATGAGGGCCAAAAAAGCTGCGTGGGAGGAGTTTCTGGCCGACTTGGACAGGGACCCCTGGGGGCGCCCATATCGATCAGTCCGCAACCGCATGCGGAACTCAGCGCCCCCCACCGAGTCCTTCCGGCCGGAGCTCCTGACTCGGGTCGTGGAGGCCCTATTCCCAGCCCGGGTGTTTGAGATCGCGCCTTTCGTTGCCCCGGAGCACGACGCAGAGGTGGACCCACAGTCCATTCCAGGGCTGACGGATGGTGAGATGGAGATGGCCATTGATCGCCTGCACCTCAAAAAAAAGGCTCCGGGGCCGGATGGGGTGCATGGGAAGGTGCTGGCCCTGGCATTGGAACTCATTGGGCTCAGACTGAGGGAACTCCTTGACACATGTCTGCGCCAAAGTAGGTTCCCCAAATGTTGGAAGGAAGGGAGGCTCTGCCTCTTAAAAAAGGACGGTCGACCGCCGGACTCCCCGTCAGCGTACCGCCCCATCGTCCTTCTCGATGAGGCGGGAAAATTCTTCGAGAGGGTGATCGCGTCCCGCATTACGGAGCACCTAGGCGGCGATGGTCCCGACCTGAGGGACACACAGTTTGGGTTCCGGAAGGGAAGGTCGACGGTGGACGCCATAATGTCCCTGAAGAGGGCGACAGAAGAGGCCGTTGCGAGAGGGGAAAGGGTAATGGCGATATCGTTAGACATAGCTAACGCATTTATTACCCTTCCCTTCAGTGCAATTGTGGAGGCCCTCAGGTACCATATGGTGCCCTGGTACCTGAGAAGAGTCATATCGGACTACCTGACGGACAGGTCCGTTCTGTACCTCGAGCCGGGAGGTGCGCAAATCTGCGCTCACAGAATGACGTGTGGAGTACCCCAAGGTTCCGTCCTCGGGCCGCTCCTTTGGAACCTGGGGTACAACTGGGTCCTTCGGGGGGACCTGCTCCCAAGGACGAGTGTCATCTGCTATGCAGATGACACTCTGGTCACGGCAAGGGGCCGTGACTACCAGGAGGTCGCCCGTCTGGCAGCGGCGGCCGCCACGCTGACGGTCACGCGGATCAGGCTGCTGGGGTTAGAGGTGGCGCTGCCAAAAACGGAGGCCATACTATTCCATGGCCCCCGGGGCCGGCCCCCTAGAGATGCCCGCGTTCGGGTAGACGGATTCTACATCAGAGTTGAGCTTCAACTCAAGTATCTAGGGCTAACGCTTGACAGCCGGTGGAAGTTTGAGGCACACTTTGCGAATCTTGCCCCGAGAGTGGTGGGGGCGGCAATGGCCCTAGCAAGGCTTTTGCCAAATTTAGGCGGTCCCGGCGACAGTTGCCGCAAGCTGTACGCCGGAGTGTTAAGAAGTATGGCCGTGTACGGTGCCCCGGTTTGGTCGGACGCCCTGTCTAGGAAAAACGCCGCCTTCCTGCGCAGACCGCAGAGGACAGCGGCCATCCGAGCCATCCGGGGGTACAGGACCGTTTCGTTTACGGCCGCTACGGCCATAGGAGGGATGCTTCCCTGGGAGCTCGAGGCCAAGGTACTTACCGAGGTCTACGAGTTCCGTGTGGAGGCGAGAGCTAGGGGGGAAAGTCCCGCACAAGCGGAAATAGAGGGAGCAAGGCGCGAAGCCTGTGATATGGCGTTGTGGCAATGGGAGGAGAATCTGAGAACCCCAGAAGCTGGTGCCCACACCATTGAGGCAATCCGCCCGGTCCTGCAGGAGTGGACGGACAGGTCCCACGGCGCGGTCTCATACCACCTAACGCAGCTCCTAACGGGACACGGGTGCTTCGGGAAGTACCTCCACAGGATTGGCAGGGAGGAGACCCTGGTCTGCCACCATTGCGGGGAAGAAGAGGACACGGTTCAGCACACCCTTGAGTCGTGTAGTGCCTTCGCGTCACAGAGGCGTACGCTGGGGCTGTCCCTGGGAGTGGGGGGCACTCTAGCTCTGCCGGATGTGGTCGCTGCAATGGTGGAGAGCGAGGGGAATTGGGCAGCGGTGGCTGGCTTCGCTGCGGAGTGCATAGGCCTCAAGGAGGAGGCCGAACGCGTCCGGGAGGAGTCAGACCACGCTGCGTCAATTAGGAGGAGGAGGACAGGGAGGCGGCGTCGAAGGTACGCGGACCTCCATCCACCGTAGGGTGATGCCGGGCGTCTGGCGGAGGTCAGGTTCTGCACTGGCGGCCGGATGCCCGATGATGTGTTAGTTTAGCTTGCTGTTAGGATTAAGTTCGTGGGTTTATGTCTAGATTTAGGTACATGTCTAGTTTTAGGACTTTGTCCCCATTGGTCTGATGGGAAGATGGGCACTGGCATGGGTATTTGATTATACCACCCCAAGTGCCCAGGGGTCCGATGGACGGCATTGTCGTGTGCTGTCCTGTCGTGTCTCTTTCTATGTCTTTGTGTACTAATACAGGTGGTAGTGGACAGAATTGCTGTCCAACATCTGGTGTTGTGTGTCTGGATTGTTAGTTTAGTGTTTGTATTGTGGGTTGTCCTTTTACGGACCTGGTGCGTGGCCCCACGCGGACGCCATGATGAGCCACGGGGCGCTCTTCTGAGAGCGTCCCCTGGCTCGGAGCGGACAAGGTGGGGGTCACGTACCAGTAAATGTGCGAAATTGTGTGTCGTGTCTTGGGGTCGGGGAGCTGGCACGGAGGCTTTATGCAGAAGCCATGATGAGCGACGAAGCGCCTCCCCCAAATGGGGGGCGGGTCGCTCGGAGCGGATGCGGGGAGCCCCGCGCCAGCAAATTGGGGTGGGTTTTGTTGTGGTCGTGTTGTTGTTGTGTCGTGTTGTGTCTCGTGGTCGTTCATACTCGTTTATGTTGGTGTAGGACCAGTTCGCAGACTCCCCGGGAAGCAATGATGAGCGGCGGGGCGACTAGATGACCAATTTGGTCGAGGTTGTCGTGCTGTCCGGCTGTCTCAGAGCGACCCGCAATGGAGTCTCGAACTGATGGTCTGTGATTGTTTGTGCGCATGCCTGCGAAGACGTGGGCATGTTCTTGTCATGTGTTGTCTCGTGTCCTGCGAAATTGGGTTGTGTTGTGTCCGCATGTCCGGGTAAAGCCGGGCATGTCAGTCATGTGTCGTCTTGTGTCTGCCCTCTAATTGGGCTGGTCGTGTTGTGCCGTGTGCGCGTAGTCGCCGTGTGTTGGCGCGTAACGGCTGCTATGCAGTGGTTACAGGCCAACACACGGCGACGAGGTGGCACCGCGAGGTAATACCCCCGTGGTCAGGTCCCGTGGCCGCCACCTCAAGCCTTATTCTTTCGGAGTTTGGTCCCCCGGTGATTAGTGGGTAGGCCCCTCCCTCTCGCCTGACGACTACGTCGTGGAAAGGGGGACGGGAGAATCCCACATATCCAGTCTCCCTTCTGGAGGCTGGAATCCATAAGCAGGGATTACACCGGGTAAAAAAAAAAAAAAAGATTCCTAATTCTCAGATTTCATTATTTTTTTAAAGATCACTGAAGATGGCGGCGATGGCCTACCATAGCGCGGCGATGGCCTAGTATCACGAGAACTTGGCCTAATTTTTACTTTTATTTTTTAATTAATAACTCAAGGCAGCTCATTCCTATATGGTTGACTGTATGAACGAGAGCATCGCTAAAGGTGAGGCTGACACACTGTCATGTAACTTTGCAGCGCGCCGCACAACACCCGACGACGCACGCACGCACGCTTAGACTCGTCGTGATAGTGCTCCTCGCTCCAGAATATTGGGCACAGCACAGTCGTTTGAAGTCGTATTTTGATGAACCTTATATTTGTGGATAGCTAATAAAATTTTGCATGTTTTGAAAAATAATATTAATCAGAAAAAGTTACTGGTTTCCGAGAAAAATTAAGAAACACTTCATAGTAGGTAACGAAATTTCAATTAATTCTAAATATTTTTGTAAATACCATGTTTTTCTTCATAGATCTCTATGAAGTGATTAAAGAACATTTAATGAGCTTTTAAATGATACCTTGCACAAGAAAATTGACTGCATAGGTGCGCCACCAATAAAGAAAATCAAAATCATCGGCAGCCATCTTTATGACGTCACAGCTGCCCCCTCCACCACTTTAGAACATACAACAAGCAGTTTCGAGATCTGGAGGATACCCCGAACATATCCATACCTGTTGTAGGTATTTACAAAACTTACATACGAGATTTGGTTTAGAGACGACTTTTTGGCCCATGGCCGGCCTACTATTAATAAGCCTCTACCAGCAAAGCATTTACAGTATTTTGAATTTTAAAGTACTTAATGTTTACCTCCATAAGTTCTACAGCTATCTCCATAAAGAGCCTCTCCACATTCTCAGCTTCCTTTGCTGATGTCTCGAGGAAGTACATTCCGTGTCGTTGTGCAAAATCCTCACCAATATGTCTTGGGATCTCTCTGTCTTCTCTGTCAGTTTTGTTACCTGTAAAAATTAAATTGATGTGAAATACCACTTATTTATAATGTTACTATAACTATAAGGAACAGATAAACAAGGCAAATAGTATGTGAGTAAATATGAGGAGAAAAGTTTAAGGTACAAAGTGGTCATTACAAGCTATAGACAGTGCTTAAGTGCTTAATGGGGACTTAGACTTAGAGATGCTCAAGGCCACCTAGGATAAATATAACATCAGCACTAAAACCTTAGTGTTTTATTTTATAAAATACTGTATTACCGTGTACACAATTTATGATCGCAAAGATTAATAAATTATCCATAAATGTTACAATAGAATAGACAGATAGATACTGACAGAGAATATCAGTTTCAAGTTCATTTCAATATCTGAGAATAACCCATCTGGTTTTTTTTTATCTACAACATCAAAGTGGCAAAACAACAATGTTATAAGTTCGTACCTATGGTTATTACAGTCATTGCATTTTAAGTTACAGTGTAGTAACCGAAAAGGATACGTACCAACTAATATTCTAAGTACTTTGTTATTGGCATATTCCTCAATTTCCCGCAGCCAGTCTGGCAAACAGTCGAAGGTTGGCTGGCAAGATATATCATACACAAGAATAAGTGCATGGGCTGATCTGTAATAACTCTGTGTGATTGATCTGAACCTCTCCTGGCCTGCTGTGTCCCATATTTGTAACTGGAAGAATAATATATTTTTATTACCTATATTAATTTTTATCTCGCTCAGGGGCCCAAGTCTGCTAATTTACGAATGGCATAATTGAATCGCAATTGTATCGCATTGTAATTGTTTGACACATTTGGTATTCGTAAATGAGTAAGAGAATACCAAATGTGTCAAACAATTACAATGCGATCCAATTGCGATTCAATTATGCCATACGTAAATTAGCAGACTTGGGCCCCTGGATTGAGACTGTGAGATGTTATGGCTCATATAAACCATAGCTAAGCATAACATGTTTATTTACTAAGGTACATTGCAATAGATCAAACTGATAAAAATACAAGGTAAATCTAGTGTGAGTTGTTATAAACTTTTTGGTGTTCTACAGGTCTGTTTTTAAATCAAATCTTTTGATAGCATGCCCAACTGCTTCATATTCTTACTGGAGCATTGAAAAAGGAGTTTAGTTACCAGGCAGGTACTGCCTGGGCCCAAAACCAAAAGTAGCTTGAAGAGTACCTTTTCATGATTCCCAAAGATTTTAAAGTTGTGTAGGGAATTGCATAAAAATACAGCAAAATAATCAATTCCATGTGGTAATTAATGTTAATGAGATCTAACACAGTTCAAATTGCATTCATTAACATTTAAACGATTGTATTTACTGCCTTAATTACAGATAGGTACAATAAAAGGTAAACAGTAACATCCTTTTCAAACAACATTACTAAACACAATAAATTGTATCAACAAGTGATGCAATATCATTACCAAAAATGTTCATGAAATCGCATTGAATTACCTTCACTTTTTCACCGTCCACTTCTACGGTTTTGATCATGAAATCCACACCTATTGTCGCACCTTGGCCAGGTGGGAAGAGACCTTGAGTGAATCGCCTTACCAAACAAGTCTTCCCGACACCCGCATTACCTACTAACACCACTTTAAAGAGAAATTTGTAATCCTCCATTGCGAGCACCAAATCACATTTGTGAGAAAGTATTAAATTCCAAACGAAACAATAACTTTCAGCATTCACAGGTGCGCTGAAATTGACATTTCGTTCATATTTTAATTTTAAGTAAGTAGTTACCGAATTATCTCAATCAATTTAAAATCACATTAACACTTTAAACACATAAAGATAAGATAATTCAATAAAATTCTAATCTGTTTATCTATTTTATCGCGTAAAACGTAAAACGAAAGAAACTGGAAAATCAACGATCGACTTGACTTCGTGCGACCATCAGTCAGTGTTGCCAGCAGTGCTTCCACTTTCATTTTTTCCTTTCCCCACGCCACAACTGAGATTTCCCCTTCTCAGGAATTTTTTCCCCTCAAAACTTAATTCTGTTAGTAAATTACTATCAAAAAAAAATTGTCGTCGCCAGGTGGGTGGCTTACACTATTAAGCGGTCAGCGGAAATTTTGGTGTTACGCGGGGGGGGGGGGGGGGGGGGTCCGCGGTAATTGAGGCAAAAACGATTCAATTATGCCATTCGTAAATTAGCAGATTTGGGCCCCTGATTAGCTCCTGTCATTTCAAATGTTAGGATTTGTCTGATAAAAATATTAGAATGTACTTTGAAAATGAGTGATTCAAGGAATAAAACTAAAAAAAAATACCTATGAAAATCTTTGAAAGTAGGTACGAGGAAAGGGTTATGATAACAGGAAAAGAAAAGTTATTCCGGCATAAAGGTCACCTTCTATGCTGGTCAGTACCTACATTGTTATTGTTAATTTACTTTAGTATTGTTTCATTTAATTTTACAATTGCGTTAAGCAAATATTTTTATTACAGAAAATATGCAAATGTAAGAACCGATGAAAAAAAAAGCAAAAAAATAAAAAGAAGATGAAAAGGTGAAAAGGAAACTTTTCTAGTGGAAAGTATGATTGCTTACTTATAAGAAATCACCAGAATACCAAGAATTCTATAGGAATTTGTGTAATAATTAAACTAGTTTAATTACTTGTTACAGTTTGTCAAAATGCAGCATAGGGGCTAAGCACTAACTAAAATAATAATAATTATTTAAAAATAAAGGCACTTTGCTCTAATGGCATTTGTTATGAAACTTAGCCCCAATGAAAGGTAAATATCTTGCATTTTGACCCATTTCTTAATTGATTTTAAAAATAAGATTTTTTTTTATAAAAATATGTTCAAAAGTAATGTGAATAATGAGTATAGTATAAACAGTACCTGTTTAATTTAGTTTTTGATAATAGAATGCCGTTTTAAAATTATGACTAAAAACAAATTCATTTTTATTTATTTCTTAATTTGTGTTTTCGCACTTAGCTTATTTGTAAATTCCAAGCCTCAATTTGTAAGCGCCATGCACATTTTTGTTAAAAAGTAAATAAAAACTTTTTTTTAACATTACAAATCAGTCAAGAAATCGAAAAGGTCAATTCCTATGTTTTTATGATTTTATATGATTTATTATTGTAAAGCACGGTCGTAATGTGCAGAAGGTAAGAAAGGTGACCCGGCGTTTTATGCTTGGGTTGTATACAGGGTATAAAAAGAAGCTTAACGAAGCCGAGAGCCACGTAATCTGTCCATTATTACGAAGTTTTTTCTGTACTGGGCCATACCTGGGAACCTTCTAATTAGGGAGATATTAAGTGTTAAAGTCACAATATTGTGACTTTGGTTTTGACAAAAATAAATGTAAAACATGATTACTAAACTTTCTGCTAAAGAAACATTACCAAAATTATTTAAATTTCTTAGTCAAATAGGCTTATGAAATTTCAAAACGCAATGAATGTCGAGCGCAGGCAGCGCAGCCACTGCCGCACACGCACACAAATGCACACGTATATCAGTCCAAATCAGCTGTACCGGCAGCACGCGAAGATACACGACTCAGCACGTCTCGCCGCCGCGGGCAATGACCTCACCATAATTTAGATAAATAAGTACCTACATCTCAGTAACTGTTAACTTATTTATCGCTTTATTTGATCGAATACTTCATCATCATCATCAGCCTATAAACGTCCCACTGCAGGGCAACAGGCCTCCCACGTGAACAATAGCACGTGGGGATATTGGGCCATAACTCACCACGCTGGCCTAATGCGTGTTGGTGGGTTTTAACGACTGCCACCTTACGACAACAACCGGGACCATCAGTTTAACGTGCCTTCCAAAGCACGGAGGAAGCTCGAAATATTTTTAATTGGTCACCCATCAGGTGACCCTGCATTGCGAAAGTTGCTTAGCGGGCAAGATCGCAAGCCAAACGCGCTAGCCGCTGCGCCATCGAGCTCCTAACCTACTACTTACGCAAACTTAACAATTACGAGTTACTTACAGGTCTTCTGCATGTTAAAAAGTAAGATTACCGTCCTAAATTAAGTTTCATTAACTAAACTAGGAAGAACTAGGAGCTCGATGGCTCGGTAGGTATGTGGGTTGCATGCAAGTACAGCAAACACGGAATACAAATAATAAGACGCGAACGGACAAGCTACTAACAGTTACAAATTTAGTCTAGGTATACAAATTACTTTTACTAAAATTAATGAAATAGATCGACAATATTGTTATCTAGTAGGGTAATAATAGGTAATCGAATAGCTCTTCTCTTTCAAATGATCAAAGGGAAATTGCTACACATTTCACTAAGGCGCTCTGATTGCTTTCAATTGTATGGAAAAATGAAGTTACGTTTATTAGAAATTCTGCGTGATAAGCAGTATGATTTTTAGTAAATTAGAAAGAAAGTATGTAAGTGGTATTATGTAATTTATTATGATTTGATGTAAAGGGTTATTTTATACTTTGATAGCGAGATAGATATTTCCAAGTGCCTTTCACAGATAGAACACATTCCTGTTTAAACGACAGTGAGCATTGCTATTTTTTCTCTCTAGGAGTTTAATGCTACGTTTAGGCTTTGTACTAGGAGTATGAAAAATAAAGATGTTTATTTAAAATCATGCATAAATTGACAACCATGGAGTCCACCAATTGTAAACACTTTTTCTTTTGCCACAAGTTTTAATAATTTATTTGTTTAATTTATTAATTTGCCTCTCCATCGGCACGGTAGCAACAATGTATGTCGTTTTCATTTTTGTGTACCGTCAGTTGTCAGTAAAATGGTTATTTCCGGGGATTTGGTTATAGTGCGCTTCCACCTGGCACAGAGTACAATCTCCACCACGACCGGTCCTGTGCTGCTTGCATCCAGCGGCTACCCTCGACCTTCACCAGATCGTCGGACTACCTTGTTGGAGGCCTGCCCACACTGCGTCTTCCGGTGCGCGGTCGCCACTCGAGAACCGTTCTGCCCCAACGGCCATCGTACTACACAATACTACAATTACTACAAGTGCTTACCCGTAACAAAATAAAAAGAGTCTTTTGAATTGAATAGGTACCTACCATAAAGTAAAGACAGTACTTAATTTACCAATGAAATAAAAAATTTCATTTCATTTCATTTTTCCTGTAGGTACATTTGAAAGCTCTCATGGCCTTAATCTCAACCTGATGGTAAGTGACGATAAGGAATAAGACGATAACGCACTTTGGATCTCCGAAGGAGCTGAGTATTTATTCATTCCAAAACGAGGAAGCGCTTGGCCTTCATCTCACCTGGAGGGTGATAAATGACGAAAAGGCGGAAGCGCACTTCATCTGCATCCCTCAACCACTGAGAGGCTGGCTATCTTATCTCATACTTGGAACACATTGCGCCAGACTTTATGTAAGATGGTAGTAGCTTGCCAGGCGGACTTAGCGCTAACCACTTAGCGCAAAGGCTTCTTCCTAGTCCGTTTGGCTAGCTCTCTACCACCATTTTAATTAAGTCTGGTGTCATAACAATAACGTCGTTTTCATTGTTGTGTTTTGTTAGTTAGAGGTGAGATAGCCAGTTTATCCCACTGCTAAAATAAAAATAATGGACTTTAGAAATTACAATTATGGAAAACTAATTTGAAGTTCTGATTGTAATGATAAACTAAAAGAATGAAGCTCAACCTAGTCATAATGAATGACTAGCCAGCCCCCAGCCGTCTAGCGCGCGCGCTGCTTTTGAAGGGGTGTACGGGGGGCGCGCCTCCGCGCACCCTCCCCCTACCCCCCGTCCCCCGCCACGGCGCCGCCGCGGCGGGCGGCATAAGTCAAAGGAGTACCTAGTTACCTACTAGTAGGGCGGCTTTTAAATTCTTTCAGTTCGGTTTCTTCTGTGATCGAAAGCGCAAGCGCATAGTTTGATAACTTGACTGATTCTTTCGTCTATTTTATCTCTTCTCTTCGCGTTGTGGTTCGTGGTTGTTTAGTTTGTGTGTGTGTGTGTTTGCGTATTTTCTGTGAAAGATGCCTTTCCATGCATTTAGTGTTCGCGAATACGTTAATATGGTGCTGTGTTACGGCATGGCCCATGGAAATGCCTCCGAGGCACTAAGACTTTACGGAATTGAACACCCAACCGCAGTTCAGCCTCGCGACCCGCGAGTTTTTACTCGGGCTGTACAGCGCCTGCTGGACAATCAGCCGATAATGCCGGTTTCAGAGGGAGGTGGCAGGCCAATACGTTTAGCGACAGAACAAGCGATTTTGGACGTGGTGCGCGAAAACCCACGCCTTGGAACGCGAACGGCAGCAAAAGTTTTAAGGAGACGCCATGGCCATCGCGCACGACATGTAGTGTCGTATAACACGGTGCACAAAGTGCTCACGAGAGACAGGCAACGACCCTATAAAATTCACAGGGTTCATGCGATTGTGCCAGGAGACAGGCAACGTCGAATGGCTTATTGTGCGTGGGTCCTAGGCCAGAGCCGTCGGTTTGTGGAAAATATTATTTTTACCGACGAGTGCACGTTCACCAATAACGGAATGTGGAACCGCCGAAACGCCCATTATTGGTGCTCGCAAAACCCACACCAGATGCAAGAGACTGGATTTCAGACACGCTGGAAACACAATGTTTGGGCAGGTATAGTCCGTAACCAGATTCTGGGACCCGTTTTCTTACCACCTAGAATGGACGGTTCTGCGTATCTAGAATTGATAAGCAATTATTTAGCGGATACTCTCGACGATATGCCACTGGCACAGCTGCAAGTAACTTGGTTCCAGCATGATGGCGCACCCCCACATATCGTGAGGCCGGTCCGCGAGCGGCTTACGGAGCTATTCGGCGACCATTGGATTGGGCGGTATGGGCCTCATGAATGGCCTCCACGATCGCCGGATTTAACCCCTCTGGATTTTTTTTTGTGGGGCCACGTCAAAGACAGGGTTTTTGACCGCCCTTGCCAAACAGCTGATGAGATGCATCAAAAAATTGTCGCTGTTTTCGAAGAGCTTAAGCAGCGGTCTCTACGAGAAGGAATCCTGGAGTTGGTCCACCAGGAAAATCTGGAACGGGCGCGCTTATGCCTACACGTGGGAGGTCGGCAGTTTGAACCACAGCTCGTCAGTGTCGAAAGGTCCCTTGATGACATCGATGGAGAGTAGGTAAGTAGGTAGACTAGCCTAGACTTAAACAAAAATTTTGTACAAACAATCATGAAGCGAAAACATTGAGTTCATGAATAAAACCGCGCAGGCTGCGTGGTACGGTACAGACATGGCGCGCGCTTTTTTATCCCACTCATACGCCTATTGACTTCTCTCTCGTCCCGTAACACACACACATGCACACTTTGTTGCACGCGTTTCATTGCGTGTCTTAGAAAACACCCGTTTTTTAATATCTAAAAATTAAAGTAGTTTCCCAGCAATTATTTTTACTGAATGTTTCTTAGTTTGATGTACACTATGTGTATATTACGGCTTCGTTAAGCTTCTTTTCATACCCTGTATTTTTTAAATTTTTTTATCTGTAATTCAATATCTATTTCGCAATATCTGTCAACAAATGACAGTTTTACAGCCGCTAGCTGTCAAATCAAACATGACGTGACGCCATTGTTGACATTTATCTTTTTTAAAAGCAAAAGAATTATGGTTTATGCATATTTCTCCTTTTAAAGGTAACTTCAGGATTTTTTTCGATCGAGCCAAATGATTCCAATCGCTATTTGACTTTGTTCATCCCTTCACACATACGCTCTGTAATACACATTGAAAGTTTCAGTGCGAAATATCTAATATATTTTGAATAAAAACTAATAGAAAACAGCCAATTTTTCCGTTTTCACCGCCTAAGATCCTTTTAAAATAAACTGCATCATAATTATCATTTTTGGCGGCAGTTAAAATAAAAAAATTCTAATGATTTTGGGTGAGATCAAAAGGTACGTCAGCTGGTCCCCGTTACACATGACACATTTGAGGCTAAAAAGGTATGTCAAATGTGTAAAAAATTAAAAAAGTATCCAACTTAAGCATAAAACTCCGGGTCTCCTTTCCGCAAACATGATTTCCCCTCGATTTCCCCTATTCATCTCTTTCCCCTTTTTCTTCCCCTCTGGACCCTAATTTCCCCTCAAAAGGGGAAGTTCCCCTCATTGTGGAAGCACTGGTTGCCAGCGATGTGTTGTAGTAAGTAATGTAATGTGTTGTGTGTGTGTGTGTGTATAATAAATGTTTTCTAAGAGTGTGTGTGTGTGTGTGTTGTTTTTGGTTCTGAGATTCTGAGCACAAAAGCTACCTGAAATCTCAGAACAATAACTAAAGCATAGAAACCACGCTAAAAGACGAACTAGACAGCAGCTATCTTACTCATATGACTTCATTAAATTCTGTAACGAGTGAATGAAACCTCTAACCACATTCGGTTCTATTTTTTCTAGGTTGTCACAAGGTAAATGTCAAACAAACGGATGTAATGGGCGATTAAACAGTAAACACTGACTGTAAACAGAACGTCGTCCACTGCGTCATCGAGTTTCTTTAAGGCATTAGCTATTTTGCGGCAACATAACTATTGCGGGTAGATTAATTTTATTTTTACTTAGGGTAGCGGTAGGTACCCTAAGTACATCTACTATGGATCATATGCATACAACACGTGTGCACGGTGATATAATTTAATTGTAGTTTAATTACAAAGTTAACTAGAAAGTTAGCTTTAGTAGTAGTAAAGTACATATAGCTTATAATATAATAGCGTAATATTCTTTACAGAAATAAATCTCTGTAAACAATAGTTCAACATAATCAATCCTTCAAAAAAAATAGGTAAGTAACCGTGAGTAAGCATTAAGGTCTAAAATAGCGGGTAACTAGGTATATCGACTTGCTAACTTTCGGCATTACGCTCGTTCCCAATAGTATTGTGAGTAGTCTAAAAACGATATATTGATAAGGATTTAAGATCTAAAATAGCGTATCAGCAGGCCCGTGTCACTACGTATTTCGGTCGATTTATATACTTACCTACACTCTCAGTCCGCGCGCGGAGACAATTTAGTCGAGTGTCACGCACGCAGTACGCAGAAAGCGACCGACGCGGCAGTTTGTTTCACGTTAACTTTATTTTCGCAAGTGGATAGTTCACAGGATGGTGAAACAAAAGCCTGTTTACAATCTGGACCATCAGATTAAATGTGTCGTTATTTTCTTTTTGTTGCTGTGTAAATAAGTGGCAATCTAACTTGGTTACATTTTAATGACGGATTATTTTCAGGCTAAGTTGTAACTCCTCTCAGATAAATTTAATTATTTGAAAGGTATTCTTCCGAAGAAACTTATAAACTAGCCATAGCATTGTTAGTGATATTTATGCGTTACGTGTGACAAAATGTCTTGTTTGATTGAGGGCTGTAAATCCCTTTTATTAAGAAAAGAAAATAATCAAGAGACAATAACCTTTTATCGGTGAGCAGACTGTTTTCGTTTAACCTAAACATAATTAATGGCATGAATCTATTAAAACACACTAATAGTTTGTCTAAATAGTCATCGTGTCCAGTTCTGTGCTGATATAAGGCATTTATCAATGAAATTTTGTTCAAATGTTATGCCGCGACCGCACGTTTGCCACTTGCCACAAACTCCAAACCTCTACAAACCCTAGGCAGGCGCTTGGCAAACCTCGACAAGCTGTCACAAATTCAAACGTGTGGATAGAGCGTTTGGCTTGGTTTGCGTAGGTTTGCCTAGGTTTGCAAGCGCTTGTAGCCGATCCGTCGAGTGTCGGTTTTTTGTCACATATCAAAGGGAATTTGCCACAAGCGCTTGCGAAACAGACGTGCTAATTTATTTAGGTTTTAGTTTTACTCATGTGTAAAATGAGTGACTGGTCAAATCACCACCCTCCATTGGAATTCTCAGCCTCCTGCTGTACAAGCACAAAATTACTTTCTTCTATACCGAGTAGCAGGTTTAATTTCACAAGGCTGACTTTCTTAGTATCACAGCACACACTTGAGTCCATACCTTGGGAGAGAGAGTTGGCACTGTGTTCCACTGTGGATGAGATGGTTAACAAGTTATATAGTTCTATTCGAGAGTCCATTTTGAAATACGTCCCTAAAAGTAAACCAATTTCTAATAAATTTCCAACATGGTACACAAACAATCTTGTTAAGCTTTTGCGGGAGAAATATAAACTTCGTAAAAAAATTATAAAATATAAAAATCCGCTGGACGAAATTTCCTATAATATCATCAAGAAGCGTTGTGTGACTGTGACTAAAGAAGTGTACAATAAATACATTGAAAGAATTGAGACTACCTTACAAAAGAACCCGAAAGTATTTTGGAGTTTCTTAAAAGGTAAAAGGCGTAATAGTAGTACTTACCCTTCTACCATGAGCTATAGTAGTACAAATGCTTCTTCTGGTGAAGATATTTGTAATCTCTTCGCAAACTGTTTTGAATCGGTATATAAAGATACTTGTGACTGTCAGCAGTCGACCGTAGACTGTGTTGAGCCACCATATAGCACTAATTCCCTGGGTGCTGTAAACTTTGATGAGGATATGGTACTGACGGCCTTGAAAAGAGTGGACCGAAATAAGGGAGCTGGTTTTGATGGCATACCTCCTTTGTACGTTTCCGAATGTAGCGGGGTGCTTGCCACTCCCACTTTGTATTATTTACAACACGTCTCTAAAAATCGGTGTATTTCCCTTAGCGTGGAAAGAGGCTAAAATAGTTCCTGTGTTTAAGTCAGGAGATGCTTCAGTGGTTGATAACTATAGACCAATATCGATTCTACCCGTTTTCGCCAAAGTTTTTGAAATGCTTCTGAGTCCCGTAATATCCTGGCAAGTTAAACACCTCATTGTACCCCAGCAATTTGGGTTCATGGAAGCCCGCTCCACGACAAGTAATTTAGTCTCGTTTACATGTTTTGTTACAAACGCTATGGACCGTCGTATTCCAGTGGATACGATCTATACGGATTTTAGTAAAGCGTTTGACACCGTCGACCACCGAATCCTATTAAAGAAGTTATCTTTATTTGGTTTCACGGGAAAACTAAATTGGTTCCATTCGTACCTGAGCTCCCGAACTGTGAAAGTGGTGGTTGGCGGTTATTGTTCTCTGCCTTTTGAGGCGTCTTCCGGAGTCCCTCAGGGCTCTCATCTCGCTCCCATATTGTTTAATATATTTATCAATGATATTGTAATTATTATTATTTTTTTTTTTTATATGAGAAGGAGGCAAACGAGCAGGCGGGTCACCTGATGGAAAGCAATCACCACCGCCCATGGACACCCGCAAAACCAGAGGAGTCGCAGATGCGTTGCCGACCTTTAAGAAAAGAATAGGGTTAGGGGAAGGAATAGGAATTGTGAGGAGGGGTGGGAGGGGAAGGGGCCTCCGGAACTCTCACTGGCCGGACGAAACACAACAGCACCAAGTGCCATTATTTCACGCCGAATATTCGTGAGGGGGTGGTATTACCCCGGGCGAGCCGGCCCAATGCGTGCTGCAACGCAGCGTGGCTCTACCACTCAGTCATTGTCACTCATTTAGCACCACCCAGGGGTCACGTGTAGGGTCTCAAGGGTAAACCTACGGACGCGAGTAACTTTAACCCCCAACTTACTACTTAAAACATTCAGAATGCTTTCTCTACGCCGATGATCTTAAATTAGCTCTGCCCATAAGACAGCATTCCGATAGTTTATTATTACAAGAAGATCTTGATCAGCTGTCGGTGTGGTGCCATAGGAACAAAATGACATTAAATATCAATAAATGTAAATTCATCCGCTTTACAAGGAGTGACCGTGCTTTTAATTCGTCATACTCTATTAATGACGAAATATTGGAAAGGGTGGATTATATACGGGATCTTGGTGTACTTTTAGATAAAAAGCTGCGCTTTCATCTACATATAGACCATGTGGCAACTAAGAGTTTTCAAATGTTGGGTTTCGTTATCAGAAGCAGTAAGGAATTTAAAAAATCATCTACGAAAACTCGTTTGTTCTACACACTGGTACGCTCACTTTTTGAATACTGTAGCCAAGTCTGGTCTCCATTTTACGATATTCACACTAAGCGCCTTGAACGTGTACAAAAGAGATTTTTGTGGCACTTGTCTTATCAATGTGCTAAGGCAAAGACTTTGGCTGCTTATGAGAAACGTCTTTCTTTTTTTAATGTTATTAGTTTAAAAAATAGAAGAACTTTGCATGACCATATATTTTTACATAAACTGGTAAATGGAAACATAGATAGTCCCCGACTCCTACAGGAGTTAAATTTTAACATCCCTTCTAAGCTGCCTCGTCCCTCCAAGTTCAACACTTTTACCACCCGATTTTGTAAGACAAACGCTGCTCAATTTTCTGCCATGAATAGGATGCAAAATCAGTATTACCTTATTTCTAAAAATAATGATGTCGACATTTTTTCTTACAGTTTACATAAATTCAAGCGTCACATAATGGACACCTTTTAATTCTCGTTTAGGTCTGCTAAATTTAATACATTAAAATGTATGTTTCGTATTGATGGTCTCAAATGCTTATTTTGAATATTGAATGTGTTTTGTTTTTAGATTAAGTTAGTTAGTATTTTTCTGATATTTTTTAACTCTGTTTCGTTCTGTTTGTGCATGCCGTGGTAACCTATAATTGAGACAGCATTTAGTTATGAGTCAATCACATGTATTTTATACTTTTATTTAATGTATGTCTTGTTGGTTGCCCTATTTAAATAAAATAAAATAAAAAATAAAGAAAGTCGTATACTTCCTGGAATGTTACTAATGTTATGGAATGAGTGAATTTAATTTGGAGAAGGAGGAGGATATTCTCGAGTAGCTCGATGGCACAGCGGCTAGCGCGTTCGGCTTGCGATCTTGCCTGCTATGCAACTTTCGTAATGACGAGTCGCTGGATGGGTGATCATATTAAAAACATCTCGAGCTCTTTCGTGCTTCAGAAGGCACGTTAAGCCGTTGGTCCCGGTTGTTGTCGTAAGATGACAGTCGTTAGAACCCACCAACCCGCATTGGGCCACCACGCTGGCCTAATGGGATGGAATAATAATTTACGATCTGTTTGTCCGGGACCTATCATTTTGTAACTAGTTGGCATTAAACCAACCCTATGTGATACAGTCCGCCTTTTATTTAAGTCTTAGGACCCTCACATTGGTCCATCTCGCCGTCAAAATTGTTAACGGTTGCAAGAGAAGAGGGGCCGGACTACCCCCATTCCTGTTCTGAAGCTCTTCAGTTGTGTGGTCTTCAGCATCGAATTTATCTTCGGGAGTCTTCATCCTGTAGAAGTTTCTCCATAGCAGCCACGCCCGCTCAAGAACAAAACCATAGAAGGTCGCCGCAAGTCAGACTTTGAACCTGTTAGAAGCTCGAGTCAAATTCAACGGACATCCAACGGACGAAAAGTGCAAATCATCTTATCCCAAGTGGACGGTTTGGGTATTTGTGAGTTCGTTCCAATTCATTCCTTCTTTTTTCCTTCCTTACCACTATAAAAGTTCTCGATAGCTTTAAATTAAGTGAGACATTTCAATATTTTTAGTGTGAGGGTGGCTTCTATTTTTTTAACATTACATTTTAATTCATATTTGCATTAAAACTGCTTAAAACCTTAAGCTTAACACTGCAATCATAAGTCAATCATTGCAAACATCATTCGCTAGACTGCGTGGCGCGGGCGCATCGCTTACAGATAGCTATAGTCCCGTTTTTTATAAGTGCAGCAGGTAGCTGACCGCCCGCTCAGCTGTTCTTTTGTTATCGGCCGGTGCATTCAAGCAAGGTCACATTATTCTATTCATAGCCGCACGCATTCATTAGATTTATTTTGTTTTTATTTGCTTAAGCGTTCTTGTTTAGTTATCATGTCAGACGAAAAAATTGAAAAATTAATTAGAAAGCGTAGTTGTATGAAGTCTAAACTGACTATATTTAATAATTTTATTACAAAACACAAAGGCTGCACAGAGCTTACTAGCGTACTCCAATAAGATTTGGAAAACCGTTTAAATAAATTTGATGCCCTATACTCTGATTTCGATAAATTACAGTGTGACATCGAGATGCTTTCGGAGGAACCCGACGATGAGTGTAAGGAACGCGAACAGTTCGAGGACTTGTATCACTCCCTGGTGGCATCAGCGCGCAGTCTACTTGGCGCTTGCTCCCACCAGCGCAACCTTCCAGTTGAGGGCTCCGTGTCGTGCTACGAGGATGTACAGGCCAGAGGGCCTAGTCAACTGGCAAACGCTCGACCGGTGACAGCGTCAAAATCGCTCATCAAATTCGCTAAGCTACATCGATATCGATAAGCTAAGGGATATAGAACATACAGGCTTGTCTTAGTATTTTTTTGTTTGATGATAATGTAACGCTTAAGTAAGATTAATAAATAGGTAGTAACCACACCGATTCTTTTGAGTTTTAGTGAATTGAATGTCACTTTACTAAGAAATTCGGGTAGACTCCTTGAGACAATTTTAAAAATGAATCAATCGCTTTTTTCGCCGGAAGTTCGCCAGACAAGCACGTTTGTACATAAGTACTTATAATGATGACGAGTGACTTACCTACCATAATATGATATTGATATGAGACCAAACCCATTTTTCAGCTTATAATATAAATAAATTAAGACTGAAGACCACAAGCAAACGCTTGCTGCCAAGAATTTCTCAAATATTAACAACTTGACGTCCGTCTGTAATGAAATAAGTGATAACACTAAATGTTACAAACCGCGCGAACATTTAAACAGTTTGATCTTAGATGCGAGTACCCACTAGGTAGTGATTAAAACGTTTGCATCTTGTATGAGTACATCGCCTAAAGTAACTCTATGGCGTAGCGGCTAAGGCTGTCTGGTTTAGTTGTCTAACTACAACACCTATCACATTACTTTTCTAATTGATTAGTGTCCTAAATAAAATAAAATAAAAAACATTCCAAGTACATGGTTTTGCTAGTTAACTTAAAACTAATTTTAAAATATGCAAACTAGCGAAGCAATGTACTTACTGTTACTTGAAAGGTAATGCTAGAGGTTCAACTAATGCAAAAAGTCCCCGCCCGCGCCGCACCGGTTTGTGATCTTGCCAGTTAGTTACGCAACTTTCACATTACCGAGCTAAAGGATGGGTAACCAAATAAAAAGCGTCTCGAGCTCCTCCGTGCTTTGGAAGGCACGTAAAGCACACTGCGGTTGTATTGGCTCAGGGCTTAAGCCTGTTATAGCCCAGTCTGCCTTAGTGCTGTCGTTCATGTGGGAATGTTCAGGACGTTCATAGGATGACGATGAAGACAACATCGCCTTAATATAGGATTGTTTCATTGTTACTTATTTATAGCGGTAGGTACCGAAAATAATTGAAATTAAAAGTCAAGTCATTTATTAAATATACGCCTTCACAGACACAATGACATGATCGTGGTCTCTACGCGACAAGTTAAAATATTTATTTATTTTACATTATTTATTTCACTGCCATTCATTATGAGTTGGTTGATAATGTTTCGAAATAAAACATAGGATTATTTATATGTTTACCAAAAATAATTTTAAAACAATTAATTTTATATAATTACCCTAGTACTTATGTTGATAATGAATCAAGTACAACTTTAAGCCATGTTTAATGCAGTTTCATTGTTGGATACGACATGTGGTACACATCCTTTCTTTATTGTGAGCCTGATGCAGCACTAAATATTGGTGTTATTATGATTAACCATGCTTTTTGAAGGTATCCAGAATCTCCTAAGAAATTGGAACAATATACTTACTTATAGAAAATTGTTATACATAAAAAGTTAGTAGGTAGTATATATTTACCAAAAATAATTTAAAAACAATTAATTTTATATATTTATTTTATATTCACAGGTGAATCGACAGTTCTATAAAAAGTATAACACTGAAAATGTGAAACAGCAAACCATTTACAGATTCACACAAATAAAAATGTGATAGTAACATTACAAACTCAAGCAACAATTACAATCGATTACTTCACAATCGCCAAATTGATAATAACTAAACTATTACAGAGTATGCTAGATATGGAACTTAATTTGTATTATATGTATAACAAGCCACCTTATGTTAAGCCACCTATTTAAAGAAAAACAATATTATAACAAACACAATAGAACCCACCAGATTTAATAATCGGATAATAATAATGCAAGTTTATATATATAATTACCTTTGTATGTTGATAATGAATCAAGTACAACTTCAATAGCTTAATGTTATAATAATAATAATAATAATAATAATAATAATTTATTTCAGACAGAAAATCCATATAAGTAACATAATAATACACTTTAAAAAATAAATAATTAATTGCAATTAAATAAACATTGATCCATAAAATTAATCCATAATATTTTGTTAGTAGAGTAGTTAGTAACAATTTTACTTACTTATACTATGTTAATACTGTTAGTATCTACTCATAAAATTACACATTAATCATTATATATATTTTTTTTTATTTTAGACCTATCACTAACTCCACCCAGTGTTTCTGGATAGGACAGTCTCGTCTTTCAGCAATAACGTTCAGGATGCTGTTTCCACTGCTTCGTAAGCGCCGTAACATGGAGCCAGCTTTTTTGCGCATAATGGCGCTAAAGGAGTCTGTTCGTGCTTCCGCAAACATACCCGACGCACTACAGCTCCGTGGCAGGCCCATCAACATCCTGAACGCATTGTTGTACTGGACACGTAGGGTATTGAAGGCTCGCCGCGTATAACTCACCCACAGCCCGCTCGAGTAAAATGATTGACAGTAGGCTTTAAAAAGCACTATTTTAACTTTTTCTGTACATCGAGCGAACCTGCGGGCGAGCATGTTGCTTCTTACCGCCAACACCCTACGCTCCCTCTCTAGGTCTTCATCATCCTTAAGATTACTTGTCACCACGTGTCCTAGGTATTTACATTTGTCTACAATTTTCAGCTCCGTGCCGTTCAGAACTACGGGAGGCACATGGGTGTTATGATGTTTATTTGACCTACATGACTTAAAAACTAACAACTGAGTCTTTGTAGTGTTATACTGCAGCCCATGTGCATCCGCGTACGTCTCACATAAAGCTAACAGCTGTCTCATACCATTGATCGAGGGGCTCAGCAGAACCATGTCATCCGCGTAACTTATATTGTTGACACAGGTTGCGTCTATATGGCATCCGACATGAGTACTGCTGAGCTTCTCGATCAGCTGGTTAATATATAAGTTAAATAACAGGGGTGAGGTCAGCCCCCCCTGTCTTACCCCGCATTCCAAACGGTATTCATCCGACAGCTTACCCGCCCATCTCACCTGGTTTTTTTGATGTGAATACCAGTACTTGGAGGGACACACACTCCACCGGCACACCCGCGCTGCCCAGCTTATCCCACAAAAGGTCATAATTTACAAGGTCAAAAGCTCTTGACAAGTCCAGGAAGCACGCGTATACCGGTGTCCTCCTCATTGTGTAGTATTTGACAGTGTGTTTTAGAGTCAGGATTGCACTCTCGGTTGAGAGTCCAGCCCTGAACCCAAACTGAGCGTCGTTTATGTTCACATATTGTGTGAGATTACAATTAAGTAAACTGTCAAGCACCTTCGCAGTGGTTGTTGCAAGGGAGATAGGCCGATAATTAGCTTTGTCGGATGCATCGCCCGTTTTATTTTTCAAAATCGGTACAACGACAGTGCGCATCAACAACTCGGGCAGATACGAATGTATCATGCACAGATTAAACAGCATCGCCAACACGCGCGGCAAATGCACTATGTTATGACTAGTAGAAATTGATATAAGTAGGTACTTAAACATTTTCTATAGGTACCTACTGCAAGTAAAATTAAATATCAAGTAAAAAATAACATTAATGTTGTATTTCTTAATATATTCTTATTTCCTTACCTAACTCTCTCAAAGTCAAAGTTTATTAAATATGAGGCTTCACTTTCTCTTATTGACATTAAAACTATATGTGTATAAAAATAAATGCCAATTGTGTGTATAAGAAGGTAGGTACTGTTTTTTAGTACCTACCTAAGTAAATCTTTTTAATAAAGTACAATAAACTTAGAACTAAATTAACTTTATACTTAATTTTTCCCCATCATATAAACCAAATCACTATTTTATGGGTTAAATATATTTATGGCACACTGTTCCTTTTCTTAAAATAAAAATGTTGTCAACGAAGGTACTGTTTTTTTGTACATAAGTAAATCTTTTTAAATAAAGCACAATAAATTAACTTTATACTTAATTTTTCCTCATCAAATAAACCAAATTACTATTTTATGGATAAATATATTTATGGCACAGACTGCTCCTTTTTGTAGAATAAAAACGTTGTCAACATTAGAGCTCCACAAAAAAAAAATCATATAAATAACTAAATTCAACGATGCCAAAGCCATGTTCAATGCAGTTTCATTGTTGGATATGACATGTGGTACACACCCCTCCTTTCTTGTGAGTCTGATGCAGCATTAAATATTCTTGTTATTATCATTAACCATGCTTTTTGAAGGTATCCAGAATCTCCTAAGAAATTAGAACAATATACTTACTTTTAGAAAATTGTCATAGATAAAAAGTTAGTAGGTAAGTACCTATGTATTATACAAAATTGCTTGATATTGTTTTTTACCAAATAACCATGTTTGTTCACCATTCTGAGGAAGTCCATCCTCCAAATTATGAGGTAACATTTAAGATTTTTGAATCGTCGTCTCAAATCTGCAAAACCACATAAAATAGTTTTATCTTTATGTCAATACTCTTTATTCTAGCAATTTTAACAAAACTGACATTTCCTGGTAAATCCCAATATAATAATAGGCATAATACTTACCTTTATTATGTAAGTAATAATTTATTTATTAAAACTTACCGTTTGAACGTAAGGACTGATATCTTTTCCTATTAAGAAAGATGCTTGTCTGTATAAGATTTATAGGGTATAGTCAATAGGTACACCTTACTACACTTAGAGCCTTGGTTTAATACTCTAAGCTACCTGGCAAATTAAATCTTCATTGGAACCTGTAAAACAAATAGGCAATCTAAGTTATAAATTGATAAATGGACATTATGGATAGGTTACATTTAATATTTATACAAAAAGTCCCTTACTGTTGTCTTATTCTTGACCTTTCTTGTCATGATTAAAGGTACTTAGGTGGATTTATTTGGCCCAAATGTTTGTATGGTTTGAGAGCCCCTACAAATTGTTATGCAGCGACTTGCTCTTCGTTGCGGAAAATGTTGCATGACACACATTTATTTGGTCACTCACATCGCAACAACTATATCAGCATGCAATTCCCGGCACCTTAGTTAGATATTTGAAAGTTCGTAAACGAGAACTCCGAGAACTATTCACAAGTACAACAAACTCGATTTCGTTAATTTGCTCCAAGTAACGTAGGGAAACATTTCTTCCTTAGCGCCTGAGCACTTGATTATCGCAGTCCACAATAGCCCTAAAAAGAGCATTTTAAACAAAACTTTCAACACAACACAACTATTCCTTCATCAGCTGATCAAACAATCGCCATTTTGTGTGAATTTTTATCTTCAATGTTTGAGTGATCGCTAGATTAGCGATTCTTGGCTTGTCAAACTGTCAATTAGGTCTATTTTAGCGTAAATTTTACGTCGTAGGTAACTTTTGCTTATGTCAATCCCATACATTCGGTTTATCGTAGCGAAGATTTCGTAGCGTTTAATTTGTGTGCCAATTGACTAGGCCCTCAGTTCCTTTAAATCTAATTGCGTTAGATTGCCTAAGATTGACTTACCGGTGTTTCATGGCCACTATCAACACTGGCTTGAGTTTAGGGATACCTTTATTTCGTTAATTCACACTAGACATGATATAGATAGCATTAATAAGCTGCATTATCTTCGCGCTTCTCTTAAAGGCAGAGCTTTGCTTATAATCGATAATTTAGATTTTAAAGCCGAAAATTACGAGGCTGCTTGGAAGTTAGTGTGCAGTAGGTATGACAACAAAAGATTGCTCGTTAATAATCACGTTCAAGCATTGTTTAGTCTTGAGCGCATGCAAAGGGAGTCTTGTGCATCTATTCGTCATCTGATAGATGTTACAAATAAAAACTTACGAGCCTTATCTACGTTAGATCAGCCCACTGAACATTGGGATACACTTATTATTTATATGATGGCTGAAAAATTAGATAGTGTCACCCATCGAGTCTGGGAAGAACACAGAAATACATTAACTAAACCCCCTACCTTAGATTATTGATTTTCTTAGCAACAGGGCAGACTTATTGGAGACTATACAAGAAAGTAAAGGTAATAAAATTCAAAAATTCGAAACTCATAAATCTAATCATTCTAATTTACATATAGATACTCCTAATTACAATAATTCTAATATTTACAATAATAAAAATTCAAAAATAAAACATAACTATACTACAAAAATTGTAAAATGTTCCATAAGCAATGAAAGTCACTTTTTATTTAACTGTGAAACATTCAGGTCCCTTCCTATTGAAAATAGAGTTCAAAAGGCCAAAGAATCTAAAGTGTGTCTTAATTGTCTTCGCCCAGGACATTTTGAAAGCAAATGCAGTCTTGCGTCTTGTAAATATTGTAAAAAGAGGCACAACACACTTTTGCATTTGCATGAGCCCGAAAAAATGCCTATACCTGCTTTGCCGGTAAATAATATCACAAACTTTGCAAATTCAAATGATTTTCAACAGCATACTACTCCTCCGCATGTTTTGCTTTCCACAGCGCTTGTGAAAGTCATCGATAGCAAGGGAGACGTGCACTCCGCCCGAGTTCTGCTCGACAATGGGAGCACGGCGAACTTCATAACGAACTCGCTATGCGGTAAGCTGGATTTGTCGCGACGCGAGGCGTACTCCACGGTGACAGGTATTAACAATCATACTTCTCAAAGTACACAGTTCTGCAGCCTTACTATAATGTCCATACATGACGATTATAGACTTATTGTGGACTGTCTTATTCTTCCTCATTTGACTAAATGTTTGCCAACTTCATACATAGATGTCAAACATATTCCTCTTCTAAGGGAATATGTCTTGCTGACCCTACTTTTAATGTCCCGTCCGCCATAGACATATTAGTAGGGGCCGACGCATTTTGGTCTATTTTAGGTCATTTTTAACCACATCGACTTGGGTAAAAATCAACCCAAATTATATGAAACCAAGCTGGGTTGGTTGGTGTCTGGGCATGTTTCCCGTCTTAAGCACTCTTCTTACCCCATTTGTAACCTTTCTTGTGAGGAACCCAACCCAGACATAACCCGGTTCTGGGAACTAGACACTGTTGCATCAAAGCACTCCCTGTCCCCTGGAGAACGTGCCTGTGAGCAGAGTTTTTTTTTAAATACTACACGTAAAGACGATGGTCGGTTTGTCGTAACAATGCCACTGAAGGAGGATGCTTCAGTCTTAGGCGACTCTTTTCAACAAGCTAAGTGCCGCTTTTTGTCTTTAGAACGTAGATTCATGAGAGAACCTGTCTTTAAAAATATGTACATGGAATTCATGCTCGAGTATGAGCGCTTAGGTCACATGACCGAAAACAGGGAGCCTTCAGCTAACAAAGAGCCACAGCATTATTATTTTTTGCCTCACCATGGTGTACTGCATGAGTCGAGCGTTACCACAAAGCTCCGTACAGTCTTTGACGCGTCCGCCAAGACCAGCACAGGGCTGTCACTTAATAACATCCTAATGGTTGGCCCCACTGTACAGGAAGATCTTTATTCCATATTATTAAGGTTTCGGCAATTTAAATACGTCGTAACCGGAGATGTGGCAAATTTTTACAGATCGATTGAGCTTAACCCTTATCAACGCTCTCTTCAACAAATTGTTTTTCGCTACAGTCCCAAAGAACCCCTCAAAACGTACACCCTTAATACTGTGACTTATGGCACCGCCTGTGCCCCATATTTAGCTACAAAATGTTTAGTTAGCTTGGCATCGAGTGCGGTGGATAATGACGTAAAAGAGTCCATAGAAAGAGACTTCTACGTCGACGATTTCTTAGGAGGCGCATCATCTATTGATGATGCAATTAGAATTATTCAAGGGGTCATATCTACATTAAATTCAGCTCAATTTCACTTAAGAAAATTTAAATCAAATAGTCAATTTATTTTAGATCAAATCGCCCCAGGTTCCACTAACTCAAATAATATTTTAGAAATGTCAAACATAAATAATAACGTCTCTTCTAAAACACTTGGTGTCAACTGGCTTTGTGATTCTGACGCACTATCGTTTTCAATTAATATTGATTTAAATAAAAAAGTAACCAAGCGTCATATACTTTCAGTGATAAGTCAGATATTCGATCCATTAGGTTTAGTTGGCCCATGCATAGTAGAAGCAAAGATCATCATGCAAAGATTGTGGATCGATCAATGCTCATGGGACGACAAAGTATCAGAAGAAATAAAACAGCTATGGTTTGAATTTTCAAACACATTACCTTTTCTGAACAAACTAAACATTCCTCGATGGGTTCTTAGCGACAACTCACTAACCCACGAAGTTCACGTCTTCAGTGACGCCTCAGAAAAAGCGTACGGAGCTTGTGTGTACATACGTTCTGTAGACAAATTAGGTATAGTGTCAGTACATCTTCTTACTTCCAAAAGTCGAGTCGCGCCTATTAAGCCCATGACAATTCCCCGACTGGAGCTTTGCGGAGCTTTATTGGCAGCAAGATTGTGTACTAAAGTATTGACGTCTTTAACTGTACCGGTTCGGATTTGTAGATTTTGGTGCGATTCCACAATTGTACTGGGGTGGTTAACTACTCCACCTAGTGAGCTTAAAAGCTTCGTTTGCAACCGTGTTCACGAAATTCAGGAGAGCACAGAGGGTCACACGTGGAGTTACGTACCGTCGAAAGACAATCCGGCGGATCTTGTTTCTCGCGGGCTGAAGGCTGACCTCATCAGCAGTTCTTCTTTGTGGTGGTCAGGTCCCACCTTCTTATTAAAAAATGAGGCTTTTTGGCCAATAATGCCCAACGAGAGCGTGAAGCACGATCTACCAGAAATGGTTTCTTGTTCGGTAGCGCTTGCAAATGAAAATGCTAATGCTGATTTAGTTTGTGAATTTATTAACAAAAAATCTAAATTTACATTTATCCAACGTTCAATCGCATATTTATTGAGATTCATTCACAACTGCAAACACAAAAATAACAAATTGTCTAGTCATCTTTCGGTTCAAGAACTTCAGAATGCAACAAATTTAATTATTCGAAAGGCGCAGTTGGAAATGTTTCCAGATGAATATGCGTGGCTTAAAGCGGGAAAATCAGTGCCTAAGAAAAACCGCCTCATAGCTTTATGCCCTTTTTTAGATCCCAATGATATTATTAGAGTCGGAGGCAGACTCAATAACTCTCCTTATAGTTATGATGCGAAACATCCTGTTCTTTTATGCAGTAAACATAATCTTACAAACATCATTTTCCAACATTTTCATCTTAAATATTTACATGCTGGTCCACAGCTCTTACTATCAAATATTAAACAATTTTATTGGCCTTTAGGTGGCCGCAACTTGTCGAAGAAAACGGTGAAAAAATGTGTTCGATGTTGCAGACATAAAGCTGAAACTACTCAGCCTATCATGGGTCAGTTGCCAGCATCTCGAACTGAACTAGAGTTCCCTTTTTTATATTGTAGCGTTGACTACGCCGGGCCAGTGTTAATAGCAGACAGAAAAGGTAAAGGCTGTAGGCTCCTTAAGTCATTTTTGGCAATTTTTGTATGCAATTCGATAAAGGCAGTGCATATCGAGCTCGTCACGGCGCTATCTACTGAAGCATACATAGCCTCATTAAATCGTTTTGTTTCCCGTCGTGGAAAGCCTAAAAGCATCACGTCCGACAACGGAACCAATTTTGTTGGCACTAATAACGAGTTTTCCAAATTTATAGCACAATCTAATCTTGAAGGTTTAGTAGCTCAAGAGGGGATAGAATTTAAGTTTGTTCCTGCTTACACCCCCCACTTCAATGGCTTAGCGGAGGCAGCTGTTCGCTCCACAAAGCACCACCTTAAACGGCTCCTAGATACAACGCACTTTACATACGAGGAGATGGCCACTTGTCTCACCCAAATTGAGGCTGTCTTGAACTCTCGCCCCCTGACCCAGCTATCCTCTGATCCACTTGATTTTTCCGCTCTGACTCCTGCACACTTTTTGATTGGACGACCGCTGATATCCATTCCACATCCACAGGTGGCTGACATGAACATCACTCGCCTTAACCGCTTCGTGAGGATAGAATACATAAAGCAGCACTTTTGGAGTCGATTTTCGCTGGAGTACATCAACCAGCTGCAACAAAAACTGAAGTGGCATAGCACGAGCGGAGAACTTAAACTGGGATCACTTGTGATCATAAAGGACAAAGCTCTACCGCCCCTTCTTTGGTCGCTAGGACGCGTGACCAACGTCTATCCTGGCAGCGACGGCGTCATCAGGGTGGCTGAGCTGAAGACCAAGAGAGGCACTATTCGGAGGGCCTTTAATAATATATGTCCTCTTCCAGATGTTTGAAGCCCTCGATAGATTTCAACCCGGGGAGCATGTTAATGCCTACATACGCACGGGAGGAGACGCGAGGGAGGAGGGCGTGACATCATCGCGGCGAGCATCGAACCGGTTGCCGCGGTCGCCCCCCGCTGCCTGCGAGGCCGGCGCGGCATCGACTACCGAATAAGACACTCGGCTTTCGGACAGCTCCAACGACATTCGCGACCCTCTTAAATTTACGATCTGTTTGTCCGGGACCTATCATTTTGTAACTAGTTGGCATTAAACCAACCCTATGTGATACAGTCCGCCTTTTATTTAAGTCTTAGGACCCTTACACACCGAAGGGAAGAGAGGGGTTGGTAGTATTATTTTGAGGAGTCCATCAACGCTCAATGCTGTTGGATGTATGTGCAGTCTTTAGTCCGTTAATAGCCTTTTACGACACCGAAGAGAAGAGGGGGTTGGTAGTATTATTTTGATGAGCCCATCGCCGCTCTATGCTGTTGGATGTATATGCAGTCTTTAGTCCGTTAGTCGCCTTTTATGACACCCAAGGGAACAGAGGGGTTGGTAGTATTATTTTGAGGAGTACATCGCCGCTATATGCTGTTGGATGTATGTACAGTCTTTAGTCCGTTAGTCGCCTTTTACGACACCGAAGAGAAGGGAGGGGTTGGTAGTATTATTTTTATGAGCTCATCGCCGCTCTATGCTCTTGGATGTATGTGCAGTCTTCAGTCCGTTAGTCGCTATTTATGACACTGAAGAAAATAGGGGTTAGTTGTATTATTTTTATGAGCTCATCGCCGCTCTATGCTGTTGTTGTATGTGCATGCTTTAGTCCGTTAGTCGCCTTTTACGGCACCGAAGAGAAAAGAGGGGTTGGTAGTATTATTTTTATGAGCCCATCGCCGCTTTTGTACTCAATTGTATTCCTGTCTTAAAACGAATCTGTCCTAAACAGAATCTGACGTAAACCTAATCTGTCCCAAACAAAATCTGTCCTTAACCGAGCGATCGTTGGATATTTGTGCAGTCTTTAGTCCGTTAGTCGCCTAATACGACACCCAAGGGAAGAAAGGGGTTGGTAGTACTATTTTGATAATCTAATCAATTGTTAAGTAAAACATATAAGTACCTTCCTATTCTAAAATAATTACTTAGTACGGTTTTTATGAATTTTTAACATCCACCATCTTTTTTGCCATATCATGCCACCAACATATTTGTAATAAAAATAAGTAACGCCAAATGTCATGGCCGACACAACAACATCCATGTCCGTCATGCTTGCCTCTTCAGAACCAACTAACGCACTCGCAAGCGTGTGGATGGCGACGTTTGTTTTCCCAAATCATCTAAACGTTTGTCGAGGTTTGGAGTTTGCGGCAAGTGGCAAGCGTGCGGACGAGGCTTGGATTTGTGATGGTCTTGCAAACCAAGCCAAACGCGCTATCCACACGTTTAAATTTGTGACGGCTTGCCGAGGTTTGGCAAGCGTGCGGTCGCGGCATTAAAGGTTATGTTTTTTCGCCTAGTGACGTGCATTTCTATAACGATAAATCAGTATTTTGTGTAAGTGGTTGGCACATCTATCTTTAAATTATAATATATGTATACGCCTCATTGACAACTTGTTTTACTTTTAACATGATATTAATAATTTAAAACTTTAAAAGTACCTACCTATTGATAATGTAAAAAATATTCGTAATTGAATGGTCTTCTTGATTACTATTACTACCATTTATCTGCATTTTCACTAATTTTAAAAATTCTACATTTTGGTTACAGGTTTCCAAAAAATGATGATATAAATAAAGAATGGCTACGGCCGGCGTGTAAGAAGACTAAATTGGATATGGAATAAACGCAGTCTATGTATGTGGCAATGTATGTTCCAAACATTTTACGGTCAATCAATCATGAACAATGTCTGCGACACATTTGTACCAACAAGCATTTTAAGCAATCTTGTTAATCATTCTCTAGAACAAAGTTTCGATGACAATCACAGAATCCTATTGAAAAAAGCGGTACCTAAGCTAAATTTGACAATACGAATACCAAACAGGAATTACAGGAATGTGCGCCTCGTGACAAATTATGAAGCTTTTTAACCAAAACTTCATAAATAAGAGGCAGTGATTTAATAAAAATGTTTTAAATATTTATTTATAAGTTTTTTATTTCCTTCATAATCCTTCATACTTATATTTTACTCGTATCAACTATCAGATTTACTTTCAAAGCATAAAGTTAAAAATATCCATCTAGTTAATTTGACAGATAAGGGTAGGCCAATGTGACACTGACTGTACACTGCTTCTCGTTATTAACTTGCAAAACTTGCTGAAGGCAAAAGTGACCACTTTTACCGTTAACAATTTTTTGGCCTAGAGTTGTTCAAAACGGCTATAAAACAATAGCACGCGAAAGACTATAAACTATAAATTTCTAGCACGCTAAAAATACGCTTTATTTTTAGCGCGCTATAAATTAGGAAGCGTGTGGGCGCTTGCCTGCCGCGATTAATCATGGAGCACGCTAGATCTCTTAGCACGTTACCTTACATATCGTTCGTTGGACAGACTGCGTGCTATACAATAATTTAAAAATTATTTTTGAATCCGTCGCATTTAGTCTTATATAAAGCAAACATATTTTTCTAGCTTTCGGCAGTTCTTCTTACCTAATATTTACATAAACTATACTACCTCACACATATTCACATAACGAGGTCTGTATCCCATACTTTTACTTTATTAAATCTAAAATATTAACTAATCTTACATTACAACGATCGCGTGCGAAACGTACCTAACGTGCTGCGCGAAAAGATTGCGAAACGTATAATGTGCTGCGAGAGAGAATAAATAGATCGCGCGCGAAACGTACCTAACGTGATGCTAAAACAGATCGCGCGCGAAATGTACCTAACGTGCTGCGAGAACAAACATAACATGCGTCCGATAGCATTAGCGCGCACGCAACGACTGCTATCGCCGCTGCAGGTTGCCGCGCGCGATCGCGCGATATTCATAGCGCATAGCGCCAACGCGCCTACATAAATAGCACGCGATACGCGCGAGATACAGGCAGCGCGCTAGAATATTGCGCTATGCGCTATATTAACTAGAGTTGTTCAAAACGGCTATAAAAAAATAGCACGCGAAAGACTATAAACTATAAATTTCTAGCACGCTATAAAATACGCTATATTTTTAGCGCGCTATAAATTAGGAAGCGTGTGGGTGCTCGACTGGCGCGATTAATCGTGGAGCACGCTAGATCTCGTAGCACGTTACCTTACATGTCGTTCGTTGGACAGAATGCGTGCTATACATAAATATTATTTTTGAATGCGTCGCATTTAGTCTTTTAGAAAGCAAACATATTTTTCTAGCTCTTCGGGAGCTCTTCTTACCTAATATTTACATAAACTATACTACCTCACACATAGTCACATAACGAAGTCCGTATCCCATACTTTTACTTTATTAAATTTAAAATATTAACTAATCTTACATTACAGCGATCGATACTAACCTAACCTAACCTAACGTGCTGCGCGAAACGTATAACGTGCTGCGAGAGAGAATAAATAGATCGCGCGCGAAACGTACCTAACGTGCTGCTAAAACAGATCGCGCGCGAAATGTATCTAACGTGCTGCGAGAACAAACGTAACGTACGTCCGATAGCATTAGCGCGCACGCGACGACTGCCATCGCCGCTGCAGGTTGCCGCGCGCGATCGCGCGATATTCATAGCGCATAGCGCCAACGCGCCTACATAAATAGCACGCGATACGCGCGAGATACAGGCAGCGCGCTAGAATATGGCGCTATGCGCTATATTAACCACCTTTAATATTAACCACCTTTATTTTGGCCTAACAATAGAACTTAAAGTAGTGTGTGTACACACGGCCACTGATCGACCTACCCAAATCTGTCAAAATATTCTAATTGATATTGAACTCTACATGATTGACATTAGGATGAAATTTGGTTGCGAGAATTTTACATATATAATGTTAATCGAAAATTAACATGTTTGTACTTAAATATTTCATTGTGTATCATCTTAATGTTCATAGTGGGTTTTAAATAATCTAAGGTTTTAATTTAAGTCGAAAAAAACATGGTGGTAAGAAATGATGGGCCCTGGAAGTAAACTACATTAAATCCCTTTGTTATTGAAATTTTGCATTCACAATGCTATATAGATAACGGATAAAATTTTTACTAGAAAAAAAACAAAGATATTTATAAGCAATTACGTCTTTATCGATAGTTAAATACTTGCAATAGTATTTCTTTCGAATGTGAGGGTAGACTTCACAGTGACGTAATACCGCTGGCTTACAGCGTAATCAAACTACTAGGAAAAATTCAAACGAGTCTTCTGGGGTCTCGGTAGCTCAGCGGTTAGAGCAGTGGACCGGCAATCCAAAGGTCGTGGGTTCGAATCCCACTCGAGCTTCCTGAGACAGGTTGATTTTTTTCTAGTAAACATTTTATACATTAAATCCTCTAGTAAGCTCAATTTACAGGAAACATTTCTTTATTTTAAACAAGAAACAAAACTACTTTCAAAGATTTTACCTAAAAAAAATAACTCGCCATTTATTACATTAATCGATAGGATTATTTTTCAGGATAATAATTCTTTAATAAACATTTAGTCTTTGAAATAAAAGAAACGTGAACGCTAACATTTATTTTATCTTCAATTGCATACGAAGAACATGACTGTAAACCTTAGAGCATTCAAAAACATGAAAGAAAATTTTAGGAAATCTTTGATTGCATTTCTGTAATTTTTTTAAATAAAAGAATGTTTCCGTTGAGTAAATTGATCTAGCTAAAGGGTTTTAAGGTAGTTTCCCTACAGGGCCCATGATTTTCTGCCATACTGTATATATAATATGGTACACAGGTACCCGTGCTATGGGGATATTGAGAAGGATATGGTTCTGGGATAGGTACTGCAAAAATAAAAATAAAAATTCGTACATCCTGTATTTATTTATTTATATTAATTCGCTTTTCAATATTGTTATAGGCAACTTATAAAATCTAGTCACTATGAATAAAGGCCGGCCCGTGTACATAAGCCCCATAGCAACTGGGCAATGTAATTAAAACTGCATAACTAAGTCACTTTTCCCGGTCCATATGAATAATGACCACCCTGTCACCCTATTTTATATTTTCCTTGCCAATGATCTCCAACCAAATTCTTGTTTATGTTTATATTGTGGCAGTCTGAAAAAAAAATTCTTATATTATATTATCAATTAAATCAGCTTTTATTTTCTGAAATTTCCTATGTTTAGAAGGGGCTTTACCAATGATATAATAGTAAACAAGAAGTTTTACACAAAAATAATGGTCTAAAATACTGAAGTCCGCAACAAATCGATAAATCGTGCGATACAACAAGAACATCACTAATTGGTGTCTCCGTTTTACTGGAGGGCGGGTAAGTAAATGCTAGGCGCAGTGGACTGCAGGCGCGGCAGTTTGAACGAAGGAAGCCAAGGGCGGCGGTTACGGCCTTCAAGTGTTCCCCTGAGCGAAATAAGCAGCAACACTAACCTGGTAATCGGCGTCTTCAGCACCCAGGATTCTGGCAGCTAGCTACGGCGGCGGTGTGTGGCACGGACTCGCGCGGGCGGAGAGCGGTCAGCGGCGATGGCGGCGGCGGTGTTCGCGGCGGCGATGAAAAGCGAATAAGCGGGAGCAGGCGTTCAGCTCAGCGGTGAATTCGCTACTGTCAGATGACAGTCAGAGGAATGCTGGGGCGCGCCGAGAATCGCTTGTGCGGACGGTACACCGATAACCATTTATGGTGCTACTACCCTCCCACACAAGGAAACAAATAAAAGCGCGCAAACATCCTCCCCGGCTTGAAAATACTATGGATTTTCGAAACCATAAAGCGGTATAGAAGTCTCTCCATCAGAGAGGATGAGCGGAAATACAATTATAGCGGGTAATAAGCGGAAATATATGTACATAAATATGTTGATATGAAGCTAAGTTAAACAAAAATATATATAGGACTACATTGGGATTAAAATAAACTAAATAAGTGCAGATATAACTGTATTAACTATTGCGTAGGCAGTGGGCACAATTTCACAACAGGACGTTTGTACGTGCCAGTTGTTGTCCGTACAGAAGCGACACGAACTACTCCGTCTTTCCCTGGGAAGACTTGTTCTACAATGCCAGTAGGCCAGCGTAGAGGCGGAACATCGTCTTGGTGAATTAGTACGAGAGTACCGGGGCTAACAGAGACGTCAGGTGTATTCCATTTTTGTCTTAGTTGCAGGGTGTGTAAATAATCTACACGCCACTGCTTCCAATAACCACGCACCAAATTATCTAGCAATCTTTTACGAGCGGAGAGACTAAGCGTTGTATCCAGCTCACACGTGGGCAGTGACTGTAAAGGAGTAATTTGCAAAAAATGAGCGGGAGTGAGAACAAAATGCGGCTGATCGGACAACAAGCATAGCGGACGCGAGTTTAAGATACATTCAATTTGCGTTGACACAGTTAAAAGCTCTTCATAACAAAGCAATTGGTTACCAATGGTGCGATATAAATGGGTTTTAATTTATTTTATCTTAGACTCCCTTAGTCCTCCTATGTAAGGAGCGCAAGCGGGAATAGTTCTCCATTCAATTCTGCGATTACTAAATTCGTTTTGAAAAGCGGCTGATGTTTCATGAGCGACAAAAAGAAACTAAGTATATAAATTTTCCAACTGTCGTTTTATATTGCGAAATTATCCAATAGCGTTGCCTTTATTATTAAAGACATAACAAGATGCGAGCCAGTGTGGCAGTTGGAGCGGTGGCAGTCATCGATACGAAGATCGACGATGTGATGATGTCGCGGCAGCAGCATTCTTACAAAAGTATTAATGTTACAAGGAGCGGAGAAGAATGTGTTCTGCTATTTCTAAATGAGAAACTTTAATCCGCGGGGACTAGAGTAATTTTATTTTTATAAAGCGCAAAACATAAATTATTATGCGTAAATACCTAATTGTTTCCAGGACGAGACCTGGAGTGCGAGTTTAATAAGCGGATGCCTAACGGAAGATTAATTTCGGGTACATCTTCAGTTTGAGAATGCTCGAAAGGCACAATAGGCCATGCGGATATAGGGCTATGAGTCCACATTGGACCATGCCTCCACAAAAAGTATTTGAGAGGGCAAAGGTCACGCGAAACACAACTACTGGGGTTCACAGTCCCAATGGAAGAAGCGATCAGGAGATAAATTATCCTGTATTATACTAACACGGTTGGCAATAAACGTTTGCCAACGGTGCGGCGAAGAATGTATCCACGATAACGCGATAGTAGAATCAGAAAAGCGAATATATCTTTAATAGGATAGCGATTATGTAATATGTGGTAAACTTGATTTATTAGCTCAGACAAAAGCAGCGCGGTACATAACTCGAGCCTAGCGAGTATTATTGTTTTTAGCGGAGCGACTTTGGATTTCGAAAATACCAAATCTATTGTGATACGTTGCTATTAGGATACGTAAAGTGTAAATAAAAGACACAGCCGTTAGCTTTCAGGCTTGCGTCACCAAAACCTAGATGTGCAGTACAATCTGTCGAAATTCCTAAATGCCGCGGTATTTATTTGTAAATGCGATAAAAGTGGTAATTCACTTTTAATTAAAAGCGGTTGATAATTGGTTGAGGCGGTTCCTCATCCCAATCCATTTTAGCGAGCCACAAGTCTTGTAATAACAATTTGGCATAAAATATAACAGGCGCGACTAAACCTAAAACCTAAAACGTCAAATAAGCGGGTTATTAAAGAAAGAATTGACGTTAAATTACGTTCGGTTTAGTATTAAGTATTAAAATAATGTTTGGCGTAAAGCCGGACACGAAATGAATTTACGTTCTATCGACGTTAATCGACGACGTTGAGCCGACGTGTGCGAGTGCCCTAATGTTGTGTGACATTGATCGCCCTTAAATGGTGAGGATTCAATAAATCGACCAGAAGGGTGGCGCGTTACCGAAGATTGGTATGACCTTTTACATTTGCGATAGTCCGAACTTATATTATTTTTAAGCGTACACACTTGCTTGAGTTCTGAAAATTTTAAATTTTTATTTAAATTTTCCTTTAGTAAAGGACCAAAGGACAACGTCGTATTAGTCAGTTCCATTGTAGATATTTCTCCAATAACAATATAACCAAGCGTAGTTTCAAGCGCATATGGTGTTATCTGAACAGCGTTCTTACGATCAGCTGATCGCGACGGCGGCGGCGTGGGAATAATTTTATTTCCAAGTATTATATGTGGAAACATTTGAGCGCCAAGAATAACATTAATTTCACCAGGAATATTCCACGAATCGTCAGCTAACGGTAAGTTTGCGAAATTATTAATAAAGTCTGAATTAATAATTTGCGTAGGCAGATAATCTGTAATTTGATTAACTACTAAACAATAAAAACTGTATTGAGCACCCGTATAGCGCGATTTAATCCTGAGCGGAACGTATCCTAGAATAGGTGTACTAATCAGTCCTACAGTTTTTATGTTAGTGTTATTAAGCGGTATAATTTTGACGTGACAACGTCTTAAATTAGGTTGCGGCTGGGAGTCACTTATGAAAAAGTGTAACGCTCGGTAACGTTACGATGAGTCACCGAACGAGAGAGAGGCCCGCCGAATGCCTTGCGTCTCTCTCCCACTCAACTATGTTTTAAATATAATTCTTTGTTTAAATAAATGTTTTAAATTGTTACTATTATTTCATCCTTCTTCCTACTATACGAATGAATATTCACATTAAAATTATTTTACCACTCAAAGTCGTTGTCACGTAAAACTTTCGCCCGTATACCGACTTTACAGGCAACCAATTTTTTAAGTTTAATTTCTTACAAGATGCGAGCGTTATGAGATTGTTTTGTGAAGCACTATCTATTAAACACCGTATAATAGCGTTATTGTTATCAGAAGTAGGCACATAAACTTGAGCGGTTGGCAAAACAGTCGTATTATTCTTAATCTGAGTGCGCGCGCAGCTATCATGAACTGCGAACGTGCCGGCTGTGTCGCCGCTGTGTAAACACAAAGACTCGCGCGGGCGGAGCGGCGGCGGCGAGATGTCTGAGCTGGCGGTGGCGGGCCTATTATTATCTAACAGCGCAACACCGACGGGCGGGCGCGCAGCCGTGTCAGCAGTGTCACGCGAGCGCAACATCGAACCGGTTTCCGTATTAAAATGTAAAAGCGAATGATGACCCTTATGACATACGTTGCAAGTATTAAGCGATTTACAATAAGACGTCGAGTGTTTTGCGCTTAAACAGTTTATACATAACTTACTTTGCTTCACGAAATTAAAACGATCCTTAACCAGTAATTTTTTAAATGCGAGACAATTAAATAATTGAGAATGATTGGACATATTGCAATATCCACAAGTGGAAGCGGGTGCCGACATTTGACGGTTATGATTACTGGTTAAAGCGAAGGTATGCGACATCTTAGTTACTGATTGGCGAGGTAGACTTCGAACTTTCGACTTTAAATTAACGGCGGTAGGTTCTAAATTGTTAACGGTCGACGTTCTCTCGAGTATTTTAATATGATGACGAACAAAGTTAATTAAATCGGAACTGTTAGGAATATCTTTGTCCTTTAGCGATAGTTCAAACGATTGCACAAGCTGCAAGTCTAACTTTTTTAATGCTATATGCGTGACGATAAAATCGGCCAAATCAGAAATATCTAATTGTCTTAAAGCGGATAGTGACGAGTGTATTTTTTCTATAAAATTATTTAAATGAGCGGGTGAATTAGCGGGCGGTTGCGATTCAAAAATATTATTTAAATATAAGGTACCCAACATTCTTTTATCTTGGTACTTAGTTATGAGCGAATCCCAAATTATGGGATAATTAGACTCGTTAGGTATAATACCTGCAAATACCGAAAGAGCTTTCCCACTCAGTTTACCCACTAAGTACTGGACCCGTTGCGCGTTAGACAAACTATTATTAGTATGGATGTTTGCCTTGAATGACTCATAGAAAAGAGGCCAATGTTCCGGGTTCCCATCAAACGATGGCAATTCGATAGGCGGTAATTTGCATTTAGGAGGGGTACTATCTGCAGGCGATGATGGCGACTCATTACTCCCAGACATTAGAGTGCGTGTATGGCTTATACGCGTATATAAGGTCTCAAAAGATTCCCAGTCATTATAGTTAATTTCAACGTCTGGTTTTTGCTGCAACAACAACAGATTGTGTTCATCACACAATGAGCTGAATTGTTCATATGAACCTTTCAAGTTAGACGACATCGCCATAAACTCAGTTTTAGTTCTAGTGTCGACGGCGCCTGGCACCAATTGCTTCGAAACGTCATACAACTTGGTAACGCGTTTATAAATGGATTGCTTTTTTGCAATGACTAATTTTAATTTTGCTTCTTCGGCTGCCATTTTGTAGTCGAAGAAACAATTAACGTGCTATAAGCGCGGTTGATTAAATCCGTTAAATAATTTAGCGGTGGGTAAGTGCCCCCTACCACGGAATGTGGGTAGGTATGTGCTAGAAAGTAACGACTATCGAAAATACAGTTATAAATGCGTGAGGTACTTAAAATATATATTTAAAATATATGTGATAAATAAATATAATTATAAGCGGAGCGGGTAAATAAATAAATAAACTAGTTTTAATCCGGCTCGAAGGACCAAAATTTATGGTGTCTCCGTTTTACTGGAGGGCGGGTAAGTAAATGCTAGGCGCAGTGGACTGTATGAGCGGGGGCGGTTATCACATATATAAATATATAGAAAGGGGCAGTTTGAACGAAGGAAGCCAAGGGCGGCGGTTACGGCCTTCAAGTGTTCCCCTGAGCGAAATAAGCAGCAACACTAACCTGGTAATCGGCGTCTTCAGCACCCAGGATTCTGGCAGCTAGCTACGGCGGCGGTGTGTGGCACGGACTCGCGCGGGCGGAGAGCGGTCAGCGGCGATGGCGGCGGCGGTGTTCGCGGCGGCGATGAAAAGCGAATAAGCGGGAGCAGGCGTTCAGCTCAGCGGTGAATTCGCTACTGTCAGATGACAGTCAGAGGAATGCTGGGGCGCGCCGAGAATCGCTTGTGCGGACGGTACACCGATAACCATTTATGGTGCTACTACCCTCCCACACAAGGAAACAAATAAAAGCGCGCAAACACTAATCAAAACAAATAGAATGTACACAAAACTGAAATCCTAACATTTTTAAGAAAGTAAGGCAGAATACTTTACTTAAAATAATATTAACAGTTTTTTTACCACTATCTACACAATCTACAGATATACAAGGCTATTAAACAACAGTAAAGCACAGATAAATAGCTTACCGGTGAAATGTTAAATTTAGCCGATTTCGGCTTAATGTTGAACCATAATAAAGTATGCTGCACTTATTAGGCATTATGCAGTATTGTTTTATAACTTTATATTACCACAATCACAGCACATTCCTAGAAATTTATAAAACTTATTTTTGTAAACACAGCGAAGTCGTAAGTACCAGCGCGTCACAATATGGCGGACATGGCACAGGCCTGACTGACAAATGTTGCCATTAGAGCGAAATTGTTGTATATAGAGTTGGTTTGTTTTTATTGCATACGTTAGACAAGGACGCCATCATGTTTATTATTTCGTCTTTTATACTATAACATAACTAAGTATCTACATGTTGTTGTAACATTTCCTTAAGATTCCTTTCAGAGGTCTAACTTCATATAACCTTTACGAATATTGAATCACTCATTCAGTCAATGTCACTGTCATGTCAAGTGTCTGTCAATTAAATAACTAGGTTATTCTCTTGTTTGTTTACATATTCTAAATTTATGTTTCGTTAGTTTTAAATTTGTTACAAGTGTAACTTATCTCAAGTGTTACTGTTTATTACGTGCATTAGTCAGTAGATAGTCATCATGGCTTCGAATGAACTGAAAATGAACGATGAACTCATCATAGAATGTTGTTGGATTTTGCCGCGACAATGGACGATAAGGCTGGGTCGATCTCTGCTTCAGTAGCAACAAAACACTTTAATACCTACTATAAACAGTATCAGACTCAATGTCATATCAGATCAATGTACCACTAGGACAAGCAATTACTAAGCGTCATATCCTTAGTACAATAGCACGCCTGTATGACCCGTGTGGATATTGTGCGCCTATTGTGTTTCGATTCAAGGTGTTTCTTCAGACACTATTTTCAGATGGAGTCAAATGGGACGAACCTGTCAGTAATAGTCAATGTCGTCAGTGGGACGAACTCATTCAAGACCTTAATTATTTGTCAAATTTGCAGATACCTAGATGTGTTGCACTGCCACAGACTGTCTCATATTCACTTCACGGATTCGGAGACGCTGCAGAGACTGGTTTTGCCGCGAGCGTCTACCTCAGGACCGTGGACGCGTCAGGAAATGTCATGGTACGTTTACTTATAGCTAAATCAAGAGTAGCTTCTCAGAGATCAAAGCAAACGATACCAAAACTGGAACTCAGTGCCGCTCATCTAGTGTTCAAATTATTGAATCATGTATCAGAGTCATATGACAGTTCAATTCAATTTGACAGCATCAATGCTTGGTCAGATAGCACAATCGTGTTATCTTGGATAAACACAAAACCATACATGCTTCAAACATTCGAATGTAACAGAGTTCAAGACATTCAAAATTCAAAACGTTCTATGATAAGGAGACATGTACGTTCCGAATTAAACCCTGCAGATGTCGCCTCACGAGGCATGGCGGCTGAAGATCTCTAACATTTCAATTTATGGTGGTCCCCAGACTGGTTACTTAAGGAGGAGTCACAATGGCCTGCGTTACCAGTTACTATGCCTTACGATTTACCTGGATTCAAGAAATTGGTCAATCTTGTTACCCCTGTCGAACCATGGGAAGACGCGCTGTTATCACGTGTCAGCTCGTTCAGTAAGCTCATCAATATTACCTCATTGGTACTTAGATTTTGCCGAAATATTAGATTGCCTAAAGAAAGACGGAATCTTAACTCTACACTCTCATTAGACGAGACTCGTGAAGCAACCAGACATTGGATTAAGAAAATTCAAATGGATTCATATAAAGATGAAATTATATTAATCAAGCAAGGAAAATTGGTCTGTAAATCGCTACAGAAATTAAGTGTCTTCGTGGATGAAGATCACTTTATCCGAGTCGGCGGCCGACTACGGAAATCAACATTGCCTTACGGAGCCAGGCATCCATATTTGATACCTAAGGATCATAGGTGGGGTCAATTACTCATAGAATATTATCACAAGTCATATTGTTGACGATCTCCTTGGTCGAGTGGTTTGTACACCGGTTTTCATGGTGTCGCCATCTCTGAGGTCCCGGGTTCGATCCCCGGTCGGGTCAATTTAGAAATTATTGTTTTTCTAAATTGTCTCGGGTCTGGGTGTTTTCTATGTATAATAAGTATGTATTTAAGTATTTTAAGTATGTTTATCCGTTGTCTAGTAACCATTTAACGAGTTTCTTCGAAGCTTCTCTTGGGCTAGATAATTGGTGTGATTGTAGGAAAGATTTATTTATTTATTGTCATGCGGCGACAAACGCGCTCATTGCTATACTGCGGCGAGAGTATTGGATTACGTCAGTCTGACGTCAAGTATCAAAGGTCATAAGAAATTGTTTAGTTTGTTTCAGGTTCAATGTTTCATCTCAGCCACCATTTATGGCAGACCTACCAGCTGATAGAGTCACGGCCGCACGACCATTTTCAGGCGTAGCGACTGACTTTGCTGGACCTTTCTTAGTCAAAAGCAGTTTACTAAGAAATGCGAAATCACTCAAAGCTTACCTGTGTGTTTTTGTATGTTTAGGTACAAAAGCTGTTCATCTCGAAGTGGTCTCTGCATTGACCATCGAGGCCTTCATCGCGTCATTCACCAGGTTTGTCAGCCGACGAGGGCTGCCTTCACTAATCAGATCGGACCGAGGTACCAAGTTTACTGGCTCTAATTCGTATCTAAAGGAGATCACTCAGTTCTTGTTGGACAACCAGATTATCCTCAAGGAGGAGTTCAGAAAACAGAGCATTCGCTGGGAGTTCAATCCTCCTGCATCGCCCCATATGGGGGGACTATTTGAGGCTGCAGTCAAAAGCGCTAAAAACCTCCTCAAGAGAGAGGTGGGCGATACCATTTTAACATTCGAGGAACTGTCTACTCTATTTACTAAAATAGAGTCTATACTTAATTCACGGCCTCTTGTGCCTATGTCAGAGGACCCCAGTGATTTAGAGGTTCTCACGCCAGGTCATTTCATCATAGGTCAGCCACTAGTTGCCTTGCCAGAAGCTCACTGGAAGGAAACTAAAATGTCGCGATTGTCCCGTTTTCAAGTTATTCAGAAATTGTACCAGACGATCTGGTCGCGCTGGCATGTTGAGTATCTCAGTACACTACAGTCACGTAATAAATGGTATAAGCATATTAACAATATAGAGCTCAACGATTTAGTTCTTATTATTGACGAGAACTCACCCCCTCTTCACTGGCGAAAGGGTAGAGTTATTGAATTGTTTAAAGGATCAGATCACATTGTTAGATCAGTTAAATTAAGGACTCAAAGCGGAGAGCTTGTAAGACCAGTGGTCAAATTGTGTAAATTACCGATACCAATAGAAAGTAATTTAAGTTAACCATTGCACTTCTGTGTATATATAGTGTTTTCATTCTTAAAGTTAAGTCATGTGTATGAGTCATATTATGTGTTATTGTTACTATAATTAGAGCGCATTAAGGACTTCAAGTATTCAGTTCATTTCCCCCTGGTGGCGGGAGGAATGTTAATCGAAAATTAACATGTTTGTAAATATTTCATTGTGTATCATCTTAATGTTCAACGCCTTTGCGTTATCGATCTTACGTTCAAAAAAAAAAGGAATCACTTGTCATTCAATCAAAAACCTGTCTAGTTTATAGTAGGAGATAGATGTGAAAAAAGATGGCAGTCGGCCATGCATTGGTTTTCTCCTTAAAAAGGCGTGTGGACGCCATGTAATATTAATTAGATTAGTAAAATCAGTTTTTCATTGGTTTTGTCATCAAGGCGTGTGGATGCCAGTTCAATATTAATTATAGTCATTCATTGGTTTTCAAATTCAAAGGCGTGTGGACGCCATTTCATGTTAATTATAGTAGTTAAATCTTGTTACCTATTAAAATCAGTGTGACAAAGTAAAGTGTTTATTTTTCATCATCTGAATCATCATCATCAACTATCAACGTCTCAAGGGTCTAAAGCGACGCTTCGAACCCGCCGTACGCGGCTCCTTGAGAAAGTCATCATCAACGTGTACGATCCTTGGCCGTCGCGATCACGGCTGGCCGAGAAAATCTACGCACATATAAGGATAGATCGATGTGACGCTGACTGTACAGGCAGCGTCATATCGTCCTACCCGGCGACCTACTAATCTGTGAAATACCTGCAACCGAATCTCAACCTAATGTTGAAGTCATAGAGTTCAATATCGATTGGGATATTTTTACAGATTTGGGTAGGTCGATCTGACGCTGCTGTACCTACAGCGATTCAACAAAATGTTATAGGGGTTTTTCCAGAGCGCCATGACATAGTTTTTTAAAAATTTGTCTGATTTCGTTTATAACGTTTTCAAGGCAAGCGAAAAAGCCGACAATGACCGAATTATTATGTTAGCGTCGAGAAAACAGGATTTGTATCGCTCTCCATACACTTCTGTCATTATGCATTGCTTTCTCGTGGAAGTGCATTTTGTGAGTAATGTAGTGCGTGTAGTGAAACGCAACTAAATATACAGAATGACAATAGTGCATGGAAAGCAATATAAATTCTGTCTTCTCGATGCTAACATAATACTTCGGTCATTGTCGGCTTTTTCGCCTGCCCTGGAAACGTACTATATTAATAAAATGAAATAAATTGACGGCGGGCTTATCCTTCGCCTTCATATTTATTTACATGTTCAATATTTAGTTTTATTTTTGTCGATATAAAATGCCGAGAAATGACGTCCCTAGTGTGGAATAAACTAGTGACCACCTACAAAAATTAGGACAAGTCAAACATTCTCCATCTCTTTCTAACTCATTAGCATGACTCGTAAGAAGAAGAAGGATGAAAATATGTCTTTGCTTGCTATTTTAGCGTGGTTTCTATGCTTTATGAGGCTACCACACTGTTGTAAACAAGCCTTTCCCACCAGGTCACCTTGGCGGGAGGCTCGTTTACAACTTGTTGTAAACGAGCTTCCACTTAGTTTGCCACAGTCCACAGTGTTGCCATTTTTAGCAGGATCCTGCTTTATTAGTATTTTTAAGAGTAAAATTTAGGCTACAGCAGGATGCTAAGCATTATCGTAAAATTTAGCATATTTGACATATTTTATTTTATTTTCGAATTTAAATAGCGCTATTGGCATCTTTTCCACATTAAATATATGAGCTAATATACACACATCAAAAGTGTCTAGGGATCAAGCATTTTTATGCGGATTTCTTGAGATTGAGATGTGGCTTTGTAATAAATTTATGATTTTATAAATTTATATGGATCCTTTTTGGTGCATTTCATAATTTGAAACAGGAACTTTCAATCAATTTCTAGTAAAAGATGAAAATCAGCTGTCAATATTTTCCCTATAAAAACATACAACGCATTGAAGACATTATTAGTGCTACTGTTTCCCTACTACTGATTAAAACCAACGTTATTATGGAGCGGCGACGTCATTTAAGCAGGGAAGAAATGCTCAGAGCCGTGGGAATGATAGAAGCTGGTTCCCGGCAACGTACTGTGGCTTTAGCTCTGAATACAAGTCAGAGTGTTATCAATCGACTTTGGACACGTTACCGAAGCACTGGTACCGTGGCTGAGCGCCATGGAGGACGGTATCGCTGCACCACACGGAGACAAGACCGATACATTCAAATCACAACTCGAAGAGCTCCAACAATAACCGCCATGATGTTAGCCGTGAGGCTTCATCACTCTTCAGGAAACTTAATTAGCGACCAAACAGTCAGAAACCGCTTGCATGAAGTGAACCTTCATTCCCGAAGACCGCTAAGGGTACCACCTATAGCAATGCACAATCGTAGGATTCGATATCAATGGGCTCTTGAACACAGAAATTGGGCAGAAGAACAATGGCGTTTCGTGTGCTTTTCTGATGAGTCTCGTTTTGGTATGAGACCGGATACAAGACGTATACGACACTGGAGAACCCCTGGACGCCAACAGCGATTAAAATCCTGCCAGGAAGTCCATCCTTATAGTGGTGGAACCATCATGGTATGGGCGGGTATTTGGATCGGCGGAAGAACTGAGTTGATTTAGATCAGAGGCAACCTCAACGCTCAAATTTATGCTGAGACGATTGTATCAGACGTCATCGTTCCTCTACAAGTGCAAATCGGTCCCTTATTTCAGTTAATGCATGATCATGCACGACCGCACACCGCAAGAGTTATAAGACAGACTCTCGCCGCAGCTAACATCAATGTCATGCCCTGGCCTGCTCAGTCGCCAGACTTGAACCCGATTGAGCATGCATGGGATATGCTACAGAGAAGAGCTCTGCCGTATATGGTGGGTATCCAGTCGCAAGAAGACCTTTTTTTGTTGTTGCAACGAACATGGGCGGCCATTCCACAGCGTGATTTGGATGAACTCATTTTGAGTATGCCAAACCGATGTTCTTGTGTTGTTAGTGTTCGCGGTAGAAACACGGATTATTAATTGTTTAAGTTACCCAATAAAATTTTAAAGAAAACTGTTATTTCAGTCTTTTTTTCGAACTTTAATGTTAGTGGTTCAAATGTCAAAAATGCCTTTATTAGGAAAATGGCAAATTTCTTTATTAATGCAAAGGTGACTTGGTTTATCGTTACTGTAGACAAACAAAAACACTTTATTTGATGAATCCTTAAAGAAAATTTTAATTAATATCAATCAGGAGAAAAGTTATTGCAAAAATATATGTTGATCCCTAGACACTTTTGATGTGTGTATTTACTGTGTCACTTCCTTCATATACGTAAGTGGTGAGGTAATTTAAAAAAAAAATGATCAATTTGCTGGAGAAAAACGCGATTAAATTTATATAATTATTAGCTAAATATGAGCTTTTAAAGATGTAACATTAATATATACGGAACTTGGCTTTTTCCAGTAACCACGTTGTATGTAGGTTGTAGGTTGAAGATAGCGGTTTGTGTGTAATGGTGTTTAAGGCAGTGGCAACACTGCGGTTTTCAACGCGCGCCCGCAAACAAAGGTCGTGGAAAGGGTGACCGAAATGTCGTTGAAAACAACCTACCACACTGTTGTAAACGTCGGTTAACAACAGTGTGGTAGCCCCTTTAGTTATTGTTCTGAGCCTGAAATGTTAAAAAAATAAACTTTCGTGGGCAAAGGTTACTTAACTTTTCAATTTATTAGTAGTATAGTTTTTAAAAGGAAAATGAAAGAGATTATGGTTATATTAACTGACAGAATTATGGCTAATTTAATAGTTATTTCCCTCTTTACTTGCATTTTAATATAATATTAAAATGAACAATAAAGATTTTTCATTTTATTTAATTTTTCAATATTTACATTGACATGGATTTAACCCCCGAGGGGCGGGTAGGTATTTTTTTTAAGGAAGTGTATAGAGTGCCACAAGCGGCACTGTATCTCCATCGGTTAGGTAACCGTAAGTTTTGCGGTATAATAGTGACTCCGCCTAAACTGCCGTAAAGTTTTTGTTAGACAACAGAAATACTAGCTGCCCTACTCTTGTAGGTCACGTGATAAGTTAGAAATTTAAGACAATCGCGAAACGTAGCGTAGCGATTGTCTTGAATTTCGAGGTTATTTTTTTATTAGACAACAGACAGACAACTCCATACAAAAATATCTTTTGATTATTATGTCGTCTGAACATTATGACAAATAAAAAATATGTAACGGTTCCCGAACCGATTGAGATAGAATGTCGCTTGTGGCACTCTATACGCTTCGTACTAGGATGCCGTGAAATTACGGCATCGTAACCAATCGTACTATGTTGCCGCTTGTGGCACTCTATTCACTGCCTACACTTTGTACTAGGATGCCGTAATGACGGCATCGTAACCGATCGTACTAGAATGCCGCTTGTGGCACTCTATCCACAGCCTTTTTTGGCATTAATTAATTTTAAAAAATACCTATATTTAGGGAAACTACAATGAGGCAGCCCTACGATTTTTTTCTAATCACCCCTCAGGTGTGTCTATTGTCCCCTGATGGGTGGTAATAAATAATAATAGTAGATTGTTATACAAGGGGCTAAAATGACCCATTATATACGAGGTAGTTTTACTCCCGAGCTTTAGCGAGGGAGTAAATAGAAACCGAGTTTTAATGGGTTTTTAGCGCCGAGTGATACACTCTGCTTTTCACTACGAATGCGAGAAAATAAAACAATCCAATACAATATGAATTGGTTTATTTTATTTAAAATTAACCTGTTAGTTGCTTTAACGACACCCAAGGGAAGAGAATGGTTGGTAGTATTATTTTGATGAGCCCATCGCCGCTCTATGCTGTTGGATAGTAGATGTGCAGTCTTTCCATCTCTTCCCTTCGGTGTCGTAAAAGGCGACTAACGGACAAAAAACTGCGCATACATCCAACAGCATAGAGCGGCGATGGTCTCATCAAAATAATACTACCAACCCCTTTCTTACCTTGGATGTCGTAAAAAGCAACTAACGGACTAAAGACTGCACATACATTCAACAGCATAGAGCGGCAATGGGCTCATCAAAATAATATTACCAACCCTTCACTTTTCTTCGATTTGGTAAAAGGAGACTAACGGACTAAAGGCTGCACGTACATCCAACAGCATAGAGTGACGATGGGCTCATCAAATTAATACTACCAACCTCTCTCTTCTCTTCGGTGTCGTTAAAGTCGACTAATGGACTAAAGACTGCTCATACATCCAACAGCATAGAGCGGCGATGGGCTCATCAAAATAATATTACCAACCCTTCTCTTTTCTTCGATTTGGTAAAAGGGGACTAACGGACTAAAGACTGCACATACATCCAACAGCATAGAGCGACGATGGGCTCATCAAATTAATACTACCAACCTCTCTCTTCTCTTCGGTGTCGTAAAAGGTGACTATAATGGACTAAAGACTGCTCATACATCCAACAGCATAGAGCGGCGATGGGCTCATCAAAATAATACTACCAACCTCTCCCTTCCCTTGGGTCTCGTAAAAGGCGACTAATGGACTAAAGACTGCACATACATACAACAGCATAGAGCGGCGATGGGCTCATCAAAATAATACTACCAACCCCTCTCTTCCCTTGGGTGTCGTAAAAGTGACTAACGGGCTAAAGGCTCAAAACCTAAGCACATGTGCAGACTGTGCAGCTTTTTCTTGCTGAAGCGTGGTCTGTGTAGTCCATAGATTCAAATTATTACTAATTTTACCATATACTTTATTAATAACTATCTCAAAAAAGTTGTTGATCTAAGTAAACAGTAATAAGTCGAGTCTTTATTCATGATTTTTCTACTTATGACTAAATACTTTTTCGTTTTTGTAGGCTCATTGTCATGTGACAGACAAAAATTTAAAAAAAAATACTTTTTCCCCTAGGGCGAGAAAAGCTATTTTAGCCCCGCTCTAGAACGCTACAATGACGGTCTTTTTGAGCAAGAGGAGTAAAAATAAATAAAAATGTTTTATTTCAGACTTTACATCCATATTTTATTAGTGTGTTAGTAACAATTTTTCTTATAAAGTATGTTAGTTGGTTAGGTTAGTGTGGAAAATTATTAGTTAGTTACATATTTTAAAAATAAATTATTTTATTTGGCCAGTTACTATTTTTATCCAGTGTTGTTGGATAGAACAGTCAGGACGCGCAGTAATTGTCTTCAGAACGCTGTTGCTGCTGGCCCTCATGCGTCGCAGTAGGGATGCGGCTTTTTTGCGCATAATCGCGTGGAATCCGTCAATCCGTGCGTCCGCGAACATTCCCGAGGCGCTGCAGAACCGCGGCAGCCGCAGCAGCGCTCTGAAGGCGTTGTTATACTGCACCCGTAGTGTGCTGTAGGCTCGACGCGTATAACTCACCCACAGACCACTCGAGTAAAACGATTGACAAAATGCCCTAAAAAGGGTTATTTTGACCTCCGCCGCACATCGAGTGAACCTGCGTGCAAGCATGTTGCCCCTTACCGCCAGCGCCATACGCTCTCTCTCAATATCCTTATCATCATTTAAATTTGTTGTGACAATATGGCCCAGATACCTAAATTTACATACATTATTCAACAATGACCCATTTATAGTAATTGGAGGCACATAGCCCGGTGTACGTTTTCCAGCCTTAAACACGAGGATTTTACTCTTTTTGGCATTATACACCAGGCCATGGGCCCCCGCATACGACTCGCATATAGCCACTAACTTTCTCAACCCCCCGATCGAGGGGCTCAGCAGCACCATGTCATCAGCATAGCTCAAGTTGTTGACACACTGTCCGTCAATGCAACAGCCGAGATGGATGCCGCTGAGCTCCTCGATCAGCTGATTGATGTAAAGGTTAAAAAGGGTGGGCGAGCTCATCCCGCCCTGTCTTACCCCACATCGAAGGGAATATTCATCCGACAAGGCACCTGCCCACCTCACCTGGTTCTTTTGGTGCTTATACCAAAACCTAAACAAATTTGTGCACTCCGCCGGCATACCAGTGCTCCTCAGCTTCTCCCATAGCAGGTCATAATTTACCATGTCAAAGGCCTTGGATAAATCCAGGAAGCACGCATATACCGGCGTTTTTCTATTCGTGTAATACTTGACAGTGTGCTTAAGACTGAAAATGGCACTCTCTGTAGACACACCCGGTTTGAACCCAAATTGGGCATCGTGAAGTTCTACATACTTCGCGAGGCAGCCATTAAGCAAACTGTCAAGTATTTTTGCAGTTGTTGTAGCAAGCGATATGGGCCGGTAGTTACCTATGTCAGATGTGTCACCCGTCTTATTTTTTACAATAGGTACTACACTTGTACGCATTAATGGTTCCGGTAGATAGGCATGCCCCAGACTAAAATTAAAAAGCATTGCAAGTATACGTGGTAGGTGTACCCCAGCATACCTAAAATGTTCTATACTTAGGCCGTCGTGTCGTCCAGGAGACTTCTCTTTTGTCATACCTGCAATGACCTTAGCCACATCTTTTGCTGTAAACTTGACAGATCTCTCAGACACGACGCCCTCACCATAGCGACCCGATGCAGAGTCCAACGGTGACTTCACCACAAAATGATCTTTAAAAATATTTGCAATTGTCTTTAGATTATGTTCGCCCCCACGCTCACGGGAACACTTGGTTTGACATTTAATTTACTATTGTTTTTCCAGATTTTTACGAAGTCTTTTCCCGATAAGTCTGAAGCTAAAACATCCATCTTTATTTGATCTTGTCGGTTTTGACACCATTTTAATTTATTTTTAAAACATTTTCTACTTTCTAACATTGTTTCGTAAATTTTACCGGAGCGTGGTTTACCCATTCTACCCGCGTCTACTACTACAAGTCGCGCCTCCCTATGTGAATCCGCGACATACCTATTCCACCCCGCTATATAACCATCCCTCCTGGGGCATTTGCCACGATACGTCGCTGATGCAGCATCAGATAGTATGCGTATTACAATGTCATACATTGTATCGATTATAGCCCTATGCTTGGGATTATCACAATAATCATCACAACATTGACCCAATTCTTCCGGAAAGTCAATTTCTTTCAGTTTAAACTGACAGATTTGAGCATACTCTTGTGCATAGATAAAGGTACTTACTCGGACCAAATATATTTGGTCCGAGGGTACTTAACTCTTGTGTTTGAGAAATTTTCCTTTCACCCATACGACTCTTTTCCGACCTTCGTTGTGGTCACAAGTAGGTAACACTATTTTAGGTTAAACCTTAAATAAATCGCATTCAAGCACAAGTGGAAAGTGGTCAGACCAGTACACATCATGTTGTACATATATATTATTAATTGTTTTACAGGCTGATTCCGTGACTATACAGTGGTCTAACCATCTTGCACTTCCGTGAGCTTCGCTTACAAAAGTATACGAATCAGAGTTCATCCCTAGAATATTAACATCTGCGTACACCCATTTTTGCTCGACACAAAAATCGATCATCTCATTAAAAAATAACTCGTTAGGATGAGCATTAAAGTCTCCTGGTATGTAAAAAGATTCGACACCAGAGTTCTCTTCGACTTCAATAACAGATCTTATCGCACTTAAACACTCCGTAAATATAGGTAAATTTTCTTGAGAGTTAGTTGGCATGTAGACACTAAAAACTACTATAGATCGAGTACTTACAGTCATCTTAACAGCGGCAATGAGAGAGAAGGTAATGAGAAATCACGTATATTTTGTGTCTTTTTTTTATTAACTACAAACATATCCGAATAGAATCAAATTTATTTCAATAGTTTGAGCTAAGACTCAATAAATACATGCTTAAAAAATGGGTATCAGTTCTACAACGTTACGAAAATCGTTACCAAAGTTCGAAGACCTATCTATTCACCCCGTTTTCATTTTTCAATATTTACATTGACATGGATTTAACCCCCGACGGGCGGGTAGGTATTTTATTAATGTAAATATGGCATTAATTAATGCCATGCCGTCCTTCATGATTTTGCCATGCATGATATGATCCATAGAGTAACTTATATATAGGGTATAGAGATCACACTCCGAAATGCGATACCAGCGCCTCTAGTGGTAAACGACGCATCAACAGCCGCAACTGAGCGGGCAGTTCGAAAATTTATTTATTTTTATTTCCCAAAGTAATTTCCTAAAGCCAAATCGAATCGTCCTTGATAAAAACATGATACGATTCGACTTTTGGAAATTACTTTGGGAGAAAATTCAATTCAAAGATAAATAAAACAACTGTTTAGCGGTTGCCTAGTATTTTATTATGTTTTCTTTTATTATAATGAACATATGCTAACATTTTAATATTGTCATCTTTGTCAAAATCTAACCTGGTACCGTTTAATATTTTATTTACATCCCTGCACCAATTATATATAAAAAATTTACAGGATAGTTCCAACATATATTTAATCGTCTCAGCTTTATGTTTTTCACAATTAAATGGAATAAAATCAAGCTCTGTATACAAAATAGTTTTTAAATATGTTTTTATATTTTTTATTGAACATTGTTTCTTTAAAACATGTGTTATAATGTCTTGAATTTTTGAAAATATTAAAACAAACTCATTTTTGGGGTAAGTTAGGTAGGACTTGCCTTTATTGTATTCTCTTAGTTTTAAAAATTCACTTGAATTATTTTCATTATAAAAACATTCTTTACATTTTTTACAATTTTTGAATACATTTTGTCTAGCTTTTTTTAATAAATAACCTGTTACATACTGCAATGTGGCTAATATTCTGGGGTTATTTTTTTTTACTTCAAAATCAACTTCGTCATATTCTAAATCTATATTTTCAGTGGGATCGAGATTACCTTCTACATTTTGAAACAGAGACCCCATTGTCTTAAAGATTGCTTGGCAACTATCTTCCTCACAGTTTGAGCCAGGTGAGTGCTGGCCACTTAAATTATTAATTAATAAAGCTGCAAAGGACGATTCGAAGCCAGCTACGGTAGGGTTAGTGTTTCTGCACCCATGGCTTCGAATCGACCCAAAGAAATTTTCTAAGGGGTCTTGGTTGAAATGTCTCATCCACACTGATTTTATATTATGGTGTTCAAAAAGTATTTTTATAAGATATTCCACATTATTTATAGTATGTAACAAATTATTTATTGTTGGAACTGTCACCTGTGTACCATCACTATTAATGAACTTCATGGTGCTCAAAACAACTTTTGCATTTGACCAAACGGTGCCATGATCAGACTTTGGAGTGACAGATTGTAGCAACTTTTTGCCACTCCTCTTTTTAGAGTTTTCGGAACTGCCGTTTAAAGAGTCAAACAACTCATCGAAAAAAGAATTATGTCTGCTGTTTGTGTACACTCAGCTGGCAGTATCTTCTTTTCTGAAAAAAATAAATAAATATGAATATGATGTTGATTCTGCAATACACATGTTTATACATAAATAAAACGCAAGTCTAGTTACTGTTTCAAAATTTCCAAATGACAAGAATGCAGGTTGCTGTTTGTTTATTTCCCGATAGGGACAATTATGAAATACAACATTTCTAAATTGACTCTGGTCTGATTAGTGGTGTTACAATAATTATTGTAACACCACTGTACATTTTAACAACACAAATTAGAAATGTTGGTTTCAGAAACAACAACAATTATTGTTGTTGTTTCTGATTATTTCCAAAACACATGTGGCCTACTACATTATTCAGACATATTCATGTAATCTCCTAACGGGGTGTCGCGCGATCACAAAAACTGACATAAGTCTCTTTAATGAACTTCAAAGCAAAATCAATCATATTGATATTTATAATTAGAACAATTTTGCTTTGAAGTTTCAGACCTAGTAATTTAATTAGAGCAATGTTTTTATTCTGCGTTTGAGTTAAAAATTAAAATTTACTTTTTGAAGAAGAGAAGAAATCAATACAAATATTTTCATGTAAGAATTATTGTTTCATGCGTAAAATTAAAAAAAGTTGTTGAAAAAATATGTTTTTAGGAGTCATTAGATTTACTATCTATTGTTTCTTAATGTTTAAAGAATTTGTTTTAAATTCCAACAAGGACATTCAGTACTTTCACTCATCAGACGAAACACAACAACAACGAGTGCGATTGTTTCACGCGGATATTCTGTGAGCGGGTGGTATTACGCCGGGCGAGTCAGCCCAATTCGTACTGCAACGCAGCGTTGCTCTACCACTCAGACCTTGTGCAATGATCAGGCTAACTTACATAAGTTCTTTTAATGTATTTAACTAATTCAGTACAAGTGACTTAAAAATACGTAAATTTTTTAAATTTCATACAGGACCCCCTTGGGATGGTATGTGTCTTTTGTTGTCTTTTACATTATTTTAGTGGTAATAAGAATTACTTTACATGTTACATTAGTTCAATATTACAATAAAAATTATTACGAAATAAATTACCTGCTAAAAATCCCATTGTAACTGCAACTTTTTGGCTTAAGACCTGCGTTGCATACTTCACTTTCATCTTTTGAAATTTATCAGGGTTGATATGACGATCTGTAAGTTTTTTAATTAATCTTATTCCTTTGTATGCTGGGTCCTCTTCGTAAAGTTTAGCAATATGCTCCCATTTTGCAATTTTCGTGGAGCCATTAATAGAGCATTTTAAATTTTTACTTATTAAATTATTGCGAATTCCTTTTATTAAGTGAGGTGTGTCGTAAAGTGGGATTACGACTTTGTCATCAACTTCAAATATATCTCTACGTAATTCCTCATTCCTTCTCAAATAGTTTGCTTCGGTTTCTTTAACAAGTGACTTTATTGCACTGACATTAGATGCCCCTTGATCACACACAGTTGCCAAAACACGTAGTCCCACACCATGCAGTTTTCGAATAACATCTTTAATAAGAGATGCAAGCTCATTTGAGTTTGTACTACCTTTACAAAAAGTGTAAGCAACTGGTTGTTTGTAATTTTTTTGAACACCCCTTATCATAAATACGAGAGCATGGTCAGCTAGTTTGTTTTCTGTAAATTTTCCATTATTCACAAAGCCCGAAATTTCGTCTTTTCTTTGGTTGTAGTCAAAGTGTGGAGCAATGGAAACTTCATCAAATAATAAAATACATAACTTCTCATCAGCCTTCATTTTCTCAACTCTATTCTTTAATTGCTTAAAAAGATTTTCATTTAGACCTGGTCTTAAATTTGCCCGTGCTATCAGTCTAGTCAGCGTCATAGCCGAGGGCAAGACAAAAATTTTTTGAAGCCATCTGTAAGCCCTAGGACTCCGTTTGTACAAGCTTAATGCCATGATTTTTTCAGGTTCTGTGAATCTCCGTTCCATTTTATCCTTCCCGATTTCACGAAACTGCATTAATGTGAACATAGCAGCCAAGGTTGTGAATTTATTTAAAGTTTTCTGAAAGGTTCTGTTTTCAGATAATTTTAAAGCTTTCTTCAATCTAGTAGCGTAACTGTTCTTCTTGATTTGCAGCCTCTTAATAGTTTCAATCAGTTCTTTTTCATGAACTTTAACCTTCTTCTGTGGCAGTTTTTGCTTCTGCTGTTTCTCTTCTATTTGGATGGAAGGTTCACCTGTGATAGTAAAAGACACAAAAACATTATAATCTGTATACAATATACAGAAACTTTATTTCTACAATAAAGATTCACAATAGTATTAGATCTGATTCTTGAATAAACAATATCTTTAAAATACTTTAAATATTGATCAAAAATCATTTCCTGTCTATATTAAACAGAATTTCAATTAAACAATATTATTGTTACCTGTGGAAGTGGATGGAGCATCAAGTAGAGCATTTTCATTCCTGTTTGTTATATCCATCAGAGGGTCTCTTGCTGTTTCAGATCCTATGAGAAATAATTTGATAATATAGTAATGTTAAAAACGAGGAACTATTAAACAGACTATTAAAATTTTGTAATCAGAGAGGAAGCAATTATTTTTATAAAAACAATTATTAGTAATAACGCTTATCCAAAGATGCAATGTTATCCGATAAGAATTTCTTACGAGTATAACTTTATGCTTCGGAAGGCATGTTAAGCTGTTGGTCCCGGTTGTTGTCGTGAGATGGCAGACGTAAAAGCCCACCAACCCGCATTGGGCCAGCATGGTGGTTTATGGCCTAATCTCTCCACGTGCTATTGTCCACGTGGGAGGCCTGTGCCCAGCAGTGGGACGTTTATTGGCTGATAATGATGATAACTAAGAAATTATGATATCCTTAAAACTGCAAAATACACATTTTTGGCATTCTACTCACATGGGGCATAATCACAATAAGCTAGCTGAGTAGTTAAAAAAATGCATCCAATTATTAAATATATATGACTTTTTTAACAGAACAATAATTTTTGTTACCAAATTTTGATTCTCTTCAAATCTTGAGAGATCACTGGCAATTATTGTCATGTCAACCAGAAATGCAATGCTGTTAAGAGGCTGATAGTCGTGCCAGTCCTCATTACATATACTGTTTGCAACAATGACTAACATGACCTCATATAGGGTCTAACAATATCAATAAGTGAATGTTTAAGAGGAGCATCTATCACACTGAGCATGCTCACCAAATTTGGTCCAAAAGTACAGGCTTGTAACCGAGATAATCTACAAAACATTATCATAATTCACCAATAATTTTATTGGTGAATTATGACACACTCTTTCCAAACCTGTACAGCTGTACTACACGCACACAAAGATAGTGGAACATGCACACTAAACTCGAAGCACACTGAGCTATCTTTTTATTGACGCTTGCGTGTGTGTTCGCTAAGATACAGCATGTTTCATGATGTGCATTATTTTAATTGATTTAGTTTGTTAGAAAACATAACTTTGAAAAATCACTATAAAACTGGTGCCTATTTTTGTCATTGTATTCAGAATGATGTATAGATATCGCCCTTAAACATTCGCTTATTGATGTTGTTAGGCCCTGTGTATAGATATGCAGATAGATTGTTTACTGCCACATTACACTCATACATACATTACACATTCTTACCTGGTAAGAATAAAGTAGGAACAGCATCAGGGCTCAGTCTTCTAGTCCATGTCAAATGTCTAATTTCAAAATGGGCATGGCACACTCTGCGGTTTTTGTACACATACTGAGGATTCAGTGATGATATACTACCTCCGACTGCCTGAATCCATGCAAGGTATCGGTCCATATCCTTGTCTGGATTTGGAAATGAATGCAGGACTGTATCATCTTTTCCTGAAAAGCAATATTATTTTAAATGCTAATGAGAAATAAATTGTGCCCTATGAATTAACCAACTGTGCCAGTTAAGTCGGACTTGTTGTATAAAATACTTACGAGTTTTGCCGCATCTCGGCACACAACAACCTCTTTCAGAAGCAGCCATAATCCGGGTCAACAGAGTACAAATCGTCAGGCAAATCAGCGTCCAGAGTTTCATGCGTAAGTTTATCGTAGTAGGCAAACAATTCGGTGTCCAGGGATCAAGCAAAGTCGTAAAAATCATCAAATCACAAACGGAGCACATTCACAGTTCACAAAGCAAAACGGAATGAGTGACCTTGACATTTATCTTGTATAATGGCGATTAAACGTTTCTGTTCACCTAGTTAAACACTCTTATTGAAAAATACTAAAACTGCTTAAATAAATAAAACAAGACGTAGTTGCTCACTAAAATTCTAAGTTTTAGATAATCATTAAAACTTGATGATAAGGCCTTTTTATTAAATTATCATTCATCAATTTAATTCATTCCTAATATTGTTCTGCGTATGACGAAACGTGTGATTGTCTATTTTTTTTTAAATTAAGAACAGCGACATCTACTGCAAAGTGGATGAACTTCTATGACATCTCAAAACCTCATAGAAAAAATAAATGTACCTACCTATGGACTGTTACGCCACTGATATGATCGCTACGCTAGTTGACTGATTGACTTTGACTAGGTAGAGGCGCCAAAAGGTCCTCGCAGCACGTTATACGTTTTGCGCGCGATCTTTTCTCGCAGCACGTTATTTCGCGCGCGATCGTTGTAAAGTAAGATTAGTTAAGAGGCCTATTACATCTCGACTGTGATTTTTGCGTAAATTGGTCAATTTTGGCGTTATGGATCTCAGAAACAAAAATACATTAACAATTATGACTTATTCAATAGTGTAAAATAGCTACTGGAATAGTGCGTAGCGCCCTCGCTTTTTGTAAATTTTGCTTAACTTTTTAATTGAACCCAAAATTGCAGAGAAACATTTTCATAAAGTTCGCGAAGGCACTTTTTTTAAGCTCATCGATTGAACTACTGTTCTAAACAAGTGAAATAAAAAAAATATAATGTTATCTCTTATATAGTCGAATAGTGCGTAGCGGCCTCGGAATTTTAAGATATTGATTTTATATTGAAAAAAAATCTTATTCTAAACCAAAAAACTTCGAAAATTGCTATAAGTTAACTGTGAATTTCTCCTATCTACGATAATATTATTAAGCAAAATTTATACCAGAGTAATTGTTACTTCATGAGAAATAAAGATTTTATAATGAATTTATTATCCTATTTCGATAAAAAAGATAAATACAGCTGCGAAATTACTACAAAATGCGATGCGCCGGCCGTCCGAATTCAACTTATGATCACAGAATGGAGATTTGTAATATTATGCACAAATTTATTATCCTATTTCGATAACAACGATAAATACAACTGCAAAATTACTACAAAATGCGAAAATGGGCATTTTACGCCAAAATCACATTTAAAATGTAATAGGCCTCTTAATATTTTAGATATAATAAAGTAAAAGTACAGGGATACGAACCTCATTATATGACTGTGTGTGTAAATATTAGGTAAGAAGAGCTGCCGAAGAGCTAGAAAATTATGTTAGCTTTATATAAGACTCAATGCGAATCATTCAAAAATAATAGCACGCAGGCTGTCCAACGAACTATATGTAAGGTATCGTGCTACGAGATCTAGCGTGCTCCATGATTAATCGCACCTGTCGAGCGCCCAAACGCTTCCTAATTCATAGCACGCTAAAAATATAGCGTATTCTTTATTGTGCTAGAAACTTATAGTTAATAGTCTGTAGCGTGCTATAGTTTTATAGCCGTTTTGAACAGCTCTATTTATGTTTTTTTTTTTAATTTATTTGTTCCGTGATGGAACAGGCTAAGGTCTGAGCCATACTGCCTAGTCATTAGTTTTTTATTTGTTTTTTTTTCCTTTGATGATAATGAGTGGTGATTAAGATGAATGATAAATGATGTTCCCCAAACCCCTTGAGTCCTGAGTAAAGATGTGGGACTTTACTGAGGTCTCACGCGGACTACTTGTGAGAATTTGAAAAGTAATGTTGCACTGTTTTGTTTCATTTGCCAACACTCATGCACGTTCACAAACACTTAACGGTTAATAATCCACTATTATTTCCCATTAATATTCGAAAAAACACAAATTTTAGAAAATAAAACAAAACTGCAGACATGACGCTTCACTTTCCCGCCAAAAAGTCGCTCTATTTATGATGTTGACACTTCCATTCCATGACACTGTCTTCTTTCACGGTGTAGTGTAGAGAAGTCCATTTTATTTAATCGTTTAATATTGTGTAGATGACTGACGAGACGACGAGCGATAAATCGCGATTAAGGTATTTCGTAACACTTTATTTACTATTTTTTAAAAAGAAAAGTCTATCCGTGTCTAAACTAAGAAAACTTGTCGTATTCACTTACCACAAAATTCATTTATTGCATGTTATACTTATATGGTAACTATCGGATATTATTAACTTTCTCACTAACGATAATATGAAACAGTAATATCACATTAACTAATAATTTGAACTTGCTGTGGTGGATAAAATGTAAACTTAATTTACAGAATTTTGCAAGTTCTAGTTACTTGATATTCTTCCTAGATATAAGTATTTTATTTAAGCACAGCATAAGCAATAACGAATATCAATTCAAAATATCGATGTATCGTATCCCGTTGAATCCACACTCGAGCAGTGCTTCCACAATGAGGGGAACTTCCCCTTTTGAGGGGAAATTAGGGTCCAGAGGGGAAGAAAAAGGGGAAAGAGATTAATAGGGGAAATCGAGGGGAAATCATGTTTGCGGAAAGGAGACCTGGAGTTTTATGCTTAAGTTGTATACTTTTTTAAATTTTTACACATTTGACGTACCTTTTTAGCCTCAAATGTGTCATGTGTAACGGAGACCAGCTGACGAACACACGGCGTCAGATCAACCTACTCAAAACTGTCATATTTCTACAATCAATTTTGAACTTTATTGTTTGGTTCTAAGGATCAATATTGATTGAAGAAATTTGACAGTTTAGGGTAGGTTGATCTGACGCTGTGTGTACCTTTTGATCTCACCAAAAATCATTAGAATTTTTTTATTTTAACTGCTGCCAAAAATGATAATTATGAACACTGCATGTTACGGAACGTAACACAATCATGCAGTATATTTTAAGGGGGCCTTAGGCGGTAAAAACGGAAAAATTGGCTGTTTTCTATTAGCTGTTATTCAAAATATATTAGATATTTCGCACTGAAACTTTCAATGTGTATTACAGAGCGTATGTGTGAGGGGATGAACGAAGTCAAAACGCGATTGGAATCATTTGGCTCGATAGAAAAAAATCCTCTAAAAGGAGAAACGGCACTTTCCACAGAAAAAATGCTTAACATGTATACAATAGAATTTGGTAATAAAGTAAAGCTAATATTATTAGCTACCTAAACCAAGTTTTGTCTTATTTTTATCGAATCGCGGATAAGATTTATTTAATGATTAATATTTTTTAATAAAATAATAAACATAAAACTCCAAGGGGGTAAGGGGTGGAAATAACATCTATCCACCCAAGTCAACCTCACCTGCATGTGGTGCCCCCTGCTGACAGACGAACGAGGTAAATGACGACTACTCGACAAGACGCACTGGCCAGCGTGGCATTTCAAGGCCAAAAGCCCCTTTATTATGAACAGTGCCAATAAGCCCCGGCCCTCAGTCCCCAGCAGCCCCGCCATTCCTAGTTCTGGCAGCGGGTGCTAAGAATCGCTGGAAGAGACCCGGCTGCCAAAATCCAACAACCCTGACCTTGGCGTGTTACAACGCCAGGACGCTAAGAACGGACGAAAGATTTTTGGAATTCCAATGTGAGACGGAATCCATCAAATGGGACCTTATAGGCCTCTCGGAAGTCCGCCGAAAAGGCGAGGAACTTACGACACTTCCAAATGGCCACCTTTTCTTTTTCAGAGGCCACGACGACTCCTCGTATGGAGGCGTAGGATTTATGATTAATAAAACGATATCGTCATCTGTCCAAAATATCAAAAGCATCTCACCACGAGTTTGCTTTGTTATCCTTAAGCTAAATGATCGATACTCTCTCAAAATCGTTCAAGTCTATGCCCCCACTTCCGACAAACCGGATGAAGAAGTAGAAGTCTTCTATGAAGATATCGAAAAGGCTCTTGCTGATACTCCGTCACAATATACCACTATCATGGGTGACTTCAATGCAAGGGTAGGCCAGCCGCTCACAAAGGAACGCTCCATTGGTGGATTTGGATTGGGATTGCGCAACAAAAGAGGACAAACGCTAGTAAACTTTCTTGAACAAAAGAACATGTACGCACTGAATACCTACTTTCTTTCAAAAGCGTAATTCGAGGAAGTGGACATGGGCGAGCCCAGATGGAAAGACCAAAAACGAGGTTGACTACATAGTAAGTTCACACAGGCACGTAGTCACAGATGTCTCAACCCTCGCTCGTTTTAAGGCCGGAAGCGATCACCGTTTAGTAAGAGCGACATATAAGTTCAATGTAAGGAAGGAAAGGACCAATATGATATTAAGATCATACCGTCGTTATGAAAAACAAAAAATAGCCATCCTTCAAAATGAATACACTACCGAACTTAGGAATAGATTCGAGGGACTCGAAGAACTAAACTTGGACGTCAATCAGCTGAACGAAGTGTTGTGCAAGACCATATCAGAAACTACTCGAAAACATCTGAGTGGAGTGCGTAAAAAGGAAGGTAAACTGACACCTGAAACCTGGGCTCTTATTGAAAAAAGAAGAAAAATGAAACACCATACTGTTTAAGAGCAAAGAGCTCTGGCGAAAATGAATCGACGAATCAGTAAATTAGTTAAAAAGGATCTTCGAACACGTAATACAGAGATAATTTTACATACAATAGAACAATATAGAGGCCAAAAAATCTTTAAAAGGAAAATTAACAAAAGCTCAAACCAAATTTATAAACTAAAATACGACAATGGCAATCACATTGTAACAGACCGGAACCAAATATTGAGGATCGTAGAGACTTTTACGGGGAACTTTACGCATCAAAATCGGCGGAATCGTTATCACTGGATGACCCGAGAGCGCCTCCATTAGAGCACTTGAACCATGAAATTGTACCCGAAATATGAAGTAGCGAAGTGGGAAAAGCTCTCTACCAAATGAGGAGCGACAGGTCACCTGGTGATGACGGAATAACGGTTGAGCTGCTGCGTGCGGGTGGGCAACCAGTACTGCATGTTCTTGTAAAACTATTTAACGGTGTTCTATTTGGTGCGAAATTCCCACTTGCCTGGAAAAATGCAATAGTTACGATACTCCACAAGAAGGGAGACTGTTTAAACTTAAAAAACTACCGTCCCATATCTCTCCTTTGTAACCGCCTCACTCGGCAACTAGACGAATGCCAGCCTATAGACACCCCCCCCCCCCACACCCCCCATAGTATAAGCCACCCAACTGGCGACGACTAATAGAAACTTTACTAATAAAAAGTTTTGAGGGGAAAAAATCCTGAGAAGGGGAAATCTCAGTTGTGGCGTGGGGAAAGGAAATCATGAAAGTGGAAGCACTGCACTCGAGAGAACGAAGTGCATTGTAGAGATGGGTAGGTCCGCTGAAATTTAGGAGTCGTGTCCGGATGTACATCCATCTCTGGTGACACGCATCCAGGTTCCGTGTCCGTCGGACCCATATGGGTCCGGTTGTCTAATCGTCGACCGTGATCCGCCCGAGTCGGCTCCCGACTCGGGCGGATGTAGTTTGTTTGTTTAGGACTAGGACTAGGTATGGTAACGACTTTACACACGGCTACACACGATCATCCTCCTACCAAATGTCAAATTGCATCATCATTTTTCAGTTTAATCTCCCTGGCATAGTGTTTAATATCAATCGAGAAATTTTAACAGATTATGTAGGAGGTTGATGTATAGTTGTCTAGATATGTCTATATATAGCTCTGAGCCCTATATCTACAACGCGACGACAGTAGGTCTCATATACTCAATAATTACACTAGCTACAGTGCCCTTTCCCCGAAACACAGGAACTGACAGGAAGGCGTAATAAATAAAAAACAAAAGTTTTGTGGCACAAATCAGTCTCATGTTTTGTAATCAGGAACTAGGTAATTATAATCCTAAATCTCAAATAATATAAAGAAACAAAAATACCCTTATTGAAATGAAATGAATGTTGAAATGAAGTGAAGCGAATCAACCGCGTATCCGCGTGACCCGGTCCGCCCGTCGCTCACCGCACCCGCGCACCGCGCCATCCCCTCCGGTCCGCTATCCGTCCGTGATACAGTTCCGCTCCGGTGAGCGGTATCCACCTGGCCTTTGGATGTACATCCATCAGACACGCATGTGATGCAGGTCCGCGGATTCGTATCCAACCGGACCTACTCATCTCTAGTGCATTGCCCAGCTCTACTGTCTGTAGTCAACAGCGTTGCCGATCTGGGGGGAATTCCCCTTTTTAGGGGGAATTATGCTTAAATGAGGGGCAAAAAAGGGTATTGAGAATAAAAGGGGAATTTAATAAAGAAGCTGCAATTACTTGACTGGAAAAAAATATTGACAGCATATTTGATCACATCGGGCAAGGCTGAATGGGCTACGTACGATCCTTCTGTCTGTTCCATATAATAAAAAAACATAAAAATAATGTCATTGGTAGAATGGGCGATTTTCCGAGATCAAAAAAAAAAAGAAATTGGTTCGTAAATGACTTCATAGATGGCGCTTAGCATAGATTAGTATGGCGCTTATTAAAAGGCGGGTTCATGAAGAGCACGTGTATGGCTGCGTAATATTTATTCTATTCCAAAATAGAAATAGGTTCTGGATGTCCTGAATATAAATAGGTAAGTAAATACTATTTTTTTATTCTTTTGGTAGACAAGTAAAAGTGTAGAATTTATTATAGCTTATAAGTAGCCCAGCTTTCATAAAACGACATCTATCGAGTGTTTTTGAACTAATTTTTACTTTTTAATTTGGGCTGTCAGAAAATCGCCCATTAGGAAGAAGTATAGTGCGACCATGGACGTATAATATTACGTCCATGAGTGCGACAAGCATTAATTCCTTTCCGGTGATAATCTGTGGAACTAAAACATTTTGCATATGACAGTTCATTTTGACATATTATATATTTTGTACGCAAGTAGCTCCTCTGTCATGGTTGTTACCGGAAAGAATAAGAATGTGGGTGGGTCTATGTATCTTTACCTACCTAGTCTGCCTGGAGGAGAGTTTCGGGACGCCACTTCGTTGAGGTGGTTTGGTGGTACTTTGTTAATTTGCAAGTTTCATAATAGATAATGTGGTTTAAAATTGTTGTTATATTGTTGTTTCTACGCATCTATAATATAGTCCAGATGCGTAGAAACAACAATATAACTATAGGTATATATTGTTACGTTGTAAATTCAGGGCCCTGTCTGCCTTTACTTATCTACAAAAGAAGTTCGCAATGGTTGAATAGTACTTACCTGAAATAATTGCTTTAGAATGATCAAATGTCCAAAAACATTAGTCCGTGTAGCTTGTTTGAATTAAATCCATTTTTCTTCACATTAAAGACATGGAGCCTTGGCTGACACATTACAAGACACACTTTTCTTGCATTTTCAATTAAAACATATTTCTAAATCAGTTTTAGTAAGACTTAAACTTACATCTAAAGAGATTTTATTCCGTGTTTACGTTTTGTATTTGACATAACACCATAGACAAAATGACAGCCACCGTAGCGACGCCTAGCGGTAGCGGGGCGAAGTAGCTGTCAGCTTTTAATTTCACATAAAAGATTCAATTTTAAAAAATAGTCGAAACAGTTCTAATAATAAATTACATAATAAATTAATATGTATAATAATTACTTTAAGTAATTAAATTTAATTCAAGCAAATCCGGAAATAGAACTAATTTTTTCTATAAGGACTTTTATCTAGAACATTCGAACGGGAGTAATATTTTTTATATGGATATTGTCTCTGCCCGTAGGGGTTACCAGAGAGGAAACTAATACTCCTTAATATTAAGACAGGGTGATTAGTGAGTTAAATATCACAAAACATAATTTTAAATTATAGAAAAATGCATTTCCCATTGCTAAACGTTAATTTTTTTTTTAGGTCGTGTGTTGTTATTGTTGGCAAATTCTGTTAGCAGAGGGCGAGTTGTGACAGACGTCATATTTGATGTTTTGTTGGTTTGAAGGAAAATTGTAAAAGAACAATTTCTTATGAATTACCCGACAATGGAAGTAGAAATTATAAGCTGGCCTTCGATTTATAAGTGTTTCCGGCGAAGGGAGAGCTGCGGAGTTGCGACGCCGAAACGAGTCAATCTCTGGTGTGAAGTGGTGCGATAAGTTGAGATCAAGGCACTCAGGTAGGCATGAGTCGTAGTCACCTTTTGTTTTAATCTGAGGTCGTAATAATGTAGTGGATTTAAGGCGTCATTAGCTTGAGAATATAGTCAACAAGTGTGTGGTTTATTTACAGGAATCCGTGCCACAACCAACCGGTCGTGACGCCGCTGGCAGCCACGCGTAGATATAAGTTATCCTAGCGCGTGAGTATTTCAATAGCATTGTTTAAATATAATAGGCCGTCATACTAGGAAAGCAAATCGATATTTCATGGTGTCCGAATCATGCCTTGTCGCCAGGCGACGCAAGGCTCTTGGCCATGTGGCAGACGTGTCAAACCCTTTTAGGAGTGGATATTGCATCATCCCACAATATTCTGGCATTGTTTGGTTTTGTTTATTGGAATATCGTTGCCGTGTAGTGCCTCGTGTACTAGTTAAATGTGAAACAAAGCTAAAATTAAAACATAGTGTTAAATGTTAGTGTGGGAGTGTGAGTTTTTAGTTGTGCAACAGCGTTGGGAAGCTTTTGATAACCCATGGCGCTGCGAGTCCCTGGTTATGATAGGTTGCAGCCCCAGATACACAGATAGCAGACTGCGGGACCCTAATTTATGTAACAGTTCTGAACTAGGCGTGTAGTGTTATAAATAGGCCCCGTGTTGATAATTTCAGATGCTTCGAGAGGCCCGTCTCGCCGCCAGGATTTAGAGCTGGGCCCTAAAGCCTGGACGCGAGACCTGCCTCTTCGGGGCACCAGCGGCCACCTGCTGCCAGCGAGCTGTCGCCGCACAGGCGTTGACGGTTTTTTTGTACCCCCACTCTGGGTTTAATCGTTCGTTATTCAGGAACATATTTTTACATTAGGGTTTCGAAACCTTAACATAGTATTTATAGTATTTTCTTTTATATTCAACTACACCAAGCGTTGGTGAAGTTATGAAACCTTTGAGGATCTGCGAGTTCGACCTGTGTGAAGTTGTATGGTGAAATCGTCTCCAGATTCGGGTCTACATCCAGACCCTGGCGCCCCAAAATTAGTAATTTTATATCGGTATAACCCCACGGTTCTGTAGAGTATCGGCTTTAAACGTGTGAGAGTTTTAATACGGTTAAACGGTTTAAAACATTTAATTTAATATTTCAAGAGACGGAGTAATTTAATTTTAATTTCAACATCATACTCCAGACGGTACTGGTTTATCCCGACCCCCCATGACCCTAGCTCGTACGACTGAGATATTAGCTGGCTGGTTAGGCAGTGGTAGGAACAGTATTATAAAATTTATTTTAAATTAAAATTATCACCGACCCGCTTGGTCATTTTTGACTCTTAGGATTTTAGTGTGTTTTAGGGGGTGATATAGCTTTGGAATAAGGTTTAGATTACTTTAAACAGGAAATTATAGTTGGCAAAATTAATAGAAAGTTTGTAGAACTTTCATTTGAGATTGACCCTAGGGTCAATTTCAACTGATAGTTTTTTTTTATGTTATTTCCGGCTAAATAAATTAAAAGGTGTAATGTAGATGATTTATACCTAACATAATATAAGGAAAAATTGTGACTAACCCCCTCTTTTGAATAATAAGAGTGAAATAAAATTTATTAATTTTATTTTATTGTTGTTGGACAAAATATTAGTGTGTGTTCTTTTACAATATACTGCCTAGCTGTTGAACATTTTATGGTTTTATTGGATAACAACCCACTGAAGCTTGCATTTGGGATTTTCTTCCTTTTCCCCAAAAGGGACAAAATCTCTAATGTAACAGTGGCGCACTCAACGTGTGTTTTGGTTAGGGATAGTGGTTATGTCTTATGCTGTAACTAAAAAGCCAGAATACCGATAGCGTTCTAGAACCGTGGGGATTATTACTTATAAGAAAAACCGTCACGCGTGCATTGGCACGGATTCCTCCCATTTTATTTTTTTTAATAACGAATTTTTATTCGTTCTTTTTTTTAAATATTGTGTCAATATGAAATTATTATTATTTGAACGATCTTAACACTAATTTTATTTAAATACCAGTGATATTAATTTAATTTTTTATATATACAAGTGTTAATTATATAAGTATTGTACTCAGCTGAACTGGATTATTATTTTATGACACAATAGGTTATTATGACACAATTTTTATTGGAATACAAATGTTATATTAATTTTTATTTTTCTAATACAAGCGTTGATTGTGGTGTTAGTGTATTCCTATAATTAAAATATTATTTGAACGATATTGACTGAGATTGACTTAAATACAATTATTTGTAAGTATTATTATTATAATACTGTGTTTGCTGCGGTTGTTACTGAATTCTATGGACTATTACTTACTTAAATTTATATCACCTAGTGAGAAAGCCAGCTCATATTTTAGTAGCTTTTTTTTAAATTTTAAAATGCCACGCCTAATATTTTAATTTTTTTTTTGACTTGCATCAATTAAAATTACTTTTTACATTGCAATAAATACCTTTAAAATGCTAATACTATTAAATTTACTTTGCAATTTACGATTTCTTGTTTGTATGGTGAGTTGAAAACCTCCGTTGTAGTGTTTATGTTTGTTGTTAGGGGTTGAAAAGTGACGATGGAGGGCTGTATATGCCTTGAAGTCACTCTATTTCAGCGCTAGTGGCTGTATATGCCACAGTGCTGGAATCCCTTGTGGTGTTTGGTTTCTTGTGAAAGGGGTTAATGGTGACGATGGAGGGCTGTATATGCCTTGAAGTTACCGCTGTTTTAGCGCTAGTGGCTGTATATGCCACAGTGCTAGAAGCCCTTTCAAGGGAGCTTGTTGTTTAAAATTTTGTGTGGTTTTTGACGTTTATCTACAAATAGGAAAGTCGACTTTTGGCGTGGTATCACGGTTCTTTTGTTAAGCTGGAGTTTTGTTTTTGTTTCTTTTTATTTTAAGTTTGGAGATTAGACACCATATTGAATGGGTCCAATCTCCGGACCGTTGGTAAGGCAACGTGGTGATAGTCCTGAGGAAGGTGGCCATTTATTGGCGGGCGTGTACGCTGCTTTGACGGAATAAGTTTATGTTGGATTTTCTTTGTGGGCGGTTAGCCAAACCTCAATCTCCGGACCGTTGGTGAGGCAACGAGATGATAGTCCTGAGGATGGTGGCCATTTATTGGCGGGCGTGTAGGCTGCTTTGATGGAATTCGGTTTTTTTTTTTTTGTTGGATTTATTTAGGGGCGGTTAGCCAAACTTTTAGGTGGTGGTGAATTTTTGTTGGTTTGGGTTGTGGGTTTTTTTTTTTTGGTTTACGGCTGCCCAGCCGTGTAAGAGGTTTACTGGGCATTTCTTTAAATATTTGCTTGTTGGTAGGAGCATTTAGATGTTTGTGTATTGAGGAGGTATCGTTTGTTAGGAAGGGTAGACTTGGACGTGTAGACGATTCTAACATATATTTATTATTGTATAGCTCTTTGGGTTTCGTCTTTTCCATGTTTGTAAATGGATCAGACCTAACCTGTAGAACATATATAGACGTTTGGTGTATATATTTATTATTTTGTGCCTCTCTGGGCTTCGTCTTTTCCATATTGCTTAATGGATCAGACTTACCCAGTGGGATAACTGTAGGTCTATTTCAGTAACCTGTATAGTTAAATAAGCCATTCACCCCAGCGGATTAGTGACTGGTACCAAAAGCCTTAACGCGAGGCGTCAGTGCGGCTGGTGACACTGTAATAATAGGTTAACTGTATAGCCACCAGTTTTTATGTTTATGTAATAATATCATTATAACCAAAATTAGTGTATTTAATATATATAAAGTAATCAATCATTTATAATCTAGTATTTTGGTAATATTCATATTGAACTCCAAAAGGTTTGTCTTTTCCATATTGCTTAATGGATCAGACTCACTTTGTGAGTCTATTGTGGTGACTTTTCAGTAACCAGTATTGTTAAAAAAGTAAGCCATACACCCCAGCGGATCAGTGACTGGTACCAAAAGCCTTAACGCGAGGCAACAGTGCGGTTGGTGACACTGTGATAATATGTTAACTGCATAGCCACCAAGTTTTTAGATTTATGTAAGAGTATATTATAATTGATATTATTGTATTTATTATGTACATTAGTTTATATTCATATAGAAGTTTGTATATTTATTGGGATATACAAACTATATATATATATATGGGATATTTGTATATTTAAATATATATATATATATATATATATATGAAGAATTGTCGTACACAAGTCTGCGTTTTGTTGTTTTTTTTTACTGTCATAGCATATTGTATAGCTATTTACAGGAAAGTTTTGAGTTATTGTGTAGTGCAGCTACACGGGTAGGTTTTCTTTTGGTTGTTTGTGCTTGCTTGGTTGTTTGAAGTGTAGTGTGACGCTGGAGGGCCAGCGTCGAGATTTGCCCTGGTCGGTCAAATCTCTGGTGGTTGGGGAGGTACTGTTACGTTGTAAATTCAGGGCCCTGTCTGCCTTTACTTATCTACAAAAGAAGTTCGCAATGGTTGAATAGTACTTACCTGAAATAATTGCTTTAGAATGATCAAATGTCCAAAAACATTAGTCCGTGTAGCTTGTTTGAATTAAATCCATTTTTCTTCACATTAAAGACATGGAGCCTTGGCTGACACATTACAAGACACACTTTTCTTGCATTTTCAATTAAAACATATTTCTAAATCAGTTTTAGTAAGACTTAAACTTACATCTAAAGAGATTTTATTCCGTGTTTACGTTTTGTATTTGACATAACACCATAGACAAAATGACAGCCACCGTAGCGACGCCTAGCGGTAGCGGGGCGAAGTAGCTGTCAGCTTTTAATTTCACATAAAAGATTCAATTTTAAAAAATAGTCGAAACAGTTCTAATAATAAATTACATAATAAATTAATATGTATAATAATTACTTTAAGTAATTAAATTTAATTCAAGCAAATCCGGAAATAGAACTAATTTTTTCTATAAGGACTTTTATCTAGAACATTCGAACGGGAGTAATATTTTTTATATGGATATTGTCTCTGCCCGTAGGGGTTACCAGAGAGGAAACTAATACTCCTTAATATTAAGACAGGGTGATTAGTGAGTTAAATATCACAAAACATAATTTTAAATTAAAGAAAAATGCATTTCCCATTGCTAAACGTTAATTTTTTTTTTAGGTCGTGTGTTGTTATTGTTGGCAAATTCTGTTAGCAGAGGGCGAGTTGTGACAGACGTCATATTTGATGTTTTGTTGGTTTGAAGGAAAATTGTAAAAGAACAATTTCTTATGAATTACCCGACAATGGAAGTAGAAATTATAAGCTGGCCTTCGATTTATAAGTGTTTCCGGCGAAGGGAGAGCTGCGGAGTTGCGACGCCGAAACGAGTCAATCTCTGGTGTGAAGTGGTGCGATAAGTTGAGATCAAGGCACTCAGGTAGGCATGAGTCGTAGTCACCTTTTGTTTTAATCTGAGGTCGTAATAATGTAGTGGATTTAAGGCGTCATTAGCTTGAGAATATAGTCAACAAGTGTGTGGTTTATTTACAGGAATCCGTGCCACAACCAACCGGTCGTGACGCCGCTGGCAGCCACGCGTAGATATAAGTTATCCTAGCGCGTGAGTATTTCAATAGCATTGTTTAAATATAATAGGCCGTCATACTAGGAAAGCAAATCGATATTTCATGGTGTCCGAATCATGCCTTGTCGCCAGGCGACGCAAGGCTCTTGGCCATGTGGCAGACGTGTCAAACCCTTTTAGGAGTGGATATTGCATCATCCCACAATATTCTGGCATTGTTTGGTTTTGTTTATTGGAATATCGTTGCCGTGTAGTGCCTCGTGTACTAGTTAAATGTGAAACAAAGCTAAAATTAAAACATAGTGTTAAATGTTAGTGTGGGAGTGTGAGTTTTTAGTTGTGCAACAGCGTTGGGAAGCTTTTGATAACCCATGGCGCTGCGAGTCCCTGGTTATGATAGGTTGCAGCCCCAGATACACAGATAGCAGACTGCGGGACCCTAATTTATGTAACAGTTCTGAACTAGGCGTGTAGTGTTATAAATAGGCCCCGTGTTGATAATTTCAGATGCTTCGAGAGGCCCGTCTCGCCGCCAGGATTTAGAGCTGGGCCCTAAAGCCTGGACGCGAGACCTGCCTCTTCGGGGCACCAGCGGCCACCTGCTGCCAGCGAGCTGTCGCCGCACAGGCGTTGACGGTTTTTTTGTACCCCCACTCTGGGTTTAATCGTTCGTTATTCAGGAACATATTTTTACATTAGGGTTTCGAAACCTTAACATAGTATTTATAGTATTTTCTTTTATATTCAACTACACCAAGCGTTGGTGAAGTTATGAAACCTTTGAGGATCTGCGAGTTCGACCTGTGTGAAGTTGTATGGTGAAATCGTCTCCAGATTCGGGTCTACATCCAGACCCTGGCGCCCCAAAATTAGTAATTTTATATCGGTATAACCCCACGGTTCTGTAGAGTATCGGCTTTAAACGTGTGAGAGTTTTAATACGGTTAAACGGTTTAAAACATTTAATTTAATATTTCAAGAGACGGAGTAATTTAATTTTAATTTCAACATCATACTCCAGACGGTACTGGTTTATCCCGACCCCCCATGACCCTAGCTCGTACGACTGAGATATTAGCTGGCTGGTTAGGCAGTGGTAGGAACAGTATTATAAAATTTATTTTAAATTAAAATTATCACCGACCCGCTTGGTCATTTTTGACTCTTAGGATTTTAGTGTGTTTTAGGGGGTGATATAGCTTTGGAATAAGGTTTAGATTACTTTAAACAGGAAATTATAGTTGGCAAAATTAATAGAAAGTTTGTAGAACTTTCATTTGAGATTGACCCTAGGGTCAATTTCAACTGATAGTTTTTTTTTATGTTATTTCCGGCTAAATAAATTAAAAGGTGTAATGTAGATGATTTATACCTAACATAATATAAGGAAAAATTGTGACTAACCCCCTCTTTTGAATAATAAGAGTGAAATAAAATTTATTAATTTTATTTTATTGTTGTTGGACAAAATATTAGTGTGTGTTCTTTTACAATATACTGCCTAGCTGTTGAACATTTTATGGTTTTATTGGATAACAACCCACTGAAGCTTGCATTTGGGATTTTCTTCCTTTTCCCCAAAAGGGACAAAATCTCTAATGTAACAATATTAAGTGGAATCTGGGCACAATCTGGGCTAAGTGGGAAGTGGGAGTTGAACATTTTATTGTAGTGAAGGAAAAATGTTGTAAGTCTGTAGTGGTCTATAGTCTTTGGCTTTGTTTTGATAAGTACAAGGTTGCGTGCGAATAATGTTTCTGCTTTTCTGTTCTCTTTATCCTTATCCACTTACTTGTCCAGCATATTTATACTATCTAACACGGGCTGTCCATGTCCAGGCTTTGTAGCAGTTACAGAAGAGTGTACAGAAGATTACCGACCGTGACTGAGCTGACAAAAACGGTTAATAAAACAATAATTATTAAAGCGATATTATCAAAACTTAAAATACGTACGGAATGCTTACAAAACGCAGAATTTTAATAAATTAACAGATAATTACGAAAAGTTATAATGACGAAATTGAAGATTCCAAGACATAAAATAAATTACGTTTTCGCATTTTGACATTTAGAAGTTAGTACTTACCTACTTACTTAGAAGTCACTGTTTAAAACTATAAAGAATCATACTATTTTCGATAGCTAAAACCTGCTACTTACTACCTAACCTACTTTTCGTACTTCCTAAATAAGTGCACATCGAAACAATCGCATTTTTTTTTTTTATGTGCACTTATTTAGGAAGTACGAAAAGTATTAATCACATTTCTAACACAACAAAAATCATTTGTAAAAAATGACAAACTGTCAAAATTGTCAACAATTTTTTTTTTTATAAAGGTTGTTTAATATTTTATGAAATACGAAGAGCTACAATGGATTTTATATGTAAACTCGAGGGTAATTTTATTACAAAAAGGGGAATTTTTCAACATGGCGCGGGGAATTCACAAAACTACCTCTGGCAACACTGGTAGTCAAGTCAACCAAACTAGTTAAGAGTCGTTACGCGATTCTAAAGAAACGAAACGTAACCAGTTATTCCGATGTCGTCACCTGTTTCGAAACGAGTGATTTTTCGTAACCAGTGATTTTTACAAGTGATTTGACAATGATTAATCTAATAACAGCCTGACTAGTGACACCACATGCATGAGTATGCTGTAGCTAGTTACCGTTATTTAGTTATTATCGGAACTTAGTGACAATTTAAACAAGTTTTATATTTTTATATATATTTATATATATATATATATTTATATTTTTGTGTGTACAATAAAGCGTTATATCTATGATCTAATAATTATTGATCTAATGAACTTTCCTTCATACTTTATCCAGGCTTAGGACTAACTGCATTAACTATGTAGGAAGGATAAATTGTATTTAAAAGTTCATTCTATCCAATGATTTGAAATTAATACAATAATATACAGTTACGAGTATTTAAACATTTTCACTTAAAGGTTTTAAAAGTTATATGAAGAATCGTTTCTGTCTTTTTACACCTTTTGATTATTAACAGATTTTCATAGTTCTTTCTAGCTTTTAACACATTTTTACATTATTTACGTTTTTTTGTTCTTTGTTACATTACGTTTTTTTGTGTCAGTCACATTTGTCACCGGTCGGCGTTACTCGCGCTTTGTGCATAACGTCGTTGCTCTAATAAACTGGTTACGAAAAATCACCGGTTCATTGTTCAAGCCGAAACTAGTGATTCCGTTACAGGCTGCATAACCTGTTACTGAAACTGGTTACGTTAAATAACGCCCATACCTAAACCAAACCAATTTCGATTCTTGCCGACCGAAATTGATTTTTCTATTCTACCTTTTTATTTACTTACATTCCGATTACGATAAAACGTTCCGACAGTATTACCTTTATCTATGGATAAAACTTTCTCAGTCTAAATTCTGTATAATAAATAAATAATCAGTTTTATGATAGCCAGACATGTCACACATAAATTACACAACTCGTACTGAAGGACAAACTAAAATAAATACTATAATATGGACAGTACCGAACTTCATTAATCTATTGGAAAACAAAACTACGAGGGAATTTCGCACAGAAAAATCAAAGGATTCCAGTATCGAGTTAGTAGACTCCAGATTTCAGCTGAAAATGCAACTCCTGGGCCGAGACAATGATATAATTGAAATTTATTATTTGTCCCCTTCCCCAGTGTTTCTGAAATCTATTTTAACTATTTGTCTAAAGCGTTTTGAGGAGCGATCTATCGTCATAAAAGAATATCACACTGTCCAAGCTAACAAATGGCAGTTCCTTGCAACATTGTTTAAACGCGATATTGCTAGTTACGACGGTCGTGAAACATTTCTTCTCAGCGACGGCAGCTTACGCTTGAAATTCCAATTCATGGTGACCAATGATATTAAAGTAGACAGATCCCACATACCTGAAGTGCAACTGAGCAACGATTTTGAGAATCTCTTAAACAATGGTTTATTTTCTGATGTGGTGATGAAATCAGCTGAGGCTATTGAGTATAAAGTCCATAAAGCAGTGTTGGCAAGTAGAAGTGCAGTGCTAAAGGCACATTTTGAGCATAACACAACTGAATGTTATACAAACATAGTGGAATCGCCTCTAGAGTCTGAAGTGCTGAGAGAAGTGTTAACATTTATTTACAGTGACAAAGCCCCACGGGTAGATGAGATCCCAGAGAGACTATTAGCAGCTGCCGATTATTATCAGTTAAGCCGTTTGAAGAGCCTTTGTGAGGAGGCTTTACATAAAAAACTAACTGTAGAGAATGCTATAGAGACTCTTCAGTTGGCAGACTTGCACTCTGCTAAAACACTGAAGTTACTTACTTTAGAATTTATAAAAGACGGACAAGCCAAGCTCATAATAAAAACGGAAGGATGGGCCAAAGTCAAGTCTGTTGAACTTATTAAACGGATATATGAGTACATAATGGCTGACGATATTGATGCAGATATAAAATGAAGATATTATTTGTCCTCCGGAATCTCACTAAAATCATTGTGTCAATACTTAAGGTTTATTATCTGAAATTCATATCTGTGATTTAATTATTATTCAAAAAGACTTGTAATTATGATTCCTGATAATTTTTCTCTCTTTAGTTATTTATATAGTATAGTTCGTAACAGAAATATTACTACAGAGGTAGATGTAAAGGAGTACCTAATAGCATAATGAAATTAATATAAAAACATTTTTCACACTTGACAAACTTGTAAAAGTATAAAGAGTTCTATTTGTATAGTAATTCATATTTTAGAGCAGGTATGAGTGTATAGGACTCTACAACTATCTGTAATTTTAGCTTATTTGAATTATATTATAGAGATGTTTATTTACAATTATATAAAACTCTTATCATAGCAATGTTATTATATTATTGACAGTAAATTATGATGATGATGCATTCATAGTTTAACTTCAGTAATAATATAGTAAGCCATGTCATATGTTGTATACATAATCTTTTCCTACTTCTACAAGTATGTTTTTAATAATGAATAAAAAATTGTTGTTAATAAAATATTTTTATTTATTAACTATCACTGTCCAAGTCACTATCACTTTGATGCACAGTCACATGGTTTCTATTAGTGTTTACAAATAAATCATCATCGTCTGTCGCCGTTTCCTCCTTCTTGCTATCTTCAAACTCCTTTGGCCATACTTTGTTCTCTTTGTAATATTTTATTGAGTCTTTGTTCATTACTTTGACAATTTCAGCTTTGACTTTGTCGCCTTCTATGATTGGTTCAACAAGAATATAAGCTCCTCTTTTAACCCATATGTTTTTTCTGAATTTTGGTGGCATTGATACTAGGAACTCTTCACCATTTGCAGTTACAACCTGTAAATAAAATATATAGGTGCTTTGTTAAATTAATTACTGGTTTAACAGTAAACACATTATGCCAATTTTAAGTAGTATTTGTAATAATTGTAGTTTATATTTTTGATTAAAAATATCCTAATTTGATGAAAAATATAAACTACAATAATAATTACTGTACTGACAACACAATGATCTTACAAAAGGAACACGGGTGAAAATCCTGGGCTCAGCTTAATCTAAAGTGCTTCCAAATCCTGCATTGTTAAAAGGTCGCACAACTACTAATATATTTTTTATTCATTAATGAAAATAAAAAAATCTTCATTCCGTATCTTTTACATAGGTATTGAATAAGTTGTGAAATGTTTTGCTATAATTCGATGGTGATTCAAATCTTAGTACAAATGATTTATTTGCAAAAAATTAATAAAATATCTTAAACAAAGGTAGTACTTTAGGATTACAGATCCCTACTTAGTTTTTACCTCGTGTAAATTATTTCCTTTACTTTTCAGAACTTTGACGACACTTTGATTATCTTTAGGCAATTCATAATCGTCCCACAGAGTTTCGTTCATTACATGTTTCCTTTTTGTTACTTTCGACATTTTAGTATTTAATTCTACATGGATTATATTATCAAGATATCCAATAACATCAAATTAAAGACAATTTTTAACCACAAAATATTTACATAGATCTTTTAGACCAAACAAAATGTCCCAAATCTGTCACTGTCAGTGTCAAGTGTCATTTTTTTTTTTTTATTTATTTATATTAGTTCCATGCTCTGAAAAAGGAATCCTATGGAAATGTTACAACAACATGTAGATACTTAGTTATGTTATAGTTTAAAAGACGAAAAAATAAACATTATGGCGTCTTTGTCTAACGTATGCAATAATAACAAACCAACTCTATATACAACAATTTCGCTCTAATGGCAACATTTGTCATGACGTCAGGCCTGTGCCATGTCCGCCATATTGTGACGCGCTGGTACTTACGACTTCGCTGTGTTTACAAAAATAAGTTTTATAAATTTCTAGGAATATGCTGTGATTGTGAAAAAACAATATTGCATAATGCCTAATAAGTGCAGCATACTTTATTATGGGTCAACATTAAGCCGAAATCGGTTAAATTTAACATTTCACCGGTAAGCTATTTATCTGTGCTTTACTGTTGTTTAGTAGCCTTGTATATCTGTAGATAGTGGTAAAAAAAACTGTTAATATTATTTCAAGCTCGGACCCTCGGACCAAATATCACAATGGACAGAGTCTTTGGATTTTTAGCATGTCCGTCTTTTGTTAGTGTGCAGCTTTCTATCTGTACATGTATGCGTGACTAAGGATGTGACATATCGATATAATCACTTTAATGTGGTGTGTAACACAGAAAACTAGCGTCATTGAAAAATATCTTCGGGGGGGGGGGGGGGGTAACCTAAAATAACCTCAAAATAAAAATATCTTGGAAACTATGATTTTCGCACTTTGGCTCCCCCTCCCCCTCCCCTTCCCCCCTTTTTCAGTGTTGCTTAACCTAAAAGGCGTTTGGGGGGAATATTATTTAGTATTTAAGCGTTCATATTATTATCATCACTCATTATCATCAACTATAAGCATAATCACGAACTCTATTATTACGACTAGTATCCATGGGCACGAAATAAATTTATAAAAAAGTGAAGCGGCCGGCGCGTCTAATCAAACAGCTCGATCTAACACCCAATCCATTCTATTTGTCGATCGATATCGATCGATTGGTCTGGTAGAAACTATCGATCGACGTCGACTAATCCATTTTACATTTTAGCGAAAAAAGAACAACAATGGAAGTTGATAATTCAAATTTTGATAATACCGACGAAGTTCAGTACGAGTCAGAAAAGGAGATCTCCATTCGTAATGATACTCCGGTCGTTAGTAAGCGAAAGCGAAACTCTATACCTCAATTGAGAGCGTCGTCTTCTGCGGGAGGATCCAGTGGTAGTAAAGCTAAGAAATTATCTAAATCCCGGCAACGTTTCAAACATTGTGGATTTGACATGGAGCCGCCTTTTTCTCCTCCTCATTCTGTAGCGGCGTCCATTTTCAGATGTGATAGTGTCTACCAGACCTATCGATCGACGTCGACTAATCCATTCTACCATTGATCGATGCCGTCGTTCGACGATTGATCGATTGGTCTAGTAACACCCTAATATCCGGCGTGAAATAATAGCCCTTGGTACTGTTGTGTTTCGTTCGACCAGTGAGGGTTCCAGAGGCCTTCCCGCCCCTCACAATTCCTATTCCTTCCTTAAAGGCCGGCAACGCATCTGCGATTCCTCTGGTGTTGCGGGAGTCTATGGGCGACGAAGATTACTCTCCATCAGGTGACCCGCCTGCTCGTTTGCCTCCTTCTATTATAAAAAAAAAAATTGTGTAGTAAAGTGAAGTGAAGAGCAATACTTTTTACTATTCATATTCCCGCCTATATTATTAAGATTCAAATTTGAACTACGACTGTAAAATTTTTACTGTAAAAAAAGATTTTTCAAAATGTTTGGAACAGAGCCTTGAATATTTTGTAGGCTCCCAGTTATCACGTCTAATAGCTTTAACCCATTCACGTCCTATTTTCGGGCATTTTGGAAACCTAAAAAAAGAATTATAAAAAGAATATTAGTAATATCGATAAAGCTTCGATACACAAATACGTACATCACTAATCATTATGTCAAAAACAAAGCCTTTAAATTACATTTAATTATAGTTTAAAGCCTGATTCTTATGAATAGTGTACGATATAGTATGATTTAGAATTAGCAAAAATTAATGCTTTGCCGTTTTAATTATTAAAAAACTCATAGTAAAGCATACATATTATGAGAAATCACTAACGTATGAAATGATAATTCCTGGTCTTTCACACCTCCTTTTGTTGTTCTTGACGAACAATAAACAGCTGAACAAGATATTATGTCTATTGTATATTACACAAATAACACAAACACTAAGATTTCTTATTATTTCACTATTATTTCACACCATCCAGCAATGTTTTGACCGAGCAGTCGGTCATGAAATAACACATCTCACACCGACAGTGCGTCGCTGCCAAACGTACATTCACTATCTCTTTTACTCATATCACACTACAGTCATACAGACAGAGATACAAATACTTTAATTTGATACACGTATGTAAAAGCGGCAACGTCGTAAGACTCTGTCCATGTAATATTTGGTCCGAGCTCGGACCAAATATCACAATTGGTCCGAGGCAGGCATACTTGACTAGTTTATGCACAGATTAAAGAAGAGTTAACGAATACTTCACTCCGTAGAAAATTACCACAGACATATATATGTCTGTGAAAATTACCACTAACTACTGATATTATGCTTTAGTTATTGTTCTGAGGATATAATAGCCCACTAATATTTAAACTATAATAACCAACTGTTAAATTTCCTTTAAGGAAATACCTTAAATACGACCATATTGCTAATATAAGCTTTTTTAGAATTATAAAAACATATTTCGGAAAATATTTTCAAAATTCACCGTAAAACAAAAAAGTCCAAAAAGACTTACATCAAAAAATTAAAATATTCCTAAACTTAAAATTAACCTAATATAAACTCAAAAACATACAAAAATAAACTTTTCGCAAAAAATTTCTTAAAAAAAACCTCTTAAAAAATCACCTTTAAAAATTTAAAGAACCTAACCTAACCCTAACCTAACTCAATACGGCACATAATGTGGCATTTACAAGCCCGCAACCGGGTGACTTAAGTGAGCCGGAGACTCCTGGTGGTGGCGAGAGGTCGTACATGAGGGTGAGCGACATAGCGAACTTCAAGACCTTAGTCAGACGCTACTGCTCCCAAATAATTACGGCGGTTCGTTCGGGCAAATCGGTCACCAAAGCGAGTAAGGATATAATCCTAGAGGCCGTTACCAGTCTTGAAGGCTGTATGAACCGATTGCTCGAATCGACCGAAACCTTGCCGGAACCAGAACCAGAACATATTAGTGAGGAAAGCTTTCGGGAATTAGGCCACAGGCTGGACAACAGTGTGAGCACCGTAGTCGCAATTCAGAGCGAGGCAGCGGCGGAGATCCGGCGGGAGGTTGCCCAAAAGGTCGACGAGATGATGGTGCAGCAGGCGCGTCTCGAAGACCTTGTGCGGTTGACCGGTAACATGGTAACAGCCGCACTGAAGGAGCACCCCCTCCGTCCAGGGTCCGCCGGCCGGCGCTCGCACTGTCCAGACGGTCCAAGAAGCCGAACTCTCGAAGGCCCCTTCCTATGCCAGTGTCACTGCTGCTAGTCCAAAGTCAAAGTCAAAGTCAAATTATTTATTCAATGTAAACCTTTACAGGCACTTATTGACGTCAATACTAATAATAATAAAAAAACAGTTAACTAACTTATAGTTAAGACTTAATAACTAATCTAACGAGCTATTATAGTCTGTGCCAGACAAATGCGCATTGCTACCCCCAGTACCACTGCACGCCGAAACAGAATCGCGTCGAACCGAAATATAAGCCGTGGTCATAGAATTGTGTAATGATTTCCAATTATCGTATTGATACTGTGGTAAGTAATATAAATTGGAGAGTTTTTGAAGTAAAATAAAGTAGCGTCTGAAATGAGTTTTGGAAAACATTAGTACCTAACCAATAAGGTTAACATTTTTAATCATTCAGATATCTTTTTTTATAAAAACTTAAGCATAAAAAAACGTCAAAAATTAATAAGCATCAACTTGTGTGTTTTAAAATTGTTTCGTTATTCGTCTTGGTACAAGCACAGAATAACTAATACTACTACCGTACAGAAGGTTCACCCTCCAACGACCCCCACGCGAAACTGAAACCTATCTCGTGACCCGAGCGTTCATATTCCGATAAGCACAGCCGACTCGATATCGATTTGACGTCCGTCAGGAGCGCAGGGTTTACGCGCGCGCGTAGGGATTACGAGTTAAGAGGAAACACCACGCCGACGCGGCACCCAAAACTCCCACACCAAACACAGAAAAACGACGCCCCGCAGCCCCCTTCCAAAACCGGACCAACCCCCACCACCCCTTCAGCAACGGTTAAAGAAAGAGACCCTTCACGTCCGTATGCTTGATTCCTTTGCATTAAGTCATTTATTTAATAACCAGGAGCCTTCAAAATTAAGCGAAATCACTTCGTTTTAAGGCGTCTTTAGAAACATTAAGTAACTCGTTTAAAAAAAAAAATCAAACACACAGACACAGAAAACCTCCTCCCCCAACCGACGCTTAAATAAAAATTGGTCCACCTCTGAAGGAGGAAAGAGGGGACCACGAAACGCCGCTCCCCCGCGCCCCGCATGAGAATCCCGAACGCCACGCCGACGCAGTGTTTCCTCTCAAGGCTAGATAGATCGCGCTTTAAGTTTTTTCAAACCATCTGAGACATAGAAAATAATGGTTTTAATTCTGGAAAAAAAAAACTATGTATTAGTTAAGGATCCAATCTATTCAAAGTCTCATTCAGTTACAAAATCCAATAAACATCACTCGATAAAAAAAATAAAATAATAATAATAATAATAAATAAGTGGTAGATTTAGATCAATCACACTCAACCACACTCACATCACCATCAATCGAACCAGACCCGCACCGACGCCACGTCCCCAACCCAACCTCCACCACCCCCACCACTCCCCATTCCCGATCCTACGGGGGCAAACCAACACCGCGTCGCGTCGCGTCGGCCATATTCACTTCCGATCCAGCCTGCCTACGCGACACGACGCGACACCGGTTCACCCCCACAGGACCGAGGACAAAAAAATGACGAGGGTAGCAGAAGCCAGGCTAGGGACGCAGCATCGGCACAAGTCCAACTCGATCGACAGTGATGCGAATGCAACCGAATACGACTGATCCAAATCCACCAAATAAGATATAAAATTATTTTAAAATATAATATATATACATGCATACATATATATACACACATACAATACATTCATACACACTATACACATATATAAATACGATACTGATACTTTACATTTAATTTTTGTACTTAACGAAAGACAAATAATTCGCAGATAAATTAGCAGAGAATCCTATATATAAAGTCTATAGATTCGCTGTTATACCCGTCCCGTACCGTCGTACCATCGAGAGAGCGAGAGAGAAGCCGCGAGAGAGAAATACCTGGCCTTAAGCGACGACGCGCGACGTGGAGCGTGAGAGCCGAGCGGCAACCTTTACTGTCATACGCCTAGGCGGCCTTCCTGGGAGGCTTCTTAGGATGACACAAACTAATATATTAGGTTGGGCAAAAGGTCCGGAAACTATATGTGAAAAACAAACAACTTTAATATTTTTGAAACCTCAAAAGCTAGCGCTATCGGTCTATTAGGGGCCCTGTAAAGACGTGCGTCTGTGGGCGTGCGTCGATTCGAGCGTTTGTACGTAGCTTTCTTACTGCTTTAGCTCATATTTATACTGTGCCCATAACCGATCGCTGTTGGTGTTGGATCGGATTGGTATTGTGAATTTTCGTATTTTTAAGTTACGACACCAGCGCTAATTTGGATTCTTATTGGGTGAACTAAATGGCATTGAGTTTTGTATTTTTTTTACTCAATATCCACGCATTATGAATCCATATTAGCTCTGGTGTCGTAACTTAGGAGTACGAAAATTCATAATACCAATCCGATCCAATAGCGATCGGTTTCAAGAGGGAGGGGGCTGGTCTCCTTTAAATTCTTTTGGCAGTGATCATTTCCCCCAATGATATATTTCCCCATAATTATCAACTTTCCAAATAGCATTTTTTCTCATAAACCTGTAACCAAACCAATGTAGATTGGAGTGTTTTTAGAGATGAAGTTAGAAACAAAATTTCCATCCTTCCTGCTGTAAATGAAAATAATTTAATTCAATGTAGCGATTTATTATCTTAAACTTTAATTGAAACAGCTGACAAATTGTTTGACAAACGGTATAGCTGTCAATTAAAAATCCCCCCTCCCCCCTGGTGGGATTCTGATTGCACAGTTCAAATAAAAAAAAGAAAATTTACTTAAGTAAAATTTTAAACACTGAAAAAAGAGACGACAACCTCAGGCGGGAATCGAACCACGCACCTTCCGCATTCCGGGCGGCTGGCGGCCTTAACCACTTGGCTACCGAGGTCTGGCTTTCAACCGTCGAAATTTGTCAGTGCTTGATGCTTATGTTTTTAGTCAACATTGCTTCATCAAATCTTAGAAGTTTTCACCTCTGAGATCCGAAAGAAATATTTTTACAAATATTTGAACATTCGGTTAAGATGAAGCTGCGTTTATAGATTAATGTTTTATATTTTAGCGTTTTATTAACGCTTAAATATACTTAAGTAAAATTTTAAACACTGAAAAAAAAAACATAAGCATCAAGCACTGACAAATTTCGACGGTTGAAAGCCAGACCTCGGTAGCCAAGTGGTTAAGGCAGCCGCCCGGAATGCGGAAGGTGCGTGGTTCGATTCCCGCCTGAGGTTGTCGTCTTTTTTCAGTGTTTAAAATTTTACTTAAGTATATTTAAGCGTTAATAAAACGCTAAAATATAAAACATTAATCTATAAACGCAGCTTCATCTTAAGCGAATGTTCAAATATTTGTAAAAATATTTCTTTCGGATCTCAGAGGTGAAAACTTGTAAGATTTGATGAAGCAATGTTGACTAAAAACATAAGCATCAAGCACTGACAAATTTCGACGGTTGAAAGCCAGACCTCGATAGCCAAGTGGTTAAGGCAGCCGCCCGGAATGCGGAAGGTGCGTGGTTCGATTCCCGCCTGAGGTTGTCGTCTTTTTTCAGTGTTTAAAATTTTACTTAAGTATATTTAAGCGTTAATAAAACGCTAAAATATAAAACATTAAAAGAAAATTTGCTGAACATATTTTTAAGCAGAATTCTACTATAGAGAACTATAATTTCCACTCAGAAATTATAAATGATACACGGAAATTGTTTAAACGGAAAAAATGGGAGGGATGGAAAGCATTTTGTTCTTCTGTCTCCCCTGACATTCATCCATCTTTAGTATGTATCCGTCGTTATAGATCTGCATTTAAGGAATCTCAACCGCCGCTTTTACAAAGTTCTATTGCTGAAGAATTTCTAGATAATTTGGCCCCTCCGTATGACCCCCTCAATTTAATAGCCTACCCTTGTCACCTTCCAATCTAGAAAACACATTTACTTTAAATCTCAATGATCCTTTTAAACTTTGTGAGTTAAAAGGGATTTTAACTTACGTTAAAGATTCTGCTCCTGGAGTAGATGGTATTCCATACTCTTTTTTCGTAAATATGGACGATATTAGCCGTTCATATTATTTATCACTTATAAACTTTATTATGCTTACGGGTAACATTCCTCCTTCATGGAAAACCCAGGAAGTCATTCCTATTCTTAAACCTTAAAAGCCATCTTCTGAAGCCTCATCATATCGTCCAATAGCTCTCTTTTCAATTTGTGCCAAGTTGGCGGAGCATTTAGTTAAAAACAGACTGGAGTGGTTTTTGGAAAGCAAAGGCCTACTAGCAAATAGTCAGTTTGGTTTTAGAAAAGGTACTTAAAAGCACTATGGATAGCATTGCAATTTTCACAACCGACATTAGATTAGCTTTTACGCAAAATGAATCCCTTATGGCTGCTTTCATAGACTTAACTGCTGCCTATAACAGTGTGCAATTGCAGATTTTAAAAGAAAAACTAAATAACTTAAAAGTTCCTTTAATGCTTCAAAATTTTATTCTTAATATTTTAAATGAGAGAACTATTAAAGTGCAGGTAAGTGATTCACACTCAATGTTACGATTGGCATGGAGAGGCTTACCTCAGGGATCTGCGTTAAGTCTCCTTCTTTACAATATTTACACCTTTGATCTGGAAATGTCTATTAAAGATAATAACCTTAACTTGTTACAATACGCAGACGATTTGCTCCTTTATACTTCCGGAAAATCTACCGACAATTATCTAATATATTAACATCTTCACTAGAACGTCTTAAATTGTGGTTGGATAAAAATGGTTTAACTTTATCTGCTCCCAAAAGTTTCATTGTACTTTTTTCTCGAATGAGGCTTCTTCCTTCTGTATTTGTAAAATATGATAGTATATTGCTTCCAGTCGTAAAAGAAGTAAAGTTCTCAGGAGTAATTTTAGATGCAAAGATGAATGGGCTTGCCCATTGTTACTGCATTTCAGCAAAATGCGAAATACAGTTAAACATCTTAAGATGCTTATCAGGTGTTTGGTGGGGAGCTCATCCAGCTTCCCAAAAACTGTTATATAACGCCTTAGTTCGAAGTTTGTAGTATCTTAGGTTTGAAAATTTTAGATAGAATTTAATCTAAGGCTTTACGGATTATAACTGGAGCCATGAAGTCTAGTCCTATCAATGCTTTGCAGGTTGAATGTGTCGACCCTCCCTTAAAATTCAGACGACAATATCTTTGCGACAGATTTTTGTTCCGTGCTTTGCAACTGGCTTACCATCCTCTACAATTTAAACTACAGTTATTGTCCGATATCATGGAAAGTTCATCATATTGGTCTCACAAAAGTATCTCTTCAAGCTCCCACACATAAATCTCTGCATTTTCCTTTATTTTCTACTAATTTTGATTCTTTAGTTATTTCCCCTTCTGTTGTTTTAAACTTGGATCTTAAAAACGACCCAAATGCTAAAACTAATTTCAATTTCCAATTAAATGAGGAATGGCATGACTTTCATCACATTTACAGTGATTCTTCAAAACATGACAATACAGGCTGTGTTGAAATAGGTATTTATCATCACCAATATAATGTAGTACAAAAAGTAAAATTACCTCCAGAAACCTCAATATTTACTGGTGAAACTTTTGGCATTTTAAAATCTTTGGAATATATTTTATTAATGAAACTAAAAAAGACTGTTATATTTTCCGATTCCAAAAGAGCATTAGAAGCCTTGAAAAGAAATCCCTTTTAAATTCAATAATAATTTAGTAGTTATCATTGAATGTAGAACTTTACTTCAAATATGCGTATTAAGAGGTTTTGAAGTAAAATTGGTATGGATTCCTGGTCATAAGGGTATTCTAGGAAATGATCAGGCCGATAGACTAGCTAATGAAGCCATTCTTTGTGGAGATTTACACCCTTATAAAAATTATTGCTTTGATCTAGTGAGTCTTGCAATGGTTTGTTTTTATTAATTCTTGGAAGGATCATTGGGAAATCAGCAGCCGGATAAAAGCTAGACAGTATTTTTTTTTTATAGCAGACGGAGGCAAACGAGCAAGCGGGTCACCTGATGGAAAGTAATCACCGCCGCCCATGGACACCCGCAAAACCAGAGAAATCGCAGGCGCGTTGCCGGCCTTTAAGGAAGGAATAGGCTCGTTTCTTGAAGATCCCTAAGTCGTAACGGTCTGGAAATACCGCCGCCGAGAGCTGGTTCCACAACACTGTAGTTCGAGGCAAGAAATTTCTTGAAAATCGCACGGTAGTAGACCGCCATCCATCAAGGTGATGTGGATGGAATGACAGTCGGTTGCGTGTAGTGCGGTGAAGGAAATTAGCGGCAGGGATCAAGCCGAACAATTCCTCAGAACACTCCCCATGATATATACGGTACAATATACAGAGAGACGCAACGTCTCTCCGAAGAGCCAGTGGATCGAGCTGACTTGTAATAACCACGTCGCCGACAATTCGAGCAGCCCTGCGTTGAATGCGGTCAAATGGAAGGAGTTGGAATTGGGGAGCTCCAGCCCAGAGATGGGAGCAGTATTCCATATGCGGCTTGACCTGTGCTTTATACAGTTGTAAACGGTGGGCCGGCGTGAAGTACTGACCCGCTCTATTAAGCACACCCAGCTTTTTCGAAGCTAATTTAGCTTTACCTTCCAAATGACCACGAAACTGAACGTCACTCAAAATATCGACGCCAAGGATTCCAATAATCGGATTGGTATCAAGGGGAGCTCCCTCAAAGTTCAGAGGTACGACGAAGGGATGTTTTTTCGCGGTAAATGCGCAAACTTGTGTTTTGGAGGGGTTAAAGCGGACTAGGTTATGTCGGCCCCAATCCGAGACATGACTTAACATGTTCTCGGTGTCAGTCACAAGTTTATTCCGGCTCTCGATGACGCTTTCCAGAGAAATGTTAGCTCGCCCGGTGTAGAGCGTATCCCCAGTACTGTCGTCTGCATAGCAATGAATGCTGTTGTTATGCAGCATGTCATTGATATGCAGAAGAAACAGAGTAGGGGACAACACACACCCCTGCGGGACTCCAGCATTCACGGGCTTCATGTCGGAGCACGAACCGTCGACTGCGACTCTGATGCTACGCCCAGTAAGAAAGCTGGCAACCCATGAACACAATTTCTCAGGAAGCCCGTATGATGGAAGTTTAGAGAGAAGAGCCCTGTGCCATACCCTGTCAAAAGCTTTCGCTACGTCCAAGCTAACTACCAGTGCCTCCCCTTTACTCTCGACTGCCTCCGCCCATCGGTGAGTAAGGTACACTAAAAGATCACCAGCCGATCGACCGCGATGAAAACCATACTGGCGATCACTTAGTAGCTGGTTATCTTCTAGGTACCTTAAGAGCTGGCGGTTTATAATGGACTCCATTACTTTGGAGAGTAAAGAGGTAATAGCTATTGGCCTGTAGTTGGACGGATCTGAGCGATCGCCTTTTTTTGGAATCGGGTGGACAAGGGCTGTCTTCCAATAGCTCGGGACGACGCCAGTGGTGTAAGAGAGCTGGAAAAGGCGCGTTAGAACTGGTGCCAATTCAGGAGCACACGTCCGAAGCACAATGGGTGGAACTGCATCAGGCCCACTCGCCTTATGGATATCAAGGGAAAAAAGAGCCTTACGAACTGACCTTTGCAGGAACTGAACGTTTGGCATTGTACAAGCGCAATGCGGTATGGTTGGTGGAGAGTTTTCCCCATCGTCCAAGGTCGAGTTTGATGCGAAAAGAGAGCCCAAGAGATCGGCTTTGTCCTTTGCAGTATAGGCCAGGCAGTCATCGGTCTTGTGCAATGGTGGTAGGGACGGCTGACAAAAATTCCCTAAGATAGCTTTGGCGAGAGACCAAAACGCACGCGTCCCCGAAGGAAGACGCACTAGCCTCTCGCCAATTCTACCTATGAATGATGACTTCGCCTTGGCAATGTCCTTCTTAAAGGATCTGGCGGCAAAGTTGTACTTCTTTCTGAGCGCACTGGTGTTTGGATCCTTTGATGTAACCGCATTAGCCCAGGCTTGGTAATGTTGTCGCTTTTGGCGAGACGCCATTTTGCAGCAACGACCAAACCATGGTTGGGACTTGCCGCCAATGGGAACCACAGAGTTTGGAATGAAAAGTTCCATTCCCTGCAGTATCACATCAACGACAGAGTCAGCGGCGACATCAGGATCATCCAGCGAGAAGCAAACTCGCCACCACGGGTAGGACGCAAAGAAGCTTCGCATCCCATCCCAGTCCGCTGACCTATAATGCCAGACTCGACGGCTACCCAAGTAACAAAATGTGGTCTTGTAGTGGTTCCGGAGCCAGGTCTATAACAGGCTAGTAAAAGTTTATAACCACGGAAAAGGGCCCATTTTATACGCGTACTTTTGCTAATAAAACACTCATATTAGACTTGGCGAGCACCACTTAGACCAATAATACACTTATAGGTGGACTCTGCGTAGTCCATTTGCTCCCGCGAAGCTGACTATGAGCATTTAAAAGAACCAGGCAGGCTTGTAACGTACTCCGCGCTTCTAATATTAGCTACTTCAAACATTTGTGAATTGATGTTTTGTTGTGCGGTTGTGGAGAAAAAAATAAAATAAAAGCTAACTTCATCTTTTTTATATAAAATGTATTAGCAAGTATTTCGCACGGAATATTAGACGTGCAGACGTGTTTGCACGGCAAACGCGTATGTATTTTCGCCTTTTGAACACGGTGTATTTACTAAGTTATGTTTAAAAATAATATTAGTCTTAACAGCATTGTCACGCCATATTGTGATGAATTAGGGTTCCGCATACAAATGTCTTATGCTTAATTTTAATAACTAACATTTTATTATTTTTATGTTTTAGTTGTGACTTTGATCGAAATATCATGGTCATATTTCCATTTGTTTATATCCATTTTTGTAATAATTTAATAAAACCCAATGACTAAAAAGTAAATCAAAATGGCCGTGAAGATGCGTAAATATTAAAAGAATAGAATATAGAATAGAATATCATTTATTTGCATTTGATTAGGGTACACTGGAGGTCATAGTATACAAAAGTTCTGCCTATTCAACCATTAACAATAGCATGCAAATATTATTTTAAATTAAAATCAACAAGTTACTACTTTGTTTTTTACATTGCAGATGTCAAATATTTTTTACAATTTACAATTCATAAATTATCATTAATGTGAAAACAATTGAATAAAATACAAATGTCAATAAAATACAATAAATGTCAATAAAATGTCAGAATAATAATACAACACATCACGAACATAGACAACAAGAAGGAAACACTGATAATTATATATGAGCATCATGCTTTAAAATTTGCTAGTTAAATATTCGTTAGTGCTGTAAAACAATTTTTCGGATAGCCATCTGTACAGAGCAGTCTTAAACTTATTGAAAGGCAATGTTTTAATATTTTCTGGTATCTTATTATAAATTTGCATACACATCCAATAGCATTCTTTCTGAAATCTACGGCTTTTCGGAATAACTACGGAGACCAATCTATTACCATTTCGTGTATTTCTGCGATATACATCCTTAGACTGGCTGAAACAGTGCATATTTAGTTTTACAAATTTAGCAGTTTCAAAAATGTAGATGCAAGGCAGTGGTAGAATTTTTAAATAATTAAATAGTGGTCTGCACGGTTCATCTGGCGCAGTACCACATATTGCCCTTACGCATTTTTTTTGAGCAATGAAGGCTTTATTTATGTCACTGCTATTACCCCATATAATCAGTCCATACCTAATAACTGATTCCACGTAAGCAAAGTAGGCTGCAAGAGCGGTACTTCTTGTTGCTATTTTGGTCAGTTTATAAAGAGCGAACGTAAATCTATTAATTTTATTGCACACAACTTCTACTTGCCTTTTCCAATCTAATTTTCGGTCAATTTCTATACCTAGGAATTTAGTTGCATTTGCGTTATTAAGCATTTGTCCATTATACTTAATATTTAGGGCCTGACACTTATCCGAATTATTAAAATTTATAAAACTAGTTTTCTTAATATTTATAACCAAATTATTGTTTTCAAGCCAATTTATAATCGATATAATAGTATTATTAATGTCAGTTTTATGGTCTTCCAGTGTCAATTTACCGTCCGTTGTTACTATCACTGATATGTCATCGGCAAATAGGATACATCGATGGTTAGTTACGCTTGGCAAATTGTTGATGTAAACCAAGAATAAGAGTGGACCCAACACGCTTCCCTGCGGAACCCCAAATCTGTTCTCTTTGAAATTGGATCTATAAGTTTGTGCTACATTTTTGCAGTCTAATTTTGTGATTTCAACTGATTGCTTTCTGTTCCGCAAGTAAGTTTGGATCCATTTCAACACAACTCCCCTTATTCCACAGTGTTCTAATTTAGTTAATAGTTGATTATGACAAACAAAATCGAATGCTTTCGACATATCAAAGAAGAGGGCAGTTGTATATTTATTATTATTCAGAGCTAACATGCTCTCGTTCACCAAATCAAAAACAGCATGTGTGGTTGATTTCTTTCTTTGGAAGCCGTACTGGTTTTGTTTCAATACCTGATATTTGTCAAAGAAAGAAGTGAGCTTAGCATGCATAACTTTCTCATACATTTTTGAGAAAATGGATAAAAGCGTTATCGGTCGGTAGTTATCAATTTTTGATTTATCGTCCTTTTTAAACAATGGTTTGACTATTGAGAATTTAAGCTTATCGGGGAAGGTGCCAGAGACCATTGAAAGGTTAATCAAATACGCTAAAACAGGACTTAATTCCTCGCTGTTTGCTTTTATAACTTTGGTGCATATATCATCATAGCCTTCTGCATTCGTGTTGTTTAAAGAGCCAATAATTTTTTTCACATAATGTTCGTCTATTGGGGTTAAATAAATAGAGTTGTATAGAATGTCATTTGTGTATTTATAAAAATTATTATTATTATTATTATTGATTTTATTTGTAAGTCCAATAAAGTAATTATTAAATGTCAACGCAATTTCGTTAGGATTTTCAATAACTTTATTTTGATATTCAATTGAATTTATATAATAATTATGTTGTGAACTGCTGTCGTTTTCATCTTGTATTACTGTCCATGTAGCTTTGCAAGTATTTTTGCTACAAAGTACATATTTGTCATTGTTTTGTTTCTTAGCTCGTAGTATAATTTTTTTTAACAATTTTGAATATGTCTGGTATTTATTCTTAGCATTTATACTTCGTTTTTTGTAGTAATTTTGGCGTAGTATTCTATTAATAGCACAGCTTTTTCTAATACCTTTTGTGATCCATTTTAATTTAGGTTGTGTGTTTAAAAGCAATTGTCTTCTTAAATGGACTTCACGAAGATAACTTTGGACACTAACAGTTTTACAAGAAACCTTTTTAAAGAAATTAAGACTATAACAGCATTCTAGAGTCCACAATAATACCAAGTACACTTACTCTTAGTAAAAACCACTGTAGAACTAATTCACTTATAATTGGCACATAAAGTTGACTTATACACCCCTATAAGGTCAAGTAACAAGTGCAAATGGTTCTAAGTCTATAAATTACTATTACTGGCGTATGACATTTATAGCGGATTTATAATTACTTCTTGTAAGCGATTATAAGTGTAACTTACTGGAGCAAGTTTTCTCAAGTGTATTTGCACCTATGTAACACTTTTAAAGGCCATCTTAGCCTTTACTGCGCCTATAATTTCGTTCTATACACGACTATAAGTCAACTTATAAGAACAGGTGTACTATAAACCCGAACGAACTCCGTGTAACCAGTTATAAGCTTGGTAGTAAAACCTGGAACCACTAAAAGAGAGGTACTAGTGCTGTAAGCCTGTAAACTGTGCACTACAGGAGAACCTTGTTACTTGGGTAGCCGCTGGTTGCGGTTTTGAAGTTTCTGTGAGAGGCACAGTGCTGCGAATCAGACAGTGGTCTGATGAGCCTTGTGGTGCATCAACAGAAACTTGATAGCCGTCTGGGTGCGAGGTCAGCAGAAGGTCCAATAAAGAAGGTGCATGGCCCTCCACATCTGGAACCCGTGTTGGCTCGGTTACCAATTGGGACAGACTGTAGGCCAAAGCGAAGTCATGAACGGCTCTACCCGCGTGGTCAGTTGTGCGTGAATCAAGCCATTCGACGTGGTGGGCATTGATGTCTCCCAATACCACAATCTCGGCCGAGGGGATCCGTTGGAGAAGAAAGTCTGTCGCTGTTTGGACGGTCTCGATAAGTTGGTCAGTTCCGATGTTACCGCTGTGGGACCTATACAGGCACGCGTAGACGCGAGGATGACGTCCGCAGTCGACGTGCAGCCATAAGATGGAGAGGTCCCTATCTTCAAGATTGCCAAGGCGACGAACGCACATATCCTCCCTGACATAGGCACAAACACCGGCTCGTGGCACAAATGCATGTTCCAGGTTGTATCCCGGGTAGCGCAAGTACGAGATGTCAGGAGGGGGGGATATCTGCGTCTCGGTGAGGAAGAGCAAGGCCGGTTTCGCCGTCTCGAGGTGGTAATGGACGGCGCTCAAGTTAGAGTGGATTCCCCTGATATTGCAGAAGTCCACGCGAAGCGTAGGAGGGGGTTCCAATTGTGCCGCCTTTCTCCTGCCTGCAGCATGCCTTGGCACGAGCGAACTTTTGCCCTCCCCAGAATACGTAGGGCAGCCTGAGCGAGAACGCTCAGGGGGGGATTCTCCGACACCGGATGTGTCGGTACCCCCCTGGGGTAAATCTAGATTAAAGTTCGCTGCCATATCAATTGTAAGGGGGGGGGGAGGGGTCTCCGGAACCCTCACTCGCCGGACGAAACACAACAGCACAGAGTGCCATTGTTTCACGCCGAAAATTCGTGAGGGGGTGGTATTACGCCGGGCGAGCCGACCCAATGCGTGCTGCAACGCAGCGTGGCTCTACCACTCAGTTGGTGTCACTCATTTAGCACCACCCAGGGGTCACGTGTAGGGTCTCAAGGGTAAACCTACGGACGCGAGCAACTTAACCCCCAAATATACAGTATAAAACTATACAGCCAGCCATTCCTGTCAAGCCTTAGTTTTCAGAAATTCAACTTAGTAAAAGTGCTTCATCAAGCATTAGTCATATGAAGCTGGGACATGTCTGCATTCCTGCCCATCTTGCAAAATTACATATAGTTGATAGTGACATTTGTGAGTGTGGTAACGATACTGGTGACCATAATCATATCTTTTTTGCATGTCCTTTATATGATCATGCCGATTTTTTCGAATCCTTAACATCACTTCATGTTTCCTTTCCATCCTCTATATCCTATTTATTATTTACAAATGATTATCATATTTACAAAGCATTATCTTCTTTTTTGTCCATTAACAATATCAAATAGGATTAGATAGAAATTAATGATTGATTTACAATCATTAATTCCTATCTAATCCTATTTGATCCTTTCCTTCTTAATTCCTTCAATTCCCTTTTTTTCGAATACAATAAAAAAAACCGCTTTCTAACCTTTTACTTTGCCTTGGCTAAAGCACAAATCGTGCGCGCCATTAAACATAAAAAAAGTGGTGGCAGGGCTCAGAACAATAGCACAGCATAGGCTGGTTTTGGTTTCAGAGTCACGCGGGCCACGAGCTAGGTGTGGTCATGGACTTAATAACTGGACCGAGCACTCGCGATTAAAGCGTGGGTCAAACCAGATGCGTTGCGTTGCAGCACAGCACAGCACGTTGCAGCTCATGACGTTGTAATATATGCATTATTATGAGACATGACACACCAAACGCACGATGCTGCACAGCGCTGCGCAGCTACGCGCGTCCCCGCGCATCACGCCACGCAGGGACAAACCGAGCGCGCGTACGCGCCTGATCGCAGCAGACGGTTTGGCAACGTCGCGCGCACTACATGCCATGATGACCAGTGCTTCCACAATGAGGGGAACTTCCCCTTTTGAGGGGAAATTAGGGTTCAGAGGGGAAGAAAAGGGGAAAGAGATGAATAGGGGAAATCGAGGGGAAATCATGTTTGCGGAAAGGAGACTCGGAGTTTTATGCTTAAGTTGTATACTTTTTTAATTTTTTACACATTTGACGTACCTTTTTAGCCTCAAATGTGTCATGTGTAACGGGGACCAGCTGACGTACCTTTTGATCTCACCCAAAATCATTGGTATTTTTTTATTTTAACTGCCGCCAAAAAAGATAATTATGAACACTGCATTTTACGGAACGTAACACAATCATGCAGTATATTTTAACGGGGCCTTAGGCGGTAAAAACGGAAAAATTGGCTGTTTTCTATTAGCTGTTATTCAAAATATATTAGATATTTCGCACTGAAACTTTCAATGTGTATTACAGAGCGTATGTGTGAGAGGATGAACGAAGTCAAAACGCTATTGGAAACATTTGGCTTAATAGAAAAAAATCCTGAAGTTACCTCTAAAAGGAGAACCGGCACTTTCCATAGAAAAAATGCTAAACTTGTGTACAATAGAACTTGATAATAAAGTAAAGCTATAATTATTTGCTACCTAAACCAAGTTTTGTCTTATTTTTATCGAATCGCGGATAAGATTTTTTTAATTATTAATATTTTTTAATATGGAAACACTGAATCTTCAAAAACAGACATGTTACTTTAAAATGTCTAACGTAGCTGATAAACCATAATTTTTTGCTTTTAAAAAAGAGAAATGTCAACAATGCCGTCACGTCATGTTTGATTTGACAGCTAGTGGCTGTAAAACGGTCATTTGTTGACAGATATTGTGAAATAGATAATGAATTACAGATTAAATAATTAAAAAAGTATACAACCCAAGCAAAAAAAAACGTGTTTATTTACTTTTTGATAAAAATGTGGATGGCGCTTACGAATTGAGGCTTGGAATTTAAAACATCAAAATTTTCGCTGACCCCCCCCCCCCCCGTATAAGCCACCGACCTTTATTAGTTTTGCGGGGAAAAAAGGGGAAATCTCAGTAGTGGCGTGGGGAAAAGAAATCATGAAAGTGGAAGCACTGATGACGACGTTGTACTATATGCAGTGCTTCCACAATGAGGGGAACTTCCCCTTTTGAGGGGAAATTAGGGTCCAGAGAGGAAGAAAAGGGGAATAGGGGAAATCGAGGGGAAATCATGTTTGCGGAAAGGAGACTCGGAGTTTTATGCTGAAGTTGTATACTTTTTTAATTTTTTTCACATTTGATGTACCTTTTTAGCCTCAAATGTGTCATGTGTAACGGGGACCAGCTGACGTACCTTTTGATCTCACCCAAAGTCATTAGTATTTTTTTATTTTAACTGCCGCCAAAAAAGATAATTATGAACACTGCATTTTACGGAACGTAACACAATCATGCAGTATATTTTAACGGGGCCTTAGGCGGTAAAAACGGAAAAATTGGCTGTTTTCTATTAGCTGTTATTCAAAATATATTAGATATTTCGCACTGAAACTTATAATGTGTATTACAGAGCGTATGTGTGAGAGGATGAACGAAGTCAAAACGCGATTGGAAACATTTGGCTTGATAGAAAAAATCCTGAAGTTACCTCTAAAAGGAGAACCGGCACTTTCCATAGAAAAAATGCTAAACTTGTATACAATTGAATTTGATAATAAAGTAAAGCTAATATTATTTGCTACCTAAACCAAGTTTTGTCTTATTGTTATGGAATAGCGGATAAGATTTTTTTAATTATTAATATTTTTTAATATGTAAACACTGAATCTTCAAAAACAGACATGTTACTTTAAAATGTGTAACGTAGCTGCATAAACCATAATTTTTTGCTTTTAAATGAAATGTCAACAATGCCGTCGCTTCATGTTTAATTTGACAACCAGCGGCTGTAAAACTGTCATTTGTTTACAGATATTGTGAAATAGATATTGAATTACAGATTAAATAATTAAAAAAGTATACAACCCAAGCAAAGAAAAACGTTTTTATTGACTTTTTGATGCGCTGATGTGGATTGCGCTTACGAATTGAGGCTTGGAATTTACAACATCAAAATTTTCGTTGACCGTGTAACCCCCCCCCCCCCCCCCCCCCGTATAAGCCACTCACCTGAATTAGTTTTGAGGGGAAAAAAATCCTGAGAAGGGGAAATCTCAGTTGTGGCGTGGGGAAAGGAAATCATGAAAGTGGAAGCACTGATTATATGGCTTTCTTTAGTTGACGTCACACCGCGGACGACTACGCGCGTAGACGTGCAGCGCCGTGCAGCAGGAAAACGGTGATTTGTATTTAAATACAAAAATGGATGCGGATGTTAAAGAAAAATTAATTGATTTGGTTCGGAAACACAAGATTTAATTTGATTTTATGATTTAAATTTTGCCATGTTATTTTTTATTTCTAAGTCATAAATACATCCTATCTAAAATTAATAAATACTTAATTATTAAATAATTATAATCGATGTTTAATTATGACACTTAAATTATAATATAGATGTTTAGTTATTTAAATTTTTGTAAGTAAACCCAAAAATAGGTACTTCGTGGTTCAAGTTTTTCGTTTGCTTTGGAGTTTTTATACAATTTAACCAAAAAGATATTTGTAGTATTTGATTATTTGCGTTAAAAAACGCTCACATAAACTCAAAGATAACGAAACGTTGAAAAACATGTCTACTTCAGGGGGGAATCGAACCCGCGTCCTCCGCAATCTAGGCGGCTGCGTTGACCAGTCCGCCACCGAGGTATTGGCCAGACCGACGAAATGTCCCGCCTGGTTCGATTTCCGCCTGAGGTAGACATTTTTTTCAACGATTCGTTATCTTCAAAAAGATATTACCAAAACAGAAATAATAGCTTTATTTCCTACGTAAGAGCAAAATATCTATACAACATAACTTCAATAAATTCTTACCAACAGCATTCTATCGTCACTCCACCGACACTCCATCGAACTGCAATTGATATTTTCGGTAGTCTGCTATCTAATGTATTTGAATGGAATTGTAATTGTTGTTGCAAATGGTATTCTCTTCACTATTTGACGTTTGTTTGACAGTTGAATCAGTGGACTTTCAGTTGTCATCTAGTCATTGAACTGCCATCGGACAACGACACCTTTTTACTAGCTTTTTCATTATAAATATATAAAATTTAAAGCTATGAGGCCTTCAGCCGCATCATTGCGTTGGCGTATTTTGGCACTTGCTAATGCTGCTGATAAAAGACGTCGCCTTTTGCGCTTGCGCCGCAAAACTCGTGCAATATTAAGAAAAAACATTAATGCATTTGATCTTCCCGAGGCAGAGTTTATAAAAACTTTTCGCCTCGGAAAGGCGCAAGTGAGGGCTCTCAGTGAAGAACTGACCCCTTAGCTCACCAGGCAGCGAGGTCGGGATGGGATATCGATTGATTTAAAGGTTAGTAAGAGTTCAGTTGGTAATTACCTAATTCTGATAATTTATTACTTTCTTTAAGTAGGTATTTGAAAGGTATATCATTGCTCTATGCACCTATGCACCTACCCGAAGTTGATTAACGGAGGGTCTGAGGGTTATCCATGGTTGGCTACTTACTACAAAGCTTCTCAATTAAAGTGAAACTATTTTATCAGAGGTACCTATCAATTTTGTTTCAAATTATTTACTGACTTAAGTACATAAAATTTCTAATAAATTTCAGGTATTAATTACATTGGCATTCTATGCCACTGGCTCATACGAAACTTTAGTGGGCCAAAGTGCATTTCACAATGTCGCACAGACAACAGTCTCAAGGTCTGTGCGACAAGTTACTGAAGCTATAAACAAAATTTATATTAACCACATACAATGGCCAATGATACCCCAAGCCAGGAATGCCATTAAAGCACAGTAAGTAATCTACTATTTGCTTAAACATGACATTGTCATATAAAGTGGACTATAATCTTTAATTATTTATTACAGATTTTATCATCAGTTTGGGATTCCAGTTGTACTGGGCTGCTTCGATGGCACTCAAGTTGCCATTATACGCCCAGTACATCATGAAGAGGTTTTTTAACCGAAAGGGATACCATTCCTTAAATGTGATGATTGTAAGTGTATTTATTTTATTCATTCATACGTATTTTTGAAATGATTTTCCATAATTTAACTAATCAGACTGTAACTTGTTATAGATTTGCAACTCGGAATTAAATATATTATGTATGGGCTCCAGCAGCCCAGGCTCAGCTCATGATTCCATGGTGTGGCAAGGGCATCCCCTAAGTCGCCACTTGAGCGACCTCTCTAATGAGGGAGAGCAGGTGTATTAGGTATTAGGTACTTAATAAATAATTTAATTGTTGATAGTATGTATTTTAAATGATACAGAAATTGTTACCTATTAGTATTTGCTTTTTACAGGTGATAGTGGTTACCCACTGCGTGCCACCATGATGACACCAATTCTGAACACCAGTGAGGGGACACCCGAGCACTACTATTACCAGCGACAGGTGTCAGCACTCAATGTAGTGGAGCGGTGCATTGGTGTTTTAAAAGCTCGATTCCGGTGAGATATATTTTTTCCAGTTAGATAAATTTAGTAGATAATTTAATCAGAACCTATTAAATATATATTACATTAAAGAATACTGCTTTTAGATGTTTGTTAGTGGCACGAGCCCTACACTATGACCCCATCATTGCTGCAAAAATTGTGAGCGCATGCTGCGTGTTACACAACATCGCCAATCAGGACAGAGTCCCTCTGTTGTCACTGACACCTGAGGAAGCAGATGAAGAAAATCAAAGGCAGCATCAGGCAAGTTTTATTTATGCATAACATCCTTTTATTTTAAAATAGAAGATAATTTGTTTACACTTAATCAGCCTTAAATAACTTTTTAATATACAAATAACTAGGTAGGTACATTATAATCACAGTCTAATGAATAATAATAAAATAATCAACTAATCATTTATTAAAGTCCAACTTGTTAATGAATCAACATTTTGCAAATAAACTTTCAGTCTAAAATTTACTAATCAGTCTTTGATAACTTATTCAACTAAACATTTAAAATTTTACTTTTTGGGGGATTTAGGCAGTTAACACACTGCCACGCACCACGCTGCATGTTGCGTGTTTCTCAGTTTGTATAGAAAACAGGCGCCGCGCGTAGGTGCGTCGACACGCAAGATGCAGCGTGGTGCGTGGCAGTGTGATAACTGCCTTAACAAGTACAGTACAACATTTTAGGAATCCACAAAAGACTAAAATGTTACAAAAATATTTGGTCAACATTTTAATATTAATACTTTAAATTATTGTTTTAGGCTGAAGACCAAATAAAAGAGAATGTGAGACAGAATCCACAAAATCGCCGAGTCAATTCCGAGCTTCAAAGAGGCCGGGCACTGCAGCAGGCTCTGGTTGATAGGCTGTGGAGGGAAAGATTGGTATGTATAATTGTTAGATCTATATCTTTAATATTAGTTACAATAAAACAGTATGGAAATAAGTATATAATTACTTTGTTGCAGATTGCAGATGAACATTAACAGAAAATCTGTAACTATTTAGGTTTTTCTAATTAAAAACATTACATGTAATTCCTAGTTTTATTATCCTATACTTACTTTAAATAAATATATATTTACAATTATTATATGTATAGATTACAAAGATTAAAATCCCAGTACCTACATTAAAATCTATACTATTATACTTACTAGAAGGTATAGACTTGCTTTTAATTATTCTAGTCGCTGTCAGAAGAATAAATTCTAATTCTCTGATAAAGATAGGAATATTGTTAATTAAAGTAGGTACTTGATATTGATCATTACTTTACTGGTGATTTAAATATTTATGCTGTAGATATATTACATACGTTATGTCGTCGTGGTGACCTCCTCCTTTCGTTCATTCCTCTAAAGTAAACCCGCAGTCCTTCGGCTATTGCCTCTAATGCTGCAGCCTGCCGGTGGGTGGCTTGCGCGAGCTCGTGCGTTGCTTCAGCATTTAGTCTTTCCATTTGTTCTAAACGCTCTGTAGCTTCGCGCATAGCTGGTTCATTCTCTGAAGAGAAAACATACTGAATTTAATTTCACAAGGCAAGTTTGTAAAAAGAATATATATATTCCTTATAAACCTCTCTTTTGAAATTGGTTTAACTAACCTGTGGCTTGCTTAGTTTGGGAAACTGGTGAACGACGCCGGCGTCTTTTACGCGGTGCGACAGACCTGCCCTGTCTAATAGGGTCAGTGCGACCAGATAAAGCTCCTTGCTGGTGCTAGGAGTGGAGCCTGTATTGCAGTTGTTGCTAATACCAGCGGTGGTGCCAGTGGCAAGCTCCGTGCTAGTGCTAGGAGTGGGGCCTGTAATGCACTCCCTGCTAGTACCAGCCGTGGTGCCTGTGGCAAGCTCGCTGCTAGTGCTAGCGAGGGGGTCTATAGACTGCTGGTCTCTTGAAGGGGAGTAGTCTGCTGGTACTTCAATGACCACTATCGTCTCCTGCTCTTCAGGCTCTTGGACCTCTACACTCCATGATCTGAAATACATGAATGTTGTTTTATTGTAATCTTTGAAAAATTATAACAAAATAATGTAAACCAGTTCATACTTTATTTTACCTACCTTGCTAATGGCACAGCATCCTCCACAACCTCTAAACCCTCCAAAATGTGATCATGTTGCTGTGTAGAAAAACAATATGCAGTGCAATAGAAAGTAAACTTTAAAGCAGCAAACAGAGCAAACTAACAAAAAATTAGCAAAGTTCATTAATGATAAATGAAAAGAAATTAATTAATGAACACAGAGGATAGGTGCCTAGGAATTAAATACTTTTGATGATTTTTGTGAAAGAATGAATTAATTTACCACATGCTCTAGTTTATAAAACTATTACTTCAATTGGTATCTAAAAATCCTAAGTAAGTAGGTAGTTGTTTATTTACATGTGTGTTATTTTGTTAACAAGCTCCATAGGGGTTCCTTTTTAAAAACAAAGTCACACTTAAAGGATTGTGCCGAATACCCGGCAGTGGCTCTCCAACATCACACCGCAAAATATCATAAAGCTGCTCTTGTAGCGGTGTGAGTGAAATTTGTTTTGAAGGACCCCCACCTGAATAAAAAAATACTTATTTACGACTTCATACTAATTTGATTTATGAGAATAATTATAAACTGGTTTACCTGTAGCTCCGATTTCTACTTTTTCAAGCTTTATTTTTTTTAATAATTTGCTTTTGTATTCATTGTAATACTGAAAAATAAAAGTACACATAAATTGAATTGTTTGCAATCAGTGAGGTACAATAAACTAGAGAAGACCGCGAAGCAAGTTTGTGCGCACTAAGGTGCAGCCCATGGGCTGCAAATGCCTGTGATTGCGCGTGATTCAAGCGATTGTGGACCTTGCGGCTGCACCTTAGTTGCGCACAAACTTTCTTCACGGTGTCTTCTCTAGTTTATTGTACCTCAATGTTTGCAATAGTATAAGTAGACAAGGAACTTGTGTTTCAAACTTACCATTCTCCACTGGTCCGGCGTCTTATGGACGCAGTCAGTCGATACGCTGTATAACATGACTGCGCATTCAGCCAATAGGCGTTTGGCCTAACCACGTCCTTCCTTTGTTCTATTAAAGCGGCCAAGCGCCAAATCTTTATGATTTTCTAAAAAATCAATTAGAGCAGATAATTGCTCAAGACTCGCCATTGCCGAAACTGTTTCGTCTGTTTCACACAAAAACGTACTCGTCTTCATCAAAGTTTTCAACAGTTTTCAAACTTGTGTTCAAAAGTTCAAAACTTCATAAGATATTTTTTTTTCTAAATAAGGCAAATGCAATAACGAAAAACAGCCATACTGCACCAACATTTTCTTTATTTTTTAAGAATAAACACGCATTTTTAATAAATGTTGATATTTAAATGGTAAAAAACAATAATTTGTCTAAATTATTGCGCATTACATTCACCAAAAAGTGCTTAAAATGTATTTGAAAACAAATAGTAGTTTTTATTGGCATCATTGGTTTCATGGTAGATTTAATAGGCAACATCGTCGACTAAATAATTCACATTCCATTTCCATTCCATTTCCATTCAACTGACACTCCATCGACATTAAATCGATACTTATAAGAACTTTTAGCAGAATACAAAATGTAGCACAATGGAAATGTAATGACAATAGGATGTCTCTAGAATGGCAATAGTTGGTCGCTTATTGTAAAATAGCAGACTTGGGCCCCAGTAAGAGAATACCAAATGCCAAAAACCATTCAACTGAGACACCGTCGACACTCTATTGGGGCTCCATTGGTGCATTTGTATTTAGCAGACTTGCAGGTCTTTCCCTCGAAAAGATAGCTTCCCGGTAGTTTGTGGTCTGCTTAATTATGTACATAAGGTTTAATTAGTTCGTGTAACTCCTCAAAAGACGACTGAGATATACGGAAATACCAGTAAAATCGGTCTACATGTGAGTCCGATTGTATGCGCTTCATTCGTTCCTTCTTTTATTTATGTCATGCACCCATATTCTTTTATTTTTTCTGACCTAATGGATCGTGAGAAACAGCAGTTCTTCATTAGATGAGCTACTACCCAGCCATTCTTCGTCAGAATACTCAGAAATGCACACTATCTTCCATTTCTCAAACGAAAATGGCTGATGTCCAGAACGTTGCAATGCAGAGCGTTGTAGTGCAGAGCGTTGCAGCACAGCGCGTTGCGTTGCGTAGCGGCCACTTGCGACTGGCCGCGCGGCCGCGGCCGGTGTGACCTCGCTACGCAACGCGCTGCGCTGCAACGTGCTGTGCTGCAACGCAACGCATCTGGTTTGACCCACGCTTTAAGCGTGGGTCAAACCAGAACCACAGCACGTTGCAGCTCATGACGTTGTAATATATGAATTATTATGAGACATGCCACACCAAACGCACGATGCTGCACAGCGCTGCGCAGCTACGCGCGTCCCCGCGCATCACGCCACGCAGGGACAAACCGAGGCGAGCGCGCGAACGCAGCAGGCGGTTTGGCAACATAGCGCGCACTACGTGCCATGATGACGTTGTATTAAATGGCTTTCTGGACGTCACACCGCGGACAACTACGCGCGTAGACGTGCAGCAGGAAAACGTGTCCATGCCTACAGCTTCCTCATTCGATATAGAGAAATTCTAAGCATGCCATATTTTTGTGCATATTATGTGCAATCAAACGTTTCAGTCCTAATTTTTGTGCCACCACAACTTCGTTACTATGAGTTGTTTTATGTGTGTAAGCTGGAGACACGTGTCACCAGCTCGCACACGCCCGTTAAGACAAACCAGTGAGGTTAGGGTTTTGGACTATAGCTTGAAATTTTGTGCATAATTTGTGCACAAGGAACAAAAAAAACTAACCATCACACTCAAATACAGTTGAAACTACGATCATAAAACTGTGTGCGAGCTGGAGACACGGGTCTCCAGCTCGCACAGCTGTATCTTCGTAATTGTTCAAGCTACGGTTATGAATTATACCTCAAAATTTTGTGCAGAATTTGTGCATAAGGCACAAAAATTTTCAAAACTTTATCTCAAAAGGTTTTTGAGCTACGAACCGATAAGTATGTGTAAGTATAATAATACCACACAACCCCATCGAGTTTCCGCTCGTTTGATTCGTCTTGACAACTACTCCCATAGGAGATGAAGAATTTTTAGTTATGGCACGTTAACTAAAAAACAGTTACTACGCTACGATAACTAAACCATCAACCATTCTGACAAGGGGTCGGTAAGCCATCAACACATAGAAGTATTGGTAACTTGCAAACTTTTTAACTTGTAAATAAAAAAGTAAGAATTACTTACTACTGGTAAAATAAAAATTTGAAATAGCTTTATTAAAAATAATAAAAGTATCTTTTTTTTTCGTTATCTGTGGAATAGGTACATATAAAATTTAACATCTACCTACTTACTAGCATTTGAAAATAACTTTAGGTACTTACTCATAAGATAACAAAGGTACGCCTACTATTGAATCTAGGTGATCTACTGCGGATGGACAACATCTACATAAAGAAGCCATAACTGGAGGTTAGTAAAGGTAAGCAGCAGAACGATTAGATAGAACACAATTAAATTAATTTTTATTATAGTTCTTTTTCTATAGAATTTACAATAATGACGTAAAAGGCCGGCGTAATAAAATGCCCGCTTGCAAAGTGTTAAACTATAGCTACATAAATTTAATATCGGTGATAACAGTATCGACCATATCTACGGACTATTTAAAAATTCATGCAATATCGTGTTTTTTTCCACTATATAGTTTCAGAACGCATCGAACGTTTATAATAATTTTATTTTATTAAACTTTTACAAGCACATTTGTTTGTAAAAACTACAGATTAATGATAACTCAATAAATATCAGGGATACGGTACAATATTCTTGAATTCGATCACGTACAATATAGTGATCTCAACGCACACCGCATTCCTGACGCGATATAGTGTTTTCCAAAATAGGTATAGTTTCAGAACGCATCGATATCGGATTTGACGATAATGATGCAATAAATACGTTTCAGTAACCTTATACGATTTGTATCGCCTACTCCTAATTTTATCGGAAAAAATGGAAGAGGTGATTGGGCTTTATTACATAGGTACTATTATTACAGTCAACTAAATTGTGCGAAGGAAATGTGGCCGCACGAACATTATCGCGACAAAATCCTTGATGTGCGGCAATTTACCAACAGCGCGGCGCGTCAACGCCATGATACAACGCGCTAACGCGAAGTGTTTGGCCAGACGTGTCGCGAAAACGCAAATCTTCGCGCTAGCGCGATAATGTGGCCCTAGCATTACATTGGGATGCCCCAGCAGACTAATCGCAAAGTCATCGATCACCATAGAGTACATTTATTTTTATTTATTTATTTACATTTAACCATGGGAAGTAATACAATCTAATATTAAAATAAATTACTTTCAATGGTTAAAATTTATTCTGTGACGGTCGATAGCGATTAAGTTTGCTGGAAAGCATCCGTTCTTTATCGAATTAGGCTTAAGTATTCAACCATTTTGTCGTTCTGCACTCCTCCATAATGTTTATCACTATGCCAAATCTAATTATTTAATTGTCTCAACAACAAAAAATAACTAAGACATTCGTGTGTGAGATATCTGAAATAAAAAGTAGGGTAGGTTATTAGGTACCTGCCTATGTAAAACTAAATTAGTCGCGTCGCGCATCGCTTTAACAGACGGCTCCTAGTCTAAAAGTGGCAATAGTGTAGCGCACGGAACGGCAACGGCGCGCTTAGCCGCTAACGAGCCATTATTTTGAATTTTTTGGCGGGAAAACAGTTTTTGGCTTATAATTTATAAAGTAAGAGGCCCAGAGATTTGAAATTTTGCCTCGTGTGTGCACAAATTATAACGTATTATTTGATCTTTAAAACGAAGCACTATCTTATACAGTTACAATAATTCACCATGTGTTAGCCCGTGTTACGTGTCACCAGCTTACACATACTTATCGGTTCGTAGCTCAAAAACCTTTTGAGTTAAAGTTTTACAAATTTTTGTGCCTTATGCACAAATTCTGCACAAAATTTTGAGGTATAATTCATAACCGTAGCTTGAACAATTACGAAGATACAGATGTGCGAGCTGGAGACCCGTGTCTCCAGCTCGCACACAGTTTTATGATCGTAGTTTCAACAGTATTTGAGTGTGATGGTTAGTTTTTTTTGTTCCTAGTGCACAAATTATGCACAAAATTTCTAGCTATAGTCCAAAACCCTAACCTCACTGGTTTGTCTTAAGGGGCGTGTGCGACCTGGTGACACGTGTCTCCAGCTTACACACATAAAACAACTCATAGTAACGAAGTTGTGGTGGCACAAAAATTAGGACTGAAACGTTTGATTGCACATAATATGCACAAAAATATGGCATGCTTAGAATTTCTCTATGTCGAATGAGGAAGCTGTAGACATGGACACCAGGAAAACGGTGGTTTGTATTTAAATACAAAAATGGATGCGGAAGTTAAGGAAAAAATAATAGAATTAGTTCGGAAACACAAGAGTTTATATGTGCCGAAAGACAAGAACTACAAAAATACGCAATATAAAACTTTATTATGGTAAAATATTGGAAGGCAGCCAAAAGGCAGCTGATTATTGATGGTAAGTCAACAACGTTGTAAAATGGTTTTTTTTTACAGATTCTTATTTTTCACTGATCAAAGTATGAAACAATTTTTTTATTTATCTCATGCACCCATATTATATATTTACATATTATATTTTTTTTTTTCTAGTAAACATTTTATCCTATATCTATATAGCATTGTGAATGCAAAATTTCAACAATAAAGATATTTATAAGCAATTACGTCTTTATCGATTGTTAAATACTTGCAATAGTATTTCTTTCGAATGTGAGGGTAGACTTCACAGTGACGTAATACCGCTGGCTTGCAGCGTATATCAAACTACTAGGAAAAATTCAACGAGTCTTCTGGGGTCTCGGTAGCTCAGCGGTTAGAGCAGTGGACCGGCAATCCAAAGGTCGTGGGTTCGAATCCCACTCGAGCTTCCTGAGACTGGTTGATTTTTTTCTAGTAAACATTTTATCCTATATCTATAAAGCATTGTGAATGCAAAATTTCAACAATAAAGATATTTATAAGCAATTACGTCTTTATCGATTGTTAAATACTTGCAATAGTATTTCTTTCGAATGTGAGGGTAGACTTCACAGTGACGTAATACCGCTGGCTTGCAGCGTATATCAAACTACTAGGAAAAATTCAACGAGTTTTCTGGGGTCTCGGTAGCTCAGCGGTTAGAGCAGTGGACCGGCAATCCAAAGGTCGTGGGTTCGAATCCCACTCGAGCTTCCTGAGACTGGTTGATTTTTTTTTCTAGTAAACATTTTATCCTATATCTATATAGCATTGTGAATGCAAAATTTCAACAATAAAGATAACCCAGTTGATTTAAGTGCACCCTTAAGTAGACTTAATGCACCCAGGCGTGCAACCTAGTTTAGTATATACCCTACTGCTGGCCTTTGTAAATTATAATGATAGTGTAATTGACAACCCAAGTAACATTTCAGGTTTTAGAAAGGTTTTAAAAGGGTTTTTCTAAAACCTTTGTATGGAAATTTGCTCGTAAGTCTTAACACGCTCAATAATGTTATATTTACCTTATATTAACCACCTGGGTGCAAAAAGGGCCCAAATTCATCCAGGTGATATTAACCAGGTGAATTAATTCTACTAAACCCAATCTTTTCATACTTCGATCACTCATAAAACCTTTAAGGGTGACAGTAAAATAAAAAATACGCGTCAATTATAACTCTTTATTAACACCACACTTGTCCAACACATCGAAAATGTTCAGGGACTCTCCGTCGGGCACCCCGTACCCTTTGTCCAGGCCGTGCGGGTTGGAAGGCGTGGCGCAGCTCATGTTAGACTCTTTCCTCAGCACTTGGTCCACCTCAACTGAGGTGAAGAACGCTACTGACAGCGGAAGGTCGTTTATACCCACTCTGGAAAAAATAAGTATCTGCATAAAAATAATAAATTGAGTAAATGAAGTAAAATATGTGTAGAGATTGTAGAAAATGGAAAGCTGTAGTTTCTACCTTCCTATCGAGAAACAGGTGTGATATAAGGGAAAGTTTCTCTATCGTCATTAATTTTTCAATATTGTTGATCAGAGCCAAACGAATTTAAACCTTGTTCGTACTAGCCGACTTGTTATAGTCAAGTAGCAGAACATTGCTTTGCTACTTTGATTGCTTAAAACGAACACTAAAATTATCTAACTAGAGAAGCAATGTGCTACCTACCGACTAGTGCGAACAAGACTTGCGAGACAACAATGAATATTAATTATTGTTTATTATTATTATTATTAAATATAAGGCGACTTGCTAGAAACCGCAAGAAACTTCAAGGGTTGGTCAGGTCAAGTGTTTTAAACACGACAAAAATGACAAAAATAAATTCGTGTTTTTTTCATTTTTAATTAAATAATTCATTTTGCGAATTTTAATTGGATAGTCTTTGAGTACTTATCTTATTTATTTTGAAGCAATAACAAGAAAAATACGCACATTTCGTAAGAGGAAAATAAATGGGGTCTCATTGCAGACTAACGTAGGTATAGGTACTTATCGCCCGGCTGACGCGGACGGGCCAACAGACGGTTGGGTCAACGACCGGCCGCTGCCCGCGCGTTGTAAATAATCGTTATTTTTAATTGTTTTTAATTTTATTTTTCTTATGTTATTGCTTTAAAATAAAATAGATACTCAAAGACTATCTAATTAAAATTCACAAAATGAACTATTTAATTAAAAATGAAAAAAGCACGAATTTCTTTTCTGTCATGTTTAAAATACTTGACCTGACCAGCGCTTGAAGTTTCTTGCGGTTTCTAGCAGTCGCCTTACCTATATAATAAGAATTTTTTTACAATATTTTTATTAAAAAAAGATATACTTACAATATAAAATATTATAAAAAACTTAACCTAGTTTGCCACCGACAGCGGGGATAGACCCAAGCTATCGGTGGTTAGGGCCGCAGAGTGAGGAACCTCCTGACAATACGTGCCGTGTCAAGGAGTACTGGTTTTTGTATTTGACCCTTGACCCAACCTTTCAGCGAGAGCCTCTCTAGGTGTTGATCAAGGCTCTTAGCTAAAAGACCGTTTTCCGAAACGACTATTTGTACAATAATGGTTGAATCCACATCCCACATGGCGGCAACCTCGTGAGCCAAGTCAAAGTACTTACTGAGTTTGTCCTTCTCGGCTTTCACGAGGTTCTCATCATGAGGTATGGTGATATCAACCAATATTGCCCGGCGCTGAGATTGGTCGACCACCACGATATCAGGCTTATTGGCGACAATAGTCCTGTTCGTGATGATAGAGCGATCCCAGTAGAGCGTTGCATAAGAATGTAGGATAAGAATTCCGTATTACTAACACAATATGGGCTTTGCCCGATATAAATAATGTATTAATTTAATTACATTAAATTATTAATAACTAAAATTAAACATACCTCTGTGAACAAAACGCTCTCGTGAGCAGATTGGTAATCTGCAGCGCCAAAGCCGTCTCGTACTTGTGATCATCGGGGACTAGATATCTCACTTCATCGTGAAAACTGAGGCAGAATCTGGAATATAAGGCAGAGTTTGCCTTTTTACTATCTTTAAAGGAAACTGGTTAATGAAACAAACTGAATTAAGAAAACAAAAAACATTTCCGCGGTCCCGTACTACCCAGGCAGCATGTAAGGTGAGCGTCAAGTTGGCAGGCACATCACGGAATTAGACGGTTTTGACTATGTCAAAAAATTGTGTATAAATAGTGATAAATAGTGACGTATAGCATATAAGAGTATCTTGGTGTGCCTGCTAACTTGACGTCAAAATAGCAGGCACCATAAGAAATACAGTTCGTATCAATGTGATTTATATGTCAAAAAACTGTGCATAAATAGTGAATCGTATACGCAAAATTTCAACAATTGTACTTCAATACAAACCGAGATATTACGGTCTCTAAGTGGGCTGCCAACTTGACGATTCTTGCGATGGCGATTCCAGAGAAACGGGTTGAAGGTTTAAACAAATAAATACATAAAAAAATTGTGTGTGAAATTGTGAATCTTTCAATATCAATAAAAAAGAATTCTTCTTTGCTATTTTCCAAAAATCTAATGTAAACTTCTACCATACATTCGATTTCAAGTACAATCATGCACAATTTTATTTATTGACTTAAGATACTGACATAAAGTCTAATTATTTTTAATTCAAGTCATAAAATTACACTTAAATCTACCGTTGTAATGTCAGTTTCACGTTATTTCTATGAAACTTATGTCAAGCAATTTGTAATTTTAGTGACTCGAATTAAAAGTCTCGGATAGTGGTGGACGAGCGAGTGTCGCGAACGACCAAGAGATGGCGTGATATTGTTTACGTGCGGTGAGCCGGTGATACGAGAATCGTGTGCAAAAAGTTTTTTTTGTTTGTGTTGAAATTGGTAAGCAGTGAGTGCATTTGCATCAGAAGTGAAAGTGTTTAAATCGTTTAATAACAACCTACATTTTTATAGGTACGCAGCTTATTTTCTATTATGGTAAATATTTACAAAAAAGATATACCTAGGTACGGTCGGGGTCGCCGTCGCTTTACCACTTTGCAGCGATTTTCGTGTGAAGCGCACCGACCGCCCGGGTACCTACGTGCCCGTACCAAATAGACGACGCGGTGTGCAAGGGATTTTGACCTTTAGACTGGTAAAGCGACGGAGTCCGCCATTGTACCTAATGTGAGGTAGATATTTTCTCAGTAATTCAAAACTTTTCATACTTATCGACCAACATAATTAATCGCATTAAAGCTAGACGTTTATCATAATTGTTCAATGATTAACAATCTAAATATATTGAACTTCAATTAGTTTGCACATGCTGAGTGGTCAGATTTTAAAATGGAATATCGTAGAAGATACGTTTAGTTTGTAAATTATTGAACAACTGTGATAAACGTCTAGCTGACATGCACCTAATTGTGTTGGTCGAGTAATACGAATAACTTCATAAGTAGGTACTTACCTAGCTAATCTTTCGTAAAGTTAACTAGGGTTAAGTATATTCCTAGTGCATTAAATATTAATCTTACCTGCCTAGTCCTTTATGACCAATAAACAAAGAATGAGCTACGAATAGTTATTCAGTGTTTGTCTCTTTTACTCTAATTAAAAATTACGTTTAAATGACAGGAACGGAACATTACAACGGTAGATTTAAGTGTAATTTTATGACTTGAATTAAAAATAATTAGACTCAGTACTTAAGTCAATAAATAAAATTGTGCACGATTGTACTTAAAATCGAATGTATGGTAAAAGTTTACATTAAAATTTTGAAAAAATAGCAAAGAAGAATTCTTTTTTTATTGATATTGAATTATTCACAATTTCACACACAATTTTTTCATGTATTTATTTGTTTAAACCTTCAACCCGCTTCTCTGGAATCGCCATCGCAAGAATCGTCAAGTTGGCAGCCCACTTAGAGGCCGTAATATCTCAGTTTGTATTGAAGTACAATTGTTGAAATTTTGCGTATACGATTCACTATTTATGCACAGTTTTTTGACATATAAATCACATTGATACGAACTGTATTTCTTATGGTGCCTGCTATCTTGACGTCAAGTTAGCAGGCACACCAAGATACTCAAATATCTTTTGAACCATAGTATCACTATTTATATGCTATACGTCACTATTTATCACTATTTGTACACAATTTTTTGACATAGTCAAAACCGTCTAATTCCGTGGTGTGCCTGCCAACTTGACGCTCACCATGTAAGAGAAAGTACAGGAGTTTTTAGTGGTACCCCTTAGTGAGTTTCACATAACCATTTTCGTCTCCCCGACTCAGTGGTACGAGTACACGTAATGCATCTTCTCCTGTATACAAATAAATATAATAAAAATGTGGTACCGTGTGTGCGAACCTACCATGGGTCAGCGTTGTAGGTAATTATCCAATCTCCCTATATGCTGTTTATTTATTAATTCAAATGTTACACCAACAAAGCACTTACACATAAATTGGATAGACAATGCTACATTACACAAGGTGAGTGCCACCTCAATTACAGGTTCAAACAAATGCAAAATGCAAATTCGTGCGTGAATACACGGAATTAATGTGGAGCCGCCATAATAAGTTACCAATAAACACAATTTACCAGACAGAGTACGAGGACTATTATTTCCTCACCAGTGTATTATCTAATGACGGCTCCACATTAGTGCCGTGAAGCTCCGTAAACAGGCGTGAACGTGAATGTGGACGGTTTTCGCGAGGTTCACGCGCGTTCACGACTGTTCCCCGATCTGATCGGGGAACAGGCGTGATCGCGCGCGTGTTTTGTCCCGCGACAAAAGGTTCGCGGGGCGTTCACGCGTACAAATCCACATTCACGGCCCCGTGTCAGTTTATCAAACTTCTTCCTCTTCACAGCAAACAAAGTTATTGCAGCAGCAGCTTCTACGTCCATTTCGCGGCGGGTGAATGAACGATTGTGAGCATCCCGTGAATGTGGAGGGCATGACTTGTGCCGTGAATTCATGTGAATTCATTCACCCACCGCGAAATGGACGTAAAAGCTGCTGCTGCAATAACTTTGTTTGCTGTGGCAACATACTATTTAGACGTTCAAAACATTATTAGAAAGCATTGGAAAAAAAGAAGATGGTGGATGACTGAAATACATCGTAACCGATCAAAGTACAGTCAGGAGTAAACTGATTAATTTCCTCTTTGATAAACTGTCATAGGGCCGTGAATGTGGATTTGTACGCGTGAACGCCGCGCGAACTCTTTGTCGCGGGACAAAATACGCGCGTGAATTCCGCGAAAACCGTCCACATTCACGTTCACGCCTGTTTACGGAGCTTCACGGCACTAATGTGGAGCCGCCATAACAAATTAAAATGATTATTGTTATTATTACCTGGCTTTGGGCGCGGCGTGCGCCATGCTAACTAGCATAAGGTGCAGGTAGTCGGCGGCGGCGGACTGCACCGCCCAGTTGAGGCGCGTGCCGCCCCAGCGCCCCAAGGAGTGCTCTAGGGCGCGCGATAGCCGCCCTTGGAGGAAGGCAGTCGCAGGTGCGGGGGAATCTATCACACAATCATAACTTTAACACATTCCCAGTCCATTAATAAACACAATAGAATTTCAATTGTTATAAGCAATATGTGACTCATGGGACTGTGAACGTGTTAAGCTACGACAGCCACAGTCGGCCGATAGCGTGGCCCAAGGCCAAATTCGTAGAGGAATGAGGTGGGGACACGTTTAGTTATCATTTGGAGAAACGTGGACTGTGTTTGCAGTCCTCATTGCCAGCCGGCCTATGATGCCAACACGAGAACTCTTCTCGACCCGCTTTCTCGTGTTTTATTCATATCTCTAATACTACAGTTCCACATGCGTGCTCGCTACTCGCTTCGCCATTCGACGATATTTTCGACGAAACATTCTCCTTCCATAAACAGGGACGAGTGACTGTTTACACATTCGCGTGTATTCTTTTCTACTTCGACTTGCAAGAATGAACGACGTCTACGTTTTAGCAGCATCCGCGTGTCAATGATTATTATTTATTAATTTTTTGCTTATTTTGGTGTCGATCTTGTTTTGGAAACCGAACCAAATAACTTGTTGAGCTTGGTAAAGTTCCAAAAACGTTAGAACTCTGTCGTTACTTTAATCCATTTTTAATATACAGATATGTTGCTTGATCAACAATAAAAATACAATGAGCGAGAGAGCGAATGTGTAAACACTAAGTTCGCCTCGTCATTCGTGCCCTTTGACTCGCGTCCAAAAAACCGCTCGAGCGGCGAGACGAGTCGCGAGGCGAGTGACGAGCGTGCGTTCACACAATCGCGCACGCACCTCGCTTCGCCATTCGACTCGCGACTCGCGCGAATGTGGAGCTGCGGCTTAATGCTATTAGGTTAGCTTAGGCTATCGACACTAAAGGCATTAGGGCTGCGTTCCGTCGCTTCACTCGAGAGCACTCGAGGCACTCTGGCGCGCGCTCTAACCGTTCCGTGACTTGGTGAAATTTTACTCTGATGGCTGTCAGAGCATAGTTCCATTCGTTCCGTGGCTCAGAGCGCAGCAGCCAAACAACCATCAAGTCGGATGGTTATTTTTCACTTTGACAGCTATTTGATGTTTAAATAATTGTTAAAAAGTGTCAAAGTTTGCAATTTATGTCAAAACGTCTCGAAAAATTCCGCCTGTTGTTTCGTATTGTTTTACTTTTCAATAATTCTGTTAAATATGGTATAAAAGTGAAAAAATGGAGACAGAAAAAGAATTTCTCTCATGTTGGACAGGAATACTTTATAATAGGTTATAAAAACAACTCGATCGTTCCGTGGCTTGATTGCAACTAAACGGGTTAAACTTTAAGCAAACAACTATACCCAAAACGACGGAACGCACTCATGAATGCGCATAGAACTACATAATATGTCAAAAATAGACTAAATAGTAGTTTTTGCATAAACTGTGGTATTTTTGTCTATAAACTTTAACATGACAACTTAAAATGATTTGTCGTCTCTCGTCCGCAACATATCTCGTGTTGCGCATGCTAGGCCCACTGGTCTACTGGGATCATAAGATAAGATAAGATAATTGTTTATTTGCACTTTGACATTATAAAATACATAGATCACATATCAAGCTCATTTTATAATAGCATGCAAATATTAAGTCCTCTCAGTAATACTCTAATATTTTCAATAATTAAAATCCATTAAACAAATAACATTATGCAAGTACATCATTTTAAATTATATAGTAAATATCATTATTTATCAAAACAAAAAAAATTCCTTTATGTCATAAAATGTATTCTCAACTAACCACTTAAACAATTTTCTTTGAAAAAGATTAGTGTTTAGCAATTTAAGATCCTTAGGAATGTTATTAAAAATACGCCACATTGCCAAGCAGCTTTTATTGTACTTGGCAGATTTTGGTGTATCTTTTAAGACAAGTTTATATGGGTCTCTTTTAAGCCTTAAGTTTATATCACTTGCCATTTTAAATAAATTCCTATGCTTCTTAACGAAGCTGCAGATTTCGTATATGTACAATGATAGCAGTGGTAAGAGACCAAGATCTCGAAACATTGGTTTACAGGACTCGTCAGGGGGGATTCCGCATATGGCTCTGATGCATTTTTTCTGCGCAATAAATGCTCTATTTTTATCTGTACTATAGGTTCTTTAGATTATTCTATAGATTCTATATGTGCATGGTAAGATAAAATCGCAGTTTTTTTGTTAGTCACTTTCTTAATTTGGTTTATAGCGTAAACGAACTTATTAACCCTACTACATAAATTGTCTACGTGCATTTTCCAATTCAAATCTTCATCAATGGTAACACCTAAAAACTTTGTTTGCGTAACTTCTTTCATTTTTGTGATGTCGTATAGTCGTGAGTATACCTATGTATGTAACAGCAACTCACCGGCAATCTCCTCTAGCTTATTAAACATATCGGACTCAGTGCCGCCGACCCACCGCGGCGTCTCAAACATCTCGTGCAGTTGCTTGCCGCTCAGCTGGGCGAGCCTCTTCGCTTGGTAGCCGGTCATTTCGACCGCCTGCGAAATGTGTTGCTGATTACTGAGTGCCAGCTTATTTTTTGGAGGTTCGGGGAAAAAATAATATGCAAACTTATAAAAAACTTACAAAAGTTACACTTATAAATGCCTTTTTATGTACTGTTGTCCATGTGGGAAAGGTTAAGGCTGATTAAGCATATGTACAGAAACTTTGGTCCTTCGAGCCGGATATTTCAATTCCTTATCATGAATCTTTCGCAGCGTGAAGACTTAGCGTCCTTTGGTGCTGGCGAACATCTTGGCGGCCTTGCTCTTCGCCTCTGATACTGTAATGGCGGGAAGGCCTGTGCCCAGCAGTGGGATGTTTACAGGCAGATGATGATTACATCACCCACCTAACCGCAATGGGCCAGCGCGGTGGGTTATAGCCCAACACTCTCATGTGTTGTAATGTGTGAGGAAGGCTTGTACCCAGTGAGAAGTTTATAGGCTAATTTATGTACAGAAAAAAATGGTTCTTCGAGTCGGACATTTATCTTATATAAGTTCACTGATAATTATTACATACGTGAGTGTCATCGTCGCCGTCCATGAACCCTTCCATGAATCGCTTCTTTAGCGTGTAGACGCGTCGCCCTTTGGTACTAGTGAACATCTTGGCGGCCTTGCTTTTCGCCTCTGATACTGTCATGGTGGGGTTGAATTGCTTCAGCAGGCGTTCGGCGAAATTTTGACCGGCACCTACGGAAATGTGGCAGATAAATAGATATGCACCCATCATTTCGTCTCTGCAAAACTGGGTTGGGCATTAAGCTCGTCATTTAACGTTGAGAAAGTTTAAGTAAAAACACAACCAGTCTCAGTAAAGCTCATGGGTTTGATTTCCATTCGAGCTTTCCTGAGACTGGTTGTTTTTTCTAGTAAACATTTTATCCTATATTTATATAGCTTTGTGAATGCAACAATTTCAATAATAAGGATTTTTAAGTAGGTAAATAATCAAGTAGTAGACCACGAAAGACCATCGTTAAGTGTCTGAGATATCTAACACAGCATGCTGTGTGGGATACCTTTATTAGTGTTATATATTAGTTATTTGCATGAGAAAGAGATACCTTTTGTCATGGCTTTTTTAATTATTAGTACTAATAGCTATACAGAATTTCTCATAACTCATCATTAGCCCATAAACGTCCCACTGCAGGGCACAGGTCTCCCCACATGCTCAACAGCACGTGGGGAGATTGGGACATAACACACCACGCTGTTCCAATCGGTTATTGGGAGTTTTTTGGCCGATTCAAAAATACTTATTTATTTTTACTTGAATACAAAGATTTTGAGCCTGAGTTTGAATTCTTTTTCTTATATATTTTTTAAATTAGCTTTTTTTGTAATGATTCCAACAACATAAGTTTTAAGTACAGCTTCATTATTAAACTAGAGATATCGTCATTTTAATCACACGTGGTACTATCGCGCGCGACCACCCAGAAGTGATGACACAGATGCGCCGATACGGACAAAATGGCCGCCACATTTGACAGGATTACTCATCTAACCATTAATAACTGATAGCCTACCGTATATCCTGGCGTAGTTGATGACTTTAGCGTGGTCTCGCGACACGGCGGCGGCGGCGGCGGTGAGCGAGTGCAGGTCTGTGCGAGTAGCCTTAGCGCCCGCCAGCACCGCCCAGCCGAACGCCGTGCCGCCGCAGAGGCCTAGCGTACTGTCGCCTAGGAGCGCGGCTATCCACAGCTCCTGGCGTTAAACGACATTTGTAAGGCTGAGGCCTCATTAGTGCGTTGCGTTGCTGCGTCGCAACAGATCAACGCATTGTACATTTTGTCAAAAAAGTTTTGGGAACGGATGATTTGTTTATGATTTCAAATTCAATATTTTGTTTTTTTTTTGTTGTTAGATTGGCACAACTGTTATCCATTTTGGCGCGGAGTTTGAGTTGCATCTGTTAGTTAGATTAAATACAGTGCTGTTTTTAGTTAGTTTATATCTAGTGTGTATTGCGAATTTCATAATGGATAAAAAATCGAACAAAGAGTTTGTCTTAAATTTTGCGTCGCCAATGGAATTTCGTGTTCGGAGTCCCTGAAAATGTTACAGAAGGCTTACGGTGAATCGACTTTATCAAAAACACGTGCTTATGAGTCGTACAAAGCGTTCAAAAGCGGTCGAGATGTGATGGAAGATTTGCTTCGCTCTGGTAGGCTATCAACGTCTTCAACTGAAGTTAACATCGCAAAAGTGAAGGAAATGGTGACTGAAAATCCTCATTCAAGTTTGAGAGAGATAGCCGCTGAACTTTCTGTGTCTCACGAGTCGATCCGTATCATTTTAAATAATCACTTGGGTATGAAACATGTTGCCGCTCGGCTAGTCCCAAAAGACCTGAATTTCCTCCAAAAACTCAATCGCATAAAAGTCGCTGAGCACATGCTAGAACGAGTAAATTCCGACCCAACATTCATGCAACGCATTCTCCTTCAAACCCACGTCTCGTCACCAGTAACAATTTACTGGTGACGAGACGTGGGTTTACGAGTTTGACATGCAAACTAGTCAACAAGCTTCGGAGTGGCGCCTTCCGACTGGACCGAAACCAAAAAAAACGACGCTAAAAATCAGAGTCATGTTGACTGTTTTCTTTGACTATCGCGGTGTTGTGCACTCGGATTTTTTGCCGGAAGGTCAAACGGTAAATAAAAAACATTATTTGAGCGTTATGCGGCGTTTAAGAGAGCAAATTCGACGAAAAAGGCCAAAGGTGGAAAGAAAATTCTTGGATTTTGCACCACGATAATGCGCCTTCGCACAAGGCCATCATTGTGAACGAATTTTTGACCAAAAACTCAACAAATACCATCGAGCAACCACCTTATTCACCAGATATGGCTCCAGCCGACTTCTTTCTGGCACCCGTTTTCATTCGGTAGAAGACATAAAGGAGAATTCGCGCCGAGAAACTTAATTCCGGAAAAAGCGTTTTAAAATGTTTTGATGATTGGATTATTCGTTGGCGTAAGTGTATCGTTTCTGAAGGAGCATACTTTGAAGGCGATAAAATAAATTTGGATGAATAAATAACATTTTGTGTATTATTGATCTTTTCCCGGTACTTTCTTGACAGAGTAGTATGCTATTTCTAGGATGCAACGACGCAACGCTTAATGTGGCATGTCACAAAAATATATGAAAAACGACGCTGCGTTCACGCTGCGACGACGCAACGCACTAATGAGGTCTCAGTCTAACTATTTCTTTCCGTCATCCATCTATCCATTGCGGAGAACAATTTTGACAGACAAAAATAGCCATATAGTTTTAAACGAATTCGCGTAAAATGACGTATGCCAGAAGGTAGCACCTGAATTGTTTGGATTTGTATCAATGATCGATCGGACTAGTGCGTATTACTTACGAATTCGGTCTGAGATTTTCACGGACCGGATTCGCACCGGACGTAGTGCAAAACAACTCTTACAATTCTAACACAAGAACGGCAGTTTGCGAGAGTCATTTTAGTTTTAAATAAGTAACGGAGGCAGCGGTACGCGCAGAGGTTTTCTAAAGTTACATAAAACAAGGTGAGTAATTAGGTATAAAAAACAAGGCGAATGGTGAACGATGATTGGTATAACACACCTGGGAATCGACATCGGCGCCCACGAACTTGTACCCGGGCGGCGCCTGCACCATCGCGCGCAGCTCCGAGCCGACGCGCTCTTTGTGCGCGTTGCTCGCCGTCATCCAGGTCGGCTCGCTGGCTCTACAATAGAATTCACTAGCCTACAAAGTAGCCCACTGCTGAACAAAGATCTACGATAGAAGAGCAAAAGCTATCGCCGCCAATAAAGATATTTAAAAAGAATAAAATATCGAGCTCGAAGGACCAACTTTTTCTGTACATAATCATTATACCTTTAAACGTCCCACTCCTGGGCAAAGGCATATAAAAGAAGAGCAAATGACGGTAATGCAACAATGACAAATCATTTTCCGCCAATAAATATATTTAAAGAAAAAAATATCCGGTTCGAAGGACCATTTTTTTGTGCGAGACAGATGAGAACCACATTATTTTTTTTAATATTAGAGAGTAGAAAGAATATAGAAGTTGATAGTGACTCCAAAACATACTAAAATCCTTACCTCCTAGTCAGAGTCCCGCATACCACGACTTGCGGTACAATAGCCCCATACTTCCGCACCCCAGCCCGCAAATGTACTGGCAACAGCTCATTCGGCAGCCACACTACTTGCTGACTCATTATACGCTCACGGTTGTTGCGCCAATACGACATCATGCGGCCGAACGTTAGCACCTTATAGCAATACAGATAAGAGTCATTATTAACCGCAGCTGTGTGGTGGCGGATCATTTATTAAGATAATACTAGTGAGTGTCGTCTAAGGCCACAACGGACTGAAGAATAATCTAGCATCTAACAGCATAAAGCGGCGATGGGTTTACCACCTGTCACGCTGAGTACATGTGCAGTTGTTAATAACATGCCCTGACCTGCTTTTCGCGATCAAACTGACTGTTCCTCGCAAATTGCCTCACAAATCAATCACAAAAACATTCAGCTTGCCATCGCACAGAACTAATCTTGGTCTCCATTAACCCTTAGCTAGAATCTGTAATACTTCATCATCAGCCTATAAACGTCCCACTGCTAGGGCACAGGCCTCCCACGTGAACAATAGCACGTGGGAATATTGGGCCATAATAACCCAATATCCCCACGTGCTATTGTAATACTTATAATAATTTTAATACAAAATCACCTGACTTGGTATGTAATTACAAAAATTACAAAACTGTAAGATTTCTTGTAATCTTTGTTTTTTAATTAAGATTTACTTTTTTGTTAATGTAAACGTTTTACATAACAATAAAACGGTTATTATGAGCCGAAAGAAAACACAGCATCGCATTATGAAGCAGTGTGTTACTTACCTTGTAAGTTTACTTACTACCGTGTGGATATATCCATTTGCCTTGCCATAGATTGCTCTTTTTTTTTTATATAAAAGAGGGAGGCAAACGAGCAGGCGTGTCACCTGATGGAGAGTAATCACCGCCGCCCATGGACACCCGCAAAACCAGAGGAATCGCAGACGCGTTGCCGGCCTTTAAGGGAGGAATAGGTTTAAGGAAGGAATAGGAATTGGGAGGGGGGAGGGGGGGGGGGGGGAAGGGGCCTCCGGAACCCTCACTGGTCGAACGAAACACAACAGCACCAAGTGCCGTTATTTCACGCCGAATATTCGTGAGAGGGTGGTATTACGCCGGGCGAGCCGGCCCAATGCGTGCTGCAACGCAGCGTGGCTCTACCACTCAGTCAGTGTTACTCATTTAGCACCACCCAGGGATCACGTGTAGGGTCTCAAGGATAAACCTACGGACGCGAGCAACTTTAACCCCCAAATATCTTACAATCTAGATGTAGTCCCCAGTAATCTTACAATCTAGATGTAGTCTATGGTCTGTCACCGCAAAGCGGGAACCGGCCTGTCAGTGTCATTGAAGTCTTCACCAGGAAGAGCCTTCCTGCGATGCTGTGTTTTCTTTTGGCTCATTATAACCGTTTTATTGTTATGTAAAACGTTTATATTATGTGCCTATTGGAAAACACAGCATCGCATTATGAAGACGTGTTTGATATCTGCTGGTGACTATAACAAATACAAGCAATGTTGAAAGCATAATAATTTAATGGAATGGTTGTAAAGATTGTTATGGATTAAGTCTATGTACTGGTACAGACTAAAATAAAAACTTAGATTGCAATTAACCTTCATCAATTTTATCATTTTAATTTAATCAATCAATTTAATAATCTGACGTCAAATCCTGTTTATCTTAAATAAACAAAAGTATTTAATAAGTATTACTAATCAAAGAAAAACAAAATATAGCATAAGAGTAACACTTCTTAAAACAAAACAAATGCTTATTCATTTGCCTTAATAATTATATGTGTATCTGAGATCAACATTAAATCACATTATCTTAAATACTAATTAAATGGACTGAAAATTATCAAATAAATTGTTCTCATTATCGCGTTCCTGTGTATTATTAATCTCTCGGCAATAATACTTCCTCATTGTCTGAACTGCTGTCCAGTTACCTCGTTCTAAAATTTCCTCTACTGGTCTATTTTCAAGCCAGGCTAAGGATGCTACTGCTGAGCGACATGAACCTGGCGAAGCATCTATTCCAGCATCTTTTAATACCGAGCGGACCCATCCTCCTATCAGAGTTCTAGAAACTGGTTTAGGACGGCCTCTGATTGAGACAAACAAGTGATTCCCAACCTCTTCAGCCCGTCTGCTCTCGGTTGCTTTGCATCACCTCACTGGGCATAAATTAATATCCTCATTAGGGAGAAGCTTCCAACCAGACTGGCGTCTAGATCCATTATCTGTTTTGCTCCAAATACTGGCCACAAAATAATCTCTTGCCCATTGTCACTGAAATGTGGTTTGGATATCCTTAACAAGGTCAAGTCGTGTAATCTACGACCAGATGTGAGGAGTAAGATTGTTGCTGTTCTTCTAGCAGTTTCAAATAATGAAATTTTCTTGGGTTCTTGCTCTACGGCCAGATGTGAGGAGTAAGGTTGTTGCTGTTCTTCTAGCAGTTTCAAATAATGAAATTTTCTTGGGTTCTTGCTTAAGCCAGTCTATGACCTGTCTTACATCCCAAACAGGTGATTTAAAGGTTAGCGGTTTAGAGTTGTGGATGGCCTTTAAAACCTGTTTCACCATAAAATTAGAGGAGATTTCATTATTATGTTCACAAAAAGTTGCAACTGCTGATTTCTGGACTAGCATGGTGCTATGTGCATAATCCTCTTTCAAAAAAGTGTCAGCAAGGAATTGTGCTACCTCTTCAGGCTTGGGACCACATAGCTAATTTGTCTCCCCACCCCCAATTTTCCAGATCTTCAGAGTTAACCGGTCTACTTGTGGAGGTGGACGACCCGTTGTTAGGTCCACTAATACGTTTGGTAAGTTTTTGACAGTCATTGGATTGTCTAGTGTTCGCGCCTGAAGATCCGCTCTCCAAAACGGTTGTTCCCAATCTGGTGTTACTAACAAGTAAGTTCCCTTGGCTCTGTTTAGATGCGAGAGCAGTCTTGGAATTAGATTTGGAGGAGGAAAAATCCATCCCATCTGATAATTCCAATTTCTTGAAAAGGCGTCTACGAATTCTGCGGAATTGTCTCGTGAATCTATTGTTACATAGTTTGGCACTACAGCGGACCTTCTTGACGCAAAAAGGTCTATGTCGGGTTTGCCCCAATTTTTTAAGGCCTTTGCGGTTGCTTGTGGCAGTAAGTGCCACTCTGGTACTGGACGTCTCCGAGACAGTCGGTCTGCTATGGCGTTGTATCTGCCTGGAAGATACTGGGCTGAAAGTATGATGTTCCACTTGTCTAGCAACTTGAAAAGGTGAAAGGTCAGAAATAGCAGGTCTATGAAGCGAGTGCCTCCCTCTTTGCGGATATATGCCATGACGGTTTTGTTGTCTGTCTGTAAAAGTACATGAGAGTCCCTGAGGCTCTCTGCACAATTCCTTATGGCAGACACCACAGCAAACATCTCTTTTTTGTTGCAATGCCAAGGTTTCTGATGAGTAGCCCATGACCCGGACAATGTCCTTTTGTCTAGTACGGCACCCAACCCCACGTCCGAGGCGTCTGTGGTTAGAAAGTGAGATATTCTATCGGGTGAATCGGCATTGTCGAGGAAAGGACTCCGCGCCACCATTCCAAATCTCTCATTGCCCTCCGAGGGATAGATTCTTGCCCTTGCCTGATTCCGAGAAAATTGTTTCAGAGTTATCTGCAAGTAGCGACAATGAAGTCGCCCTCGCGGTATCACAAAACATGCAAAATTTAGTTGACCCAGTATGCACTGCAGTTGCCAAAGATTGCAAACTTCTGTTGCTAAAATCTTTTTTAGGGCAACAAAAATTGTCATCTGCTTTCTGGGAGGTAAGCACATGACATTTCCTTCTGTGTTCCAACTGATGCCTAGAAATTCCAAGGACCTTGTTGGAGTCAATATTGATTTTTTGTGATTGACCTGCCATCCGAGGGACTCTAAGATTGTCACAGCCTCCGAGGCCTGTGCTGCCAACCTGGAAGGGTTCTGGTTCACCAGGAGAAAATCGTCGAGATAAACCAGGACTCGCATCCCTCTCTTGCTCATGGTCTCCGCGACCCAGCAAGTTACTGCAGAGAAAAGTTTCGGAGCCGATGATAGGCCAAATGGAAGTAAGGTCATTTGGACATTTGTAAATGGAAATAAGCCTGAGAAATATCGATTTTTATCAACCAGTCGCCTGGTTGGAGAAACTCTGGGACTGTGGCATGGCTTATGAGACGAAAATGTTTTGTTATCACAAATTTGTTTAACTCCCGAAGATCGAAGATAGGTCTGACTCCACCATCGCTCTTTTTTACTAAAAACATTCGGGAGAAGAAACCGGGTGTCAAAGAAGTTGGCCTTTCCAATACTCCGAGCTTTATTAATTCCTTGACTTGTGAGGTCATTAGTACTGATCGCTTTGTACTGTAGTTCCAAACTACTATTGGTGAGGGGTACACCAAGGGAGGTTTTTGAGCAAAAGGTATTCGAGACCCGGATATTGCCTTTAGTATAAAGGGAGTTGCTCCGAGCTCCTCCCATTTCTCTCTGAAATTCCTCAATTGTCCTCCCTTGAACCCCCGCTTGAAGTCATTGCTTGTACTGCTGGTCAGTGGAGCGAAAGGAAGACTTTTTACCTACTCCTTTACCTTTTCCCCGTCTTATAATTATTGTTTTGATAAGCAAAGTTCCTTCGAGGAAATTTAGTTTTAGATTTTTTGGGGGCCGAGCTAGTGGAAGGACCCGAAGAAAGCTCTGGTCTTTTCTCTTAAGAGAGGTACTCGTGTTTCTAAGTTATTTAATCCCTAGAGAATAAACCCATTGTTGAGGACCACCAAAGTTCTGAATTAATGCATTAAGTCGAGACTGGTCAAATAGAGATGTTTCTGAGGGGGGAATATTCCTAAGAGCCAACTGAATACACTTATTAGGTATTTCTTTAATGATCCTTTCTCTTCTGGAATCAATGGATTCAGATCTTTTACCACATAACACTTGTAAAATATTTTCAGAATTCCTATAAAATGGTGATCCTGTTCCAACGGCAGCACTAATTTTTTTCTACAAGTGCTGGTGCTTTCAATTCTTCTGGAGAATTAGAAGCCCAGTCCACTACTGACTGTAAGCCAGCACGTAATAAATCTGTGCTCTCAAACATAGCATTTGATAAGGCTGTCATAATATTTTCAGTGCCCGCTAAATAATCTTTTGATTTGCTTAGTTGACACAATTCATCATTCACTTTTAAATCAGTAAATCCAGGTGTGGCTACAAAAGACTGCAAAGTCTTAGAATATCTAACATTTTGCCATGTAGGAAGACCAAAATGTTGGAGCGTTTTTATCTTGTCTATCCTCTCCGGAAGGGCAGACTTCACAAGTTTAGTTTGGTCTATATTAGTTGACATCTGTCCTAAATCTAGTATCGAAGAATTCACTTGCTTAGGAACAGTCAAAAAGGACTCGTTTGATGTCGAGCCATCGACAATCGTTGCATTATTATATTGCGGTGCCGGCGCCAGCGTGCCGAGGCTTTGCATATATAGATTAGACAAAAATGCTACCTGATTTATAAGAGCCTCAATGCGCGGATCATCCTTAGGGGCCTTCCTTTTAAAAGGAGGCCTGCCACTCTCCGATCGTGATGAGGATGAAGCAGACGAGTCAGAGTTCGAGTCGGCTTCATTTGGAGCCGGAACGTTATCATTACTATCCGCAACGTTCGCGGCGGTTTCTGTGTTACTATTCATCGGTTTAAATTCACAACACACATAAAAAAAAGTTACAAAACACTTTTACAACTTTTCTTGGTGATCCAATAAATTAAATATATAAATCTATGGCAAGGCAAATGGATATATCCACACGGTAGTAAGTAAACTTACAAGGTAAGTAACACACTGCTTCATAATGCGATGCTGTGTTTTCCAATAGGCACATAATTTTTAATGATATTTCTCGTGTTTGTCAACTTATTGTGAATGCTGTGTGACTGCTTTTGATGTCCTCATTGGCTAGTCTCTGACTAAACCTTCGAGGATAAATGTCGTGATTATATGTATGTATGTTACTTGTTAAACAGCAATCAGCCTGTTAACTTACCTTCTCAGCTTCGTTCCCCTGCGCCGTCAACACGTTCTGGCTGAACATGTCCAAGAAATCCTTAGCCAGTGGATTGCCCACTTTATACTTGGGGCCGTCCTTGTGGGGCAGCCGTAGAAAGTGGCAGCAACCTGTAAAAGTAACATCACCATCATCGTCAGCCTATGAACCTCCCACAGCTGGGCACAGGCACATTCAAATCTTCCCTATATGAGTTACTGAGTAAGAAATGTTTTTATAGTATTAATGAATTTTATTGTGTTCAAAATTTGAATACTATTTTTAAATATAACAATTTTAATTATTTTCATGATTTCGCTAATTTAGATTTTTTTTTATTTTTATTTGATTTTTGTTTTATGTTATTTTACTAACTACAATTTAATTGATTTAATTTGATTATTGTTTTATTTTTTTTTACTTTATTGTTCGTAATTTTTAATTGTATAACAGCTAGACTTCTCTCTCTGTATTTGCCTACCAATATTTGGTTCAATATGAGATGTAAAATGTATGTAAGAACTGGTTCCTACCATATTGATAGCAATAAAGAACTATTCTATTTAGTCACAACCCAACGCGGGTTGGTGGGTTTTAACGATTGCCATCTTAAGACGACAACCGGAACCATAGTTGTAAAACAACGGTTGTCAACGGATATTTATCCAAAGTTGCCGATAACAACCTATAAACAACGGTTGAAAACCGGTCGTTTATCTATGGTTTATCCGACAGCATGCATAAAAAGTGGTTACGCCTTTACAGTTTTTGTGTTTAAATTGTTTTATTTGTAATACATACCTACCTTGTCTGGAAGAGATCGCTTTAAGCGATAAGACCGCCTTTGCCCACATTAGTTTTAATATGCTTATTTTATGTTTTCTGTATTTTTGTGTGTGCAATAAAGCGTTTTATCTATCTATCTATCTATCTATCTATCTATCTAATTACGTTCATTTAAATACGAAACTTGCAAATAATTACATATTATTGCGCGCGGCACGTAGCGTGAGCAAGACGTTGCCCCTCCGCGATCGCAAGCCCGGCCCATGCTCATGCGCGAAGCGGCACCGTCTAGTCGCGTTGCTTACGCGCCGCGCGCGACGATCGCGTTGATAGATAAATCATTTCAGGGCCCTTATTCTGTAAGGATTCCTTGTATCAAAACCACGTTAATTCCTTAAAAAGTTACGATATCTTCCCAAAAACGTATGCGTTTGACGTTTGTGCGCGGTAAGGTTTAGGTGTGGAATCTATAGATTGCTATACAGAATCAGGGCCCAGTTCAGTAGCGTTTCCGCGTCTAAAAAGAGATAACGTGTGTCAATCACCGCGATTTACCTGTGGTGTTTGGGAACATTTTTTAACGATCCCTCAAAGTGATCACAAAAAACACGTTACGTGCAATTATTACAATGCACAATATAAGCATGCTCAGGCTAATAGACTGAAAGAACATTTAACAAAATTAACTTTTTGGCGTCGGTTTTATTAGAGCTCAATCCGAAAGTGGTAATTTCATAATAAAGGTCCTTAACTACGCTAAACTATCCAGTTACTTAAACATTTACTAATTACATAAAAAGTTATTTAAACATGAAAATAATTAAATTAAAAAAATAACTATCAATTAATTTTATACAATTAGTCTATTCTCTATGCATTACCTACGAGAAAAAACCGATTCCATTAAAAAAAATATGTTTTTAGCCATTGAAAATGGATAACAACGGATAATAACGAAAATAACCGTTTTCAACCACTCGGTTGAATTGGATAACAGCCGGCCTCGCATCTATAACCGGGACTAACGACTATACGTAACTAAATTGTCTGGACTTTATTAATACATTATAGGTATACATTATAGGTATTATCCCCGAAGGCTTAGTCAGAGACTAGGCAATGCGGACAGCAAAAGCAGTCCTCTACCATAGTCCACTTTTCACCAAATAACGACAGCACAAGTGGCCAGCGTGATGGGCGGTGAGCCTATGGCTGCTCTGTACTGTTGGATGTATGTGCAGTCTTTAGTCCGCTAGTCGCCTTTTACGACACCCAAAGGACGAAAAGGGATGGTAGTATTCTTTCACCGCTACCCGACACGGTTTTTACACTTACATTACACAACATTAGTAATAGCAGTGCCCTAAAGCAGCTTACTAAAACAAAACTACCAACCCCTTTTTTCCCTTGGGGGTCGTAAAAGGCGACTAACTGACTAAACACTGCACATACATCTAACAGCATAGGGCGGCGATGGACTCATGTGCAGTTTGTGGTGATACGTGGACTATGGCAGTGGACGCTTTTGCGGTGCTCATTGCCTAGTCTCTGACTAACCCTTTCGGGATAATAGTCGCGATTTTATGTATGTATTTTCAATTGTCACACATGTGTTAGTACCTTGTATCTGTATGCCGGACCACACTCCCAAGCCGTGGTACTGGTTCGCGGCCGCCTGATCATCCACTTTCTTCCTCGCATAGTACGCGCGTCGGCCAAGATCTTCCTGCCGTTTAAGAAAAAAAAAACCTGATTTACCTATGTCACTCTTACATGACCAAAGAATTAAAAAGAGACTGAGAAGCTAGCTGGTCAAATGTTTTTGAGCTGTCCCATGAGCCACATAATGGCTTATAATTATAACAATTGAAATTCTATTGTTTTTATTAATGAACTAGGAATCTGTTAAGAAAGTCCGGCGCAAAGGACCAAAGTTTGGCATACACAAAATGTTAATGTAAGCGAGCCACCTCAAACGGAGGGTAGAACTCCGTAGTGCATAGACTTTTGTAAATATCTAAAATTCTAAATAAACCTTTCATAAAATATATAATCTAAATAACCTCTCACCTCAACAGCCTTCGGTAGCGTATAAACGTTAGGCTCAATATCACTCTCATTACAGAAAGCCATAGGACAAGCCGCCAACAATTCTTCTAGAGGTAGCGGCGGTTCATCTTCTGTTTCCTTCTGAATTCTGCTGCACGGGACGAGGAAGCCCCAGCCTTCCGATCTGATGTAGTGGAGGGGGTAACCTTCCCAGGATAAACGAAGGAGTTTCGGCGTTATCTAATAACGAGAAATATTCCATCAGACGGGCCGTAAGCTAGATTGCTAGCTATTTCAAACTTTTTTTTTTATAAATGGAGGCAAACGAGCAAGCGGCTCATCTGATGGAAATTAATCACCGCCGCCCATGGACACCCGCGAAACCAGAGGAATCGCAGACGCGTTGCCGGCCTTAACGAAAGAATAGGCTCGTTTCTTGAAGATCCCTAAGGGCGAAATTAATAACCGATCCCGAGATAGAGATATGCCTATTTTGGATTTGTTACTAGGCAACTGTTGTTATTTCCCGCCATATAACAGAGATATCTAGGCAACATATCTAAAGTAGGCCTATCTCTATCTCGGGATCGGTTATCAATTTTTGCCGTATGTCGTAAACTTTAATCTATCTGCCAAACATTTAATTATGTCAGAGACTAGGCAATGAGGAAAGCAAATCAGTCCTCTGCCAAAGTCCCTGTTTCACCAAGTAACAACTGCACAATGTGCTCAGCGTGAGCCCATCCACGCTGGGATGTATGTGCTGTCTTTAGCCCGTTAGTCGCCTTTTAAGAGATGGATTGCCAGCATTCTTTTAATGACACCCCACACAGCTCCAGCTCCATCCAGCATAATATGACTATGGTAATAAGATAAATGAAAACTTTGGTTTCTGCCTACCCCTTCGTATAGCTAACTAACCTGCATACTAGTTGTGATGCTGTTAGCGCCGGGCGCCCAATCCGGGTCTTTGCCGGGCTTAGTGCAAAGCTTCCTATACCACGCGGGATATCCAGCCAAGTACGGCCTCTTCACTGGCAACGATTCCCTTAGCTCATAAAGGTAACCAAACTTTCTGCTCAAATCTTCAATATCTTCAGGTATTTCTGGTTCTTTATTTTTAACCTTTACAAACTCTATGTACTCTTCATTCAAAATTGTGTGTTCCTTTTTCAAATCGACAGCATTATCTTTGTCTATTGTAATCTCTTTAACGATACTTTGTTCAGCAGCAACCTTTTTCTTTTTAACCTGTTTCTTCAGTTTCAAGGTCTGCGTAGACCAATCCTGGTCCCACATCCAAATGTCTTTCTTGTAAGCTTCGTTGCACATTTGACTGCACGCTTCGTCCGCTTTCTGTGAGAGTAGTTGCCTGGACTCCAGTTTTAAGTCTTCGAACACAGTCTCCGCCGAGTCAACGTATTGTAGCCAATTGGAGTTTACCGGGAGGTATGCTGATCCTACAAAAAAATAGCAATTTAAGTTTCTTCCAAACATAAAAAGCTTGAAAATGTAGCTTGAAGGTAACATATCCAAAAGGTACTATGAAACAAGGATTTAACAATGCTATGCTACATTTTCAGATCACCTGCAGGGGTGCGTTTCCCAACCGATGAAAATAATTCTCACACTATGTTATCAATCACTAGTGATTGATGTCTAAAAGTCAACAGGCACTATTTTGTCACTGAAAAATTAAACAGTAAAAATAAACATATTTTAAACAATGCAAAAGTGTTTACATTTCATAGTGTACTTTTGTCATTATTAATGAGATGTTATATTTTGGGAGCTAATTGTCTTACTTCAACACCTATCGCCTTCTTTTAAATTATATAGATACTTCAAGGTAAATAATTGGCATGGCGCTTTCACGGCTTGTAACTAATTTGCTTTACTTAGAAATGACATTGATATTTATTTGTTTGTGATAGAGTTGAAATTAGAAGTGTTTTTTAAAATAAATTACTTTTTTAAATTGTTTTTGTATTTTTTTACGATTGTTTCAGATGTTTTTCTATGCCCATTATTTATCTTGCAGTACTTACCTACTTGTACCTACACGATTGCTGCTTGAAAAACGGCACCACGCAATAAGGCACGAATCAAAAAATTGCCTTGTTTTTCTCTCAAAATTTCGAATTTAGAACTTTGTTCCAACTTGCTTGAATCTAGCGAGCCTAGTTCCAAAGTGATGTAACGCCAATAATATTTTTAAAAATTTATACTGTAATGCCTAAAGTTTAAGGTTTACTTTACAATAAATGTTTATGTGAGTGAGGTGTCGGTAGCCGAGCGGATAGATGGTCGGGTAGAATGCGAGAAATCGTGGTTCAACCCCGATAGCTCCGTTAGACTACTGACGTGGCCCACTCCGACACAGTCGTTTAGATAACGGGATGGGTTAAGAGAACTATTATTAATGTGTTAAACGCACATTAATAATAATCTCTTTAAAAAATCTATTTAACTCGTTTTATTTTTGATGTATATCTGTATATGATGTATATCCCCACGTGCTATTTTTCACGTGGGAGGCCTGTGCCCAGCAGTGGTACGTTTATAGGCTGATGATGATGATGATTTTTGATGTTGATCTATGGATAGTATGTATATACGCGGGGACATTATTTGAATTTTATTTTGTATGAGACCGTGCATCCAAGGGTGTCGCCAGTGGGCCTAGGGGGTGGGTTGGTGGGGAAAACCTATATAAATGATGGAGGCGATTGTAATTAGAACGGTATAGGGTCTGTACACTGGGTAACGGTAACGGTACACTGTACTGTAGCCGTCCCTATCTACTGACCCCTATAGATAAGGTATCGCAGCTGGAACTACGGGTCCGGCTGTGTTTTTCAGGGGTACTACGGGGTTCCGGTTCAAGCCCCCCGCTGGTTGTGCCTTGACCGGCGCCTCCGCCGGGATCCGGACGTGGGTTGGACTCGTAGTGGCTTGTGGTTAGCTGTAGAGCTTGGGAATGTTCGTTTGTCCTGGTATTGTGTGCCAGGACTTCCAAACTCGCAAACAGCGAGCAGGGCCTAGTAGCGGTCTCTGTGGGGCCAGAAGCGAAAAGTCCTGCAGGGAACGTGAGTTTCCCTTATAGCTGGCAGCTTTGTCCAGTGGTTCTCATTGGACATTGGTGTTGACATCTCCGGTACTAGTCTGGAGAACTAGTAGAGGCGACCCCCTAGATGCCGTAGCCTCCGGTCCAGCCAGCCGCGTAGGACATGGGAACTGGCTAGGCGCCCGGATGGGTTCCGAGAAGTGAGTGTGCTTACTACTCCGCGACCAAGGTGGACACTTGGGAGTCGACTTTAGAGTCGACGACCCGAACAGTGGCAACTGCGAGTTGTGCCCTTCGTGCAACGAGAAGTGAGCGAGCTTGACAGCTCCGGTTACCTATCTGGACAATAGGCAGTGAACTACACGTGTTCACGGGGAGACTCTCCCGAGACCCTAGTCTTATGAGTACCGAATGAAGAGCGCGCTTCGGCGGGCACTGATTTGGCGTCAAGACCTAACGCAGATGGTCTCCTGCGCGAGTATTTTGCTGGCGCAGGGACGTCTGGCACTTCTTGCAATAACCTAACGGTTAGTCTCGAGGTGCCAGTACAAATAAAACTTAGTGATGTAAGGAGAGGGGATGTACTGTAGCCGTGCCTAAGGTTTCAGAGTAGGGCAACATTATTTTCTTGTGATTTTTAACAGTTATTTACGTGCAGTTACTTATTTTTTTAATTTATGTGATGTTCATATGATCGAAGCCTATCGCAATGTTTTCAAGTATAAGTACATTGATTTACTTACTTAAAACAATTTTTTAAATAATGAAAATAGCGAAGCAATGTACATGTACTTGAAAAGTATTGCGATAGGTGTTGAAGTTATACAATAAGTTCCCAGATCATTTGGAAAACAAATAACAAATGGTTCTTCGAGCTGGCTTACCTAACTCCAACATCCCAGCTAACGTCACCGGATGCGGGAATCTCTCCAGAAACAGCGGCAGCAGCTGTGTCAGTACATTATGGGTCGCAACCACGTCGCTGGCGCAATACCGCATTAGTTGTTGGAAGTTGCTGTGGACGTCTTGCATGGTGCCGTCAACGAAGATATCTCTGGTCGCTTTGTCGATGGGCGTGCCGCAATACAGCCTGTGAACCTGTATATAAAAAATAAATAAATAATACCTCCTTTATTCGAAGATAATGAATCGTTAAAAAATTACTACCTCAAGTGGAAAATAACGCAAGAAATCGAATATTACGACTAGGGTTGATGAGGATTCCTCTTCCGCTTCCACATGTTGCGGAAGTTCCGCAATTATTACAGTTCCCCTACCGCTATCGCTTCCCCATAAATGAAAGGTAAAAATTTCTCTCCCGCTATCGCTTCCTCACAAACTAAGAGGAATTAAGGAGGAATTAAAATTGCGCTCGAAATCTCCGGCCGGCAAAAAAGAAATAACATTTTTTTTATTTTTTTTTATTGTGGCACGCCATAATGGCTTCACTCTGCCTGATAAAAAGCAGCCAATGAAGCCCAAGAAGTGAAAGCGTTCATCACAGTGCTACCACGCTATGCCGAACGCTCTCACTATGGCGGCCTGCATAAATGCTTTTTCACGCCCCGCTTAAATAACCCGGGAGAGAAAGAGGAAGGAAACACGTGTGCGGGAAGCGCATTCCACATACGGGCAGTTCGGCAAAAGAACGATTGTCCAAACTTTTTGGTACGTGTCTTGATGGTCAGCACGGTATGAGGGTGGCTTCTAAGACCTGCACGCGTCGATCTGGAAAGGAAAGGAGAGGGAGGGATGAGGTCAAAGAGCTCCTCAGAGCATTCACCGTGGTAAAGGCGGTAGAAAGCACTAAGGGAAGCAATGTCCCTACGTAGCTGTAACGGCTCCAGACTGGTCGTAACGTCATTGTTACCGATAATACGGACAGCACGTCTTTGCAACCTGTCAAGAGCTTCGAGCAAGTACTTGGCGGATCCGTCCCAAAGATGAGAGCAATACTCCACGCAGGAGCGCACCTGAGTCTTATACAAAAGACAACGTTGCTCCGGCGTGAAGAACCGCTTCACCTTGTTCAGGCGTCCGAGTTTACGTGAGGCTGTGGTTATAATGCTCTCAATATAGCTCTTCGGGTTGAGGTCGCTGTGTATGTCCATACCTAAGAGACTGAGACCAGTCTGGATGGGTAATAGGTTGCTCTGGAAGGAGGGTTGAGGGAGAAATGCGGACTTTTTAGCAGTGACAGCGCAGACCTGTGTTTTTTTGGCATTGAACTGGACCAGGTTATCAGAGCCCCATTTATAAATGAGGTCTAACTCCTCGTCCAGCTCAATGACAATCTTCCGTCTCGACTCCACTACATCGGCCTGCTTTGCCGCAGGGTGACCCAAATAACGCCGATGTACTCTACTGTCGTCTGCATAGCAATGAATGTTACCTAAGGATAACATATCATTGATATGTAAAAGGAACAGCGTGGGCGATATTATAGAACCCTGCGGTACTCCGGCGTTCACCTGCAGAAACTGTGAGGCACTGCTTTCGCAGAGTAAGCGAATGCTGCGCTCATGCAGGAACCCGGCGACCCAATCGCATAGGCGAGATGGCAAGCTGTATGATGAAAGCTTGGAGAGAAGCGAACGATGCCAAACTCGATCGAAAGCCTTGGAGATGTCCAGGCTAACAGCCAGTGCTTCTCCGTGCTTGTCCATTGCTTCACCCCACAGGTGTGTTATGAACGCCAGGAGATCACCCGTTGATCGTTTCGGCCTGAACCCGTATTGTCGATCATAAATCAGGGAGTGATCTTCTAGGTAGCGAATGAGTTGCCTGTTTATGATTCGCTCAAAAACCTTGCAAAGGACAGAGGTGACAGCAATAGGTCGATAGTTGGCTGGGTCAGACCTATCCCCTTTTTTGGGGACCGGCTGGACGTTCGCCTTTTCCTAGCCTCCGGCACAATTCCAGTAGAGTACGAGAGGTGGTATAGGCGTGTCAGTACTGGAGACAACTCGGGAGCACATGTTTTAAGAACGACTGCCGGTGTACCGTCAGGACCGCTAGCCTTCCGCACATCAAGTAAATGCAGCACGGCACGGACGTCACGTTGTCTGATTTGGACGTCAGGCATTGAGGAACCACAGTGAGGGATGGTAGGTGGTTCCGCGCCGCAGTCATCGACACGCGAATTCGCCGCAAAGAGCTTCGCTAAGAGGTAAGCCTTGTCTAGCGGGCGATGGGCCAACGAGCCATCAGGATACCGCAGTGGGGGCAGAGAAGGCGCGCAAAAGTTGGCTTGCACCGCTTTGGCCAGTCGCCAATAACTTCGGCTACCCGTTGGGTGCGACAACAGCTCTTGGCCAACGCGAGCAACGCGCTGGGCATTCGCTCTCGAGAGAGCTCTCTTGCAGACTTAGGTAGCCTTGTTGAAGACTACCTTGAGGGAAGAGATGTTACGATCGTTGAGCGTGCGAGCCTTGGTCCAAGCGCGATACCTGTTTAAGTTCAACAGCTTTAGCGCATTCGCGATTGAACCAAGGGCGCGCCTTACTCCCGCTGACGACATCAGTGTAGGGAATGTAATATTAATAGTCAATAGTCAAAATATATTTATTCAATAAACTCAATTAATAAGTACTTTGAAACGTCCAAATATTTTTTAACCTACCACCCATTCAGGACATCATTTTTAAACTGTGGCAAAGAACGGGCGCAAGAAACCACAGCGCACAGAAGCAACGACATTTACAAAAACTACATCACTTGATAGCGGCTGAACCATAATTAGCAAATTTTTCAAATTAGTTCCTTTTGAAAATAAAAATTGAAATAGCGCGCTCAAACTTCATGAACTTATGGTTATAAGACCATGAGTATAAATCGCACGCTACCGACCCGAGACCTCAGTCATTACGCCTCTATGCCCAGAAAATTCACCAACCCGAACAGCCTGGTTGGCAGCAGGCCAAGAAACACTTAAACTACATATAGTTTAAGTGTTTCTTGGCCTATATAACATATAACACTTAATTTTTTAGAAAATATCCGACTTTAAACCAAAGGCTTTATTTTATTGATAATGTTAAGCTTAACTAACATACAGTTACAATAGTGGAATTCCAATGATTCACCACAGATGGACGTTACATCTAGTTCTACCTCTATCATTCTTTGTTAACAAATATGAGATAGCATCTGTTTCAAATGTTTTGAAATGAAAAGGTTGAGGATAAAAGAAGAACTGATATAAAAATCTATTCCGAAAATCTTCTTTTTCCTGTCCTAGTTCTATTTTACGTGCCTTCGCCGCAAAATGTCTTTTTCTTCCATTTCCTGTATCAGCCGTTACGTTATCTTAACAGTTAGTCATTCTCTTTTCGTTCATGTCATCCCTAACACATTCCACCTTTTCTTTAGCCACTTCCCCTCGTTCCATCTATCAATACCTGTTTCCTCTTATCACATGCCTATACTAAGACAAACTTTTCTGTCACTTTCAAACTACCTCTGATACATTTATTTCTTACTTTATCCATTCTTGTCACATCACACATCCACTATTGCGATAACTTGTTTACAATTCGAGTAACGACGTCTCTTCAACATTTTCTGTATGTAAATATTAACTTTGCTCTGCTTATCACACAATGACACCGTAGCTACACCGGCATCAGGGAATATCGTGCCACGATAATTTAATTAGTGATCGGGCTTTGCGGCGACAAAGGTGTTTAATTAGAGACCCACCACAAGTTGCTTCTTAATTGGCGCCGCTCGCTGATGCAAAGTCACTGCAAACTAATTATTTTCATTTAATTTATCAAACAGCGTATCATGTAGTTGTGTCATTATGGAAGTCAAATATGTACCAATATGTGAACTTAATAGCTTGAATGTATTGCTTCAAAACCGATGTTATTGAGAATTAAGTACCTTAAACAATTTTTTTTTAGTTTTTTCTTTGTTTCAAACTAAAAGTTTTAAATAGTAAAACATGACAAGAAAAAAACGACTTTCTAAAAGGCACACGACCGAGGTGCGTGCGTACACAACGTACAAGTTTTTTCATAAACGCCCATTTGTTTCGACTTGCAAACTTCTACATAGCAAAAGGTTTACTTCAAATTCCCTAAAAGACCCGTGGGAAAAGTTTAGTTAACACGCGATAAGGATACCGGGATAAATAAATAAGATGAAACAGCTAAGTAGTACAGGGAATGGGGAGTGGCGTGTGCGTCGTCGGGTCGTTAGGTTCCTTAAAATATTGGTGAGCAAAGCGATGACTGCCATTAATAAACTGTCGCTAGGACTGCACACGGGACGAGTTGTTGCCTGACTTTATCAAAAACTAGGCATTATGGACCGCAGAAGCATTCCACTGCCATAGTCCCACGTTTCACTAATTTACGACTGCACATGTGCTCAGTGGGGTAGGTGGTGAGCCCAACGCCGCTCTATGCTGTTTTTTTTTTTTTTGAGGGTTGACTTGGTCATAGAGTTTTATTACGGCAAATGTTTCTTTTTTTTTTTTTTTTTTTTTTTTATTCAATAAACTCAATTAATAAGTACTTTGAAACGTCCAAATATTTTTTAACCTACCACCCATTCAGGACATCATTTTTTAACTGTGGCAAAGAACGGGCGCAAGAAACCACAGCGCACAGAAGCAACGACATTTACAAAATATATACAGTCGTGGTCAACTAATTAGGGACATTCAAGATAGTGAAGAGCAATAACCGGTTATGTACATATAAATATAAAACCCTATTGATTTTTCAGCACCTATTATTTGCATAATTTGGTCCGATTACTATACTATAAATGGCTGTAAATAAGAGAATAATTAAATAGAAAAAAGTATTTAATATCAAAGGTTGAACATGTATTAAATTTTAAGGTATAATTATGTAGCTGGACATTTAATTAAGGACAGTAAAGTATAATGATGAATAGAGTTAAACAAAATGAATAATCTCCAGTATTATAATATTTTTAAAAGCTCCATTTTATTACGTGTAAAATCAGTACCCAGTAGCAAAACCTTTGTTAGTAATTACCGCTTGACACCGATGTGGCATAGACATTATCAGTTTCTGACATGTTTCGATAGGAATGTTTGCCCATGCCTCACAAAAAGCTTGATTAAGTTGATCTAAAGTTGTGGTACGATAAGTTGAAACTTTTTTCTTGATTTCGTGCCAAAGGTGCTCAATTGGGTTGAGGTCCGGGCTATTTGCTGGCCAATCTAGCACCGATACTGACTGACTGGTAAGAAACGACTTGACTGAACGGGCGGTATGTTTCGGGTCGTTATCATGCTGAAACGTCCATATAATAGGGAGATACTCCTCAGCATAGGGAAGCATAGTTTCCTCCAATATTGTTTTGTATTGATGTTGGTCTAAGTTACCCTGAACTTTTCTCACAGGTCCCACTCCACGTCCAGAAAATGAACCCCAAATTTTAATGTTTCCACCGCCATGTTTCACCTGCTTTTTTGTGAATCTTGGATTAATTTCTGCTTTTACAGGACGCCGTACGTATTGCCTTCCATCTGAAGAAATTAAATTAATCTTGGTCTCGTCAGAGAATAATACATGTTGCCATTGGGCGTAGGTCCAATGTCCATATTTACGTGCAAACGCCAAACGAGCATTTCTATGTTCTTTCTTCAACAACGGTACTTTGCGAGCCACTCTTCCGAACAACCCTGCTTCTACCAGACGTCGTCGAACGGTCCTCGCTGATACACCGGCTCTTTCGTCTGCCCCAAACACTTCGTGTTTAATTAAAATAGAGCCTAGAAACGGATCTTTCTTAGCTAACCTGGTTATCATTCTATCTTCTTGCGGAGTTGTTTTTCTCGATCTTTTTGTCCTGGGCACATTTAAAGCTGTGTTATTGCGCCTGAAATGTTGCACTGCATTGCATACCATAGTTTTTGAACAATTTAAATGTTCTGCTATCCCTCGGTATGACCAACCACGCTCGACAAACTTCATGATAATTGTTCGTAGTGTTGGATCGCAACTTTTATTTTTGCCCATATTTCTTCAAAATAATTCTCAAAACTTAAAATTAAAAATCTGGATTGCCGCCAAAACTACCACAAAACAATAAAAGAAGAAATAAAAAAGTATTGAGATTCAAATTTTGAAAATAGAACGCAATATCTCAGTGTCCCTAATTAAATGGCCAGCCAGCATTCTTTGAACAAATAGCACACTGATAATCTATCAGCTATACTGTAAAGAGGTTTAATGTTTAAGAAGTTGTTATTGTTTGTATAATCGGGTACATCAATGACTAATTATACTTATGTGTAAAAGATATGGAATATTGTTAAGACTCGTTGGAAAATAAAAAATAAATTCACAATTTGGCTTAACTAGAGATTGTCCCTAATTAGTTGACCACGACTGTATATATTATATGTCGTTACCAGGTCACAAAATACAAAATATGAATTTGAATGTAAATAGTTTAATTAAATATGGTGCTCTATATAAATTAATTATAGGCAATTAGAAATAGCTGTTGGAGTAGGTACTTGGAGCATTTCAGACCCAAGCTGTTTTGTCTTCTGTATAATCCGACACTTTATAATAAGCTTTTTTATAAAGCTTTTCTTTGATTTTGATTTTAAATTTATCAAGATCTAATTTCTGAATATCATTTGGTACTTTGTTGTATAATCGTACACACAGACCCTTAAAAGAATTATTTATTTTATGGAGCCTAGTATAAGGCACTGCTAATTTGTTCTTAATTCTAGTATTTAATTTGTGAATATCACTGTTTTTTGAAAACATTTCAATATTTTTATGAACATACACAAGATTTTCATAAATATATTGTGATGCAACTGTCATTATACTTATATCCTTAAATCTCTCTCTGAGAGAGACACCAGCCTGTAGGTTATATATTGCTCGAATAGCCCTCTTCTGCAGCACAAAGATAGTTTGAATGTCGGCAGCATTTCCCCACAGTAAAATGGCGTACGACATTACACTATGAAAGTAACTGAAATAAACTAATCTAGCTGTATCAACGTCAGTTAACTGACGGATCTTCATTACTGCATAAGCCGCAGAGCTAAGTCTATTCGACAATTTAGCTATATGTGGGCCCCACTGAAGCTTGGCATCCAACGTGATGCCTAGAAACACAGTGGTGTCTACAGGATTCACATTCTTATCTTTAATTTGTACACTAGTTATTACCTGCTTAACATTAGGCAATACAAATCTTACACATTTGGTTTTTCCCTCGTTTAATAGCAAGTTATTAACACTAAACCAGTGAACAATCTTTGAGACCGCATTATTCACATCGTCATAATTTGGGTGTCGTCGTTTCACTTTGAATAAAAGTGAAGTATCATCAGCAAACAATACTATCTCATGACTGTCTTTTACAAAATAAGGTAAGTCATTAATATAAACCAAAAACAAGAATGGACCAAGTATTGAACCCTGCGGAACTCCCATTTTAACCACTGATCCCGGAGATCTTTTACCGTTAATGTCGACCTTTTGAATCCTGTTCCTCAAGTATGAGATCAGAAGGCTCAAAGAAGCATCCCTAATTCCATAGTGGTTAAGCTTCCTGACCAAAGTTTCATGTAAAACACAATCAAAAGCCTTGGATAAATCACAAAATACCCCTAGGGCATCCTGTGATTCCTCCCAGGTATCAAATATTTGGATTAAAAGCTCAACACCGGCGTCAGTTGTAGAGCGACCCCTAGTAAAACCACATTGTTTACAATGTAAAAGTTTATTTTTATAAAAATGAATTTGCATTTGATCTAGCATTAACTTTTCAAAAATTTTACTAAATGTGGGTAGCACAGAAATAGGTCTAAAGTTAGAGGGGTCAGAAGTGCTACCTGATTTAAATAATGGAATTATTTTACTATATTTCATGAGGTCAGGAAAAACACCACAGTCAATGCATTCATTAAATATGCAAGCTAAAACTGGAGGTATTGTCATAATTACAGATTTAGCGACGTCCACGGAATTACCCCACAGATCAGCAGTTTTCTTTTTATTGAGAGTGTTAAATGTTTTTATTATATCTATAACACAAATTTTTTGAAAACTGAAATTATTTTCACAATCTTTAACATTCTCCTTCAAAACAGATTCAGCTACAGTGGGGGAGGAAATCAAGGCTTTTGTAGTTGAAACTGGAATGTCAGTAAAAAACCTCTCAAATGCTGCAGCAACATCAGCATCAGAAGTCAAGGTTTTATTATCACAATTTAAATTGTACTCATTATTACGACTTTTGACCTTTCCTGTTTCACTATTTATAATATTCCATGTCATTTTTATTTTGTCATTACTATTCTTAATCTTAGAACTCAGATAGTTTGCCTTGGCTAATCGACATACTCTTTTGAATAACTTTGAATAATTTTTAACATATAATTTGAAGTCATCGCTGGTGTTATAGTTGCGTTCACCATAAAGTTCATAGAGGCGTTTCCTACTTCTGTGAATACCAATTGTAGCCCATTCATTAAAAGTTACAGTACCACTAACTGAGATCTTTTTTGGAATAAAAGTTTTATTAAATTCTGAACAATAAATGTTAAAAAAATTATTATAAAAGACATTAGGGTTGTCATTGTATTCTAAATAATTTAATTTTGTATCTAGATTGCTTTTAAAGCGTTCCAGCCGACCTGCAGTTTTTGGTACAACAGTGATATTCTTTTTCGTCACTTGTTTACGCTGGTGCGGAAAGCTGACCATTTGACCACAATGATCAGAGTCCAGGTTATTAATAATTTGCTTAGCCAGTGGTTTTACATTTGTATATATGTTATCAATACAGGTGGCCGAAGTGGCAGTTATTCTTGTCGGCTCCAAAAATAAATGATTCAAGTTGTATGATAGAAATAGGTTTTTAATTTTAATTGACATCATGGAATTTTCTAACAAATTAATATTAAAATCCCCGCAAACAATTATTGTTTTACCTACATTACGGACTTTATGTAATGCCTCATCCATAACTTTTTCGAAAAAATCATATGATGCTGAAGGAGGTCTGTACACACTTAATACAACAAACTGCTCCAACTCCACACAAGCTATTTCTATTGTTCGCTCAACCGAGAGGCTCACTATGTCTTTGCGTTCCTTTAATTTAAACTTTTTACTAACAATAATTAAGGAGCCACCATGTATTGCATTTCCTCGACTGAACGAACTTCCTACCAAATGATTCTTAAAATTGAACATGAACTGATGGTCTTTAAGCCAGTGTTCTGTTATGCAAAGAATATCAATTTTATTACAGTTCATGAACAATTCAATCTCCAAATCTTTGCCCATCATTCCTTGGATGTTCTGGTGGACAATGTTTAAAGATTGTACATTTATTAAATTTAATGATTGACATGGGCTTTTGCTAAAGCTATTTTTACATTCATTTAATTTCATTTTATTAACAAACATTTCGCAAGAGTTTTTCTCTTTTGTCATATAATTTAATTTAAATAATTAATTGGAATGTCAGTAGAAACACTACTGACGTCTATGTCAAATATACATTGCTCAATAGAAGCAACTTGTTTAGCCAAGTTTTTGGCTGACGTTTGAATACAATAGGATAGCGATAAAGCTATTTGTCGCTTAAAATAATTTGGCAGATAATAACTATCTCTTGTCAAATAAAAATTACTAACATAATTGTTAGTGTCAATTAAATGCATTATGTCATTTTTGCAAAATAAATGTAATGTCAGGTTAAGCTTATGTCTAATAGAATTTTCCTCCTGTGGCAAACTACTACAATAATGAAAACAATATAATTGAAAACAAATTAATAAAAACAATGTAAACAATATAATTTTCTTTACAATTAACTTATTCAAACAATATTAATATTCCATCCCCAACATGATCTCGTCAGCGACAGCAGAGGCACTCTCCGATGGGTCCCTACCCACAAAGCAGCGCTGGCCCCACGGGATGGACGAAAAATAGTCGCGCATACCATCCCAATCTGTCGACGAGTAGTGCCATAAACGCCGTTTAGACTCCACTGAGGGAGAGCTTTTACGGCGCAGTACGGTGGCACCAACCAGGCAATGGTCAGAAGTGCCCAACGGAGCACTTATCGACACTCTGTACCCGGCTGGTCGACTCGTCACCAGTAAGTCTAGCAGGGAAGGCGCTTGACCCGATATATCTGGAATCCTGGTGGGCTGGAGAACCAGTTGAGTCAGATCATGCGTGAGAGCGAATGCGTGGGCAGTTCGGCCTGCGTGATCTGTTTTGAAAGAGCCCAACCAGGTCTCATGGTGGGCATTAAAATCTCCCAAAAGTACCACATCGGCAAACGGAAACCGCTCCTGTACGTCGTCAACTGCTTGGCTCAGGTAGTCGAATAACCGAGTTGAATTGAATAAATAAATAAAATACTACGTAGTGTACTTCGTTTTCATTAATAAAAAAAGAAAAACGGAGAGTGTGATGAAATACACTTAATAATGTGCCTGTTTCATCACACTTTGTTTTTTTTCCACTTCCTCATCCGCATCCTCTTTCATTGTGCTAAACAATTCCTCTTCCCCTTCCTCTTCCACATAACCACATCCTCAACAACCCTATTACGAACCTTCTATATTGATAGTTTTGAAAATGAAAATTCAAATAAATACAAGTCTCAAGTATTAACATAAATTGTGACTATTTTTGTTCTCGTTTACACATATTGAGTGGGATGACTGTTGACAATGTTTGATAGTATAGCTATTCGGGTAACAGTGATTCGGGATTAATGTTTTTATATATTTTAGCGTTTTCTTAACGCTTAAATATACTTAAGTAAAATTTTCATCTTAACTTAAATCTTATCTTAACCGAATGTTCAAATATTTGTAAAAATATTTCTTTCGGATCTCAGAGGTGAAAACTTTTAAGATTTGATGAAGCAATGTTGTCTAAAAACATAAGCATCAAGCACTGACAAATTTCGACGGGTGAAAACCAGATCTCGATAGCCAAGTGGTTAAGACAGCCGCCCGGAATGCGGAAGGTGCGTGGTTCGATTCCCGCCTGAGGTTGTCGTCTATTTGCAGTGATTCGGGAGCCAATTATTTTAGTAGTGATGACTTGATTTTAATAGTGAAGACCTTTGCACAGCTACTTTACAACACATATTTCATGTCTTTTACAATAATACCTACATAAAGTTCAAACATAATTATCGTAATACTAAATTTTTTCAAACATTGGTAAAAATTACTTCCTACCTAAGGCAGCCATTTTTTTCAACGTTTCTTTAAGTATACTTTACAACCTGAAAAATGTTTGAAAGCTCTTGGAATCGTTCCGCCGTAATTTAATATTATTATTATTTTTATTATTTTAGGTAAACACACTAGCAGCTCAATAAGCTCATACGTGTGTGCCTTGTGGTTTGGAGAATTTATCCAGCCTGTTCTTAAACGAATTTATATTATAAATATCCCAGACAACATTTTCAACATTTATATGGCACGTACCTCACTGAGATTATTGAGCGAGCTGATTTCCATCCAGTCATCGTCGCTGGGGTGGGGCTCTTTGTTCTTGGTCTTCAGCACCGTGCGTTGGTAGCTGGTGACGCCACTCACGCACGTGTGCATCGACATGGTGTCCATGAAACGGACTCCTAAGGTGGAAAAGCATTGATGATAAAATAACGTTAGCTTCTTATGTTTTTTTATATATATAAAATAAGGAGGCAAACGAGCAGGCGGGTCTCCTGATGGAGAGTAATTACCCCCGCCCATAGACAGTAAAGCCAGAGGAATCGCAGGCGCGTTGCCGGCCTTTAAGGAAGGAATTGTGATGTTTTAAAAAAACAGTTACAGAACTTGTTAGGAAAACCATTATATCGGTAGCTTAAATGGAAGAGCATCCAGGGGCCTTACCGACTGGCATGAGGTAGCTAGATAGGAATGAAAGAAAGGACTTGGAAGGCATTTGCCCTGCAGTGCGACAGTATAGGCTAGAGTAAAAAAAGGTAGTTAGTTAGTGTATTAAACTAACAATCTTTAGGAAGTAAGGGGCCTTACCATCAACCCTTTGAATAGTATGTGTTATGCAAAGTCCCTCTCTCCCAAGTCCTTCAATCTATTTCTATCGTAGATCGTCTCGCCACCTTTTCCTGTTCCGACTAGGGCGTTAAGCGGGTCCTGCACGAAATTGTGAATATTTACGTATTTTAAGTCACTTGAACTATGAGCTGAATTAGTTAAATACATTAAAAGAACTTAGGTAAGTTAGCCTGAACATTGCACAAGGCCTTCTTGAAATTTGAAACAAATTTTTTAAAATAACAAACAATACATAAATGTAATGACATCTAAAACATATTTTTTTCGAAAACTTTCTTAATTTTACGCATGAAACAATAATTTATAATTCTTACATGAAAGTATTTGTATTGATCTTCTGCAGGGCACCCCCTTTAATTTTTAACACAAGCGCATGCTGGTTTTGCACATTTCGCAGAATAAAAACATTACTCTGTGACTTATACCGTTCTCTGGAACTTCAAAGCAGGATTGATCTAATTACAAATATCAATATGATGATTTTGCTTTGAAGTTCATTAAGAGACTTAATATGTCAGTATTGTACTTTTGCGTTCGCGCGGCACCCCCTTAAACACTAAAACGTTAAAAAATTAAAAAAACATACAAACCAGTTCTTTCTAACCAATACTGCTCTTTAATCTTCGCTCTGTCAAATGATACATTGTGACCAATAATTATCCTTGGCCTCTCCAAGTTGCCAAACGGTTTTGTGCCATCAGTTTCTAATGGTATCAGATCATTGTACCTGATGTTATCATAGTGTCTGTGATCATCTCCATTGGCTAGAGGTTTACTGACCCAGCCATACCTGAAATTATTAAGTTTATGGCATAATTTGGTTATTTAAGTTTGGCACAATTTATTTATTTTCTTTACTAACAACATCACATTCAACAAAATCCACTATTTTCATCTTTTATAGACACAAAAATCTTAAATGATGTAAAAGGATGCTTTAAAATGGCGTCGAATGGGTACAAATGGCGTTAAAAGAGTCAGAGACTAGGCAATGAGGACCGCAGAAGTCCACTGACATAGTCCACGTTTTACCAAACAACAACTGCATATGTGTTTAGTGGGATTCCCTTTTTTTCGACTAAATTTAATTTGGCATAATGAGTTAGGCATATTTTTCTTGTCATTATAATATTTTGACTAAATTGTTTTTGGCATATTTACCTACTATTTCAGTAAGCATAAATTGATATGGTTTAAGATACTGTTTTTTGACCTACTTTCGTTTTGCATAAAGTTATAAGGCTATTGTATATTCGTCTAATAGTTATTAGGCGTAAAGATCTGGTAGATTAGACAAGACAAAAGGGCGGTGGCGGTGGGGTTATAGTTTCAAAATCCGCTATAATTTGGATTGGTTTTTTATCAGGATTTGACTTTGCATATTTTTTTATTTTATTGATAGATATTTGAATTTGAAAAACAAACAGCAGGTATTAGGTATATCAAATATAACTAGGGTACCATAGTCTAAAAGTAGGTTAGGGTGCGGCGGAGGTGACCCTTGGGCCACCCCTAAGCCGCCAACATATTTATTTTAAATACAAAAAGTATTTTATTAAATGCAAACACACATTTTCCAAAACTTACTATTTCTTTATATAATTATTATGCCTATCAAAATAATAAGCTTAAATATTACTATGCTTAAGCAAATTTAGGCTTAACAATAGTATGCTTAACAATTTATTATGCTTAAAAAATTGTGCCTAAAACGATATGCCAAATTAATATTGTGCTTAACTTTTATTAGGATAAGTAAAAAAATGCTATGTTAAAACATGACATAAAATTTTATGCAAGAAATAGGAAACTGCTCAGTGTGATAGATGGTGAGCCCATCGCCACGCTATGCTGTTGGATGTATGTGCAGTCTTTAGTCTTAGTTGCCTCTAATTGAGATATTATTTTAATGAGCCACTATTACACAGCTTATTGCCATGCCCATTTCTTATGCTGAAGAGCAAACGGACAATAATGGTGATACTTAAAAAAATATTAAATTTTTGCAATCAGCCCTTAGACTATGAGCAGATCCGCTATAGCAGTACACAGGTAATAAATAAACCTATATCTGAGAATTACCAGGCATCCGAAGACACTGCACATGCCAAGGTGGGCCGCTTCCCAGCTGACATCAACACCTCCACATCAAACACCAGTGCATCGTCAGGGGGACATGGTACTGGGTGCGGCTCATCACCTACGTACTTGCACCAGCCAGCAGACTTTGACCATTTCTGTTGAAATGGGATTGAATTATTAACAACTAGAGAGAATTAACAAGTACAAGTGAATTAACAACTTATATGCTGTAAAGTGTCTTAAAACCAGACGCAATAGTAATTCAATTTGTAGTAGGTTTTCTCACAGACAAGAGGACATGTAAAAAATTGAAAAATGTTGAAAAATTTCTACAAGCAGGATTCGAACCCGCACTCTTCTGACAATCCAGGAGAGTATATGGTCATATGCAATTGAGTGCACTGTTCACTGTGACAAAGTAGTTTGTTCAAATACAAACCCACCACTTGGTTATGACAAAACTCTTTATGTGTTGTTGAACATTTGTGAAGGCCTGTGCCCAGCAGTGCGACAAGTATAGGCTGATGATGATGAAATAGAAGCAGCACGAAAAACAAATTTAATAAAAATATTTTTACCAAAATATGGATTGCCAAAGACCTATTAAAACGCATAAAGTTTTTTGTCATAAACTGACAATGCATCATGTTAATGGCCATAATCGTCACATGCCATATGTGTCGTCTAGTATCAAAAGCCGCTAGATCCACTTTTATTCAAAAAAAGTTATAATGCTCTATGGCTTATTTTTCTTGAAATCTTTGTTTCCTATTAGTAAATTCGTATCAAACTCCGCTAGATCGCTAGCAAATTGAGATCGAAATCTGTATTTATTATCAAATCCCGCCAGATCCTTGACCACTGAGATTCATTCCCCGCTAGATCCAAATAGACCATCCCCTCTCCTTACTTCACTAAGTTTATTTGTACTGGCACCTCGAGACCAACCGTTAGGTTATGCAAGAAGTGCCAGACGTCCCTGCGCCAGTAGAACACTCGCGCAGGAGACCACCAACGTTAGGTCTTGACGCCAAATTAGTGCCCGCCGCAGCGCACTCTTCATTCGGTACTCATAAGACTAGTGTCTCAGGAGAGTATCCCCGTGAAAACGTGTAGTTCACTGCCTATTGTCCAGATAGGTAACCGGAGCTGTCAAGCTCGCTCACTTCTCGTTGCACGAAGGGCACAACTCGCAGTTGCCACTGCTAGGGCCGTCGACTCTAAAGTCGACTCCCAAGTGTCTACCTTGGTAGCGGAGTAGTAAGCACACTCACTTCTCGGAACCCATCCGGGCGCCTAGCCAGTTCCCACGTCCTACGCGGCTGGCTGGACCGGAGACTACGGCATCTAGGAGGCCGCCTCTACTAGTTATCCAGACTAGTACCGGAGATGTCAACACCAATGTCCAATGAAAACCACCAGACAAAGCTGCCAACTATAAGGGAAACTCACGTTCCCCGCAGGACTTTTCGCTTCTGGCCCCTCAGAGACCGCTACTAGGCCCCGCTCGCTGTGCACGAGTTTGGAAGTCCTGGCACACAATACCAGGACAAACGAACATTCCCAAGCTCTACAGCTAACCACACGCCACTACGATTCCAACCCATGTCCGGATCCCGCCGGAGGCGCCTGGTTAAAGGCACGACCAGCGGGGGGCTTTACCCGGAACCCCGTAGTACCTCTGAAAACACAACCGGACCCGTAGTTCTAGTTGCGATACCCTATCTATTGAGGTCGGTAGATAGGGACGGGATCCAAATAGACCAATCGAAACGCAGGATTTTGACGGGCAAATGTCATGGCGTCCTTGGCGTCTGTATGGCCATCCATACATTTTTATGTGAATTTCGTGCTGCATTTTTATTGAATTTAATGGTAAATAATGGGCGATTTGTTAAATAAAAATGAAAAAGTTCCGCCTAATTAGGCAAAGAAGCGAGGCGTGAACAAACAAAACTGGAAAAGAAAAAGGAAACGTCTAAAAATGCGAGTCACAACTTCATTTAAATTGGTATACAATGACATACAGACTGTTACAAAAATGTCCGTTTTACACAAATAGTTTTATTTATAATTCCTTAGGTACTATTTCCTAACGACAATAATTAGTTTTGTATTTTTTGTTTTTATTTTAGTTTCGAGCCACTCTTTATAACATCATGTAATATTAAGAAGGTCAATGTCAAAATCCGCTACATCCATTGAGCTTAGTAACAAAGTCCGCCAGATCCATAACTCAATATAAATATCCGCTACATCCATTTTTATCTCTATTTATTTGTATAATTCAAAATCTAAAAACAATTTATCTGATAAGTCCCAGAATCATTAAAAGTAATTGTACTTTAAATTACTTAGAATGATATTGTATTTGTAACTGTAACAAAGAAAAAAAGTCATTTATTGTTAAATTGACCTTTCTGGATCTGGCGGATTTTGATACTATGCGACACAATGTCTATATAGCATAACTTCATAATGCATACCATAAATGGCCAAAATTTAAAAGGCATAACCATAGCAAGGAATTATTTCGATAAGCATAAGTAAAAAAGGCATATTTTGTATTATACATTATTTATTATATACATTATTTGCCATAATGTTCAGAAGACATAAATTCAAAAAGCACACATGCAATAAGAATAGAATAACTGACAAAATCCCTAAACTTTTACAGGTTAACACTCATTTTATTTGCAATAATTCCAAAAAGCATACATTTAGTACATTTGATTTAATATACATTTGATAATTATAATAATCTAATGATATAAAACTTATTGATATAATGAGCAAAAAAGCATGTAGCATGCTTGCAACCATGCAGCAGGCATGTTTTCTGTCATGGCTCCGGCGCTGCGAGGCTCCGGCAGTCCCACGCGAGCTTATCTTCGCAGATGGTTTTCGCTCACCAAGGCGGCGAGCGTTAAACCCATCTACTCCTCAGCTCGCGGGCCGCCTCGCCCCTACGCGCCTACGCGGCCTTTAATTACACTCTAGCGTAGGGCAGACAAGATTATGTGGAGTCGGATATGCCACGATTCGTTTCTGTCACTGACTTTTCAAGCACAAACTTACTGCTTAACATATTTAAGATGCATCATAGTAATAATAGAAGATAAATTTATGGATATTTACAACTATGTTTTATAAAACTATGACTTTTATGAATTATGCTTTGTAAGAGTATGTCGAAAAAAATTATGAATAATACAATTATGCGTTTTAAAGTATGCTTAATTAAATTATGGCAAACAATATTTTGATGATTATGTTTTTTATGAATATGTCTTTAAACGATTCTGCATTATTATGTTTATGCGTAATAAAAAATTTGCTACAAGCTATTATGCATGCCATATGATGTATGTCAATTAAAATTATGGCAATAAACATTCTGCGTTTCAATGTGTCACCCCAAAGACACAGCATTTTGCTATCCTGTGGTCATGAATTAAGTGACACAGTTAATTTTTTTAATTTTGCTTTTTTTAAACATTCTAACATAATTGACTGACTACTTAAGTCTTGACTATTTGTCTTCTTCTGAATACTGTTTCAAGTTACAATTTACTATTGTGAGTTAAAAGCACTTTGTCATACAAAAGTTACAAAAAAAAGTTTAGAAAATATGAAATTCAGTTCTTTTCTGTAGACAGTACTTACTTTAGGCAGTGGTGGCAATTTGCAACTAGCTAATTTGTTTAACAGCGCTCTGTATGGCATACATTGTTTTTCACCAATGTTATAAAAATGTTCTCCTACATTGTCACCTTCAAGCTTTGGCAGCTGTAGTTTCACATCAGGGATTGGGCTGTGCTCTTTATAGTTAATACCATGTTGGATGAGGCTACTCCGACATCTGGAATTGTAAAAAATGTTTTTGAATTTATTTGTTGACACGAAGTTTAATTCATTAATACCATTTTACATTGTTACCTCTCAATTGTAGTTTGGTCTATCGCAGGGCTAGCAGTTTTGAATAGTTGCTGATATATATTCTGAGATATCATTTGAATATTAACTTCATTTATCCTTAATTCACCAGAAGCAACTTTAGCATCGTTGAGGTTATTTGATATTATTTTAGGTTTCTTACGTCTAATAATTCTTGTTTCACTTGTCGGTAGTACGTCACAATAACACCGATTACTTTTGAATATAGCTTGTGATATTAAATATTTTTTATTGCAAAGCATTGCAAAAAATTACAAGTTAGTTCGAAACAAAAATCTCTTCGCGCTCGCAACTTTTGTTTATAGATAGGTGACAGTGAAAGCCATAAATATTTTTTTTTATTTGTTCCGTGAAGGTACAGGCTAAGATCAGAGACCATACTGCCTAGTTATTAGTATTTTTATTTCTTTTTTTCCCCTTGATGATAATGAGTGGTGAATAAGATGATGAATGATAAATGATGTTCCCGAAACCCCTTGAGTCCTCAGTAAAGATGTGGGACTTTACTGAGGTCTCACACGGACTTCTTGAGAGAATTTGAAAAGTGATGTTGCACTGTTTTGTTACATTTGCCAACACTCATGCCGTTCACAAACACTTAACGGTTAATAATCCACTATTATTTCATATTAGTGTTCGAAGAAACACGAATTTAGGAAATAAAACAAAACTGCAGACATGACGCTTCACTTTCCCGCCAAGAAGTCTGACAGCCATACAGCTGACAGAATTGACAACTGCTACTTTCTTTTAGTATTAAGACACGGGAACAATACCTGTACACCCTAAACTTTGGTAATTTTTTTTATTATAAGTAACTAGAAGTTTTCGATAGGCAGTCCTAGTAATCGCCAGTAAGGTATATAAGAGAACTGTTTTTATTTTAAATAATTTCGTAATCTAGGGGTTTTCTATGTATAAAACTAAGTTTGTATCTTAGTATGGTCATGAAGTTACAAAAAAAGCTTTTCATTTTGCAACGAGCATGTGGTACTCCTGGTAGAAATCAAACCAGGAACCTCTGAATCTAAAGCCACTAGGCCAGTGGTTTGGCTACTAGATCACAGAGTAAATATTAATAAAATTGGATGTTATTATTAGTACATATTAATTAATATTTAGATAAAGAAATACTAGAAAGATTGAAGAATAATCATTTATTACTGTGTCAAAATTTTAAATACATAATACTATTTGATTACTTATGTTACAATACCTACAACAATTACAATGGAGTGTAACTTGCAAACAATACAGATAACATATCAGTGCAAACTTAAGGATAGAGGGAATGTAATCATAAGTCACTGCGTTAGTTGGTTCTTAGTTGATAGTCTCCATTTTGAGTAATATACCGAACCCATGGTAGAGCTTGATACCCACTCTTCTCGATGATCTTCAAATATCTAACTTGAATGCCTGAAGTTGTGAAGTACGGGATCTCAAATTTAACTTGTATTGGGGGCTTTCCATCAATCTCCTCACATTCAACGGATGGCAAACCAAAATGAGCTCTCATTAAGTACTCCTTGCCTCCAGGGAACGATTTAATAGACCAAGTGACAGCATTTTGTTCGGGGGTATATTTGACACTGCCAATAGTAGTTTTAAACTTGGGAGTGTCAGCATCTGCAGGGACGGGTATTATGATCTCCACATTGTTGGCTGTTGAACGTCTCTTGAACTGGGATTTAGCTTTTATCATATATTCTACCCTGGAATGTGCATGGCGTTCAATAACTGATTCAATCCAAATCAGCGGCTTCACATGAGTGTTTAATCTGTATGACATCAGTTCAAACTCACCATCGGGTGGTATGAACGAAATAGTCCTGTCATTTTCAAAACGTGACAACCTGACGCACTGATGGAATTTGACATCCTCCAGTTCCACGGACTTTGATTTTCCTCTTCCAGTACTTTCAAAGAGGACCTTATCATTCAATCCGAGTCTCAATTCAGGCATTCCAGACAAATACACCCTCATTTTTATTGCACCAACAATCTCACTTCTAAGCACATTGCCATTTGAATTGGCCAGCAGGTTAACTGATTCTATGACATCTAGGAAAACTTCATTTTTCCTATACTTGATCCCTTCAGATCTCCATGACACAGCGTTGGTAACAGCCATTGGTATTCGAGGCTGCATTTCCAGTTTATGTCCTTCCTGAGTGATGTACTCTTGGAGAATCTTGCTATCAGTTGTTTGGGGATATCCAAAATCAATTAGTTCGTCGAGCAGCTCATAAATCACGACAAAATTGTCACGAATGCTTTCTTCCTCTAGTTCCTTAAAGTATTCTGTCATCACTTCTACAATCTTGTACAGAAATACAAAAACAAGTGCAATGTTAGCATTCTTCTTGGTTGTGGATACTATGTAAAGATTGTTGGTTTTAATGTAGGAGAATGTACACTCACTAGTTTGCAGTAGCGGAGTCAACATACCTTCTTCCTCTTTTTCCATTAGTAAAGGCATGAATTTATCAATGACACCCATGTCTACATCTCCACGATAATTTCTGGAGATAAGGACTTTGCCTTTAACATCAAGGATATATATAGCTGAAGAAGACATACTGAAGCTGAAAACATAAAGAAATTACGTCAATAATGCATAATTGGAGTACCAAAACCTGTTCGTGTTCCGTTGAACATGCTAACAAATGCCATTTAATCAGTTCATATGGCTTGCGGATAAAATATCACATGTAATAATATGACTGCACGGGGTATATCAATACTCACATAAGTAATTAACTTGGTTAGATAGAAAATTACTACATTATCTCTAAAATTTAACGTAAGCCACCATAATGACGATGATTACGATGACGCAATTTGACATGACATGACATTGACAATTTGTTTTTTTCCTGTCTTCTTTTTGAGATTTGATATTGGAATGCTCAGGGATCTACTGCATACAGCTAATGTTATTAGATTTTTGTGATTAATGGATGATCGGTCAAGGATTATACTTGTTGATGTGGAACGGAGGACATGATTATACTTGTTGATGTGGAACGGAGGACATGATTATACTTATTGATGTGGAACGGAGGACATGATTATACTTTTTGATGTGGAACGGAGGACATAAACTCAATGTTTTCTCGCTAAACATCTTCTTCTTTTTGTGCAGTGGCGTTTCCCTTTGGATTTCGCCAATATCCAGTTTTTTCGCTAAACATCGGTAAACATTGATCCCCATCCCTAGTAATCAGTGTCAAACTGTCAAGTAGACTGTCATTGTCATTAGAAACGTCATTCATTCATTTGTCATTGTCATGTCAAGTTGTTTGGGTCTTTTTTTCTCAATGCTTTGGATATTGAATTTTTAGTTTTTGTGATTATGATAGGTATTTTTAAGGACAGATAATTTTTGTAGGTCAGGCAAGCCATGTATCAAATCTTGAGTTGTTCCGAAGTGATAAGTATCCTCAGTTCTTCTTGTAAATAATATAGATTTATTGCTAAGTAGTGCCAAATAAATATTTACTGATGTTGATCAAAATGATACCAGCACACCAATCAGAACAAAGAAATCCCCTAGTTTTTTTGGATATATCAATTGATGGTGAAAACGGTGAGTTTTAATTGATTTCCTATAAAGTTATCTATCATGTCTATTAATAGTTTTGATACAGAATCAAGTACTTACTCATAAAACTTAGTTACTGTCTGTGTGATGGATGACCATTCACTTAAATTATACCTATTGAAAAGCAGATAAGTAAGTTTCAGAAATAGTGAATTTATTAATAAAAGCTAATTAATATGCTTGTTTAATGAAGTAATTACCTACATTAAATTAAATTTAATAGGTAAGTACATTTAGCGTTGCCAGGCCAAATGCCAATAAACACTTGTCTGGCTTTTGGCTTTTACATTTCGCAAACGAGCGAACGCCGAGCGTGGCCGAGTACAGGCTTGTCGACTGTCGGTCTCTGCTGCTCCTGAAAATGTAGGTTGTCCGGCTTTTTTACCAAAATGTCCAGCCACACTGGCTTGTCTGTTCGGCTATTAGGTTTGGCGAGCTGGCAACCCTAAGTACATTACATGAATAAATAAATATAAGTTTTCATTAATTCAATGTAACTTATCCTTTGATTGGTATGATTGGTGTGAATATAATATAGTATTATTATTATTGTTATATTTAAAGTTGGAAAGCTGTGTTCTCTCTCTACCTCTCCAGAAAACGAGTGCGATGTAAGTAGTTTTAAATAGGTTTATTATTTGTTTAAGCTGGTCGCATAATAATTGAACTCAGAAAAGATGTGGTTCCCAAAACTGTAGAAAACTTCAGAGCATTATGCACGGGCGAGAAAGGAGTCAATGCCAATGGCAAACCACTGCATTATAAAGGAGTACGATTTCACAGAGGTTGGTATCACTTAAACAAGTTTGTAACATGTAGTTTATTGTTGGTAACAAAGAAACAGTATGAATTTATTTAAAGATATATTTATAAAAATTGTACTTAGGGTGTCAGAAGGCTGCAGTGACCTCTTACAATATGCTGGCAGACCATAAACTTGTTTCTAGAGTTGTTCATCATCATCATCATCAGCCTATAAACGTCCCACTGCTGGGCACAGGCCTCCCACGTGGACAATGCACCAGGGGATATTGGGCCATAACCCACCACTCTGACTCAATGCGGGTTGGTGGGTTGTTACAACTGTCAATCTTACGACAACAACCGGGACCAACGGCTTAACGTGTCTTCTGAAGCACGGAGGAGCTTGAGATGTTTTTAATTGGGTCACCCATCTAGCGATCAGGCATTGCGAAAGTTGTTTAACGGGCAAGTTCGCAAGCCGAACGCGCTAGCCGCTGCGCCATCGAGCTCCTCGATGTTACAATAAAATTACAATAAAAAGCTAGAGTTGTTACAATAAAAATATTTAAATTAGTATTCAATATAATACTGCTATAGTATAACAACAAATTAAATACAAATCGATAAACGCCGGCTGCACCCACGAAAAAGTGTCACGATCACGATCTGCCTGAGCCGAGCGCGCAAGCGAGAGCGAGGAACAAGCGATAGAGAGGCATGATCGGCCTAAGCATTCGGCTTGTGACCCATCTATCTCTCTTCCACTGATGATGCGTTATGTTTTCATAAGACGTCATGACATAAACTTATCGTCCGTAAACCGACTTTACAGACAACCAATTTTTTTGAATTGAAACATTTTTTGGTGTGCTCTTAACAAACTAATTACTAAAGTTAATGAAGTTTAATTGTATTTCAGCTGTACCACAGTTTATGGTCCAGAGTGGGGATATTATAAATGGTGACGGAACTGGTGGTGAAAGTATCTATGGACCCATTTTTGAAGATGAAAACTTTATACTGAATGTATGTATGAGGAAAGAGATCATAATTATTAAACTCTAAACATTCATTCAATGTTGGTTGTTTCTCGCTAAGTTTATAGTTGTAATGTTTTAATTGGTGAGATTTGAGATTTCATTTTAGTACATAATGGTGCTGGTTGTACATACATACATATAATCATGACTTTTATCCCCGAAGGGTTAGACAGAGATTAGGCAATGAGGACAGCAAAAGCAGTCCTCTACCATAGTCCACTTCTCACCAAATAGCGACTGCACATGTGCTCAGCGTGACAGGTGGTAAGCCCGCCGCTCTATGCTGTTGGATGTATGTGCAGTCTTTACTTTAGTCCGTTAGTCACCTTTTACGACACCCAAGGGAGAGAGGGGGTATATTCTTTCACCGCTACGCGACACGGTTATACAATAAACAAAAACAAATAATTAAGACTTGAATAATGTACTTATTAAGTAAGACACATTGTATGCTATTTATTATCCTAAATACATACATAGGTACTTAGATTTTCAACTATTATTCCCAAAGAAGAAGCAGTCCACTGCCAAAGTCCATGTTTCATCAAATTAAAATTGCTCATGTGCTCAACGTGGGAACTGGTGAGCCCATCGTCGCTCTATGCTGTTGAATGTTTGTTGGTTCCGGGTTCGATTAAAACATTACAACTTTTAGTGAGCCACTATACACACGGCTCCTATATCCGTTGTCTGTCTAGTTAACCATTTAAACAAGTTTCGAAAGAAGTACCAGGATAAGCCTAAAACTATTTTTTTCTTAGATTTCTGAATATTTGCTTTATAGAACCAGCTGTTTTAAATAATGATAGTATGTTTTTTGTTTCTCTTAACCCATATATGGGTCGGTGGGCTTAACTGGGGCTTGGGCTAGATGGTGTGAGCGTAGAATGTTATTTATTTATTTATTTACAATTTGTAGCACGATGCCGGCGTGCTCAGCATGGCGAACCAGGGCCGGCCACACACGAACGCATCCCAGTTCTGCATCACTACAGTGCCGTGCCCGCAGCTGGACGGCACCAACGTGGTTTTTGGTCAGGTGCTGGCTGGACTGGCCATTGTCGAAGAGATGCAGCAGGCCAGCGACGACGGGAGACCTCTACTGGTATGATCTTTATAGTTACTTCTCTCCCTCTTAATGAGCTTTTGGTATCCTTCCATTCTCAATCAAAGGAGCACAGTATAAGGTTCTTTGAAAGGCAACGTGAAGCGCCCCTTGAGTGATTGGTCAGGGCTGGAGATGCAGCAGGGCAGCGATGACGGGAGACCTTTATTAGTGTGATCTGTAGTTACTTCAATGAGCTCTCTAGTTATCGTTCCATTGTCAATGTTCCCGCCAAAGCCGGGACGCCCATTCGAATCATGCCGCCATCTGTGAGGCGGTTGACTCAGCGGTTGTTGACGACCGCGTCCGCCTATCTGCCGCGGCGCCACCGCTGCGCGACCCGCGGCCGCTCGCTTCGTGAGCAGACCGCCTCTCTCGTCAGCTAGCTACCGCGCGCGCACGCAACGGCCTGACCGTGAAAGTTGATAGTGACCCTGAACCTTAAGTGAAGAGAACGCCTGAATGCCTATTGTTTAGTGTAGTGACTGTGCGCCAGGAACCAACCTACCTCGCCGCCCGTGGTCAGCTCGTCTCCCGGTTCCTGTGACTCATCATCCCTGTAAGTACTTCACTATCCATACCTACCCAGCCCACCACCTTCTTTACTCTGCTGTATTTGGCGGTGTCTTCTGACCCGCGAATACATTTTTGGTCCAATCGAGCGCGGAATAACCGCTAAGGTTTAGCCCTAATCAGAATCTAACTTTATTTTAATTTTCAATTTTAATACAGTCCGCTAAAAATAATTGTTTCCGCCCATAATCTTATTCTATTTCTAAATCTTATATCGAATTTGTGCCATCATTTCTAAATTCATTTGTTCACGTAACTTTACCCTGCCCCAATAAAAATTTCGTCAGGTAGTCGTGAATCATTTGTGTGAGGATTACGACTACGGAGCATACAAAATTATGTTAACGCAATTATTTCTGCATGTTGTTTTAATGTTGATTTCGTGTATGCATCCGATTGTCTGATCACAGATCTATGTGTAGGGACCTATACGATCGTTGTCTAATGATACATTGTTCGGTAACTTAGTAGTTAAATTATTACGTTACGTATGGTATTATAACGAGAGATCAGCTCACATTTTAAAAAACGTCACTGGCTACCTCCCCTTAGAGAAGGTACCAAACATTTCCCACGTACTAGGCCAGCCACCCGTGCCATTGGCTAACCAGCGTTACCACACACCAGCCCCGATCGACCTCTTATTGGGGTCGGACGTTCTTGGCCAGGTGTTGGACGGGACTAAGGTCTCGTTGGGCCCGGGCAAGCCCATAGCCTTCGGCACGATTTTCGACTTCGCGTTGATAGGACCCATTGAGGACTTGTATGCGCAGCCGGCGCAGCAGGTCAACTCAGCTCACGTCGTTAGCTCACAACCAGACTCAGCTGAATCAGCCCAGGACATACGTCAGAGTCTGGAAAGGTTCTGGGAGTCTGAGGAGCCCCTCCCTCAATCTCACACTCATAATGATCCCCTGGAGGAACAATGCGAGGAAATCTTCCGCTCTACCACTACACGCGATCCCTCAGGCAGATATACGGTCGCTCTGCCCTTTCTAAAGGACGCCCCTCAACTAGGTAAAACTCACCCTATCGCATTGCACAGATTCCTCAATATTGAGAAGAAGCTAATGGCGAACCCGTCTCTGCGTTCTAAATACGGCGACTTTATGGCCGAATACATCGACTTATAGTCAATAGTCAATAGTCAAAATATATTTATTCAATAAACTCAATTAATAAGTACTTTGAAACGTCCAAATATTTTTTAACCTACCACCCATTCAGGACATCATTTTTTAACTGTGGCAAAGAACGGGCGCAAGAAACCACAGCGCACAGAAGCAACGACATTTACAAAATATATATATATTATATGTCGTTACCAGATCACAAAATACAAAATATGAATTTGAATGTAAATAGTTTAATTAAATATGGTGCTCTATATAAATTAATTATAGGCAATTAGAAATAGCTGTTGGAGTAGGTACTTGGAGCATGTCAGACCCAAGCTGTTTTGTCTTCTGTATAATCCGACACTTTATAATAAGCTTTTTTATAAAGCTTTTCTTTGATTTTGATTTTAAATTTATCAAGATCTAAATTCTGAATATCATTTGGTACTTTGTTGTATAATCGTACACACAGACCCTTAAAAGAATTATTTATTTTATGGAGCCTAGTATAAGGCACTGCTAATTTGTTCTTACTTCTAGTATTTAATTTGTGAATATCACTGTTTTTTGAAAACATTTCAATATTTTTATGAACATACACAAGATTTTCATAAATATATTGTGATGCAACTGTCATTATACTTATATCCTTAAATCTCTCTCTGAGAGAGTCACCAGCCTGTAGGTTATATATTGCTCGAATAGCCCTCTTCTGCAGCACAAAGATAGTTTGAATGTCGGCAGCATTTCCCCACAGTAAAATGGCGTACGACATTACACTATGAAAGTAACTGAAATAAACTAATCTCGCTGTATCAACGTCAGTTAACTGACGGATCTTCATTACTGCATAAGCCGCAGAGCTAAGTCTATTCGACAATTTAGCTATATGTGGGCCCCACTGAAGCTTGGCATCCAACGTGATGCCTAGAAACACAGTGGTGTCCACAGGATTCACATTCTTATCTTTAATTTGTACACTAGTTATTACCTGCTTAACATTAGGCAATACAAATCTTACACATTTGGTTTTTCCCTCGTTTAATAGCAAGTTATTAACACTAAACCAGTGAACAATCTTTGAGACCGCATTATTCACATCGTCATAATTTGGGTGTCGTCGTTTCACTTTGAATAAAAGTGAAGTATCATCAGCAAACAATACTATCTCATGACTGTCTTTTACAAAATAAGGTAAGTCATTAATATAAACCAAAAACAAGAATGGACCAAGTATTGAACCCTGCGGAACTCCCATTTTAACCACTGATCCCGGAGATCTTTTACCGTTAATGTCGACCTTTTGAATCCTGTTACTCAAGTATGAGATTAGAAGGCTCAAAGAAGCATCCCTAATTCCATAGTGGTTAAGCTTCCTGACCAAAGTTTCATGTAAAACACAATCAAAAGCCTTGGATAAATCACAAAATACCCCTAGGGCATCCTGTGATTCCTCCCAGGTATCAAATATTTGGATTAAAAGCTCAACACCGGCGTCAGTTGTAGAGCGACCCCTAGTAAAACCATATTGTTTACAATGTAAAAGTTTATTTTTATAAAAATGAATTTGCAAGGGCACATGGCTCCCTGTCACCCAAATACATTCGCCCATAAACCTCACTTCTACATCCCTCACCATGGCGTATTTAAGTCAGGGTCGGACAAGCTGCGCATTGTTTTTGATGGTAGCTGCAAAAGCTCCAATGGTGTCAGCATAAATGAATGCCTACACACAGGCCCCGCAGTTCAACAGGACATTGTGGACATCATCATGTCCTTCAGAACGCATCCAGTCGTTTTCAGCACTGACATCCAGAGGATGTTCAGAAATGTGCTGGTTGCCCCAGACCAGAGACGGTATCAGCTGATACTATGGCGGTCCTCACCAGATCACCCTCTGCTCACCTACGCCCTCAATACAGTCACGTACGGCTTAAGATCAAGTCCATACCATGCAATCCGCACTCTGCTTCAGCTGGCTGATGATGAAGGCCATCGCTACCCTGGAGCCGCTCAGGTTCTTCGCAAGTCTATCTTCGTTGATGACATCTTGTGTGGTCATGACACAGTTGAATCCGCCCAAGCACTCCAGGACGAGTTGATAAGTCGGCTAGACCTTTTTTTTTTTTTTTTTTACCTGGTGTAATCCCTGCTTATGGATTCCAGCCTCCAGAAGGGAGACTGGATATGTGGGACTCTCCCGTCCCCCTTTCCACGGCGTAATCGTCGGGCGAGAGGGAGGGGCCTACCCACTAATCACCGGGGGACCAAACTCCGATAGCGTAGGGCTCTTAGGGTGGCGGTCACGGGACCTGATCCACGGGGGAATTGACCTCGCGAGGCCACCCCGTCATCCGTGTGCTGGCCTATAACCACCGCATTAAGCAGTCGTTACGCGCCAGCACACGGCGACTACGCGCACACAGCACAACATAATTGCCCCAGAAGGGGGCGGACACAACACAGAGACAAAGACTGACATGCCCGGCTTTCCCGGGCATGCGGACCACACAACAAACGGGACACACAAACAACACACATCCAGTGAGCCCGGGGCACTTGGGTTGGTATGGTGAAATACCCATGCCAGTGCCCCCCTCCTGACCGGCCCAGTTGGAGACGGAGTCTCCCCTCGACCATTCCACACAAAAACAAAAACAAACGACCAGGACCCAACACACACAAACAGGGCGGCGCCACCTTACGGCGGCTGGAGGTCGGCGAATCTTCGCCTTCTCCTCCCCACCCTCCTCCTCCTCATTGGCGCAGCGTTGGCTGACTCCTCCCGGATGCGCTCGGCCTCCTCTTTGAGACCTGCATGCACCCCGCAGCGAATCCAGCCACCGCCGCCCAATTCTCCGCACTCTCCACCATTGCGGCTACCACATCCGGCAGAGCCAGAGGGCCTCTCCTCCCCAAGGCCACCTCCAGCGTACGCCTCTGTGGTGCGAAGGCACTACACTCCTCAAGCGTATGCTCAGGAGTGTCCTCTTCTTGTCCGCAATGGTGGCAGACCGGAGTCTCCTCCCTGCGAATCCTGTGCAGGTAACTGCCGAAACACCCATGCCCCGTGAGGAGCTGGGTGAGGTGGAAGGTCATCCCCCCATGTGAGCTATTAATCCACCCCTGCAATACCGGGCGGATAGCCTCGATCGTGCGGGCTCCGGCTTCTGGGGTTGTGAGGTTCTCCTCCCATTGCCACACCGCCATGTCGTAGGCTAACCGCCTTGCACCCTCGACCTCTGCCTGCACAGGATTCTCTCCCCGCGCCCTTGCTTCTGCCCGGAACTCGTACACCTCGGTCAGAACCTTGGCTTCGAGCTCCCACGGAAGCATACTCCCAATGGCCGTAGCCGCCGCAAACGATACCGTACGGTAACCCCGGATAGCTCGGATGGCCGCTGTCCTCTGCGGTCGTCGCAGGATGGCGACGTTTTTCCCAGACAGCGAATCGGACCACACCGGGGCACCGTACAGGGCCATGCTCTTCAGCACTCCCGCGAACAGTCTGCGGCAGCTATCGCCGGGACCTCCGACATTGGGCAGAAGCCTTCCCAAGGCCATCGCTGCTCCGACCACCCTCGGAGCGAGACCGGCAAAGTGGGCCTCAAACCTCCAGCGGCTATCAAGCGTGAGTCCCAGATACTTAATCTTGGACTCGACCTTGACACGCACGCCAGCCACACGGATATGTGCGCTCCTGGGGGGCTTGCCCCGGGGACCATGGAAGAGGATGGCCCCGGTTTTCGGCAACGCCACCTCCATACCGAGCATCCGGATCCGCCTCACCGTCAGGGACGCAGCCACCGTCGCCTTCCTGGATACATCCCGGTAGTCACCGCCCCGTGCGGTGACCAGAGTGTCATCTGCATAACAGATGACACTCGTCCTCGGCAGTTGTTCGCACCTGAGGACCCAGTTGTATCCTAGATTCCATAGGAGTGGCCCCAGGACAGAACCTTGGGGCACCCCACACACCATGTTGCGCGCCACAATACGCGCCCCGCCAGGTTCGAGGAAGAGGATCGTCCTATCACGCAGATAGTCCTCGACGATCCTCCTCAGGTACCACGGTGTTCGGTGGTACCTCATGGCCTCCATTATCGCGCAGTATGGAAGGGAGTTGAACGCATTGGCGATATCGAGTGATACCGCCAACACCCTCTCCCCCCTCCCGATGGCCCGTTCGGTCGCCCTTTTGAGGGACAGGATGGCATCCACTTTCGACCTCCCACGGCGAAACCCAAACTGCGCGTCGTGCAGATCGCGACCTTCCCTGCTCAGATGTTCTGTGACTCGGCCAGCAATTATCCTCTCGAAGAACTTCCCAACCTCGTCGAGAAGGACAATGGGCCGGTAGGCCGATGGTAAGTCCGGCGGGCGCCCATCTTTCCGGAGAAGGCAGAGCCTGCCCTCCTTCCTGGCCTTCGGGAACCTACCCTGCTGGAGACAGGCGTCCAGCAACTCCCTCAGCCTGGGTCCGACGCGATCGAGGGCAAGGGCTAGGACCCTCCCGTGCACCCCGTCCGGGCCTGGGGCCTTCTTTTTGAGGCGGAGGCGCTGAGTCGCCACCTCCATCTCCTCGTTCGTGACCCGTGGGATGGTCTGCGGGTCCACCTCCCCGTCGTGCTCGGGGGCGGTAAACGGCGTCACCTCGACTGCCCGATCCGGGAACAGGGCGTTCACCACGCTGGCCAGGAGTTCCGGCTGGAACGACTCAGTGGGGGGCGCCGAGCTCCGCATCCGATTCCGGACGAATCGGTATGGGCGCCCCCACGGGTCCCTATCCAAATCGGCCAGGAACTCCCTCCAGGCGTCCTCCTTTGCCCTCATAATGGCCACCTTTAGCCTCCACCTGGCCAGGCTCAGGCGGCTGTAGAGGTCAGCCTCCTCCTCTGGCGCGCGCCTCCTCCTCCTCCTACACCTCTGGTAGAGGCGCCTCTGGTGGATGCAGGCCGTGCGGAGACCAGCTATTTCCGCCGTCCACCAATACACGGCGCGACGATGCGGCCGATCCCCGGCTCGGGGCATGGCGGCGTCGCAGACCCGTGCCATCGACCTCCGGAAGATGGTGGCCCTTTGGTCGATGTCCGTGGTCCTGGGCGGTGGTAGCCAGCTCTCCACTATCGCCGCCTCCGTCGCAGCCTCCCTGTTCAGGCGCGTCAGGGCCCACCTCCTGAACCGCGCACCTCGGACACCCTGCTGGGGGGTAGGGCCAGCAATTGGGGGGGGCGGATATCCTGAGCAACACGTACAAATGGTCGCTCAGGGTTTCCTGGTCCAGCACCTCCCAACTGGTCACACATGAAGCTATGGAGGGGGTCGCAAACGTTACATCCACGATGGACTCCCCCTGCCACCTCACGCATGTACTGACCGTACCCCTGTTCAGGACTACCAACCCGGCCTGGACAAGGAAATTCTCCACGACCTCTCCCCTGCTGGTGGTCACAGGGCAGCCCCAGGCCCTGGACTTGGCGTTGAGGTCGCCGGCCACAATCACCTGCCGCGGAGCCAATCTGCGCACGACACCCTGGACCCTCCCGACGTAATCCACAAAATCGCTGCGTCTGCGATTGGGCGAGAAGTAAAGCACAACTAGGGCAATGCTGCCCCAGTCGACCGCCACGTACCTTTCGCCCCGCTCCCGCAGCGCCAGTGGAGTCGTGGAGGTGGTCGAGGTGGTGATGACCACCTTCCCGTCGGTGGATCCGACCCAGTTTGTTCGCGCAGGGATGGTGTAGGGCTCCGCTGCGATGGCCACGTCGATACCTAACGCCGCCAGCTGATGGACCATCAGGTCCTGAGCGTTGGCGGCGTGATTAAGGTTCGCCTGGAGGACGGACTTATGGTGAGCTGGCATTTGGTCCCTGTGCCTGGTCTGCTGTGTCCATGGGCGCCACATCTGGCGCTCTTGCCGCTGCAGGGGAGGCCCTTGTCCAAGGGGCCACCTTTAACTTCGGCTTGGTAATGGGAGGCCTGCAAGTCCTCCCCCCTAGATGGTGCTCGTGGGGGAGTTTGGCCTGCTTACACACTGCGCAGGAGGCCTTCTCTGCGCCGCAGTCGGCCGCTCGGTGCCCCGGTTCGCTGCACCTGAAACACAGGGCGCTACGGTCGGTCGCCCGGTCGCACGTGTACTGTGTGTGGCCCAACCCGTAGCACCGGTAACAGCGGACTCGAAGCCTCTCCAGTGCCACCACCTGGACCTGAATCCAGCCGATGACTAGGCGACCAGCCTCCGCCAGCGTCTTGGCGTGTCCCACCGGTAGCCGGACCAACATGGACTTGACTCCCCATGGTCCGGTCCGTACTTCGCCCAGCCCAATATGTTCAGGCGCGCAGCCTGACTTTGCCGCGACGGCCTGGCTGACTTTCTCCGGGCTAATGCCGTCGCCCAGGCCCACCAACCGGAGCTCAGCTTTGCGGCACGGCCTGCCAACGTCCGCGACCTCCGACACAACCTCCCTAAGCCTCTTCGCTAGCGCATCCGCCCTGGGGCCGCTGGTTGCGCCCGGCACTTCCAACTTGCGCCCGCCCGCCGTCTTATTTCTCATTCTTACGGCCTCGAGCCCGAAGTCTCGCAGCTGGATGGCGCCGACTGCCTTCTCCATGACGGAGGCATAGGTGGCGCCTTTCGCCACGGCTTCGGGCTTTAGCGTAATTGTTACTACGGACGAGCGCGGTGGTACAAGCTTGGACGCAGGGGGGCCCGCGATGGCCTTCTTTTTCGACGCTGCCTTGGCGGCCTGAGCAGCCGCTTTCTTGGCCTTCCTTCTGGCGCTTGGGGAGATATTGGGCCTCCACTCATTCGCCGGGGTGGTCGATGCCGCAGCCAAGTTGGGGGAAGCCGGGCGCACCGGGGGGACACTCCAGTTGGGCTCTCTATGAGGCCTCGGTGGGCCGCTCCATTCAGGCCCCTGGCTCAGACCTGCCTCCGCCTGGGGAGCCTGGGAAGCACGAAGGGCTCTGGGAGGTGCGGCGGCCGCCTCGGCATAGGTAACCTCGGCCCTCTTTTCGTGCGCCAGTGGAGGTCTCAGGGGAGGCTCCGGTGGCAGACGCCTTTCCAACCCCTCAATCCTTGCATTGAGCATCGCGCCGATCTCGCGGATCAGTTCCACCCTGAACCCATCCATTTGACCCCCCAACGAAACGGCCACCTCCCTCTGTACATTCGCGGCCCTCGTCCGCGGTGTCCTGGGCTCTTGTTGGGCCTCCCTTATGGTCCTGACCTGCTCTTTCAGGGATTCGACCTCGCGGTTGAGCCTCTCGTTGTCCCTTTGGAGCCTCAACGCCTCATCGGACACAGACAGCTCTTTGAGAGACTCTACGCACGCGATCATCTCTTTGATCCCCTCGTTTAGGGCCTTCCTAACTCCCCCCTTTATTTGGGTGCTGAGACTCACATTGTGGGACACAACCCCTATGCTCTTGCTGGCTCTCGCCAGAATGTCTTGCCTGGACTTCATGGCCATTTCCATCCTGTGCTGCTCCGTCAGCCTGTCATTCAGGAGCTTGTCCGGGATATCCCCCTCGACATGGGGCTCCGCGTTCTTCAAAAAGGCAGACCTGCCGCTCTTCCCTATATACGCCCCCTTGATCCTGACTTGGGGGGGAGGCCTGACTTGTTGGCTGGGGGGTTCCCCATCCCCATCGTCACCACCCTCGTCCTTGGACGTCGAGGAGGAGGAGGACTCCGCCATGTGCCTCCTGGCCTCAGCCATCCCTACCGACGTGGCCAGAACCTCCATTGACCGACTCCGTTGCCTAGTCATGGACCTCTTCGCCCCTCCTCTCGTCTTGATTTTCCGCAGCCCGTGCTGCTCCCGGAGCATCTCCTCCTCCGCCATTTCCGTGGTGCCGTATGGCCTTTTCTTCCCCGCCTCCATGGCACCCAGGAAGCCCTCTCGCCGACTCGCCTCCACTATCGAAGCGACAGTTTTAGCACTGTCTTCCTCCGACGACCCCTCTACCTCGTCCGGCTGGGATCTAAGCGGTACCGGCGATGGCGCCCCGCTGGTTCCTCCCCGGACCTCTCCTTTCCCCTTCTCACCTCTACTACTACCCCCATGGCAGTCTTCGGTAGCTGATTTGACACCACCCAGCCCGATAACTGGTTGGCGGCGGGCGTCAGCCGCAGCACATGACGATTTTCCAGGTGCATTACCGGATGCTGAGGCCTGGTCACCTACCTCAGGGCGGTCATCGGTAACTAATTTCCCACGCAGAGGCCCGGATACCTCTACGCGCCGGGTGCTAGCCGGATCGCATCGCAACGTCACTTTATTAATGGAACCTTTCATAATGATTTTAGAAATAAAAGGTTTCCATCCCCTTGGTCGCTGGGGGGTGGGCTGTTGGAGCCGCCCACCAACCCGTCCGAAAACGGGCGCCCGTCGACGCGCCCCGCAACGACGGCACCTTTGCTCGAAACAGCGCCCAGAGGGGGCGCTGAACTACCCCAACCCACCCCGTGTAACGACGCCCAGAAGGGGCGCCGTCAAAGACCCCCTGCCACGTTACACGCCTAATCCTAACCCTACTACCCTAGCCCTAACCTTTACACCCTACCTACCTAAATAACGTGGCATCACCTCTTGCGCCCAAAGGCGCTAAAACGACGTCCAGAAGGGACGCCGAACTACCCTATTCCCCCCAGCGTGCGACACCCAGAAGGGGTGCCGGCAAAACCTCCCGCAGGCCCTGAAGGGGCCTGCCTATGGTGCGGTCCAGAAGGGACACGCCTATGGAGGCTGCGGACCCAGAAGGGGCTCCGCCTGTGCGCTGGGTTGTTGGCTATAGAGTTCCAATGCCTCTTACGAAGCATTAGAACCCTATAGGAACCAGGGAGCGCCAGGACCGACTCCATTGTTCGCCCCCAACGAATCAGAAACGACAAATGAGAGTCAGCCACACGAGGAGGCCACCCAACACACACCCCAAGTCGGCTAGACCTAGGCGGCTTTCAGCTCAGTATGTGGACATCTAACTCGCCTAAGCTGCTCGAGAGATTTCCCGACAACCAATGCGACATGCCCAAGGACTTCGACATGAACCCAGAGTCCACGTCCATTAAGGTCTTGGGTATACAGTGGAGCCCTCAGTCAGACGATTTCACCTACCGCATCTCTCTGCCCCCCATCACACATGTCACAAAGCGGTCTATTTTAAGCACCGTAGCCTCACTTTATGACCCAAACGGCTGGGTTTCTCCCGTTATCTTCCGCGCAAAGCTGCTGCTTCAGCAATTGTGGCTACTGAAGCTGGAATGGGATGAGCCCACTCCCTCTGAAGTGCAAACGGAGTGGCACCACATCTCAGAGGATCTGCCGCTGTTGTCTAGCATTCGCTTCCCTCGGCACGTTTGTGCAAACAAAGGCTCAGCTGCATACTCGCTTCACGGGTTTGCAGATGCCTCTGAAGCCGGGTTTGCCGCCGTTGTTTATCTTCATGAGCTCGATGCCTCCGGAGATACTTTGGTACACTTGATTGTCGCCAAGTCGCGAGTCGCACCAATCAAGAATCGCCTCACAATCCCCAAGTTAGAGTTGTCGGCCGCCACCCTACTCTCCCAGCTCATGATCCGTGTGTCGGTTCAGTTATCGGTATCAGTATACAACAACACATATGTTGGTCAGACAGTACGATAGTCCTGGCCTGGCTCAATACACCGCCTCACTGTCTTCAACCCTTTGAAGCCAACAGGGTAGTCAAAATCAGCTCAGGCTCACCAGAATGTACCTGGCGACACGTACCTTCCGAGCTCAACCCGGCAGATTGCGCAAGCAGAGGGATGTCTGCGCAATCCCTGTCAGCCCACGACCTATGGTGGTCTCCCACGTGGCTTAGACAGCCTTGTGAGTCTTGGCCTGCGATGCCCTTAGCTCTGGGCCATCACGCCCTGCCCGGCCTTAAGCCCAAACACGTCCCGTCACTGGTCACAGTGCACGGTCTTGACTTTGACCTGCTCACTCGGTTCAGTTCGCTAGACAAGCTCGTCGGAGTGACAGCTTGTCTAAAACGCTTTCTGCACAACTGCAGACACCACCCAGATTCGCGACGCTCAGGCCCCTTGTACGTCAGTGAACGAAGAGAGGCCCTACTTTACTGGGTGCGCAGTGTTCAGCACAATGAGTTTGCAGAGGACATCCACCGCCTTCAAACTGGCAAAATCTGCTCCGTCAGACTCCAACGGCTGTCACCTCTCATTAAAGATGAGCTCCTTAGAGTTGGTGGACGACTGTCCCATGCGTCTATCCGATATGACGCGCAGCATCCGCTCATACTTCCCAGCTCTAGCCCACTTGTAGACCTTATCATTGACCACTACCACAAAATACACTGCCACCCTGGCGCTGACACGTTACACGCTATCCTACGCCAACAATTTTGGATATTGTCCGCGCGCCGTATTATTAGACACCGAGTCTTTAAATGCATTAGATGCTTTTGATGCCGGGCCCAGCCGCAAGCGCCCTTCATGGCCGACCTGCCAGCCGATAGAGTTACGCCTCAGCCAGTATTTAGTCAAGTCACGACCGATTTTGCCGGACCATTCCTCGTTAAATCTAGTACCCTACGTAATGTTAAACTCTTAAAAGCGTACTTTTGTATATTCGTGTGCCTCTCCACTAAGGCGGTTCATTTGGAACCGGTCTCGGACCTCAGCACGGAAGCGTTCCTCGCGGCGTTACAGCGTTTTATAGCACGCCGCGGTGCCCCGGTTCTCATCTCGTGGTCAGCTCGTCTCCCGGTTCCTGTGACTCATCATCCCTGTAAGTACTTCAAGGAGCTCAGGGTTCGTCGAACGGCAACGCAACGCGACATGTCAGTGATTAGTCAGCTGCTGGAGATGCAACAGGGCAGCGATGACGGGAGACCTTTACTAGTGTGATCTTTAGTTACTTCAATGAGCTCTACGGTCAATTTCTTACCTCGCAACGCTCGCCATCAGAGGGCTGTTCGCAACGCGTGGACGGCGCGAGTATAACTCTGGTGTTGCAAACGTCAATTGGTAACTGCTTACCATCAGGTTAGCTTAAACTATTTAAAACTAAAGTGAGACCCTTGGTATGGCAAGCGTACACCGGCTGCGGTGACAGGTTTCCATCATAAATCAATCATATTTATTTATTAAATAAGTTAGCGTTAAACCCTATTTTACTATTTTTTGTTTGGTATGTGAGATTCTTAGGCTACCTGCTTTTTTGGACGGATTCTATTGGTTAACATTGGCTCAGCACCTTCTGTTCTCCGCTCCAGTGGACAGTCAGCCTTGAACTGTATCTTTATTTTAAAAGTTGTTTGCTCAGCGTCATTCTCAAAGGCATCTGCATAAATCTAGTGTCGTGGTGACAGACGTCGTCACGGTTTATACTGAGCAGAGGCCCAGTTGGTATTAATTTGTTTCACAATAATTGTATTTTTCTAATATGTTCTGTATACCACATAATTTTTTTCTGTTCCTCTATATAATCATGTTCCATCGGTGATGTATGACTATACTTGTTGCTTGTTGCGCAGGAGTGCGCGGTGGTAGAGTGCGGCGTTGTTAGCGGCGCGTGGGGGCTGCGCGCGCGCGACGACCCGCTGCCCGAGCACCCCGCCGACCTAACGCACCTCAGCCCGCTGCCGGTGAGCTAAGCCTAATCTATAGAAACTACACTACCAGTACACACCTTACATATAAGCAAAAAAGGAAGATACTGCATGCCCATAACAGTATTAATCAAAATATAGTCCTGCTCAACTTAGTGTGACAGCTAGTGTCAATCAAGCTGTTCTGGTCAAACCCCACCTCATTCGCCGTACATCAACCAGGCACAAAGCGGGCCCATAGACTAATTCTTGGATGTGAAACGAGCTGGAGTTTGCTCTGAACATGGGGCGATACACCCCGCAAGGTTAATGGATAATTGTGGATCTGAACTGCGCTGCTGGACTCTCCTGTACGTTGATCCCACGATGAGTAGAAGGAGGCGCGCTGACGCCGTCACAACGGCCGACTCACGACCTCACGTGGCAGGCCAGATTCCACAACCCCTGAATCACGACACTATCTCCCACGGACCAGGCTACCACGGTCAACCGTACGTGAGGCTTACAAAACTAGCACAACTAAACTAGATGACAACTAGACGATTAGATAGACGCGATTCGATTAAGCTCGCCGTCCCTTGTTCACAGGGATCCTCACGGCGCGGCGGTCGCGGAATTCGATTCGTTCGCGAGGTCGCAGATCGTTAACATCACGATTGCAATGCGCGTACAATACCCGCGGTTGTTTTTAGCTATTTTAACAAGGTCTGGCGCTGTCCCTTATTAAAACGATGGAAACTCAAAAGCAGCGTAGGTACGTAATCAGATCGCGATAATTTTCCGACCGATCATCCCCCAAGACTTGAAACTATAAATCCTAATCTTCAATATCGAACACAAGCCAACGAGACAAAGCGATGAATCATAACCAATCATATTTTATGTTTAGATACGTTGCCTGGCCTCCGTAGTTGCAAGGACAAATCAAGGTAATTGCCCGAGTTTCACTCAGTCACACGTCAGTCAGTGTCACGTCAACACGATTTACACACGATCGTTACCTTTATAAGTTTTTGATTTGTTAATTGGTTAAAATGCCTTCCTGGTTATCCAGAAATTGTAAAAATTATACTGCAACCGTAAGGACAATAAAAATGTCTTATTTCTTTCGTAAGTATTGTAAATATAAATTTAAAATACAAATTTTCATTAAGTGATGACATTTGACATGTTGCCAATCCGATATGCATGACTGAGGAGCGTATACTATGTTTTCTGTAAGAGTCAAAGAGAAAAACAATGGCGGCCGAGATAGCGCATAAATTCTATGAGCTCATTGGTCAACTACCAAAAGTCAAAATATTGTCTATCTCTTTTTAACAATAGGCTAATGATATGATTTTCCCTTTCGACGTGTATTACGTCATAGAAACAATTTCGCCATTTTAAAATGCAATTCATTCACGTATAACTAGTCTATTTATAAAAGGTCATCATTGATCACAACTTTACGCGAGCGGATCAGCAAGCTCGCGAAGTTCCACGACGACTATACGACTCACGTCAAAATGACGCTCAGTCGCGGTATTCGGTACATTGTACTTAATTTGCAAGGAACGCGCGCGGTATGTGGGTAACTTATCTTCCTCTTTTGCTTATAATATCTGTTAGTCACACAGCCAGCCGTGGGTGGAACAGCATGTACTTTGTCCCAACCAAACACCACGGCCGGGGTGGACTTAAAACCGCGAAACACGGCATCTAGAATGGCACGTTATAGGTGCCTATCTTAAATTTAAATTGTCATTTACTGCCAGTGTTCGATGAGCAGCCGGAGAACAGCAAAGAGGAAGGGACGTCCCTCCTATACCTGTACCACGCTGCGCCGCTGACAGCCCGACCAAAGGCTTTTAATCTTCACTGTACACGAAGGGGAATACTGGCACTTGCACAACTCAATAATATACGGATAACAAATACAGGGTGGGCTAACTTTAGACTATCAAGACCACCGTTCCGTCTAAGGGCTCGCGGGTCAGTAATCCAATAACCAGGAATGCAACACAAAAAACGCGGGAGTGATTCACACACAAGACAATCGCTGCATCCAAAGGCTTGCGTCGAACTCGGAATGGGGACAAACGGGGTGCTATATACGCACTTACAAACACTAGACACCCCGTCGAAAGCCACGCGCCGAACTCACAAAAAAGCGGGAGAGCATGCCTGCACTCACACTTCACAAAATAATTTTTGGGATTTGATCAAATCACTTAAGTGACGTTCTATTAGAAAAATGTCGTCCCTACAGAGTTGTAATTAAAATTCTTCGTAATTTTAAACATGTCGCGTAGCGGTGAAACAATACTACCGCCCCCTCTCTTCCCTTGGGTGTCGTAAAAGGCCACTAACGGACTAAAGACTGCACATACATCCAACAGCATAGAGCGGCGATGGGCTCACCACCTGTCACGCTGAGCACATGTGCAGTCGCTATTTGTTGCAAAGTGGACTACGGTAGAGGACTGCTTTTGCTGTCCTCATTGCCTAATCTATACTCTCTCTGGCTAACCCTTTGGGGGATAATAGTCGTGATTATATGTGTGGCGGCGCCACCTACCGCATACGCCGCGCATTATTCGACACGAAGCAAACACCTTCTCAACCGTGTCAACAGATGGCGCCACAAACGCATAACAACGACGTCGCACTACTACGACTATAAAATAGTATGGGAAGCCCGCATCGCAGTAGCGATGTTTCACCATCTCCTTCGCTATACAGGGCGTCCCACGGCTATGCCACATGCCTCCATGTGGTACCTTAAATATTGTAGATGGAACATTTTACTGAAAGAAGACATTATTTGAATTTAAAAAACAATTTAAACTGCATTCATAGATATTTAAATAATTACATGGTTGAACCGGGAATCGCACCCGTTACATGAGAAAAATAATCATAAACTTTATCATACCGATCGAAAGGCTTTATCATAAGGATTATTTTTTGCTAAATAACATAGTGTCACAAATAAAAGGAAGACCATGAATTTTAAAATTTAATACAAAATTAATCAATTTATCAAATGCTCAAAATGAGTCCCTTCCTGTTGAATACAAAGTCGCACTCTTTTGATTATTTCGCTCCCTGTCGATTTTTTGATCTTGTTGTGGTGGATATTTAGAATAATACGTCTAAGTTCTGCTCGTAAACACTTTCATACTGGTTACTTCTCAAGTGGGTACATTTATTAGTAACTAGCGGCCGCTCGCGGTTTCACCCGCGTGGTTCCCGTTCCCGTGGGAATATCGGGATAAAAAGTATCCTATGTGTTAATCCAGGTTATAAACTATCTGTTTACCGAATTTTATCCAAATCCATTCAGTAGTTTTTACGTGAAGAAGTAACAAACATACACACTCACAAACTTTCGCCTTTATAATATTAGTGTGATAGGTACTTATGATAATGTCAGTTGTATGTCCTTACGGCAATGTCAGCTTTTCATTTTTCTGAACAAAATTTCACATCAAATGTTAAAATTCATGGTCTTCCTTTTATTTGTAACACTAAATTATTTAGCAAAAAATAATCCTTATGATGAAGCCTTTCGATCGGTATGATAAAGCTACATGAAGATTATTTTTCTCATGTAACGGGTTCGATTCCCGGTTCAACCACGTAATTATTTAAATATCTATGAATGCAGTTAAAATTGTTTTTTAAATTCAAATAATGTCTTCTTTTAGTAAAATGTTCCATCTACAATATTCAAGGTACTTTCCCTCCATGTGGCATAACCGTGGGACGCCCTGTATATAGCACCTCTAGCTAACATCCGTTGGACTTCAGTCCCCGAGCTATACCACCCAGCTCGGAGGAAGATCTTCCCTTTGGCTTTCCTACAATGTGGCATCCATTCTACCTACCACCCGCTCCCCTACAGTGGTGACCCCGACGTGATCCATTCTGCTCCCCTACATATGAATGAATATGAATGTAGTCGCCACGTCTGAGTGGCGATTACACGACGTAGGGAACTGGTAGGTAGGTAGGTAGGAAGGCTTACCTGGGATGATGATGGGTGATCGGGCAACTGTAGGAGACGGGGCAGCGAGCTGGCGGGCGGCGATGGAGGCGATTTGTCACGACACAGCACAAAGTCACTTTACGTTATCACAGGCACTCAGGCGTTCTCTTCACATTAGGTTCAGGAGTCACTATAATAAGGCAGATAGCAGCGCGCGTATTTTGTGGGCGTCTCGCGTTAGCTAGCAGACAGACTACTCGCGCGCTCGGCTCACCAAGCTAGCGGCGGCGCCGCGGCAGACAGGCGGACGCGGTCGTCAACAACCGCTGAGTCAACCGCCATACCGATGGCGGTACGGTTTGAAAGGCCGTCCCGGCTTTGGCGGGAACATCCTCCGGGGGCCAGGGGGGGCTCATCCACTGGGAGCCTGGCGATCCGGAATACAGGCCTCCGAAGATGTCCATTCGCGGTGTCCAGGTCTACCACCCGCACGACGCCATCCTTCCCAGGCAGGGTGCGAGCAATGCGCCCCAGTCTCCATTGGAGGGCAGGCAGGTTGTCCTCCTTGATGAGGACGAGCTCGCCAACTCGGGGAGGGGAGGATGGGGACAACCATTTGGAGCGGGTTTGGAGGGTATGAAGGTAGGACTGGGTCCACAGCGTCCAGAAGCGCTGGGAAAGAGCCTGTACCATTTGGAATCGCCTACGTGTGGAGATCGGCCTATCTTCCACGGATAGTTCGGGAAGGGCCGTTAGTGGGCGGCCTATGAGGAAATGTCCGGCTGTAAGCGGCTCAAAGTCTGATGGATCAGACGAAAGTGGGCAGAGAGGTCTAGAGTTAAGGACAGCTTCGATTCGTGCCAAAAGTGTAGAGAATTCCTCGAATGTGAGGTGCTGTTCGCCAATTACGCGATATAAAAGTTGCTTTGTTGATTTTACGTTGATCTCATGTAACGCACCAAACCATGGTCCCTTAGGGACGTTTAACAACCAAGTAATGTGCTGACCAGCGAGCTTGTGCGCAATCGTATCATTGTTCAAGGCAAGAAAGTTTTTGTACTTCGATGAGCTGATTTCTAGCGCCTACATAATTTGTACCGCAGTCCGAGCGGATGAGAACCGGGGCACCGCGGCGTGCTATAATACGCTGTAATGCCGCGAGGAACGCTTCCGTGCTGAGGTCCGAGACCGGTTCTAAATGAACCGCCTTAGTCGAGAGGCACACGAATATACAAAAGTACGCTTTTAAGAGTTTAACATTACGTAGGGTACTAGATTTAACGAGGAATGGTCCGGCAAAATCGGTCGTGACTTGACTAAATACTGGCTGAGGCGTAACTCTATCGGCTGGCAGGTCGGCCATGAAGGGCGCTTGCGGCTGGGCCCGGCATCGAAAGCATCTAATGCATTTAAAAACTCGGTGTCTAATAATACGGCGCGCGGACAATATCCAAAATTGTTGGCGTAGGATAGCGTGTAAAGTGTCAGCACCAGGATGGCAGTGTATTTTGTGGTAGTGGTCAATGATAAGGTCTACAAGTGGGCTAGAGCTGGGAAGTATGAGCGGGTGCTGCGCGTCATATCGGATAGACGCATGGGACAGTCGTCCACCAACTCTAAGGAGCTCATCTTTAATGAGAGGTGACAGCCGCTGGAGTCTGACGGAGCAGATTTTGCCAGTTTGAAGGCGGTGGATGTCCTCCGCAAACTCATTGTGCTGAACACTGCGCACCCAGTAAAGTAGGGCCTCTCTTCGTTCACTGACGTACAAGGGGCCTGAGCGTCGCGAATCTGGGTGGTGTCTGCAGTTGTGCAGAAAGCGTTTTAGACAAGCTGTCACTCCGACAAGCTTGTCTAGTGAACTGAACCGAGTGAGCAGGTCAAAGTCAAGACCGGGCACTGTGACCAGTGACGGGACGTGTTTGGGCTTAAGGCCGGGCAGGGCGTGATGGCCCAGAGCTAAGGGCATCGCAGGCCAAGACTCACAAGGCTGTCGAAGCCACGTGGGCGACCACCATAGGTCGTGGGCTGACAGGGATTGCGCAGACATTCCTCTGCTTGCGCAATCTGCCGGGTTGAGCTCAGAAGGTACGTGTCGCCAGGTACATTCTGGTGAGCCTGAGCTGATTTTGACTACCCTGTTGGCTTCAAAGGGTTGAAGACGGTGAGGCGGCGTATTGAGCCAGGCCAGGACTATCGTACTGTCTGACCAACATATGTGTTGTTGTATACTGATATGGGCCGATAACTGAACCGACACACGGATCATGAGCTGGGAGAGTAGAGTGGCGGCCGACAACTCTAACTTGGGGATTGTGAGGCGGTTCTTGATTGGTGCGACTCGCGACTTGGCGACAATCAAGTGTACCAAAGTATCTCCGGAGGCATCGAGCTCATGGAGGTAAACAACGGCGGCAAACCCGGCTTCAGAGGCATCTGCAAACCCGTGAAGCGAGTATGCAGCTGAGCCTTTGTTTGCACAAATGTGCCGAGGGAAACGAATGCTAGCCAACAGCGGCAGATCCTCTGAGATGTGGTGCCACTCCGTTTGTACTTCAGAGGGAGTGGGCTCATCCCATTCCAGCTTCAGTAGCCACAATTGCTGAAGCAGCAGCTTTGCGCGGAAGATAACGGGCGAAACCCAGCCGTTTGGGTCATAAAGTGAGGCTACGGTGCTTAAAATAGACCGCTTTGTGACATGTGTGATGGGGGGCAGAGAGATGCGGTAGGTGAACTCGTCTGACTGAGGGCTCCATTGTATACCCAAGACCTTAATGGACGTGGACTCTGGGTTCATGTCGAAGTCCTTGGGCATGTCGCATTGGTTGTCGGGAAATCTCTCGAGCAGCTTAGGCGAGTTAGATGTCCACTTACTGAGCCGAAAGCCGCCTAGGTCTAGCAGACTTATCAACTCGTCCTGAAGTGCTTGGGCGGATTCAACCGTGTCATGGCCACACAAGATGTCATCAACGAAGATAGACTTGCGAAGAACCTGAGCGGCTCCAGGGTAGCGATGGCCTTCATCATCAGCCAGCTGGAGCAGGGTGCGGATTGCATGATATGGGCTTGATCTTAAGCCGTACGTGACTGTATTGAGGGCGTAGGTGAGCAGAGGGTGATCTGGTGAGGACCGCCATAGTATCAGCTGATACCGTCTCTGGTCTGGGGCAACCAGCACATTTCTGAACATCCTCTGGATGTCAGTGCTGAAAACGACTGGATGCGTTCTGAAGGACATGATGATGTCCACAATGTCCTGTTGAAGGGCGGGGCCTGTGTGTAGGCATTCATTTATGCTGACACCATTGGAGCTTTTGCAGCTACCATCAAAAACAATGCGCAGCTTGTCCGACCCTGACTTAAATACGCCATGGTGAGGGATGTAGAAGTGAGGTTTATGGGCGAATGTATTTGGGTGACAGGGAGCCATGTGCCCTAAGTCGATGTATTCGGCCATAAAGTCGACGTATTTAGAACGCAGGGACGGGTTCGCCATTAGCTTCTTCTCAATATTGAGGAATCTGCGTAATGCGATAAGGTGAGTTTTACCTAGTTGAGGGGCGTCCTTTAGAAAGGGCAGAGCGACTGTATATCTACCTGAGGGATCGCGTGTAGTGGTAGAGCGGAAGATTTCCTCGCATTGTTCCTCCAGGGGATCATTGTGAGTGTGAGATTGAGGGAGGGGCTCCTCAGACTCCCAGAACCTTTCCAGACTCTGACGTATGTCCTGGACTGATTCAGCTGAGTCTGGTTGTGAGCTGACGACGTGAGCTGAGTTGACCTGCTGCGCCGGCTGCGCATACAAGTCCTCAATGTGTCCTATCAACGCGAAATCGAAAATCGTGCCGAAGGCTATGGGCTTGCCCGGGCCCAACGAGACCTTAGTCCCGTCCAACACCTGGCCAAGAACGTCCGACCCCAATAAGAGGTCGATCGGGGCTGGTGTGTGGTAAAGCTGGTCAGCCAATGGCACGGGTGGCTGGCCTAGTACGTGGGAAATGTTTGGTACCTTCTCCAAGGGAAGGTAGCCAGTGACGTTTTTAAAAATGTGAGCTGTGGCAGTGATTGTAGGAGTATCATTGTGAGTGGGTCGGCATACTATTGTTATTGCCGCCTTTGACTCATGTTTGTGCTGATTCCCAACTCCTGTAATTTTTAAAGAAGTGGGTTTTAATGGCAGGTTCAAAAGTCGTGCCATGCGTGACGTTATTAACGTCAGCATACTGCCACAGTCCAATAAAGCCCTGGCTGTGTGAAGATGGCCATGCACGTCCGCGACTCTTAATGAGAGGTGACAGCCGCTGGAGTCTGACGGAGCAGATTTTGCCAGTTTGAAGGCGGTGGATGTCCTCCGCAAACTCATTGTGCTGAACACTGCGCACCCAGTAAAGTAGGGCCTCTCTTCGTTCACTGACGTACAAGGGGCCTGAGCGTCGCGAATCTGGGTGGTGTCTGCAGTTGTGCAGAAAGCGTTTTAGACAAGCTGTCACTCCGACAAGCTTGTCTAGTGAACTGAACCGAGTGAGCAGGTCAAAGTCAAGACCGGGCACTGTGACCAGTGACGGGACGTGTTTGGGCTTAAGGCCGGGCAGGGCGTGATGGCCCAGAGCTAAGGGCATCGCAGGCCAAGACTCACAAGGCTGTCCAAGCCACGTGGGCGACCACCATAGGTCGTGGGCTGACAGGGATTGCGCAGACATTCCTCTGCTTGCGCAATCTGCCGGGTTGAGCTCAGAAGGTACGTGTCGCCAGGTACATTCTGGTGAGCCTGAGCTGATTTTGACTACCCTGTTGGCTTCAAAGGGTTGAAGACGGTGAGGCGGCGTATTGAGCCAGGCCAGGACTATCGTACTGTCTGACCAACATATGTGTTGTTGTATACTGATATAGGCCGATAACTGAACCGACACACGGATCATGAGCTGGGAGAGTAGAGTGGCGGCCGACAACTCTAACTTGGGGATTGTGAGGCGGTTCTTGATTGGTGCGACTCGCGACTTGGCGACAATCAAGTGTACCAAAGTATCTCCGGAGGCATCGAGCTCATGGAGGTAAACAACGGCGGCAAACCCGGCTTCAGAGGCATCTGCAAACCCGTGAAGCGAGTATGCAGCTGAGCCTTTGTTTGCACAAATGTGCCGAGGGAAACGAATGCTAGCCAACAGCGGCAGATCCTCTGAGATGTGGTGCCACTCCGTTTGTACTTCAGAGGGAGTGGGCTCATCCCATTCCAGCTTCAGTAGCCACAATTGCTGAAGCAGCAGCTTTGCGCGGAAGAGAACGGACTCATCAGATCGACAGCCGCCTTCCAGCGCGACGTACTACTAATGCTATCCAACGCGCTAATGTACAACAGCAGCGAGCATAGCGTGTACACGATGGCACGAGAGATGCACGAGGAGGCGCAGTGTCAGCTGGGCATGCTGTTAGCTGCCCAAGCTCACGCCGGCCTCACCGAGCCGCCGCCGCGCCGGAAGCGGCGCCGCCCAGAATCCCCCGCACCGCATGCGCCAGCCAAACGGCACTGACGCCACCCACATAAGGCAGTGTAGAGTAGCGAGCGAGCGAGTTGTTTAAAAAAGCCGGCTCACCTATTCTAGCTCAACGTATCTCTGGCTCACTCCCGTTCAATTTAGTTCAGTGTTCATTTTAGCTCAATTAGCTCAGTGTTATATCGGAATGTGTCGGCTCGGAATTGAAAGCGGCTCGCCTCGATATACAAAAGGGTTAGGATGTCAATGAAATTGACATGAAATGAAAAAAGAATTAAGGTAACTTTTTATAAAAACGCGAATATCTCGAAAACGGTGCGTCGTAGCTGAAATCTAACGAAACCGAAATGAGTAAACCCTCTTAAACATTTAAATGTCGTCTAATCAACAGACAGACGTCGCAGCGCCGCAGCGGCAGAGCGATCAAAGACAACGTAGTGTGTATCAAGATGGCGTCCCAAATAGATTGTCAATAACAATAATTGAAAAAATATCTTTTCTATTCGCAACAAGAAAATTTAAGCATCCTCCTCATCCATGGGTCACAGATACTATAAAATGCATGATGCGTATTAGGGATAGTTACCATGCAAAATGGAAGCTTAACGGCAACGTGTCACTGAAGGCTTCCTATAAGGAAATGAAACACCTTGTTGCCGAGGCCCTGGAGCGGGAGAAGAGTTGTTTTTTCAGTAGCTACATAAATAAGAACATAAAACATTCCAAAAAATTATGGAAAAATCTCAAAACATCGATTGCCCCTGGAAGCGGGGGGGCCACGGACCTTCCCCCATCTTTTCACGACGCAGACGCAATAAATGCTCATTTCCTAAACGTACCTGGAGATGGGCGTGTCACACTATCACAACTGACATTTTTCGAGCACAACAGATTTGGCTCATCAACCTTGTCCCTAAAAATAGTATCACCTGAGAAGGTGCAAAAAGTAATCAGGGGTCTCAAGTCTAATGCTCTGGGAAGTGATGGGATGTCACTGGACATGGTCTTACTTACCTTGCCACAGTCGCTTGATGCCATCACCATCATTATCAACCACTCGATAACTGAGGGACTTTTTCCGGAAGGCTGGAAAACAGCAGTGGTGAAGCCCCTGCCTAAAAATAACAATCCTGCCTCCCTGAGCGACTTGCGACCTATCAGTCTGTTACCCTGTTTGTCGAAGGTGCTGGAGAGGGTGGTGTGTGAACAGGTGACTGCATATGTGGAGGGAAATAACATACTCCCTCAACTACAATCTGGGTTCCGGAGAGGCCATGGCACGGCAACTGCTTTAGCAGATGTCGTCGACAACTTACTGGTGGCACAGGACCGGGGAGAGATCGGTGCTCTTCTGCTACTTGACTTCTCCCGTGCCTTCGACTCGATAAATTCCACCCTCCTGGTATCCAAGCTGGCATACTATGGGTTCGATGCCAAAGCCGTGCAATGGTTCCATAGTTACTTAGAAGACAGGTGGCAGCGAGTCGAACTAACAAACACAGACGGATCCAACATGTGTTCTGCTGAGCTGCCTGTAACTAGGGGAGTGCCTCAGGGTTCAATTCTCGGGCCACTTCTGTATGCCTTGTATGGAGCAGACATAGTGGAAAACATAAAAAACTGCAAATACCACCTTTACGCAGACGATTTGCAGCTATACCTGTCTTTCAAACCCAGTGACCAAGTCTATGCTTCATCTTTGATAAACGAGGACCTGGATCGGATCACTGCCTGGTGTAGGTCTAACTGCCTGGTTCTCAACCCCAAAAAATCCAAACTTTTATTCATTGGTACACGACACAGTTTACAAAGGTTCGGTAACAACCCTCTAAATATTCGGATAAATGGAGAGGCTATAGAACGCGTCAACTTAGCCAGAAATTTAGGGCTAACTATTGACAGCAATTTAAACTTTGAAAGCCACATCGCCGAGTGCTCACGCAATTGCTTTTTCAGGTTAAAGCTGCTATACAAAATTAGAGATTACTTGAGTGAGGAGGTAAGAATCACATTATGCGAGTCACTTATATTATCTAAACTGAACTACTGCGACACAGTTTATGGTCCGTGTCTTCTGTCCAGAACAGCTAAACTCATACAGCGCGTACAGAATGCCTGTGCACGCTTCTGTTTCAGCATTCCGCCTAGATCGCACGTAACTCCCTTTTTGAATGCGGCCAATGCAATAAAAATGGAGGCCCGCAGGCAGCTTCACCTGGCCACTATGTTATTCGGCATCATTAGGACGTGCAGACCACCGTACCTCTATAACAAGCTGGTATGGACGGCGGATCTCAGTAGGTATCCAAAGAGATCAAGCACACACATCTTTGTGACAGCTAAACATCGAACGGTAGCATTCCGAGGATCCTTTAGATTTGCCGCCTCAAAGTGCTGGAACGACCTTCCGCCGCCGGTGCGTGACCTGGAAACGGTACATACTTTTAGAAACAGACTCAAAAAGATTCTGCTTGATAAACAGAAATCTGTAGATTTACCTCTGGGTTCTTCACGTCACTTGTCGCAGGTCCCGTCCCAGCACCATTGAGGATGGCTACCAGGCTTGGTGCCTACTTATTCTGCGTTGGTCCAGCACGCTTCTTTCGCTCCTTTGGCCCTTGTTGTTGTCTCCCAATGTCCCCCATATCTCGCGAATCTTGCCATTATATGTACACTCTCCGTTACAATTCACACTCAGTTCTTTCTCCTAAACACATTTTAAAACTTTTTATTATTTACCGCACAGTAAAAACAATAGGTTAATAAGTGGCAAAATCTTTCACAATTTAGGTGTGGCAGGCAGCAAGTGAGAAGTGAGTGAGCGTGTAATGTGTCATGTGTCATGTGTCATCATGTGTGTCTTTTTTTTTTTTTTATTTGTATACACTAATTGCTTTTTTTTTTTCTCCTTAGTTATCGGTTGAATGCTTGGTTTGTTCCGCTTCACCACAGTATAAATATAAGCATTAATACTGTGGCTTCACTATTGTTTTTTATATTATATACTGTCACTGTTAATTTTATTATAGTTGCTACTTTTTTTTTTATTCTTTTATTCTTAGTTATTTATTATAATGTAATGCATGCACTGACCTACATTAATATTTTAATGTCGGTCAGTGAATGCGACGTGCACTCATAAGGTGCGGTCAGAATACCAGTGCTGCTGCGGCGGCTCTCGGGCTGCCGCAGCACATGCTGAGGCACGCACCTTATTGACCAAAATTAATAATATCCGTTGTGCACAGCACGTTACGTACCTATACGACCACTGCGTATTTATTATGTATAAGTTCATAATTAAGATTTTGTGTTATTGTTGTTATTGTTTTTTGTGCTGTGCTATTTGTTAAACTTGTTTTTTGGTCAATAAATGTTTATCTATCTATCTATCTATCTATTCTTATAATACGATATAACTACATAATAATGACTTGAATAACAATTAATTTCACTTACTTAACAACTGAATTGTAGTAAACGTCTAGGTGTACACTTTGAAAAGAAATGAAAAATTATTTTTGCCGCTCCGCACGCGCGAATGTCAAAGCAACACTAAAGCATGGTGCCGAGTCGACTCCGCAGATGAGTGGAACATAGTGCGTGTTCGAAAGGGCCTATCTAGTGTATCGTATATATCGCTGGTGATGACAGGGATGACATAATAATAACAATAATAATAGCCTTTATTTTCCACAGGATTAATTTTGGACACCCCGCCAAATTTTATCACGTGATCCTTTAGCAGCGGTATAACCAAATAATAATATTAAAAAACATATTTTTTTTTACATTTTTCTCAACTCCTACATAAGAAAATTAAAATTATTATTAAATTTCTAACCTATCACGTGACCTACGGCAGTACATTAATTTTTATTAAATAACCACTAATGGCAGGCTAAACACTTCGTTATTTGTTTACAAACATGCTTTATTGAATTTGACCGTAGTATGTTAGATAGAAAGACACTCTAATGTCAGTTAAACACCGGTAAATGTAGCATTTACGAAGTTGGCGCTGGTGTTCCCAATTTAGAACGCGGCGTCACTAGCCACAATAGATGTTCCATTCATTGCGCACTGCATTGCGCACTAATCAGTGCGCGGCCACATTTGAAAGGTTAAGCGATGTTCATCTGCATCTAATAATTTACACTCCTTACTTACATTATGGATCGTGTTTCAAAGGAGACCCGGCGTTTCGTGCTTAAGTTGTATACTTTTTTAATCTGTTATTCATTATCTATCCGGCTCGAAGGACCAAATGTAGTCGCCACGTCTGAGTGGCGATTACGCGACGTAGGGAACTGGTAGGTAGGTAGGTAGGTAGGAAGGCTTACCTGGGATGATGATGGGTGATCGGGCAACTGTAGGAGACGGGGCAGCGAGCTGGCGGGCGGCGATGGAGGCGATTTGTCACGACACAGCACAAAGTCACTTTACGTTATCACAGGCACTCAGGCGTTCTCTTCACATTAGGTTCAGGAGTCACTATAATAAGGCAGATAGCAGCGCGCGTATTTTGTGGGCGTCTCGCGTTAGCTAGCAGACAGACTACTCGCGCGCTCGGCTCACCAAGCTAGCGGCGGCGCCGCGGCAGACAGGCGGACGCGGTCGTCAACAACCGCTGAGTCAACCGCCATACCGATGGCGGTACGGTTTGAAAGGCCGTCCCGGCTTTGGCGGGAACAATGAATAATTATGAATTTGATCAAATCCCTATTTGAATCAGGTTCCCTGCAACATTGTACAGTCGAGTAAGTTCCCGATATTCGCTTGCACACTATCTACTGTACGCACGTGCGGTCGGAATGGAGCGCAAGCGAGTATCGCCGTAAAGTGGTCTACTGGTGGACTGCATGTGATAGTATGTACATTACTGAAATGCCTTTACATACATTTAAAGCACATGTTAAAAGAAACCCTCATGAGTTAAGGTTATTATAAAGTGGCATATTATGTAAATGACAAATATGTTGCAGACTTTTTAGAAGAGCGGAGGATTCGTTTCCTTTGTGAGGGTAGTTCCTCCGAGTTTTATAAAGCCAATGCCGGAGTGCCGCAGGGTTCTGTGCGCTCACCTACTCTATTTCTTTTGCATATCAATGACATGTTGTCTTTGGGCAATATTTATTGTTATGCGGATGACAGTATGGTGCATGAGCGGTACATAGGACATCCTGCGGCAAAGCAAGCTGATATCGTGGTGAAAAAGCAAGAACTGGTTGCGAAACTGAACCTGACTCTTGATCGTGTCTGCAAGTGGGGATCTGAAAACCTGGTCGAGTATAATGCCAGAAAAACCCAAGTTTGTGCATTCTCGTCCAAGATAACTCACTTCCTTACTCCTCCCTCTCTTCAGAACTCTCCTTTACCCATTTCAGTGGACCTCAGCATTCTTGGCATGGACATTGGCCAGGAACTGAATCCAAAATGCTACATCGAGAGTGTTATTTTAACTGCCTCCCGTAAGTTGGGTATTCTCAATAAGGTGAGGCGGTTTTTCACTCCCGAGCAGCGCTGTTTGCTGTACAAGACTCAGGTGCGATCGAGTATGGCTTATTGTTCCCATCTATGGGACGGCTCCACTAAATACTTCCTCGATGCACTTGATAGAGTGCAAAGGCGAGCGGTACGCATTATTGGAGATGCTGAGGTTACAGCCTCTCTTGAGGACCTCCAACTGCGTAGAGGCATTGCTTTCAGTTTCTTCTACCGAAATTACTACGGAGAGTGTTCTGAAGAACTTTTTGATCTAATCCCGTCCTCTCCTTTCCTGTCCCGGACTACACGTGCTGGTCTTAGGAACCACCATCATACTGTGCAGAATATCAGCACTCGTACCAAAAAATTTGGCAAGTCGTTCCTCTGTAAGACCATTCGGCTTTGGAATTCTCTGCTGGCGCATGTGTTTTCCAGCTCCTATAATCCCGGGTCTTTTAAACAGGGCGTGAAACGGCATTTATGTAGGCCGTCATGAATGAGTGCGCTTGTTACTGTGCTTGTTCCACGGTGAGGAGCGCTCTCATTATTTTGGACTACATCGGCTGCTTACCATCAGGCAGGATGTAGTCACTATGACGTGTCACATAAAAAAAAATGTATGGACATAGTGCATGTACAAGCATGTGCTAGTAATTTGTATTAATTATTTCTTGTTAATGTATTTTGTATGATATTATAACTTTTGTTACTTAGACGGCCTCCTGAGTTTCTTGCCAGCTTCTTCTCAGTCGAAGGCTCTCTCAAAATCCGAACTGGCGGTAGATTAGTTAGGTAGTTAAGTTAGTTGTAAGATTTAACTACTGTTAGTTAACTTTTTTTGTAATCATATTTTTTGACGTCAATTAGTACCTGTAAAGGTTTATATTGAATTAAAGCATTTGACATTGACTTTGTACGAATCCTGTAATGTAACAATGTTGGTAGCCCTAATAAAATAAATAAATAAATCCTCCAGGTGGAACAGCTAGTAAGCTGCGTCAAAGAAGTCAAGTACACTGGCAACCAGTACTTCAGCCGCTGCGCGTACAAGGCGGCCGCGCGCAAGTACCGCAAGTGCCTGCGCTACGCCGCGCACTTGCGGCACTTACAGCAGGCGGGTGAACATCGCGAGCACTTCCATACCGGTGATGATGCACACATTACTTAGAAACACCGTCATAATTTAGCCATTTTTTACTAAATAAAGTGCCTGTGGTTCGCTGCGCACTTACGGCACTCACAGCAGGCGGGTGAAGAGCCCGACCACTTTTTTACCGGTGATGATGCACACATTACTTAGAGACACCGTCACAGTTCTGCCATTTTTACTAAATGAAGTGCCTGTGGTACGCCGCGCACTTACGGCACTTACAGAAAGCGCGTGAGGAGCGCAATCACTTCCATACGGGTGAGGATGCATTACTTACATTTAACTAGCAGCCTGCCCGTCATAATTCAGCTTTTTTTTTACAAAATATTTACAAATTGTTATATACATACCTAGAAAGACCGGTAAAAGAGGACTTTTACCGCTCTTTCTTTCTTTACCGTGAAAACCGCATAAAAAATCATTACTCGGTTTATAAGAAGATAGCGGAGCCATACACACAGAAAAACAATAACTTTATTTTATAATAACCGTAACCTTGTCGCGTAGCGGTGAAAAAATACTACCGCCCCCTCTCTTCCCTTGGGTGTCGTAAAAGGCGACTAACGGACTAAAGACTGCACATATTTCCAACAGCATAGAGCGGCGATGGGCTCACCACCTGTCACGCTGAGCACATGTGCAGTCGCTATTTGGTGAAAAGTGGACTACGGTAGAGGACTGCTTTTGCTGTCCTCATTGCCTAGTTTCTGACTAACCCTTCGGGGATAATAGTCGTGATTATGTTGTATGTATGTATTTATATTAATTAAATACATAGAACAATGTAAAGATGTGGTATTTTTTCTTGTTTCCAGTTAGCGAAAGCATATCGACATACATTCTACAATGCAACTTGAATCTGGCAGCTTGTTACACGAAGTTACAAGATTATAAAGCGTGCGTGAGATGTTGTAGCGAGGTAAGACTATTCATACACACCTAATAATAATAATCTTTATAACAACACAATACATGTTTTCGCCATCAAGGCGATATCTGTCTGATGTTGTACCATAAAACGTCTGTAGGCGCACGAGCCGATGATTCAAAATTCATTTTACAGTTATTTTCAGGGTTGGCTGATTTAAATCATGATAAAAATTTAAACAACCTTAAATAATGTAATATTATCTTTAATGAATATAACAATAAGTAAGTATACTTAGTACTGTCAAATATACTTACTTATTGTTATTTTCATTAATAAAATACTGTGTGTAAAAGTATTCACAGAATTAGCAGTCTCAAAAATATTTTGCATAAGTACATTAGGAACTAAAAATCTTATTTTTTTCATTGAGTTATATGTGCTACGTACTAGAGAAGACGTCACAACTAGATTGTTTGCTACACGCGTTAGAGCCAGCTCGCTCCAAATATATTAGTCTGTGGCAGGCGCTAGACGCAACAATACGTGTGTATTCTATGTTCTATTTTATTAAAATATGCCTTCATGTCTAAGGTACTGTTTAAAGAATTCAGAAAATACAAATAAAACTAAACGAATCACTTTTTACTGTAAATACGCACTAAATTATCGAACTAACATGCATTTGACTAATTATTTTATCAAATCGCCGAGACCTGAGCGGCAGCCATGTTTCGGCGCTTTAGACCTTTTAGTCGCGAGAAAAGAAGCGGTCTAACGCTGTATGTTTGGATTGTTCAGAAAGATGATAAATTATTATTTTAGCGCTGCAGCGCACTTTTGTTTTAACTTTTAAAAAAAAGAACAAGTTTTTCGCTTGGGATAGCTACTCTAGTACGTAGTACAATATAACTCAATGATTTTCTTAGGTTTTTATTTAGCTTTAGCTATTTATCAATAATTAACATTTATCATGAGCTCTAACAAAAGCAACTTTCAGTATGAGATACTGAATCATACATCAAATCAGTCATAACTTAAAAACTTGCATACTTGAAATTTGTCTTCAACTGTAGCAAATCAAATCAGAAATCAGTCTTGTAAACTTGGATAGGTACTAATAATAATTGGTCAACAGAAGACGGTCTAGTTTTTCATAGAAAGTCTTCACTAAAATGCAGCTGGACCAAAATGAATGAAAATCTGGAGAATGCAATATGCAGAACTCGTATTAGTTGAAATTAAAATCTTAGTGTAGCCAATTTTTCACAATTAATTTTTGAAAATTAAATGTTTTATTTTTATTTTTTACACGACCATGTTGTTTAAGTTTTATGGCAGCACTATCACAAGCCGTAGATAAGGGATAGAGTCAATCAGTAACAATGTGTCGAGTTGTTATACAGGATCGGTATGTATCGCGGGCAATTATAATGATTTTAGATATTTTGCAACAGTTATGTATTTCATTCGATATTTCGTTACGAGATTAAAAACAACGCCTAAATATTATTGATTTTATTGAGTTATTAAAACTAAGGTAAGAGCATGAATTTTTTTGCGAATTATCCCTCCCTCTACTTTCTACCACCGGACCACTAGACGCCGGGAGGGCTTCCACCCCCATGTCGTTGACTTTCCAACAATCCGTACGAAGCGGTTTGCTGCATCTTTTCTAGTACGCACCGCTAAGGAGTGGAACGCTCTCCCTGCGTCTGTGTTTCCGGATACTTACAACCTAAGTATCTTCAAGGCCAGAGTGAATAGGCATTTTCTGGGTAAGCGTGTACCACCGTCGGCCTCGTCATCGCTTACCACCAGGCGAGACTGAGGCCAAACGCAAACCCATTTTAAATAAAAAAAAATATATATATAATGTCACCGCATATCGGTTGGTAATGAATCGATACTCAACTCAGTAATATGGATTTAATTGGCTCATCTCTAACAAATTGTTATGTCAATGTCATGTTTATTCAACTCGAAGTGACATGTTGTAACGAGCTCACTTTTGTCTCACTTTCTCACCACCTTCCTTCGTGTTGTGTTGTGATGGTATTGTGTTTTCGTTGCGTTCTTTACAGACATTTAATAAAAATAATAATCTTAAAAACCAAACCAAACAAGAATCACTTATGTATTGACATTGTCACATTGACAATGACAATTGACAGTCAAATACTTTTTTTTTTAAATCGGGTATGTTCTCATCTTCAAGCCAAGAATAGCTTCGTTCTCTAACGCAATTAGGAGTATTTTGAAAATGAAATATAAAAAAATCGACTAGCCTTAGAATTTTAATAATAATGAAAGGCATAAAGGCTTTATCGATTACAAATCTCATTATGCCGGCTGCTTCTTAGGGGATTTTTATTCCGTCTCCTTTATCTATATTAATTTTTAAAATACTTGCACTCAGCAGAGACAAAACCAAGCAAAAGTATTCGTGTCATACAGCCTATTCAATTGTCAGTAGGTAAAAAATAAGTGTCAAAGGTAAATTGTCAAATTTACAAGGCTACTATTTCAATATTTTATGATTTATATAATACTAGCGGCCCGCCCGCGCCTTCGTCCACGCTAACTTAGAAAACCGTCATAGTTCAGCCATTTAAAATAATATATCTACAAAATATAAACAAAAACCATCCTCAGTTAACGCTCTATCTTTTAGTAAAAATCGTATAAAAATTCATTGCGTGGTTTAGGAGAATAGTGCGGTGCCACAGATACAGGAAAACGGCGATTTTACTTTATAATATGGAATGATAACACTGTTTACCAGGTACTGGAACTAGATGGTCGCAACGAAAAGGCGCTGTACCGGCGCGGCCAAGCCAACTTCGCCCTTAACAACTACGAAGCAGCGCTCTCGGATCTCAAACAAGCGGAGAGAGTTTCGCCCAACAACACAGCCGTCCAGAAACTTTTAGAAGAAGTGAGGTACTCCAATAAGAACTACAACGACATCCAGAAACAGAGACTGTCAAAATTTTTTCGTGACCAAAAAGAAGAAGGTCTCGCAATCTGCGATAACTGAGCTCAGACTGAAGGTGGTGATATACAATTTTGGCTTGTAATGTGTTTGTTATAAAGGTCACTATGAATACGCGTCACTTGGTAACCTAGTATACCAAGTGACGGGTAGCTCGGGCTAAAGCAATCAGCGCCATCTGTGAACGCGACGCGAAATATAAACGAAAGCAGTTCTTGTAAGAAATACCTAGCTTTTCTGTGTTGACACATAAAGTTTATTTTGCATTTATAAACTGAACTTTAAGGATAAACTTTTCAGCACCGAATGACGCCATAATGGTGTTGGGTAAGTAAGAAGAATCTTCCTTAACAACATGTGAACATTTTGAAAAGTTTTAGGCATTTGTTTTAGGGTATGTGAATATGACCCGTAATTGTTACGTGGCGAACTTTCTCATTATTGCATATTTTAGCATGTCTAATACTAAAAAGAGCACAATAGTTCAAATCCCTAATTTCATTTGGCATAGTTTTAATTCGCACATTCTGTAATGTAATTTATTTTCATATTTAATATTTTTGCATAATTTTTCAAGGCATAATAATAATTTATTTTTAAATTACTGAAGCATAATTTAAAAAAAACTACTTATTTCAGTTTACTTGAGATAAACTTTATGGAATTCCGAATGTGAATAAAAATCACACACATAACAGCTTATTTAGATAAAAAAATACTTTTTTTTTACAATTTCCACGAGATTAAGTGTCTTAAGTATCTGGTACCGTATTAAAAGATTTAAATTATAATAAATAAGATATAATGAGTTGGAAAGATATCCCTAAAGAAATTAGGGCTTCTGCCAGTTCTGCTTGTTGAGTTTTAAGCTATTCATTATTTATGCCAAACCAGACTCAGCCACATTCAATTATGACTAAAATATATTGACAGGCATTTGAAATTATATTATGTTATGATATGACATTTAATATTACGCAGTAATATACCAACATGTAAAGATGTGCCCCGAAATAAAGCAATTTTATTGTTTCTAGGATTTTATTAATTAGGTAGTAGTACAATAGTTTGCTCTGATGTTGACTCAAGAGTTATATTTCCTTAACAGCGCCCTCTGGCTGGCCGGGGGCGCACCAGTCGCTGCTGCGTGTGAGCATGATTCTAGTTTAAAGCAAACCGTATCAGATGGCGCTGTTTTACACAATATTAACACTCTGGAAATTATTTAAAACTTAGGTTTATTGTGATGAAGATTAAATTGTATTGTACATTGATTGTAAAGAAATATGTTTTATTAAAGATCTATATGTGATGATGATGAATTGATAATGTTTAAGTAAAGCTTAATAAAAACCGTACAATATTTTTTTATTTAGCTACTCAGACAGCTGTCGATCAATATATGAGAATTTTGGAATGATATTTTAATTTTAGGTAAATAGTGTATTGGTAACTATTAGTTTATTCAGCCCATGTAAAGTACAATGAAGTTATTACAATCAAAAATGTTTTTGTTGTTTGGAAAATGGTACAACATCATTATTTATTATAATGGCATTCCATTGTTGAATATTTAAATAGCCTTGAAACAATGAAAAATATGAAGGGCATAAATCAACAATTTTATTTAACTATTAATTTAATAAGTTACTACGATCTCTACGCATGTTTCGTTTGTGATTGTTTTATTTAGTCTTTTACAGTAATCTGTAGCATTAACTGATAAAAATGTAAATCATGCAGTTTTAAAGGTGCTGGAGTAAGGAATGCCTTTATTTTTCTATTAATTATACACAAGGAAAATGATAAATTAGTTAGAAAAACTTTTAGTGACATAATTATATTTGCAAACGAAATTAACAAATGGAAAAAAAAACAAAGATATGCTCATATTTCACTGACAATATTTTGTTTTTTAGATATTAAAAGTATTCTTGTAAAATATACAAGTATAAAAAAACCATTTTACAATGCGTTTCATGCCTACAAATAAAACAAATTACTTTAAGATAAAGAAAATGTGTTTTGGTCTCTGTTAAAAATTTTCATTAGATTTAAGTTACAATGTTTAGGTAAAATGATTATTATTTTATGGTAAGGGTACCTGTTTGTAGCTATATACGTTGTGAGAAAAATCAAACGGTTCGTATGGTAGGTATATGTACTAACGAGTACAAAGTGAATTGTCGAAAGTGAGACAATTATAACGACTGAATAGCATAGTTTTATACTTGAATGCTACAATTAAATAAGTCAGTTGACTTATTCAAATCTCATGCAGTTTTATTTATTTTGTACCTGACTTAGATAAACTACTTTTTGCAGTCAAATAGAAAGTAATTCAGTATGAATACCATTGATTACATCGCCTTTTTGTTATCATCATCATCAGCTGTTGGACAAGGCCTCCCCCCAGAGATGTCCAACTAGTCTCCACCATACCATGACCAGTCTTGTGCTGCTTCTTCACCAGATCGTGGGTCCACTTTGATGGGCCAGCCTCACAGACACAACCCTAGACGGCGCATGCGAGAGTGACGTCATACTCCCCATGTGACACGTGTAACTAGTTCCACCTTGAAATGCCTAATCTTTTTTATTTGTTTTATTGGCAACGGGTAAGCGCTTGGCCTTCATCTCACCTGATAGTAAGTGACTATAAAGCCGAAGGTGGAAGCGCGCTTCACCCGGAATCCTCAACCACTGAGGAACTGGCTATCTTATCTCAAACTGCCGGAACACAACAATGCTATAAACATCGTTGTTATGGCGACAGACTTAGATAAGATGGTGGTAGCTAGCCAGGCGGACTTAACAGCCCTACCACCAACCAAACCGAGCACACAAAGATGTACCCCCCGCTGGGAATCGAACCCGGGACCTCTGGGTCTGAAACCGGTAGCTTAGCCACTAGACCACAGAGGCGGTAAAAAATCGCAGCTCGAGTTACATTCCCGCACCCCCCTGACTTTTGGCCGATTGCACTTTTAGTAAAGCGCGCTGAAAGCGGCGTCTGGGGTTATGTGGCCTACCCTGAGTCTTCCGGTGCGCGGTCGCCACTGAAAAACCCTTTATCTTCTATACTAATATTATAAAGAGGAAAGATTTGATTGTTTGTTTGTTTGGATTGAATAGGCTCCGAAACTACCAGACAATTTAAAAAAATCGTGTACCTACGCCTGGCGTACTCACCATGGAATTCTGTTATTTCAAGAATGCCAAAAAACTGTGCCCAAATAGTACCAAATAGTGCCCAAAGGAAATAAATAGTACGCTTATGGTTCAAAAGTTATAGACATAGTTTGGTGAGTACGCTAGGCGTAGGTTACGCCTAGCGTACTCACCTCAGTTTGGGAAATCTGAGCAAGCTACAACTTTAACTAGTATGTCAAAAAAACTGTACCCAAATAGTACCAAATAGTGCCCAAAGGAAATAAATAGTACCTTTATAGTTAAAAAGTTATAGACATAGTTTGGTGAGTACGCTAGGCGTAGGTTCTACGCCTAGCGTACTCACCTCGTTGCGCGAAAACAGAACCAGCAATGGCTCTCATTTCTATCTCAATAAATAGTACCGGAAATAGTACCCTCTAAGAGTGTAATTGTTATTTGACTTTTACACTAGAAAGTCATTAAATTTGATAGCAAACTTCTACATACATTGACATGAGGTACAGGCGAACTCATAATAATTTTAATATTATTAAATTTCGTTTTATGAACCTACTACATATTACTTTTAGTTTTGTTGAAATTAATAGGTGTATATACGTAACGAGGAAGCTTAATATCAGTTAAATAATTGATTATAATCTTTTTCTTGTAATAAGATCCATGTTTTCTAAAATATTGACTATCGCATTTTTGCCGGATTTCATAAAGTAAAAGCACGTTCTATATAAGGAACTATTTGCCTTATGTCTGAAATTGAAAGCTCAATATTGTGCGAGAACAATCTGTTACTTTTGTTGATCATAGTGCAACTTATCGACGCGCGACAGCGATGCATCTTAGTATGAACAAGTTACAATATTATTATTACCTCTTTACTCTCCAAAGTAATGGAGTCCATTATAAACCGCCAGCTCTTAAGGTACCTAGAAGAGAACCAGCTACTAAGTGATCGCCAGTATGGTTTTCGTCGCGGTCGATCGGCTGGTGATCTTTTAGTGTACCTTACTCACCGATGGGCGGAGGCAGTCGAGAGTAAAGGGGAGGCACTGGCAGTTAGCTTGGACGTAGCGAAAGCTTTTGACAGGGTATGGCACAGGGCTCTTTTCTCTAAACTTCCATCATACGGGCTTCCTGAGAAATTGTGTTCATGGGTTGCCAGCTTTCTTACTGGGCGTAGCATCAGAGTCGCAGTCGACGGTTCGTGCTCCGTCATGAAGCCCGTGAATGCTGGAGTCCCGCAGGGGTGTGTGTTGTCCCCTACTTTGTTTCTTCTGCATATCAATAACATGCTGCATAACAACAGCATTCATTGCTATGCGGATGACAGTACTGGGAATACGCTCTACACCGGGCGAGCTAATATTTCTCTGGAAAGCGTCATCGAGAGCCGGAATAAACTTGTGACTGACACCGAGAACATGTTAAGTCATGTCTCGGATTGGGGCCGACATAACCTAGTCCGCTTTAACCCCTCCAAAACACAAGTTTGCGCATTTACCGCGAAAAAACATCCCTTCGTCGTACCTCTGAACTTTGAGGGAGCTCCCCTTGATACCAATCCGATTATTGGAATCCTTGGCGTCGATATTTCGAGTGACGTTCAGTTTCGTGGTCATTTGGAAGGTAAAGCTAAATTAGCTTCGAAAAAGCTGGGTGTGCTTAATAGAGCGGGTCAGTATTTCACGCCGGCCCACCGTTTACAACTGTATAAAGCACAGGTCAGGCCGCATATGGAATACTGCTCCCATCTCTGGGCTGGAGCACCCCAATACCAACTCCTTCCATTTGACCGCATTCAACGCAGAGCTGCTCGAATTGTCGGCGACGTGGTTATTTCAGGTCGGCTCGATCGACTGGCTCTTCGGAGAGACGTTGCGTCTCTCTGTATATTGTACCGTATATATCATGGGGAGTGTTCTGAGGAATTGTTCGGCTTGATCCCTGCCGCTAATTTCCTTCACCGCACTACACGCAATCGACTGTCATTCCATCCACATCGCCTTGATGGATGGCGGTCTACTACTGTGCGTTTTTCAAGAAATTTCTTGCCTCGAACTACAGTGTTGTGGAACCAGCTCTCGGCGGCGGTATTTCCGGACCGTTACGACTTAGGGATCTTCAAGAAACGAGCCTATTCCTTCCTTAAAGGCCGGCAACGCGCCTGCGATTCCTCTGGTTTTGCGGGTGTCCATGGGCGGCGGTGATTACTTTCCATCAGGTGACCCGCTTGCTCGTTTGCCTCCTTCTGCTATAAAAAAAAAAAAAAAAAACAATAGATGGCGCTTATCACACTTCTTACTTTAATTACTTATTTTAGTTTTTTATTAAAGTTGCTCAGGGGGTTAAAGTTGCTCGCGTCCGTAGGTTTACCCTTGAGACCCTACACGTGATCCCTGGGTGGTGCTAAATGAGTAACACTGACTGAGTGGTAGAGCCACGCTGCGTTGCAGCACGCATTGGGCCGGCTCGCCCGGCGTAATACCACCCTCTCACGAATATTCGACGTGAAATAACGGCACTTGGTGCTGTTGTGTTTCGTCCGACCAGTGAGGGTTCCGGAGGCCCCTTCCCCGCCCCCCCTCCCAATTCCTATTCCATATTCCTCCCTTGAAGGCCGGCAACGCATCTGCGATTCCTCTGGTTTTGCGGGTGTCCATGGGCGGCGGTGATTACTTTCCATCAGGTGACCAGCCTGCTCGTATGCCTCCCTCTTTTATAAAAAAAAAAAAAAACTTACAAACTGACCTGTATTATGAAAGTGCTAAAGATCAATATTGCAATTCACAACAATTTGCTTGACGCCGCGGTGGGAACGCATAGTTTTCGGCAACCGATTTTTTTAGTCGTTTACTTTGCCTTGCCACCGCAACCGCATAGGTTTGCGAATACTTAGTTAATTTGTGAAACAATTAATGAAAAAACTTGTGAATTTTGTTTCATTGTGATGTGAGTGATCTTTAAATGAGTAAGTACCTATGTATATTTCATCTGTAATAGCATTTTATGTTCATGTCGATTTGCAGTTGATCTTTCATTAGCTAGGTAGGTACCTACTCAGTTTGAATATATTATATATACTTACCTACAGAAATACGTTATTGTTTTTTATTAATCGTAGAATAACAAATTAAATCATATTCTTAGTTTTCTAACTAAGAATATGATTTAATTTGTTATTCTACTGTATAAAGTGTTTAACTGAGTCGCGTACTTACCGGTGAAAGAATACTACCACCCGCTCTTCCCTTGGGTGTCGTAATAGGCGACTAACGGACTAAAGACGGCACATACATCCAACAGCTTAGAACGGCGATGGGCTCACCACCTGTCACGCTGAGCACATGTGCAGTCTTTATTTATGTAGGTATGTATCTACAATCTATACAATCTGTATATTAATAAAAAATCAATTGCCAAAATGTTTGTACGCGCATCACCAAAACGGCTGCACCAATTTGGCTAATTCTTTTTTGTTGTATTTGCAATTGTCGGGACAAGGTTTGTATAAAAATGAACATTTTTGGAAATTCGTCAAGGGGTAAGGGGTTCACGCGGACAAAGTTGCGGGCGGGCTGTCATTCACGATCAACAAATCATAAATAAGCAATGCTTGATACATAGATATAAGTTGGAGTGGGTCTCATTCACCCTTGGCTAAAAATTTTGTGATTTATAACAGTTATCACTAGATTTATAGTCGAAGTAAGAATCACCGCTAAAAACCAGCCTTCATATAAAAAAATCCGCATCCAAATCTAGGATATTTAGGAGCTACGGTGCCAAAGACAGACACACCAACCTCAAGACCCCCCTTTTTTGGCCACCCTTGGTTTACTGTTATTAAATATGTACCTATTTTATTTTAGGTCGTCGTGTATTAATGAACTCCATAGTTATTCCAATCTTAATTCCTTTGGTAATAAAAATAATATTTTACCATTCACTGTGCTCGACTGTACCACAAGTAATTTTTGTATGTAGAAGTTTGCTATCAAATTTAATGACTTTCTAGTGTAAAAGTCAAATAACAATTACACTCTTAGAGGGTACTATTTCCGGTACTATTTATTGAGATAGAAATGAGAGCCATTGCTGGTTCTGTTTTCGCGAAACGAGGTGAGTACGCTAGGCGTAGCACCTACGCCTAGTGTACTCACCAAACTATGTCTATAACTTTTAAACTATAAAGGTACTATTTATTTCCTTTGGGCACTATTTGGTACTATTTGGGTACAGTTTTTTGACATACTAATTAAAGTTGTAGCTTACACAGATTTCCCAAACTGAGGTGAGTACGCTAGGCGTAACCTACGTCTAGCGTACTCACCAAACTATGTCTATAACTTTTGAACCATAAGGGTACTATTTATTTCCTTTGGGCACTATTTGGTACTATTTGGGCACAGTTTTTTGGCATTCTTGAAATAACAGAATTCCATGGTGAGTACGCCAGGCGTAGGTACACAAAAATTCTTTCACCGTTGGGAAGCTACACTATCTTCGGGTGACATATAAGCTTTAGAATATTTAAAAAAAATCGTCACGGGGTGATTAAATATCGCAAGCGGGCGAGTCCGTCTCCGACTCGCACTTTGCTGATTTTTGGGTGGCAGTGACGACAATCTTTCTTGTGGGCTGGATCCGCGCTTGAGTATATTAACTAAACTAGCGGACCGCTCGCGACTTCGTCCGCGTGGACCCCGTACCGGATCCCCCTAGCATTATATTAAATGTAAGATAAGGGTGTCCGTTCACTCTGCAGATGACTGTACCGACGTATATACGTACAAAAGAAGAATTCATCCCGATAATAATTTGCAAAATTTCACATGTGAAAAGTTAAGAATTGGGAAGTAATCGCTGACTTCAACTGAGCTAACTGAGGAATTCACAGATTCAACTTAGCAAGTTTTCAGAGATCCAAGCTTTCATAGTTACCCTATCGTATTTTGATGAAACTCCTATCTTGGAAACTGTCCTCTCAGAACTGCGAAATGTTCCATACTTAGTGCTTTTCATTCGGTGACCTTAAACTTCAGGTAAACATTAGTCAATACAGTTGAATGGTTCGTGAAAACATTGCACACAATTTGCTCGGTTGGCTCGGTTTGCTAGAAGTTGGCAGGGCGAACTCCGTGCGATGAATAAAGATTCTTAGATGAATAAATGCTGGATGAAAATACTTTTTTTACAATATACCTACTATGCTGTCTGGCACTTGACTGCCACCTGACCTGATAGAAAGTGACGATACGGCCAAAGGTGGAGCATGCCTGTCTACTTGGAAACAGCCTATTCAATATGGCCTTGAAGGAGTCCAGGTTGTACCTACTGTTAGGGGAACATACTAGCAGGCAGAGCGTTTCATTCAATAGCTGTACGCATTAGAAAGGTCGAGACAAAGCGGTTTGTGCGGTGTTCAGTAGCAATTGGTCCAATTCCCAAAATGTCCAACTGTCCAATTCTCAGTCATAAAATACTACCTAATTAAAAAAAATAACCTCGAAATTCAAGACAATCGCTACGCTGCGCTTAGCGGTTGTCTTAAAATATTTCTAACCTATCACGTGACCTACAGCAGTAGGGCAGCACTGGACATTTTGGGAATTGGACCAATTGCTACTGAACCTTTTTTTTATAATGTTAATCTGCAAACGAGCATGCGGGCCGCCTGATGGTGAGCGGTCACCGCCGCCCATTTTTGCGTTGCCGACCTGAGAAAAACCTCTTTACACCCCTTTTGAAAGAATCCATGTCGTAGTTTAATGGGAAAACCTCTAACATCGATAATATAACAGTTAACTCCGTTCCCTTTGCATTGATTGTACTTGGCTTAGGTTCCTAATTCTCAGATTTCATTATTTTTTTAAAGATCACAAAAAAGAATCACGAGAACTATTGGCCTGTTATCTACTTTTATTTTTTGATTAATAACTTTCCAAGACAGCTCATACCTGTATGGTTGACTGTATGAACGAGAGAATTGCTAACAGTGATGTGATCTTGGCTGACTCACTGTCATGTGACTATGCGGCCCGCCGCACAACCCCCGACGACGCACGCCCGGCTTTTGCTAAAGCTATTTTTACATTCATTTAATTTCATTTTATTAACAAACACTTTGCAAGAGTTTTCCTCTTTTGTCATATAATTTAATTTAAATAATTAATTGGAATGTCAGTAGAAACACTACTGACGTCTATGTCAAATATACATTGCTCAATAGAAGCAACTTGTTTAGCCAAGTTTTTGGCTGACGTTTGAATACAATAGGATAGCGATAAAGCTATTCTTCTTCTTCTTCTTTATTCAATGGCGTTTTCTTGATAGATTTCGCCAGTATCAAGTATTCTGCTTAGGCGTTATTGTTTGTCGCTTAAAATAATTTGGCAGATAATAACTATCTCTTGTCAAATAAAAATTACTAACATAATTGTTAGTGTCAATTAAATGCATTATGTCATTTTTGCAAAATAAATGTAATGTCAGGTTAAGTAAAATTTTTTTTGTAAAAATATTTGTAAAAATATTTCTTTCGGATCTCAGAGGTGAAAACTTCTAAGATTTGATGAAGCAATGTTGACTAAAAACATAAGCATCAAGCACTGACAAATTTCGACGGTTGAAAGCCAGACCTCGGTAGCCAAGTGGTTAAGGCAGCCGCCCGGAATGCGGAAGGTGCGTGGTTCGATTCCCGCCTGAGATTGTCGTCTTTTTTCAGTGTTTAAAATTTTACTTAAGTATATTTAAGCGTTAATAAACGCTAAAATATAAAACATTAATGTCAGGTTAAGCTTATGTCTAATAGAATTTTCCTCCTGTGGCAAACTACTACAATAGGGTAATGTAAACAATATAATTTTCTTTACAATTAACTTCTTCAAACATTCTAAACATTTTTTAAGGCTTGTTTTGTTCAGATTACCTCTATTACCAACAAATAATAATAAGGTGCTATTGGGGTTATATTTATGTTCTACAGCTTTTTTCAAAATATGTTGATAAGAAGCACCCGGTATACAATAATTGATAACTGAATGTCCCAAGTCAAATAACAACCGACCCATGTTTTTACCAAATTCATCACTAAATATTACCAAGTCACTATTACAGTCTGTCTTACATGGAATCTGGTTGGTTGGTATAAGTTGTGGTACATTTTTAATTGTGCACTGAGTAAGGGAACTTTTGGAAGAAACATCAATCAATTCGACAGAGGAAGAATCACATGGGATTGATGAACGGCTTGGTAACTGTTTACATTTACAATTACTTGTGAGTGAATCAATCCCTTCATTGTTACCATTACACAGGACTACCAGTTCATCAATGGCCAACATGTGTTCTTTTATTTGATCTTGTGAAAGATCATATTGCTTATGTTGATCCATAAGTACCTACTAGGGAGAACATTCAAAATGTATTGAGGAGATATTTTGTTGTAGGTTGAGGTGCTGGCGTCTGTACCTTTAGACACATGGCGACATAATACAACGTGGGAAGCTTAAGATGCCTAATTAATTAAGTTATAAATAAAACACAGAAAATAATTTTAAAATCGTTTTATAAAACATAATAAATACAGGCTCTAACACAATGGACAACAAATAAGGTGGGTACGCAATGAATTTTATTATTCGATTCAGGACGGCAAGTGTCTTTGGAAATACGGTGCTCATGTACCCAATGCCTTAAACCACTAATATGTGATTGTAGGCATTTGTGACGGTCACATAATGCAAGAAGAATGCATTAACAATTTTGTGTTAGCGACATAACTTATTTTGTGTAACGCTATTCCTAATCGGTCCGATAAAGTGGATCACATAAAATTGATTGTAAGTCCTTATAATCACTGTGTGTCTGTGGAAAAAGTAAAACACAACAGCATTTAAGGTTATACATAACTCAAAATTCTTCAATCGATTTTCAACTTTAACTTTTAGGTGTAGAGTTTAAATCGATGTATGTTAGCCATTAAACTTTGTACATTTTGACACCTATACAATCAAACCATTTGGACGTTTAGTCATGTGAACAGCCAAGTCCCGGAAGGTAATTAACCCAGGTCAGTACAAGCGAAAACTATATTTAAAGTAAAAGGCATTAGGTACACTTTCACCGGAACGTAGTTCTCTTACGAGACGAATGTAAACATTTAACAATAATATAAAGATACGGCCTTGTCGATCCATATAAATACTACATAACACAATCATGGCTAGCTGGTGCCAGGGGCCGTAGCAAGTAAGTAACTGGACTACGCACTTCAAAATACTACTATTACAGATTTACACTCTACTGCATTACAATAAGGTAGTTTTTTCTCTTTTCTACATGAAAGTAGAAAAACGGTCCCGATGAGATAGCTCAAAAGTAGTAACGTGTCCTTGTCGTCGCCACTGGTGAATAAAAATCTTCTATTGGAGTATTATTTGTACCTCAGGTCTCGATTTTTTATTTGTCAGACCACTTATTCGTTTGATTAATTATTATATATTAAATCTATATATGAATCGTTGTATTACCAGGGGGGTGTGACTACGCAGTTTAGGTACGTTCGGCTGGCGCGTCTCCCAGGCAAGCGTGTACCATACGCCGCCGTTAAAGGTTGCCGCTAGGATCGCACGCTCCACGTCGCGCGACGTCGCTTTCGTACTTAAATATATCTATGAGTGGAAACCCTACGCTAGCGCGCGCTCCTGACGTCAAATCGCCATTGAGTCAGCGTTGCTTAACGGAATATGAACGCTCGGGTCACACGATGAGTTTCAATTTCGCGTGAAAGTCGTTAGAGAGTGAACCTTTTGTACGGTAGTACTATTAGTTATTATGTGGTATTACACAATCATTTTAAATGTATTGTCAAATCAAGTCTTTTTTTTACAAGTGATATTTTAAACGTATCGCATTATACTTCATCAGACTCAGAATTGAAAAATTAGCCCTAAATAAAATTAAATAAAAGCATGGGCACCTTATAGAAAGAGACTAAGTACTACTTTTTATGCCTCTCACTTGGTCCGTTTTTACGTTCATAGTGCGCAGTCCAGTTATATTTAAGATTCATGGTAGCTAGTGGGTATAGAGGCCAGATTGCCTATAGGCTGGCAAATTTATAGGTTTATGGGCCAGTTTCACAATGAATATGTGTCTCCTTTAAAACTTGTCTTATTTGGATGTATAGTGTAACAAAGACTTAATTCATGAATAGGCTTCCTAACTGACAGCTGTTGTGAAACTGGCCTTGTCTCACAAACAAAAACGTATGGAATATCTCTTTTCAATCTTGAATACGATACCTAAAACATAGCAATTGACTAAACTTTAGTATACAATTTCATTTTACTGCACAGCCGCATTCAAGAGCAAGATAATTTACAATTTCGATAGATCAATTTTAAAAAGGCTCATTACATAAGTAAGTTTTAATATAACAGGGCACGAATCTTAAATGTTGATTTTTTGTTATAGTGTTGTCAAAAACACTCGCTGCCCGCGGGGCAATACAATGTAAGAACAGGTAGGCTACTCTTGAAGCAGAATTGCATTAATCAATTTCCAATCACATCTAAAAAATGTCAAATTACACTTTTGTAAGCGACAATAGTGCCACATTGGAATTAAATTGCGTGGAAATTGATTGAACAAATTACTATCGAGATGGCGTTCCGGAATTATCTTTACTTATCCCAATATCGATACATATTAATCGCATTAGAATTGTATTAAGATTGAGTTTGCGTTCGAAAGTAACCCCCCAGGACAGCGCCCTACGTCTCTCTGTGCCTCACTACGCCTTCCATTAGGTCTGTAAGTGTGACAGAGAGAGTAGTAGTAGTAGCAGTAGGCGCTGTTCTATTCCCATAATATATTACCCCGCGGGTAGCGAGTGTTTGACAATACTATACTAATAGACAATTTACCGAGATAAAAAATAGAAAGGACAATGGGCAAAAGTGGTCCAAGAGCTGAGAATAGATCCTCCACTGATGAGACTTGTGGCAAATGAAAGTTTATATGATTCTGACAAAAGATTATTAAAATCCGTCCCGGGAATTTTTTTTACGGTCAAGTTAACCTGACTGTAAATAATAAGATTTTATGTTATGTGTGGTGCATGTTTAGACTTGTTTGTGCCTGTCTAAATAAGATACGGTATGTCGTTTCTTCGCCCCTAATTGCCCCCTCCCCACCCCGTCAGGTTAACGTAACTATAAAAATAAATGCCCGGGACGGATTTTGATATTTTGCAAAAATCATATGACAAGTGTACTTTCATTTCCCACAAGTCTCATCAGTGGAGGATCTAATCTCATCTTGGACCAAGTTCCATAAATTTTTGCTCATTGTCCTTTGTTCCTAATGCCTTCATAGATGGCGCTTAGAAAAATGTGAGTCCATAAATAGCACGTGTATGGCTGCGTCTCAGAATAATAAGCTTTAGTTAGTGTTCTGAGGGCTGCGTAATGGTATCAGAAAATATCAATATTGTGTAACTGTCAAACTGTGAATGAAATTATGGAACATAGAAATAGGTCCTGAAATGAAGATAGTATTATTTTTTTATTTTATTGGTTGTCAAGCAAAAGTGCACAATTTATTACAGCCTTTGTGTACGGCTCGGCTTTCATAAAACGCCATCTATCTAGTGTTTTTGAACTAATTTTTATTTTTTAATTTGGGCTGTCACAAAATCGCTTATTAGGGTCAGCTCACACCGAGACCCAACGTGACTTGGAGGTCGCTTGATTTGCGCTGCGCATAATTATCTCGACGATATGTACACACCTTATTGTGTAGAAGGTTTTAAACTGTATTGCAACTACAAAAAGTGCGCGAAGCGTCGCATCAGTGTGAACTGACCCTTAGGTGGTAAAGTTTATTTTATGCTTCATTTCAGTACCTTAGGATTGCGATGATGCGTTTTAGAGCTTACATGTGCCACACTTCAGCTGCTCGCTGTAGATTCGTATCGAGATTATATTTTTATCGGAAAATATTAATTAATATGTGAGATATAGTTTGTCATTGTGACCTTAGTATCATATTATGTTTTGTAGGTACATGTATTTTGTTTTTTATCGACATATCGTGATTAACAACTTAAAAAAGACAAAATGTAAGTATCTATGTCAAACAGATGCTATTGTATTTAGCTGTATTAGATGTATTATTCTTGCAACTTCGGGTACGAATTGAGACAAGTTTTAAGTTAAGACACAAAAATTTTTAAAATAAAATAACTCTTACACATTAAGGAACAGTTTTCATTTCACACTTTCCTCATAACTGGCAGATAGGCTATCTAACACTGCAAACGTAGCTGCAAATTCGGCAATAAACAAAGTGCTGTTAAAAAATTAATACATAGTTACAAATACAAGAATTACATATTATTTTATTAAAATAGATTGATAAATATGATAACATAATAATTGTTTAATATGACTAGGCGTGTAGAGAGTTAACAAGTCTTGCTTATTAATGACATGAACATGATTTATCTGTAATTATTTCTTGTAGTATGTAACTATGTTGAAATACTTTGTATCTTGTATTAAATAGGCAATTCAAGTATCAGTGTTTACAGCTCACAATGTGTACTTATTATTATGTAATCGCAATTGCTTAAAATATTCTTAAGATTGATCGAGACTCATGTCATTAATCTTACAATTTGTAATTAATTAAAAGTATAATTCAGTACAAAAATTATAAAATAGTCTAGCGTAGTGTAATGACGAGATTCATAAAAATAAAATAACATCAAAAATTGTGACAAAAAATAAAGCTTTACATTACACACAAGGCATTTCTTACATACGACTGCGACTTAATTCAATAGTTACATATATTAATTTAATGTTGGCCAAAGCTGCTATAAATGAATAGTTACGGCATTACTTCTCATTTTCTAAAGCTTACGAGTGAACACTACACATTGAAATACTTTACACAGATCTATCACAAAACTGTCACATTACACTAATCCACATTGATCCTTACACCCAAACGATAAAGTTTAAAATTCATTGAAGAAAGGAGAACCGGCACTTTCCTTAGAAAAAATGCTAAACTTGTATACAATAAAATTTGGTCATAAAGTAAAGCTTTATTTGCTACCTAAACCAAGTTTTTTCTTATTTTTAGCGAATCACGGATAAGAGTTATTTAATTATTAATATTTTTTAGTATATAAAAAATAATATAAATAAAACTTTCCTACACTCACACCAATTATCTAGCCCAAGAGAAGCTTCGAAAAAAACTCGTTAAATGGTTACTAGACAACGGATAAACATACTTAAAATACTTAAATACATACTTATTATACATAGAAAACAACCAGACCCGAAACAATTTAGAAAATAAATAACTTCTAAATTGACCCGACCGGAGATCGAACCCGGGACCTCAGAGATGGCGACACCATGAAAACCGGTGTACAAACCACTCGAAAAAGGAGGTCGTCAAACCAAATAACCAAAATATGGAAACTCAGTCTTCAAAAGGCAAACATATCACTTTAAAACTGTCTAACGTGGCTCCATAAACCATAATTCTTTTGCTTTTAAAAAAGTGAAATGTCAATAATGCCTTGACGTTATGTTGATTTGACAGCGAGCGACTGTACAACTGTCATCAGATATTGCCAGATAATGAATTACAGATTAAAAAAGTATACAACTTAAGCATAAAACGCCGGGTCTCCTTTGACATTTTGTGTAAACTTGCTGGGGTCTGTACTATGTCTCCGTAGTTATTAAACGAAACGTCACACTAAAATAATATTTCAAATAGACGATGTAGATCCATTTAACATGTATTTTAAAGGCTAAACTAAACTATTTAATTACGTACGTTTATCATTGGGAGAAGCCATGAACTTAGTATACCATACAAAATATAGTGCAATCGTGTACTTTTCATGCAACTAACAAAATAACTAAACTAGATAGGATTATTCGTCATTATCACATATTATAATTTCGATTTGTAAGTGAATTCGGTTCCAATTTTTAACAACAATCACTTTGGTCTGTACTACTTTGACATTATATTTTAATTAAAATAAATATAAGTAATTATTAGTATATCTATACTCATTACAATGAGAATAATCCTATTATTTTGGTTTAATTGCGAATGTATAATAATTGTATGAGTGTATTGTATAACTTATAATTTACATGTTTCGCTTACATTTATAACTTATAAGAATGCACGACACCATTTATTTATCTATTAACAAAGTATAAGAAATAAATACAAGATTCTTGACACACGACTATAAAAACCCACAATATATATTAACATTGTATGTAAGTATGTAGATATAAATAATTAATACACCCTTAATATAATTAACAAAGTGGCAGTGATCAGGTGCGTCTAAAGTGACTTCTCAGATGGTATTTAAAACATTTTACAGTTTGAAACACAATGCCCAGTAGAACTATTAAATTACTAAAAAGACTTATGAGTCTTTAAAAAAGGGTGGAGTTCTAATTACATCTTTGGAATCTATATGTAATGTATATATATGGCGAAACATAGTATGAGGTGTGTGGTCGCGGTTCATTATTAAAGAAACCTTAGATTAAATCAATCAGCGAAAGATACGGCACGTCCTTAAAATCGTCAACTAAAAACGGGCATGATGCACAACTACATGTACGCACACTCACACCGCTGTGATTCTGATTTTACGTTGTACGATATTAAAGGAAAGAGACAAACCAATTTGTTTTGGACGATAGCGTGAGCGAGACAAGCGTGCTACACTGGTGTGCGTCAGTGTCAAGACCTGTGAACTGCGGCTGAGTGAAATTAGGCGACGCGGCCCTGATTTAAGCAGTCCATGCTCTAGAGGCGAGTCAGCTATCTTCAGCTATTTTGATTTAATCTAAGAAAGAAACACATCTGTTCTCTTAGATGTCATAAAAGGCGACTAACGGACTTAAGACATACATCCAACAGCATAGAGCGGCGATGGTCCGACCACCTACCACGCTGAGCACTAACTTGTGGGTATCATAGCATGTTGTCCAAGTCGCATTTCGTCCAACTTTGAAAAACCATTTTAAATTGTCCAAATCGCAGTTCGTCCAAGTCGCAATTTGTCCAAATCGCAGTTTATCCAAGTCGCAATTTGTCCAAGTCGCAGTTTGTCCAAGTCGCAATTTGTCCAAGCAATTTCGGTTTCAGAACACCAGCAGTTCTAGTCGCTTTAAAGTTATGAAAGAGATTTTAATCTAAGTAAGCAGTAACGGTCATACTTTTTATTATTTTTATTGCACTGTTCCATAAGTTGAACGATGGGTACCTAATAAAAAAATCATTGCAATCCGATTTCTATTTTCTGGAAATACAGGATTATTTCATCTGTGACAGGGACAAACATACTGTTACATACATATAAACACATAATTATCCGCGGGTCGAATTGATAACCTCTTTTTACGATATCGGTTAAAAATTAGACCAAATGCGACTTTGCCAAAATGCGACTTTGACCAAATGCGACCTTGCCAGAATGCTACTTTGACCAAATACGTCTTGGACAATATGCGACTAATGCGTTTGGACGAAACGCGACTTGGACAACATGCTATGATACCAACTTGAGCAGTTGTTTTTGGTGATAGGATTGCTTTTGCGGTCCTATTGCCTAGTCTACGATAATAGTCATGATTGTATCATACAATACAATTTGTATGTATGTACGACATATAAATCTTTAAGTAAAATTTTAAACACTGTAAAAAGATGACAACCTCAGGCGGGAATCGAACCACGCACCTTCCGCATTCCGGGCGGCTGCCTTAACCACTTGGCAAGTTGTCGTCTTTTTTCAGTGTTTAAAATTTTACTTAAGTATATTTAAGCGTTAATAAAACGCTAAAATATAAAAACATTAATATATAAATCTTTGTCAAATAACAGTTGCCAATCATTGTCATATAACAATAAGGACACAACAGCGCCTTGAAACTAAATGAAGTGCGCTATAATTATCAAAAGATGCGTTAAGTCTGTCATTCTTGCAATTTACATGTTACATGTTACTCTCGAGGATGTATCGATCACAAAACGTAACTAATATACATATAATCACGACTATTATCCCCGGGTTAGTCAGAGACAAGGCAATGCAAACATTACACGACAATTTTTAAGCATTAATACTTAATTGATTTGATTTTTGTGAATTAATTTCCTGTTTTTTATTTTTTATTTATTGTATTTTCTCTGACATGTAGGTAGATTTATTATGAATTTTAATTAAGATGACCTTTCACGATTTATTTAATGATTTATAATTATTTTTGTATTTTTTGCACATTATTTAATTTAATTTTATATTTTTTTTTTTTGTAGTGTATAAGTTCTTTAATCTATTTATTCTGTATTTCTGTTATGTTTTAACATGTTGGTGTTTTGGACGAAACTCTGTAAGCTAACATGGAATTGAATTAAATAAATAAATAAATAAATGAGGACAGCAAAAAAGTCCTCTACCATAGTCCACTTTTCACCAAATATCGACTGCATATGTGCTTAGTGTTGCAGGTGGTGGCCCATCGCCGCTCTATGCTGTTAGATGTATGGGCAGTCTTTAGTCTGTTAGTCACCTTTTACGAGGGAAGAGAGTGGGTGGTAGTATTCATCCACCGCTACGCGACACAGTTGCTTTACAAAGTACCCATTATTTATAGTTTCTAATTTGTCTAAGACAGAGGTAATCTCTCTATTCGCCTGCAGGATGAAGTCACAAACCAACACTACATTGTAAAACTGTGGTATAGTTAAAATCGTTACTTTTAAAATTCGTTTATTAATTCTTTTAGAGTTTTTTAACCGACTTCATATTTTTTTATTAACCTGCACCGCACTAATTATTGTGTGTGGTGTCTAAATTGTTAACACGATAAAAAGTCGCTTCATTCCTCAAGTGTTATAAATAGACAAACAATTTTGAACCATGACATGACCATTCCATGAAAAATATAAACGTATACACTCTTAAAATATAAACGGTATTTACATTTAAAATTTCGCGTCTTTTCAACAACCGCCATTTTTGTGATTAGTATTAAATTAACCTAACAATAAAAATATCATTGCATAAAAGTTATATGCTGTAAACCTTTTATACAACATAAGTCTTTTATAAAAACTATCACTGCCTCCCGTGGACAATTCCTTAACATAGATGTTAGAGAGCTCAATTCGTTTAGCGTTAAGAATACTGGGCTTAAAACTAGTGAACCGTCGAATATAAAACTAAGCTAACATGATGACTTATGAAATCTATTGTGTAGCTGTTAATAATAGAGGCTAAGCCAATGTACCACACACTCATTAATGATAAGTTTTCAGTTTTACCATATAGTTTATGAAAATCAGTACAAACAACATATATGTATATTTTTTGCACATATTTTTTACTTTACAGAATAACTTAATCTAGAGTAGGGATGATCGATATTCATCGATGTTAGATAAACATCGATGTAAGGCGGGAAAACATCGATGTTTTAACATTGATGTTAAGTCCTCAAAAACATCGAAACCTCGATGATGAGAATAATATCGGTACATCGATGTTACGAGAAAAATATTATTTCAAAATATCAAGGCCACCTATCTTAGATTACGTGTACGTACTACATTTTGCTGACTCCTATTCACTACGTGGCTGAACAGATACTTATTCCTTAGTCCTATGTTTTGTTTTTTGTCTGTCTATCAAACAAAACATCAAATAAGACAAGGCTGTATAGTCACCGACTTTTGCCTGCCCATTGGGCGAAGAGAATTGAACAAACTAAGTCAAATATCCATTACGGAATGAAGACCTACTTTCTAAAAGAATTGGCTAAGAAAATGGAAAAGAATATAAAACAAAAGATTTGGCTGTAGGGCTTAATACATTTGCCTATCCTTTTTGGATAAAATAAAACAATAACAATCAAAACCAGTGTTTCTTTCTTTCTTGTGTTGTTTTGTTTGTTCTTAATTACATTTAAACATTACAATAAAAATTATTTTGTTTATTTTTGCACAAACCGAAAACGGAAAAATTTCGATGTTTTCCGTTCGATATTTATCGAACATCGATGTTTTTCTAACATCGATCATCCCTAATCTAGAGCTACAGATTTAATTTAATTTTTTTAAAGTGAAAAATAAAAAACAAAATTTATCAAACACATCTACTGAAATACCGTTAGTTATGGTTAATCGACCAGGACCGCGCAATTGAACTCTGACACATTACGATACCACAGGATACCTAGGTTAGGTTACCTTTACGTTACACGTGACCTTTCATTTGCCCGGTGTCCACGAGTATTTTTCATTGTGCCGGACAAATTAAATAAATAAAAAAAAATAAATAAATTAAAAGAAAAAATGATTTCTATTAACGTTACTGTATGATATAAAAAATATGTGCACCTATAAGAAAATCCTGTATAATAAATATAATACTTTAATTACAGCCTGTGGTTAAAAGTACTTTTGGGACGCGAGATAAAATGTCAATTAAATAAAACAATCCCGATTATACAACGGCCTAAAACGTTATTGGGTTTAACTTCCAGCACCCATGATTGCCATTATAGTGTAAGAATTATTAAAAATCCTACCCCAGTGCGATATTTTTTATATGGTAACACTGAAACCTATAACTTGCAACACAGTCGTTCCTTCAGATCATGCAAGCTAATTATAAAAAAACACACTGCATCTACCGTCGATTTTCTAAATGACAAGACGCGCGTTATTCATAATACTTATTTTCAATACTTCTAACGCCAACTTTTGTACTGGCAAGAGAAAATACAGCTGAAGCATCCAAAATATTTCTCCTTAAATGTACATTTTTATTTTTTTGTTAATATTTTACTATTCCGATTTGACAATAGATATTGCACACATTTTTAACGCTTATAGTTTAATATTGTTAGTTAAAGACTTCTTTTAATCGTCAGTCGGCAATCGGGATTATGCTTTGGTCTCGTTCGTCCTCTAACACGACTTTCGGTGCTGGCTCGTCATCGATGATGGACTCTGTGCGTTCTATGTCTATGGTATCCATTTCGTTGGGTATTTCGCTAGAAAAAAAATTTAATAACCGTCAAACTATTGTGACTCGCACTTACAAAACACACCAATTTTTATTAGAGTAATAGTTTTACGGCGGTTTTTTTTTTAGTTATCTATTAATGTTATCATGGTAGGAAACTATATAGGTTTGCGTACACACACACACACGCCGACACTCTATGGGATATATTTGACCATGTAGAATTAAAATTAGACGCGGACTTTTAATCCGTCGTGTATTACGCAATACAGTTCTTGAGTGAGACCTTGATTGAGTTTTGCGGACAAAAAAGTAAGACTAGGACTCCGTCCTCTGCCCAGGCCTTTCAAGAATTTTAGTACATCCTAACTAATATTATAAATGCAAAAGATGAGTTCGTTTGTTTGTTGGTTAGTCAATTGAACAACACGAAATTTTGCATAAACAAGTTGTCAGGGGTACGAATAAAGGATATAGGATACTTTTTATCCCGGTAAAAGGTTTCTATAGGATATATCCACGCGCACAAATTCGTGGGCAAATGTTACATACTTTCAATACGAGAATCTCAAAAGACTAAGGTCTTGTTGATCAACTGCGGGTGAGGATGCACCATTACAAACGCGGACTTACCGTAGCCTAAAAGGTTTCTGATTGACAATAATTGTCTTGTGTTATGTTTGTTACTAATTTATTTTATTTATATTTAGTGTCAATAAATGTCTCTCTCTCTCTCTCTCTATCTCTCTCACTCTAGTAACCTACTTACATAGTTTGTTCGTGCACTAGCGGCAGGTCGGGCGCAGGCGCCGAAGCACCCGTCAGCGGCAGAGACTGCGGCCGCTTCAGCCACGTACACCGCTCCTCCTGGCGGCGGAACGGGGAATTCAAACATAATTCATGATTACATGCATAGATCACTTGGTCTACTTCCCGGTGGGTGGGTAGGGACTCTTTCCATTCGCTACTTGACACACACCCATTAAAAAAGACGCTGTTTAAATTAATACATTTCATTCAATTCTATTGCAAGTCATAGTTTTAAACAGTTTTATTACAGAGTTAAGTAAACAAGTGTGTCCTTTAAGGGCACAGCAACTATATGGGGCAACTGAATAAACAATGAGAAAATAAATGTTTAAAAAAATTTGCAAGAAAAAAAAAAACATATTATTCTGACGCTTAATGCCGAATCATCGAGAAATACGAGTTATTAATTAATTTGATTTTTTAAAATTAATTATCGAGCAACAGCGGTGACATCACACTCCCTACCTGTATCGTGACGTCATACCTGCGTCGCGCGTCGTGACATCATACCTGCGGGGCGTGGCGACGGCGGTGAATCCGTCTGCGTGGCGGCGGGCGCGTTAGCCGCTGATGTAACAGCACGTAGTACATCTCTCATAACGCGTTGTAACGCGGTTACTTGCGCCTTCAGCACGTGACGTCACACTGCCTACCAACGTGGTGACGTCATACCTGCAGCGTGGCGACGGCCGGGCGCGCTGGCGGCGGACGTGACTGCGGCGGTGACGTCACACTCACACTTGTGCGGTGACGTCATACCTACTTTGCCGTCGTGACGTCATACCTGCGGCGTGGCGACGGCCGGGCGCGCTGGCGGCGGGCGTGACGGCGGCGATGATGTAACACTCAATACCCGCGTCGTGAAATCACACCTGCGTCGTGAACTCGTGACGTCATACCTGCGGCGTGGTTACGGCGGTGACGTCCGTCTGCGTGGCGGCGGGCGCGTTGGCCGCTGGTGTGACGGCGCGTAGTACGTCTCTCATAGCGCCCTGTAACGCGGCTACTTGCGCCTGCAGCCGCGAGCACGTGTCGGTGAGCTGGCGCACCGCCTCTGTGCTGTCGTCGTCGTTGGACTTCTGTTTTTGTGTGTCTGTGCAAACGAATGGACTTTAATAAATACATAATTATGTACGCACAATCTCAGTATTCCAAGGATAAATAATCATATGTTGTATAAGAGTGCGTTCAGTACCAGCATAAGAGTTATTAACCATCTGCCATCTAATATCAAAGCCCTTGATCTAGTAAATTTTAAGTCGTCTTTAAAAACCTGGCTTCTAAAGAATGTTTTTTACACTTTAAATGAATAGTTTCATACTCAAAATAATTAAGTTAAGTTGCTATTTTGTGTAGTAATGTTGCATGCCCATAATGGGTATTACTGTTGATTCCCATGTATTGTATTATCACCAGCAAAATGTACACAGTATCAGCAATAAACATATTTGTATAGATTCGAGGAAGTTTCCGGTGCACCACTTTCCGGCGATATTCGCTTGCGCCCCATTCCGCGCCGCGCGTGCGTACAGAGAGCCCATCTCTTTCACCGAAACGACATTTCGGCTAATTTTCGTGCTATTTATTGCGCTTTCCATTATTTTTGTGAGATTTCAAAAAAAAATCTAAAAAATTAATAATCTAAATGCCAAACCTATTTTCCTTTCCTTGCATAGTACCAGAAACGCAAGTTACCGTGCACGCTTATGACCATATTCTAAATTCGCAACTTGCCAGACTTGCAATCGACCATGTACGCATACGACCTGAAATAAATTTGCAATCGACCAGCCCCTACTAAACTCCTTTGACCCCAGCTGCAAAGGACAATACTGGCATAATAGCGTCTCTGTGGCTCCGTAATGGTGATATTTCCCATCACTATTACACCACAGAATGTCCCCAGCATTTATATTTGCAAGTAGCCATTATCATTTTCAGCAAAAAGTATAAGTACCTATCAAGTACGATGATAAATGTACGACCAAATTAAGATATGAGTATCAGGTAATTTGCGTTTCTGGCATTTTGCGTCGAAATGTATAAAATGTGTACGACAACCTACATAAACGGTTTAAGTCCTCTTTTGCGAAAAATCGGGTCGTCTGCATATCTGGTACTATGCTGATGAAAACTTGGACGTATGAGTAATGGTCATTTGCTATTAAAAAATCTGGTCGTCTGCATATCTGGTACTACGCTGTTAAAAACGTGGTCAACAGGCGAGCACAGGAACTTGCGTTTCTGGTACTATGCACGGAAAGGCCTATTTTGTATGAACGAAATTTCGAAAGAAATGAAAACCGCTGTAAATAGCAAACTAAAAGCAGCCCAAACAAATTTGGTTTCGGTGAAAGAGCGTAGGCCCTCAGTAGCGTGCGCGTAGATCGTGTGCATTACGCCTATCGCCGATAATAGGCTAGTTGACTTAATTTTAAAATCATATTATATTATTTAAAAAAAATAGATCATTTACAATATTTATTTTGCGTTTTTATATTCCCATTTAAATTTACCGCAAAAACGCTTAAGACCGCCATATTGAGTAAATGACGTCACGCCGTGCCAAACATCCGTTTCGTTTGAGGCTTGTTCTATAGAAATGTCACAACAATAAAATTACATTTGGCACGGCGTGACGTCACGGCTTTTGATTTCCGTTTAATGTCATATGACTGAATGCGTATTATTGTCGATTTTTTTCTTTAAAAATATTAATAATCCTAATTTTTTATAATTAATATTTTAGATATTATCCTACTAATACAAACGCGAAAGTTTGTAAGAATGTATGGATATTTGTTACTCTTTCACATAAAAACTACTAAATGGATTTGGATAAAATTCGGCATACAGATAGGGTATATAACCTGGATTAACACATAGGATACTTTTTATCCCGATATTCCCACGGGAACGTATGGATGGATGTTTGTTACTCTTTCACGTAAAAACTACTGAATGGATTTGGATGAAATTCGGCATACAGATAGTTTATATCCTGGATTAACACATAGGATACTTTTTATCTCGATATTCCCACGGAAAACGGGAACTACGCGGGTGAAACCGCGAGCGGCCGCTTGCGTTTCTATAAATCATAATTGATCATTAGAAACGCCAATCCACCCGATTTATTCTTAGTGGACACAAGCCTATTGGTCGACCGGGGACTTCCTCGACTGTACATACCATTTCATAGTCATTTTACCGTAAAAACAAAAAGAAAAAAGCCAGAGACGGTACAGCTTTCAATATGCTACGATGCTGATACACTTTCTGTGCTGACTCCTAACGAGGTGGAAAGCACAGACGCCGAATTGACTCAAGCTTCTACGAATGCTTATTGGGCGAAAAAGTTTACTCGAAACAGTTTAGGTACAATTCAACTCCAGACTGGTCCAGGAAACTCAATGAGAGTACAACTTCTCGCTTTTACAATACGCCCCTGTATCGACTAAAAAATATGAATATGGACATGGGCTTCATTTGAAATTTGAAGCCCATAATATGCCCATAAAAGGACAAATATGGGCTTCAAATGTCAAATGATGCCCATGTCCATATCCATATTTTTTAGCAGATAGACCCGTAGTTGGGCATTGACGGCAACTGACGACGCCGACCGAAAATGTCAAATTTCTTCAAATTTATATTTTTACTTTATCGTTTGTATATGTCACCGTAAAGCCGGGGCGGGTCTCCTACGACACTGTTTTGTGTTTTCTAAAACCTAACATTAAACATCTAACAAAATATACTCCCATATTTTTTTAGATGATGGATGTTAGATGTTAGAAAACACAAAACAGTGTCGCAGGAGACCCGGCCTTAACATTGTAAGTACTGTTAGGTTATAATCAATCTCGCAAGATTGTAAACTGTCGAAATATTGTAAGCCGTAACTTACTGTTACAATATAACGCATTACTTTTCGATAGATTATAATCTATCAGAGTGAAACCGTTGGGATTACAATCTCTCATTCGTAACATTATTGACTGTCAAAAGGCTGTCCCTGATTGGTCGATCTTGCGGTTTGTCCATAGAGCTAGGAATCGAACACAGGTGTCAGGCAGCTAGTATTTCTGTTGTCTAATAAAAAAAACCTCGAAATTCAAGACCTATATTTCTAACCTATCACGTCACCTACATGAGTTGTCAATTAATTATTAAAGTGCATTCATTTTTTACTGACACTTGTTTTCAATTTCTAGCGCTATAGACAAATAATGGCCTACCGCAAGACCGACCAATCAGAATGAGAGATTGTAATCCAACGGTTTCACTCTGATAGATTATAATCCATCGAAAAATTATGCGTTATATTGTAAGCATAATGTTACGATAACAATATTTCGACAGATCATAATCTCCTTAGATAGATTATAATGTAACCATATTTACAATCATACGGTGACATATAAGTACAAGGATCAATATTATTAATTTAACAGTTATAGGTAGGTTGGCCTGCTGGCGTGTATCCTTATCTTATCTTATCTTAGTGAGGCCTGCAGAGGTCTCCCTCTCGCAGTCGCACGACGACCCATAGAGATCTTTTGTGCAACAAAGTTGGCGTGTGTACTCACCCGAGGACTGCAGCGTGGACACCTTCTTCCACAGCGCGTTGATGGCCTGCATCTGTAATTGCTGTATCTTCCTCTCGCTCTCCAGCGCCGCCTTCGTCGCTTCCATGTCGCAGGTTAACCTCCTAGAAATTCATATGGATTTTATTACATGTTAACATATTTAAACGGGTGTAACGCAAAAACTGCTTAATAAAGGCATACGGTACGGTACGGCAGTTGGAGAAATAATGTGACGGAGGATGTAGACTCAGAGACGCAAACAGAGACGATACACCGCAACAGCAGGCAGCCCGTGACTGCGGCTGGTGCACCTCGCTCGAAACGTCGGGTATAAAAGGTATGCGTAGGGTGCCTTCACTAAGTAGTTTTGCATTGAATCCTGTTAAAATGTGTGCATAATGGAACGCAAGAGTTTAAAAGTGTTTTTATGACATGTGTTTTACGCAAGCCGTGTAGTCTATCAGCTCACTAAAAGAATACTATATAAGGTGACTGCTAGAAACCGCAAGAAACTGCAAGGGCTGGTCAGATCAAGTGTTTTAAACATGACAAAAATGACAAAAAAGAAGTTGGTGTTTTTTCGCGTCAGCTGGGCGATAAGAACCTACCTTGACGGGTCAACAGTCGGCCGGCCGGCCGTTGCCCTCGCGTTGTAAATAATCGTTATTTTTAATTGTTTTCATTTAATTTTACTTATGTTATTGCTTTAAAATTAATTAGATACTCAAAGACTATCCAAATAAAATTCACAAAATGAATAATTTAAATTAAATAAAAAAACACGAATTCGTTTTTGTCATTTTATTCATGTTTAAAACACTTGACCTGACCAGCTCTTGAAGTTTCTTGCGGTTTCTAGCAGTCACCTTATATAGACCCCTCTCTTGCCTTGAGTATCGTAAACGGCGATGAACGGACTAACACTGCACATACAGCAGCATAAAGTGGCGATGTTCACCTATTACGCTGAACACATGTGCGGATGCAATTTAGTGAAAAGTAAACTATGGCAGAGGACTGCTTCTGCGATCTCATTGCCTAGTCTCTGAGATAATAGTCGTGATCTATGTATGTCACACTTCAAGTAATTACAAGATACTATTTCCTAGACAATTTGAGTTATACAAAATGTTGATTTGTATCGCTGCCATATTCATAGTAGCAATCATATTGCTTATTCTTATTACGAATAAATAATAAAAAAGTATGAAAAAATAATTATTACATTTTTATAATCTCTTAATAGAGTCGCTCGTGTGCTCAAGCATTAAATATTCGTTGCTCGTCCGCGAGTGAGTAGGTAGTTGCTGCCGCCTTTTTGAGCGATACGTGATTTACGTGTGTGTATTGTACATGTAAATATATAACAGAAAATCCTCCCCATTATGGACGCCAAATGCGGTGTTTGGAACCCCGTGGCCCGCGGATGGGTCGGGACCGGATCCAGGTCGGGTCTCCGTTGATATGTCTCCCAACCAATCCCGACCTAACAACTAATAAATAAAAATAATGGTTTACAAAGACGAAATCTCGAGTGTTGCGCAATTCAGTCGACACACTGACCTAATATATTAGTGGCTTTTGAAAGTGTAAGTACGATCTAAATCGTCAAAGGCTGCAAAAGTTAACTAGAAACCTAAGGCGCCGTGATCATTTGTGCATAGAACGTGATGGACGGCGTCAACTTTGAGCAGTACCTTCGAGTGTCCTAAACTACATAGGCCAAGTGCATGCCATCGAGCACGATCGGTAAGTACTTATGTACTTTATTTTTTAATTGTGTAAACAAATAATTAAACTGCGTAATAATATTGCAATTTGCACCACAAGTTTGCGTATGCGTAAGGTCGTCGACACTAACTTATCTACCTACAACGGTCCGGGTCCTATTCTCGCGGTCGCCGGGCGCTATTCTAAATTACCCCAAAAAAGATTTATTAATCTATCGATTCCTTATTGCTTACTCGGTGTTAAAAGTAATCTTTAGTCATTAAGTATACCAATTACGATCAGCTCTCAATTTATGGCCAAAATACAAATCAACACGTTGCATACCCTTAAACCCACTTTTAACGATTTAACAATAACTGAAATAAGAGCACACCGATTGAAACTAGGATGACACAACAGACAACAATAAAAATTTGGTAGAAAAAACTCACTGTATATGCTGTCTCGCTCTCGCAGCCTGTATCGCATGCAGGATCCTCAGCGTATCCTTGTTGAGATTCCTACTCCGGTACCCCCGCCACATCTTCTGTATCGTCACCGCCGCCACCGCCTCCGCACTCTTCTGCCGCCGCTGATTCGACGCCATCTTCATAACCTCTAATTTATCATCCATCTGTTCAACGTCAACCTTTGTCATACCATTAATCTTCTTCTCTTCCTTGACCTCAGCTTTGGGCAAACTCCCCTTCCGTTCCATTTTCGACTTTAACTTCGGGCTGGAAGTGGCACTTTTCGTTAACTTCGGCGATCCCCTTATGTTCTTGTTTGGCTGTACGATTTGTCTGTGCGGTCTCTCTTCGTGTATGCTGCTATTGCTAGATTGGGATGACGTATTAGAGATGCAGTTGACGGAATTGTTCGTCGGTTTCGGTATAGTTCTCTGGAGGTCGTACATCGGGTCTTGGTAGTCGGGGCTCATGAGGGACTCTGGTACGGGCACCATTTTGGATGCGGCTTCTAGTGAATGGTTCGCCGGCTTGGACGGTGGTTGTGGTTGTGGATGTTCTGAGAATTGAACGGAATATGTGTTCAGAATATGGTTGATATTACAAGAGAGATATGTTTATAAATTAGTGAATTAGTTTAATTAAGGGGTAGGTGATAGTGTTTTACAATTAAGACATTTTAATTTGTGCAATGTATTTGTAACCACGTGCTAATGTAAACCGATTACGGCACTAGAAGCGATGGCCGCCAGAAGGCTAGATGGACTGAAGACAGGGAATCCATCATTTTATGGCAATTCCTTTCAACGATTTTCATTCCCCATAAAACGATTCGCAGAACTTTTTATAGAATATTTAACAAATCTAGAAAAAAATAAAATAAAAAAATATTTTTGTTTCATCGTAAGTTTCAGTTTGCAGAATAATTGAAACATCAATTTTTACTTTAATAAATCAATGTACATCAAAAATACGATTTCATGCAATTAATTAGTTCTGTGCGTAATGTCTTTTTATTTCATAAAAGTCATAGTTGCAGGCATGGTTTATAAAGTATAATTGTATATTTCCATAAATTTATTTTCTATTATTACTATGATGTATACTTACGTACGTTAAGAAGTAAGTTTGTGCTTAAAAAGTCAGTGACAGAAATGAATCGCGGCAAAACCGCGACGTAGTCTTGTCTGCCCTACGCTAGAGTGTAATTCAATCCCGCGTAGGAGCGGAGGGGCGAGGCGGCCCGCGAGCTGAGGAGCAGGTGGGCTTAACGCTCGCCGCGGTGGTGAGCGAAATCCATCTGCGACGATAAGCTCGCGTGGGACCGCCGGAGCCTCGTAGCGCCGGAGCCGTGACAGAAAACATGCCTGCTGCAAGCTTGCCTGCATGCTACATGCTTGCCTGCATGCTGCATGCTTGCATGCATGCTGCATGCTTGCATGCATGCTGCGTGCTTGCCTGCATGCTGCATGCTTGCCTGCATGCTTGCTTGCATGTTGCATGTTTGCCTACATGCTGCATGCTGCACGCTGGTTTGATCATATTATCAATAAGTTTTATCTTATTGCATGTATGCTTTTTGAATATTATGTCTTCTGAACATTATGGCAACTAAAAAATATGCCTTTTGGTACTTACGCTTATCAAAATTATGCCTTTCTATGGTTATGCCTTTTCAATTTTGGCCATTTATGTTATGCGTTATGAAATATTAATATAGAACTGACCGCAACACAATTTATCGTCAACAGGCGAATGCATCGTTCGATGAAACGTTACTGCGATAAAAAAGTGTTAAGTGAAAAGTATTATTGGTTCCGATACATATTGTAATATGTTTTTACGAATAGTTTCATCGATAACTTAATACTTTTATAAAATGTAAGTTCGATATACCGTTTTTCTGGTAATGAAAACAACTTTAAACGTTTTTTTTAAAGAAACGTTTTTCGATGATATAAAACAGCGATGATTAACTATTTGATGAATTGAAAAAAATATATATTAAAAATCGTGGAAAAGTTTTCGGTAAAATGAAATTCGATATCAAAAAAATCTGTATTCTAATAGACACCCGTGAGGCCTACACTCAAGAGTAGTTGTCTATAGGCTGAAGAAAAATAGGATTTGGACTATACTCATGGACTTAATACATCTATCAGGACCGAGCACTATCAAAATGACGTATTGCTAAAATACACCTTATGTCTATAACAGTAATACTCAATATCGGCCACCAATACGAATAGTGTGAAACGAGCAAAATTAGGTCACATGCCAGGCTTCTTATCCCTTTCTTTTATTTTCCAACCGATAAAAATAAAGCTGTTGGTAGTAAATAAGAGTTTGCAGGTTCCATTTCCAGGTTTTATTTTTATTAATTAATGGCTTCGCGTTTAGCATTAAGCCAATTTATACCAACCCCTCTCTTCCCTTGGGTGTCGTATAAGGCGACTAACGGACTTAATACTGCACACACAACCAACGGCGTTGAGCGGCGATGCGCGCATCAAAATAATACTACCAACCCCTTTCTTCCCTTAAAAAAAAACATAATTAACTAAAGAAAAAATGAGTTTAGTCACCCAAGGGAAGAAAGGGGTGGGTAGTATTATTTTGATTAGCCTATAATCAAAATAATACTACCAACCCCTTTCTTCCCTTGGGTGTCGTAAAAGGCGACTAACGGATTAAACTCATTTTTTCTTTAGTTAATTCATGTTTTTATTTTTTGTTACTTTCCTTGTATTCCTTCCTTTAAAGTAATATTCATTATACAGGGTCAATTTTGAACCCCCCGCCAAAAGTAAATATGGGGTATAAAAAGTAATAATAAAATATTTGACGTAAAAATAATAAATGTTTTCTATTTTTAAATATAATTTATTGGCTGCTTTTTAAATCCTATATTACTAGGTGCGTGCGCTCACCCTCGCGGTCCAAGCGAACGGAGCGCCGTCATTGGTGGAAGGGGGAATAAATAGCGGTCACGCGCATGCGCTTTGAAAACGAGGCGGCCGCGCGTTAGGTGACAATGATTTAAATTTTCGTAAGAAAGAATTGAGACAAAAATGTGACAAAAAATATGTTTTTTTTATTTGATTATTTGGCTGTACTGCTGTTATAGGATCACGCGAAAAATTTTGGCGGGGGGTCCAAAATTGACCCTGTAGTGACTCTGGTATGTGATTCACAAGGGTAACCACAATGTTGTAAGAAATAAAACGTAATGATTATATGATACGTACTCGTATTTGTCCCACGTAATAGAACTACAAGGTCATAACTTTAGAAAAGATGTAAAACCACGCACAAGTACCTCTCGCTCGGCCCGAGTTTTAATCGCGAGTGATCGGTCCTGTTGTAAGTATTAAGTCCATGCCTATACTTACCTATCATTTTCTCCCTCTCCTTGTCTTTTTTCTCCATCGAGTACATGAGTCCCGGCGAATCGAAGCTCTGGCTCATGACCTGGGGTACGCAGGCTAAGTCGCCGGTGCACGACAGCGACATCTGGTGGGAGGGCGAGCTGCTCTTGGACATCGAGGAGTGGTAGCTGGAGGTCAGCCGGTCGGGGGAGCGGCCCATGTGCCGGGCCGCGATGCGGGCTATATGGGAAAACGTATGCTAAAGTATTACATTAAAGGAGATGTTTAATTTTTTGCCAAGACCATGTACACCTACTCAAAAAATAGTATAAAATACATGTAATTACTTGATATAAGTAATATTCCGATATGTTTTACCATTTCTGAGTAAGAATTAAAAAAATGAACCATATAATTTTTAATAATTTGGCAACTCGAGATGTCTTTCTGAGATTAAAATCAAGTGTCCAAAGCTGTAAAGAACGTAATTAAAAGTGTAACTGTCACCATGATAAAAAAATAGATCGGCGTTTTTTTTTTCATTTCGTTTTTAACCTGGATTCTGAGTCGTTGTGGTTTTGTGCTGTGCTGTTTTTCTATTCTGATTTGGACCGATTACCTGCTAACCGTTTACTGCCTCGTAAGTACATAAAAGGTCATTGCTTTTTGACAGCTACTTGATATGACATGCCATTGACAGAATACCGCCTGCGATCACGAAACTTGCCATATTTTGTTAAGTATTTAAAATACTTCTTACGTAAAAACTATTCATTTATTTGAAGAAAATAATTTCGAATAAGCTTATTCCATGCATTAGCTACATTTTGGTGTTATGTACAAGGTGTTGGCATTTTCTCCATACAAAATTAAACATCTCCTTTATACATACATCACGCCCGTATTCCGGCGCGGTAGGCAGACTTACCATCATCTGATGATGTAGTATCATCATGATGATGATGTAGTATCATCATCATCGCAGCCTATAGACGTCCCACTACTGGGCACAGGCCTCCCACGCGGACTATAGCACGTGGGGATATTGGGCCATAACCCACCACGCTGGCCCAATGCGGGTTGGTGGGTATACCATACTACATTCATACATATATTCACGAATATTATCAACTAAGGGTTGATCAGAGACTAGGCAATGAGGACCGAAGAAGCAGTCCACTGCCATAGTCACCAAAAGAATACTACCAACTCCTCTCTTCCATTGGGTGTTATAAAAGGCGACTAACAGACTAAAAACTGCACATACATCCTACAGCAAAAAGTCGTGATGTATGTATGTTGTCATACAGACATACATGGGATACAGATAGAAAATACAAACTGCTTCTACTCACACTGCACCCTCGGCGATTGCAGCTTCGGCTTCAAAGGGCTGTGGTTTTGGTCCTTCAGCTGCTGTTGATGATGCTGAGCCTGGCATTAAAATAAAATATGCTTTATAATAATAATGTGTAATAACACAAGGTGTACATTTGTATCCTAATCACATTCATGGCGGCAGTTCTAATATTGCTAATTTTGATTACAAATATGTCAAAAATAAAAAAGAACATTTCAACCTTATTTTTCTATAGTCTACCTTACTAACTTAACTACTAGTAGGCAAAACCACAGATAGATTGATATTGAAACGTTGAAAAAAGTTGCGGCGTCATCGGAGGCGCAGCTTCCTCTGGTCCTCCGTCTTTCTGAGGCTTTGAGGCTGAGGCTTTATACACTTGAGGCGACTTACTTTGCTTAGAATAAGGCGCAGTTTCCTCTGGTCCTTCGCCTCTTTGATGCTCTGAGGCTTCGTTCACTTGAGGCAACTTACTTTGCTTAGAACAAGGTGCAGCTTCATCTGGTTCTCTGTCTCTCTGATACCCTGAGGCTGAGGTTTCATACACTTGAAGTGACTTACTTTATTACTTAGAATGAGGCGCAGTTTCCTTTGGTCCTGCGTCTCTCTAATACTCTGAGGCTAAGCCTTTAAGCACTGGAGGCGACTTTCTTTGGTTAGAATGAGGCGGAGTTTCCTCTGGTCCCGTCTCTCTGATGCTCTGAGACTGAGGCTTCGTACACTTGAGGTAACTTACTTTGCTTAGAATGAGGCGCAGTTCATTTCGGTCCTCCGTCACTCTGATGCTGAGGCTTCATACATTTGAGGTGACTTAAAGTCTTTATGCACAGGAGGCGACTTTCTTTGGTTAGAATGAGGCGGAGTTTCCCCTGGACCTCCGTCTCTCTGATGCTCTGAGACTGAGACTTTGTACACTTAAGGTAACTTACTTTGCTTAGAATGAGGCGCAGTTCATTTTGGTCCTCCGTCTCTCTGTTGCTCTGAGACTGAGGCTTCGTACACTTGCGGTGACTTACTTTGCTCAGAATGAGGCGCAGTTTCCTCTGGTCCTCCGTCTCGAGCGCGTCCGCGGTGAGGGGGCAGGTGGCCGCTAGGTACTCGCAGAGCTCCTGATGTTGGTCGGCGTGGAAGTGGCGCCCTTTTCCTTGGCTGTATAGCCACTCCGCTTTTAGGCTGTTACATACAACAACAGCACCTTAGAGTTTCATCATTGTTCCGTCGGGCGAAGTGTGAGAGGTTGTGATGATGGAGGGATTCCATGGCGATGGTAAATAACGACTGCGTCTCTTTATATGGTGTTGTATATTTACAGTGACTACATTGTGACTAACTTATTATCTAAACCTTACAAGACTATTTATACAGTAATACTACGTAGATGTTGGAGGGAGGATGCCGTGACATATCTTTATCGGATCTGCACGCGTTTAGGAATGTGCTTACAAACTCTTTAACCGATACGTGATGATAATAAATTATGTGGCGACTAAGGCCGCCACAGTACTCCCCCTCTTGAAAAAGGGAATGAAAAAACCATCAGGTCTTCAGCTTGGAGATGCCAGTGGTGCTCTAATCCACGTTAAGTCGTGATGAGCGTGCTCAAGTCTTCATTGACAAAACGAGCGTTCTCCAGTCTACAGTGACTCGAGACGAGCGTGTGCTACCATGTCTGCTGTGAGTCGAGACATGTGGAGTGCGACGGTACTTATTTTGACCGTCGAGTGATGCCGAGGATCCAGGAAGCGTTACGTTGCTGCGATGGAACCTTATGGCTAGCTGGCTTGCTGAATGCTGCTAAGAGAGCTGTTTCCTTGTATTTGAACAAAATACTTATTATAGGTATACCTTTTAAAAAACAATCGATCGTTTTACGTTTACATACACGAATATTTTTTATAATTCCTCTCAACATCATAATATTGTTACTAATATTATTTTTATATCACGTTATACCAAGACTTATATTATACACACAAATTAAGTGGCATAAACCAGTACAACTTTAAATTATGCATATTCTTGCAATGAACTTCAAATTACGCATTACATGTTAATAATAAATTGAACTATTAGGCTTAATAAAATACATAATAACAAAACATAAAAATTAGAATTGACTAAGATTAAACATTAAGTACATAGAGATAAGACATGTTGCATTCAATATAGTATAAGGAAATACGTAAATAACAAAAAATTGAATTAAAATTGACTAAAATCTTATTATTACATTAGTTACCCAAACATGGTTCATTTTTGTGCTTAATTATTCTACTGTATTCTTATTGCACAATCAAAGCATTTTAAACTTGTTGAATATCTTCATTTTGAGAACAACTTCATTATAGCTTCATAATTATCCTCAGACTGGCGTATTCCTTGGCTCTTTGTCAGATAACCGGAGAAATCAATTCGCCTGGAGGTAGCTAGGAGCATTTAGGCGTCTTATGAAGTGTAATAATATCTTATAAAACCATCGACTGGTAAAATAATGCTTCTAAATATCTCTTCCCGTAATTATAAATAACATACCTCAAACCACTTTGTCAGTCGGTAAAAGTGAGGCGGTTAAACGGGTGAATACTCGTTGTATACATATTATGCTTATTTTTCTTTGGATTCTATTTATTTATTTCAATAGAAAAATCCACAACTCTGTACAAAATTGTTTCCGTATAGCAGTATAGTCATTAATGCCGTGATCTTGAATTTGCGCAAGCGTAGAGCAAACGGCGAAAAGTGCTGCGTCGGAAATTCTTGTGCGTTCGCTGCACCGCACAATTTATTTATAACGTAATGTGTACAGTTATGAAATCGTTAGTATATTCTATATCGCATTGTTTTTCTGGGTACCTTATTTCTTTGCCTTGGTCGATGAAACGTTCTTGATACGATGTGCCGGAAAGGAAGCCAAAGTTGTGGTTGTGAGAGTGATGTTAAATGACGCAGTCGCAGCTCGGTGTGGCTCGGCGTAGTGATTTTATTTTGAAAATCTTGTTGCGTCCGTCGCTGAACAGAATGTTACTGCCATGGTTGATGTGTAGATATTGCAAATGACTCACGTGTTCTTTTCGTAGTACTCCGTTGGAAGGTTGCTTGTTGCTTGAGCGGGGTCACCAGTGTTCCGTCGTACGAAGTGTGAGAGGTTGTGATGATGGAGGGATTCCATGGCGATGGTAAATAACGACTGCGTCTCTTTATATGGTGTTGTATATTTACAGTGACTACATTGTGACTAACTTATTATCTAAACCTTACAAGACTATTTATACAGTAATACTACGTAGATGTTGGAGGGAGGATGCCGTGACATATCTTTATCGGATCTGCACGCGTTTAGGAATGTGCTTACAAACTCTTTAACCGATACGTGATGATAATAAATTATGTGGCGACTAAGGCCGCCACAATCATCATTACATAAATATTATAAAGTTGCCCTTTTTCTGTCTGTGGCTCCGCTTTCTTCTTCTAAACCATGCAATGGATGATGGAGTCTTTTTAATTAAGATAATTTGTAAATATTTTATTTTTACAAAATAAATTTGCGATTTTTTTATCTGTGGATTACAAGACCCGAAACACGGGCGGCTATGATTGAGCTTCATGTGACGTCACATTTCACAAAATTATCAAAAACTATCTGTCAGGTTTCAAGATAAATAGCTATATTTAATGAAGTGTTACGTCACAGAGCAAAACGTCGCGTCAGTTTTCGCACGAAATTTGAAGTTAGATAAGGAAAAATATGTTTTTTTCTAATAAATAAGCTTTTTCGAGAAAGAAAATATTGTACGGGGTATAAAATATGCGTTTGTACTTTTTAAAACACTTTTTCGAAAACTGTCAAGTAGCCAATTATATTTACTGAGTCTATAGTTTTGCTGTAGCCAATTATATTTACTGAGTCTATAGTTTTGTTTGTACTCACCTCTCTATCGCGCTGACGACGAAGCCATCTATGGTCTTGACACTCAAGATCCAGTTCAAAACGAACGGCCGATAGTCGAATCCTCTGATTTATGGGTGTCAAGAAACATTATGTTATAACAGCATCTTTTAGATTAAAGGCCGATTTTTTAATTCTTATCTAAAATTTATTTGTATACAACCATTTTGGAAATGTATTGTCATATCCTGTCTTTTCTTTTACAGGTAGCTTTCAAAGTAAACGTAGATAGTGTTGAGCCACGACATCATTAATGGTAGTGCACCTAACTAAGGCTCGTATTCTAAAACCAAACACATAATCAAATCCATGCTTGAATATAGTTAGAAAGGGATGGCGATATAATTATGCGATGACAAGCACCATCCCTTTCTAACTGTACTCAAGCAGAGATTTGAGTTTGGTTTTAGAATACGAGCCTTAGAATGGCTGAAAGGACCGGGTTCAATTCCTGACAGTGAAAAAAATTTCAGCAATTTTTCGCTAAATGAGCTTGGGAACAGTATTTTTATTTATTTATTTTTGAAATATTTACATTTTAACCTTAAATATGACATTAAATTTTTTTCGGTAGCACTTCAAAATACTTCACAATCATTTTTTAAAGATTCATAAAAATGACCACGCGCTGTTGTTTTTGTGACAATCAAAATACGCGCGAAACCCGTGGCGTGACGTCATCGGATATGTAATCGGACGCCCGCCGGGTGCGGGCGGCGAGAGCGGCGGCGGGGACTACCGGATAAGACGACGTCACGTCACGTCAGTCGAGTGCCAGCGAACTAAGCGAGGTAGTAGTGTTTTAACGAATTATTTATGTACAATAACTTTGTAAATACTTCTCGCATCAAAGTGAAATAAAAACTATTGGTTTTAGAATAACGACTTCTATAATAGTATAAAGTAAAAATGAACTTTTTTTCATTATTCCCAAGTCCATTGTAATACAACTATGTAAAGGATACAGTTTGTCCTTGCCCGCCATGGCGACGCACGGGTTGCCCTGCACCGTGATAGCATCGAGCTGGCTGAGGTGCACCAGGTGGCAGATCTCGTTGAGGTCCTGGATGTTGTTGTGTGCCAGCCCGAGTTGTTGCAAGTTGGTCGGCAAGTAGCGGTCGCACTGGCGTAAGTGGTTTATGCGGTTGCGCTCCAGGTTTAGGTGCTACGGATAAACCATAATATGCTGGTAACAAATACTCTATGCTTTTTGATAACTTTAAGATTAGGCCCTAAAAATGTTGGTTTACAATTTAGTTCATAATTGTACTACTTATACAGTGTATGAAAAGAAGCTTAACGAAGCCGTAATATACACATAGTACTACATCAAACTAAGAAACATTCAGTAAAAATGATTGCTGGGAAAGTTCTTTAATTTTTGGGTATTAAAAAACGGGTGTTTTCTAAGACACGCAATGAAACGCGTGCAACAAAGTGTACATTTGTGTGTGTATACGGGACGAGAGAGAAGTCGATAGGCGTACGAGTGGGATAAAAAAGCGCGCGCCATGTTTGTACCCCGCACCGCACCCCGCGCGGTCAAATCGTTCATTCATGAACTCATCGTTTACGCTTCATGATTGTTTGTAGAAGATTTTTGTTTAAGTCTAGGCTAGTCTACTTAGGTACTTACCTACTGTCCACCGACGTCATAAAGGGACCTTTCGACACTGACAAGTTGCGGCTCAAACTGCCGACCATTCCGTTATTGGTGAACGTGCACTCGTCGGTAAAAATAATATTTTCTACAAACCGACGGCTCTGTCTGGCCTAGTACCCACGCACAATAAGCCATTTGACGTTGCCTGTCTCCTGTCACTAGCGCATGAACTCTCTGAATTGTTATAGGGTCGTTTCTCGTGAGCACTTTGTGCACCGTGTTGAGCACAATGGTTATGGCGTCTCCTTAAAACTTTTGCTGCCGTACACGTTTCAAGGCGTGGGTTTTTGCGCACCACGTTCAAAATTGCTTGTTCTGTTTCTGTTCACAGAAAATACGCAAACACAAACACACACACAAACTACACAACCACGAACCACAACGCTAAAAGAAGAAATAAAATAGACGAAAGAAAAAGTGTTATCAAACTTTGCGCTTTGGATAACAGAAGAAACCGAACTGAAAGAATTTAAAAGCCAGAGGATGTTAGGAATTAACACAAATTTTTTTTAGAAAAAACCATGGTACGCTTTGTTTTACACAGATATTATTTCGTCTGAGATAAATACTAGCACATTTTAAGTAACTCGGTTATGGACATGGATTAGGTATTCGAATTCGAAGAATCGATTTCACGGGACCTTAAAATCCATTTTTTTTATCGATATGTAGTAGGTACTAAATCAGTCCAGTGAATCAACGTTTAATAATTTTCAGTTTTGATAAGAACCATAAAAGATTTACGGTTAGTTGAATGTACATGTAAAGAAATAATAGTATTTCACTAAATTACTCAAACTCACTCAAAAAAATTAATTATTATAAGTCGTGGCAAAAATAAATGTTTAGAATTGACGACCACCGTGGTTGTCAATTTAATTATTGGAATCGAAATCTCCCAACACGTCACTGACCCGCGCGCCGTGCTGAGTCGTGCACCTTCGCGTACTGTCGGGTACACCTGATTTGGGCTGATAATACGTGCATTTGTGTGCGGCAGTGGCTGCGCACGATATTCATTGCATTTTGAAATTTCATAAGCCTATTTGACTAAGAAAATTAGATAATTTTGTGGTAATGTTTCCTTAGAAGAAAGTTTAGTAACACGTTTTACATTTATTTTTGTCAAAACCAAAGTCACAATATTGTGTCTTTGACACTTGATATCTCCGTAATCAAAAGGTTCCCAGGTATGGCCCAGTAGAAAAAAAGCTTCGTAATAATGGACAGAATACGTGGTTCTCGGCTTCGTTAAGCTTCTTTTCATACCCTGTATAGAGTGCTTTCACATTATACAGAGTTAATTTCGAACCCCCCGCCAAAAGTAAATATGGGGTAAAACAGGAATAATAAAATATTTGACGTAAAAATAATAAATAATAATTTTTTTAAATACAATTTTTCGCCTGCTTTTTATGTCTTACGCCTTCGCCTTTTGCACACCGACGCCGCGAACCGCGGTAGCGAAATTGCGGTAATCCGTCTACACACATTAAAATGTATAGCGTATGTTGCGTCTCGCTCTATCGTCTGTGACTACCTATAATTGCGTCTCAGTTTGTATAGTATCGCTGATACTCGCGATACTTGTTTCACACGGACGCCAGTGTACCGCCACTTTCGTTTCGCCACTCGGAGAGTGTACGGTACAGCAGACCGCACATTAACTCGCACAATTGCAGCGTTGCATCTTTACGCCAGTGTGCCAAATCTAGGGCACGGTGCGACAGTCCGTCATCCAACCGCGACTCATAACCATCGTTCATTTAGTACCATTTATTCATAAGTATTTTGTGTGACAATAAACTGTATCTTAGTAAAACATTATCTTCGTTTCTTTGGTGTACCATCAACCCGTACATCAAATGGTCCTTCGAGCATCCGAAAGCAGGACAATTTTGCGTAAAACGTGTGTGATTACCATATAGTGTGTAGAACTAGAACGCCACATCACGTCACTACGTGGAAGTCAGTAAGTAACCAGCTCCAACCTTCGGTGAGTTATCTTTGATTTAACAACTATCAACATGGAAGATCTTCTGAATAACCAGAACCTCATCATGGAAGCGATGAACACGCTTTCTATTAACTTCAAAAAAGACGGGTCCGATCGCAAAACGGTGTCATACCTCAAAATGCGATTGAGCACGTTAGAAAGTTATTGGCAAGAGTTTCAATGTAACCACATTAAACTCTGTGAGTATGACGACAAATCTCACGAATATTTTACAAACGATGCATATAAACGAACAGCAGAATTTTACGTTGATACACGAGCACATATACAAAAATACTTGCCCTCTCCCTCTGATACACAATCGGAGGAAAAGCAGCTCCTGCGTCCGGCCACTCCCTTAGGTGTTGAGGGGCGAGCAACTTCATCTCGCACCGCGTCACCGGCGGTAGAACAGGTACAAACACGTCCATTTGAGCTTCAAGCTTCGCGCACCAGCGCCGCCCGGGGAACCAGCAGCAAGCTGGACGAGATGCTCCGTAAACAAAAGAGCAACTTCAAGGCATTCTCCAGGACGGTCAGTAACATCAACCTTGACAATATCTCCGAAAAATGGGAATATGAGGATGTATTGAAAGCTGTACAAGCCAGATGGTCGATAATAGATTCCCTGCATTGGGAAATAGATAGCGAGCTTTTCGAAGACACTGAATACGAGCAAGCCTTTGGTAGGTACGAGCAGCAGTTCAATGATCTCAAAAGGAACATCAATAGCAAAATGTGGAATCAATGTCATCGCGAAAAGTCTACGCCCCAGATGGACATACCTAACTTTATGGGAAATTACCATCAATGGGTTTCCTTTAAAGATTTGTTCGTAGAGGCAGTACACAACAATCGCTCTCTATCAAATGCTCAAAAGTTACAGCATCTCAAGAGCAAACTACGGGGTGAAGCAGAAAAATTGGTGCAACATTTAACCATCACTTCCGAAAATTATGAGGTGAGCTGGGATATTCTCAATCGCAGGTACAATAATGCGAAACTCATATTCAATAGTCACGTTAGTATCCTATTAAACTTGCCTTCCATACAACAACAATCAGCGACAGCTATTAAAAAGATATTCGACACCACCAATGAGTGTCTTAATGCAATAAAAGCACTCGGCGTCGACATAAGTACGTGGGATCCACTAATTGTTTATCTTTTATCAAATAAACTAGATTCCGACACGCACATTGATTACATTGAGTCTTTAAAAAATCCACGGGAGTTGCCGGCGATAGTCGACTTGTTGCAGTTCCTAGAAAATAAATTTACTTCCTTAGAGGCGTCTCGACGCAAACCAGAGTCATCCAAACCTCTATATCAACAAGAGCCAGTAATTAATATAAAGAAAACTCAATTTTTCAAATCATTAACGAGCCATCAAAATCAAACCAGTCAGAAAAGTTGCAACAAATTGACCCAAAAAAGTTTTAAATGCGCAATTTGCAATAAAGATAGAGATCACGGCATTTACAATTGCGAAACATTTCTAGCTATGCAACCACAAATGCGACATAACATAGTTAAAAAATTATCACTATGCACAAATTGCCTGCATTTCCATCGCGATGGAAAGTGCTTCACCAACAAAAAATGCCGTGAGTGCGACGAGGACCACAATACCTTATTGCACGGCGCTAAAATGTTTGTCGGTCAAAACCGAGCAGCATCGCAACAAGATGACGCATACAATAAATCGAGCCAATTAAAAACGAATGTATTGCAAGAACAAGAAGGTGAGATTTTACTCGCTACTGCGTTGATACAAGTAACCAAGCATGATGGATCTGTTCAAACTATGCGAGCACTAGTTGACCAGGGGTCACAAATATCTCTGATTACCGAATCTGCAGCACAGAGTTTAGGCATAAAACGCAAGGGATGCAAAGCCGTTATATTCGGGGTTGGCTCCAAGGAAAATAAATGCAACGGGGTAGTCTCACTGTCACTATCTTCTATGTATAACGACTACACTCTTGACGTCAATGTTTTCGTTACGAAACGGCTAGTAAACAACTTGCCAAATAGGTCGTTTTTAAAACCAAATTGGTCACATATTGAGAACATAAATCTAGCAGATCCGGAATTTTACAAAAGTAACTCAATAGACATATTATTGGGAGCAGATGTTTATTCTGCAATAATTTTAAACGGAATTATAAAAGATAAAGATACCATGCCGGTAGCACAGCAAACTCGGTTAGGGTGGATTTTATGTGGCAACGCTAGTGTTACAAAATCATATCACTGCAATGTGACATTGATCGATGATGACCTTCACAAATTTTGGTCAATCGAAGATGTAGGTGACAATCACGATATGTCTTCAGAAGACCTACACTGCATCCAACTATATCAGTCAACCACCGAACGCCGAGCCGATGGCAGATATGTCGTTCGTCTACCACTACATTCCGACATAGATGAGAAGCTGGGCCAGTCCAAGCCAAAGGCCGTTGCGCAATTTTACCAATTAGAACGAAAGTTTATACGACAACAAAGGTTAGCAGCTGATTATAGATTATTTATTCAAGAATATAGTTCATTAGGTCATATGCAATTAGAACCGATAGCGGCCGCCGGTAACAAGACACCTGTAGGCTATTATATGCCGCATCATAGTGTACAGCGGGCGGATTCGCAAACTACTAAGTTACGAGTTGTTTACAATGCATCGGAAAAAACATCGACCGGGTATAGTCTAAATGATGTCATGTACCGGGGTCCAAATCTGCAACACGATCTACTAGTACTTATCATCAGGTGGAGACAATATCCACACGCATTTACTGCGGACTGCGAAAAAATGTACCGCCAAATCTGGACTCATCCAGATGATCAAAAATACCAGAAAATCGTATGGCGGGACTCTCCAGATCAACCAATTCGCGATTACCAGCTTTCTACCGTCACATATGGTACGAAAGCTGCACCTTTTCTGGCTATGATGACGCTGAGACGTCTAGCACATGACGAACGTCAAAATTATCCAGCATCAGCGAAGGTCCTGGAGGAGCAGGTGTACATGGATGATATTTTAACCGGAAGCTTTACAGTAGAAGCTGCAAAACGGTTAAAAACAGAACTTGTGAGTCTTCTCAGCTCGGCAGGGTTCAATCTCAGAAAGTGGGCTTCGAATGAACGTTCACTCGTGGATGACACTATTTCGCAATCTGATGCTCAAACTTACAACTTTCGTCATATAGAATCCACCAAAACTCTAGGGCTAGCCTGGAACTCAAAAGAAGATAACTTCACGTTTCAATGCAAGCTGTCTCCAAAGTCGTCACAAAAACCAACCAAAAGAGTACTGTTATCTGAAATATCCAAAATCTTTGATCCCCTAGGATGGCTAGCTCCAGCAGTCGTACAGCTGAAGCTGCTGTTCCAAAGCATATGGACACTAGATCTTCAGTGGGATGAAAAAATACCGGAGGAACATTTCCAAAGATGGATACAACTCAGAGAAGATATTGAAGACATCAACCAGATAACGATACCCAGATGGATAAAGAGTGGAGAGAGTGACATATTGCAGCTCCATGGATTTAGTGACGCATCCACAAAAGCGTACGCCGCTGTCGTATATGTTAAAATACAAAAGGCTGGTGAAGCAACCGTTAGAATCCTGGCCTCAAAAACTAAGGTGGTGCCTCTAAACAAAACGACATCATTGCCTAGGCTAGAGTTATGCGGAGCTCTCTTACTTGCAAAATTAATGAGTAAGTTAGTGCAAAGCCTAAATGATCACAAAATCGAAGTGTACGGATGGTGTGATTCAACAGCAGTTCTTGGTTGGCTGCAAGGGGATCCCTGCAAATGGAAACCGTTCGTAGCAAACAGGGTCAAGAAAGTAACGGAAGTTATCCCATCAAACAGCTGGCGTTATGTCAAGTCTAACGAAAACCCTGCGGATTGCGCGAGCCGAGGTCTATCAGTCAACCTGTTAAAAGGCCACACTATTTGGTGGAATGGACCTCATTGGTTGCCATCAATCAACATACAACTAACCGAAACGAATAAGTACGTAACAAATTTAGAAACAGCTAAAACAATGCAAAGTAACATGATACAAACAGATATAAATATTATTGAACAGTTATTACACAACCACAGCACTATTACGCGAGTGACGCGCGTCCTAGCATGGGTCTTGCGCGCGATTAAACAAAAACAACATATTATGAGACCATTCCTAACAACGACCGAGTTAACCAATGCACTATTAAAAATAATTAAATATGTACAAGAAAGGGAGTTTTCGGAAGATTTCACTATTCTACAAAAACATGGAAAAGTTAAACAAAATAGTAAAATCAGTAACCTCAATCCGTTTTTAGACAACAACAAATTATTAAGAGTCGGAGGTCGACTGGAGAATTCCAACATCAGTGAGGATATGAAACATCCACTGATAATTCCTCACTCCAGCCATCTCACAGACCTTCTCATTGACTACGCACACAAAGCAAGTTTCCACGGTGGAGCTAGGTTGACATTGTCCGAACTCCGCAGGAAGTACTGGATACTTGGCGGAAATAGAGCTGTTAAGAAACGCTTACACCAATGCGTAACTTGTAAGAAAAACGCCCCCCATAAGCAGCACCAGTTGATGGGTGATTTACCGGAGGCTAGAACAAACCCTTCGAGACCATTCTACCACGCTGGGGTAGATTTCAGTGGGTTTATCGATGTTAAGGCAAGCAAAGGTCGGGGCATTAAAACAACGAAAGGATATGTAGCAGTTTTCGTTTGCATGGTGACCAAAGCTGTGCACCTCGAGCTTGTCTCTGATTTAACATCTTCATCGTTTATGGCCGCCCTCCGACGTCTCGCAGCACGAAGAGGCACGCCTCGTCATCTATACAGTGATAACGGGACGAATTTTGTCGGAGCAAACAAGGCACTCAAAACAGAGCATTTACACTTGAGATCAATCATATCAGACGAATTCCTGGCAGAAATCAGCGAAATGAGAATTGACTGGCATTTCAACGCCCCGTCTTGGCCAAGCGCAGGGGGACTGTGGGAAGCTGCCGTCAAAAGTCTAAAACACCACTTGCGTAGAGTAGTAGGCGAGCAAAAGTTGACATTCGAGGAGTATACAACATTATTATCAGTAGTAAATAAATTGGGCATTCTGGCTCACAAAGTTGTGTCCTCACCGCTCGCCGTGCTCGCTTCGTCGTCGCTCCGCGACGACGTTCGCACACAACTATTGTGCGCCAGAACGCCCAATTTTTACTACTGTCGTAGATAACAAACAAAAGTATTACTTACCATGTTTAAAGTTTTTTCTAGAAGTATATGTTTAGGTTGGTATAAAAAGATTCTGAATGAACGTACCTACAAGTTACAAAAACGTAAACCATCTTTATGAAGTAATAAACTAATCACTAAGTTGATCTTTTCGCAATTCGATGGGCCGCAAACAATACAGCGAATAGTATTTGATATAAGGTACCATGGCGTTTTGGAGCGTTTGATGACGTAGGACAGATGCATTCCAATTTCAATGATTTTTTGTTTAACAAATTTCATAATTAAATTGACTGCAGTGTTTCACAGATTTCAATAAACTACTTAAAATATTAATTGTAACTTGTAAAAATCAAAACATTCGGGATTTTATAGATCAAGGTTCCAAAACAGTTTCTAAGGAAACTCAAACCTAATTATATTACGACGAGATAAAACATAATTTACCATCACAAACTTCGAACCGCAGTAAATCGATACAAAAAAGATTTAAGAAATATGTAGTTAAAAATAGCGCGACATTTTATTACTCCTTATAAATTTTTATAGTTTTAATATTAATTTCTAAATACTTCTTTTACAATTCATATTTTAGTGCCAATAACGGATCAAATATACCTAAAACGTTTTATTTATGCAAGGTAAATCATTCAAGCTCAGAGCAAATTTACTTTAAGACTAAATATTCGATAATAAAATAAATTAAAAAGAAAAAAACAGGTATCGGTAACTGTATCTTTTCCTCCAAAGTTAAAGTGCATCCCTTCGTCGGGAATTGTGAAGACGTCCTACATAATGTACTTATGTATCCCAGACAATGCTGAGCACTTGACTCTTACACGACAAATCAGACTTGAAGTACGTAACACTATAGTATTTTTAAATAGTTTTAAGTATTATTTCCTTCAAGTTACAATGCATCCCTTTGTCGAGAAACGTGAAATGAGCCCTACAAAACAGACTTTAAGATTTTCTTAAAACTGAGATGTATCCTGGACTTGCGAGGCACATGGCTTTTCACAACATAGCAACTACAAAGTACTCAATACTGTTATTTCTTTCAAAGTTAAAGTGCATCCCTTCGTCGGGAATTGTGAAAGCGTCCTACATAATGTTCTTATGTATCCCAGACAATGCCGGGCACTTGACTCTTACACGACAAATCAGACTTGAAGTAGGTTACGTAACACTATAGTGTTTTTTAAATAGTTTTAAGTATTATTTCGTTCAAGTTACAATGCATCCCTTTGTCGGGAAACGTGAAATGAGCCCTACAAAACAGACTTTAAGATTTTCTTAAAACTGAGATGTATCCTGGACTTGCGAGGCACATGGCTTTTCACAACAAAGCAACTACGAAGTACTCAACACTGTTATTTCTTTCAAAGTTAAAGTGCATCCCTTTGTCGGGAATTGTGAAGGCGCCCTACATAATGTACTTATGTATCCCAGACAATGTTGGGCACTTGACTCTTACACGACAAATCAGCCTTAAAGTACGTAATACAGTATACCAATAGTCTTATTTTTTCTTTCAAGTTACAATGCATCCCATCGTTGGAAAACAAAAATGCTCAGTTTTAAGAAGGAGGTTCTTAAAATTCTGATCTACGAACTGTTTTTTTTGTTATACCTAACTGTTAAATCAAATTTAATGGTAACCAAATTTATATTACATAGTTATTTAATTGTTGGTTGACAGAGCTTACAAAGGTCGCGATATTTTTGAATGTGTTATTAAAATTAAGGAAAAACACTCACCTGATTACACTTTTCAGAAGATTTATCACTTGTTATCACAATCGCCAAGTAACAACGTATCAATGTATCCTTTATTGTGAAGCAAAAAGTTCTACAAAACTGTCTATAATTTTTTAAAACAGATGTATCCCGGTTTCCGAACCATGTATGCAAATGTCAACCATCGTCGTTGACGACCACTGAAGACTAAAATTTTATTTTATTTCTTACTATTACAAAGTATGAATTACACTGCGAGCTTAGCTTACTTCGCTCAGTATAGCACGCAAAATAACATAGCCATTCATAGTTCACAGCCGTTTCATAGCTTGCGGTGGACGTTGCGATTAATGCGCCTTATAAAATGACGACGGTGTAATTTCATGAGAACTATAATGATTAACTTGCTATTTTTACATAGGTGCAAACAAAGCATCAGCTCTGTGGGAATAACTTGTAACCAACTTGATAAAAAAGGAGGTTCTCAATTCAATGCAAGGTTTTATTTATTAATTATTATTTTTTAAATATTGTTAAATAATATATTCAATTAATAACAGCCGCTGTGGTCTCAGACCCAGAGGTCCCGGTTTCGATTCCCAGGGCACAATGTTGTGTTCGGTTTGGTTGGTGGTATAGTTTGTTTTAAGTCCGCCTGGCTAACTTAGTATATAGATGGTAGTCCATCTTACCTAGGTCTTGCGCATAGCAACAATGTTATCTGCATTGTTGTGTTCCATCATTTAGAAGTAAAATAGCCAGTGCAAAGATGTAATTTTTTTTTTTATAAATATACATAAACATAGAAAAACACCAAGACCCGAAATCAATTTTGAAAAACAGTTTTTTCCAAACTGACCCGACCGGGAATTGAACCCAGAGATGGCGCGATGCCAAACCCGGCGCGCTAACCACTCGACCACGGAGGTCGTCAAGTCAATATATTCAATTCTATGCTAAAACATAACACACAGTACAAGTACATACACAAAACATACAATAATATTACATGTACCTACTTACTAATATTATTATTATTTGGACTTTATGAGTAAGTAGGTACACCTACCTAAGTTTTTTTTGGGAATCGAACTTAGCACTGCTACTTACCTAAGCTTATTACTACACGTAACTGGTTTTATAATTTATATTTTGATGACACTTTATTTTAATTACTTCATAATTTGTAATTCGATGAAGTGATTGTTGGTCACACGTTATTGCTGATTTAGATATCTACGAATGTGTGCATAATTGCACACATTTTTCGTGTATCTGTATTTGCCAAGTTTTTGTATAAATAAAGTTTCCTTAAAATACATTAAATCAATTACGATCGACTTGTCATCAAGCACGTCTACCTATTGCTGCCTGCAGTGTTATTTCCATCACCATTGTTCTTCACATCAAGTGCGTCGACATAATGTTCGTGAGTCAATAATATTTTACTGTTTTTTTTTTTCATTTCATTATAATATATTTATTTATTGGTATTATTTACAATGATTGTACGATGGTTGACATACAGACCTATAATTTATTTTCCGTTCGTGTCTCTACAGGTCTGAACACGAGTACAAGAAACGGCTCGCCGCCGCAGCTGTCCTAGACTCAGACCGTGAACAGTCATCTGACTTTGAAGAAGACTCTAGGTAATTATTTGCTATGCATATCTCAAGACTTTGGTACTATGTCGCCATAATTGCCATATTTTTAAATACTTTATTTTTATTTTCTTATTTTGACGACCTCCTTGTTTGAGTGGTATGTACACCAGTTTTCATGGTGTCGCCATCTCTGAGGTCCCAAGTTCGATCCCCGGTCGGGTCAATTTTAGAAATTATTGTTTTTCTATATTTTCTCGGGTCTAGGTGTTTTCTATGTACCTATAATAAGTATGTATTTAAGTATTTTAAGTATGTTTATCCGTTGTCAAGTAACCATTTAACGAGTTTCATAACGAAGCTTCTCTTGGGCTAGATAATTGGTGTGAGTGTAGGAAAGTTTATTATGTTTATAATTTATGTTCTTTCTTTTCTTTTTACAGTCCTCCGAAGAAGGCGAAAAAATCGGCGAAACCGAAAAAAGAGCCTGCGAAAAAGAAGTCAAGTGGGTATGTATAACGTTTTTAAGTTTTAGCATAGACGAATAAGATAATTTTTTAGACAAAACTTTGGTTTTAGACAATCACACTAATATTATAAAGGCGAAAGTTTGTGAGTGTGTATGTTTTTTACTTGTGCACGTAAAAACTACTGAATGGATTTGGATGAAATTCGGCACACAGATAGTTTATAACCTGGATTAACACATAGGATACTTTTTATCCCGTTATTCCCACGGGAACGGGAACCACGCGGGTGAAACCGCGAGCGACCGCTAGTTATTTAATAATTCTACGATAAAGAGTTAGTTACTGTGCTAAAAATAGATTTCATGAATTGGCGGTAACAATTTATAAATACAATTGTTTCAGGAAGCCTACTGCGAAAACAAACGGCTCGGCTTCTGTGCTGTCCGACCTATTTGGCTCCGACGACGAGTCTGAGCAGCCTAAGCGCTCCTCCAGCAGCCCCTTGTGGTCGTCGTTGTCTCGGCGAGTCGCGGGCGGGGTGTTACGTCAGGTGGAATTGGTGCCTGATGGTAACATATTTTTTGATGTCAAAATATATAATACCGAAGACATCATTAATCTCGGCTCTCGTGAACGCTCGGACAAGTGGATTGCTAATCTTCGCTTGCGGGTCTCACCAGACGATCCGCTGTGGAAAGAGTTGAAGAAATTGTGCGCCGAAGCGAAGAAGAGATTCTCAAAAGAGGCGATGTACTACGGTGACAAGGTTGGCAGCCAATAATAGGTTCATCCATCGATTCACCTTTTTTTTTTTTTTTTTTTTTCACTACATTGTAAAAACTTTATTGTACTTATACTTAACTAATGTAATGGTTAATCTAGGTAATATAAATTCTAAAACTATATTTTCTTTTTTTAACTTAGCTTAATCAACCGCAGAACTAATAACCACTCAACTATGGGTAAATCTATCTATTGTTCGATTTGTCAAGAGTCATTACCAAGTAAATCGTTTTCGGGGCATTTACGCAGTATTAAACATAAAAGTAATAGTGCAGTAAGTCTCGATAGTGGCATTGAAAAAATAAGTTCCGCGTTTCGTTGTCGCATAGCGTCTTATCGCATACGGGCAGAGCGCGAGCGTCTGGCTGACGGCAGCGAAATAGCTGCTACTTCGCCCACGCACTTCTTGCGTTGCATTGCCTCAAAGTTACAAACAATACTTCATTCAGCTTTATCTAATCATATAAATATAAAAGTAAACTTTGAACTTTTTGTTAAAGTAATTTTACCTAAAGATGATTCTACGGAAACTAAATCATTTACAACTGCAAACATTTCTTTACATTTAAACTACAGTTTTAATGATCTACTAAATAACATTTCTGAAATTATTTGTAAAAAGATAGACGAATTTCAGGAAAAGGGGAGTGGATGGTCTATGTTGGATATTTTATACCTCGAAACTAATATTAACAAATATACGCCATTGAGAGGATCATCATATCTAAAATTACCAAAAAAAATTTACTCAAAACAAGCTTGTGTAAATATAAAAAATGATGATGAATATTGTTTTGCTTGGGTTGTGATGGCGGCTTTGTACCCAGTTAAAAAGAATGCTTGTCGAGTATCATCTTATCCTCACTTTAGTACAGTATTAAACTTAATTAATATGTCGTTTCCAGTTGCAAATAATGACATAAAAACATTTGAAAAAAATAATAAAAACATAAGTGTAAATATCTATGGTTTGGATAGTAAAAGTAATATTACTGGGCCGTTGTATAAAACCATTTTACGAAAAAAAAATCATATTAATATGCTTTTAGTTCAGAATGGTTCTAAGTCTCATTACTGTCTCATAAAAAACTTTCCTAAACTATTAAGAAGTCAAGTGACTAAACATCACAGTAAGCTTTATTTTTGTGATGATTGCTTGTTGTTTTTTAAGTCTAATCTAAAATATAAAAATCACTCTTGCGGTGGAGTCGCAACTATTTTGCCCGAAAAAGGTACTTTGGTTCAATTTAAAAATTTTCATTGTAAGCAATTCATACCTTATGTGATATATGCAGACTTTGAAACATTATTACAACCGTGCGTTGAAAGTCAAAGTAAACACACAGCTAACATTCAACGGCACATTCCCGCTGCGTTTGCGTATTATATTGTTTGTAATTATGATAGCTCTCTAAACCGCCTAGTAAAGTATCGCGGTCCTGATTGTGCATTCAAATTTGTTACTTATTTACAGAAAGACGTGAAAAGAATTTATGATATTATTCAGTCGGCTTCAGAGAATCCAGTGCCTATAATTTTTAGTAATATTGACTCGCGTGCTTTTGATCGCGCAGACTATTGTTATTTATGTTCAAATTTATTAGTCGTAGATAAAGTGAGAGATCACTGTCACTTCACAGGTGTTTACAGAGGCGCAGCTCATTCATACTGTAATCTTAAATTTCAGATTCCTAAATTTATCCCCATTTTCTTTCATAATTTGTCGGGTTACGATTGCCATTTGTTTATTCGGGAATTAAACACAATATCAGGCTCAATCAAAGTTATTCCGAAAAGCAAAGAAAATTATATTTCTTTTACTAAGTTTATTCCACTTTCAGATAAAACTTTCGTTGCAGTACGTTTTGTCGATTCTTTTAAATTTTTAGGGACAAGCTTAGACCAGTTAGCTAAAAGTCTTAACCCTAATGACTTTATACATTTACGTAAAAATTGCGATAGTGAACGAAAATGTTCATTGTTGCGTCGCAAGGGTATATATCCATATGAATATATGTCTGCTTGGGAGGTATATGAAGAAACTAGTTTGCCGCCGATAGAAAAATTTTACAGTAGTCTTACGAGTGAATCAATTAGCTTAACTGATTACCAACATGCCTTAACCGTATGGAAAACTTTTGACATACAAAATTTAGGAGAGTATACAGATTTATATGTAAAAAATGATGTTTTATTATTAGCCGATATATTCGAAAAGTTCCGCTTAACTTGCAAAAAAAATTATGATTTAGATCCGGCTTTTTATATTACAGCACCAAGCCTAAGCTTCGATGCAATGCTTTTAAAAACTAAAATAAAGTTGGAACTTTTATCTGACTTGGAAATAATTCGTATGATACAAAAGGGTATTCGAGGAGGCATTTGTTTATGTTCAAAAAGGTATGCTCAATCAAATAACAAATATCAGCCTGATTTTGATTCATCTCAATCTAATAGTTATTTAATGTACTTGGACTGTAATAACTTATATGGTTACGCTATGTGTAGCTATTTGCCCTATGCGGACTTTAGATTACTTGATGAGGAGGAATGTAGTCAGCTTAACATACTGAGCATTCCTAATGAAAATGAATATGGATACATTTTAGAAGTAGATTTAGAATACCCAGAGAGTTTACATGACTTACACAATGACCTTCCATTTTGCGCCCAAAATTTTGTTCCACCGGGTTCGAAACATAAAAAACTGATACCTAATTTATTCGATAAATATGAATATGTCATACATTACGTTCATTTGAAAATGTGTTTGAATCATGGATTACGCCTTAAACGAATTCGCAGAGCAATAACATTTAAGCAGAGTCAGTTCTTAAAACAATATATTGATTTAAATACGGAGTTAAGACAAAAATCTAACTCTGCTTTTGAGCAAGACTTTTTTAAATTGTTAAATAACAGTATTTTTGGAAAAACATTAGAAGATACAGAGCGCAGAGTCGATGTAAAACTTGTTAATGCATGGCATGACGATCGCAATAAAACAAACAAGTACTATTCCGCCGAACAACTGATAGCTCGCCCTAACTTCCATAGCGTAGCAGTGTTTGATGAAAACTTTGTAGCTATTCAATTAAAACGAGAAAAAGTAATATTGAACAAACCAATATACATAGGGTTTTCAGTTTTAGAGATATCAAAAAGCCATATGTACGATTTTCATTATTCTGTTATGAAAAAATATTACAACGAAAAACTGTCTTTATGTTACACAGATACTGATAGTTTGTTATACTCCATTCAAACGGATGACTTCTATCGCGATTTGAAAGACCACTTTTTGAGTTATTTTGACACTAGTAATTATTCTAGTAATAACTGCTTTAGTATTATTCCAAGGAACAAAAAAGTCCCTGGTTTGTTCAAAGACGAACTAGGTGGTAAACTTCTCTTGGAATTTGTAGGATTGCGATCCAAACTGTACAGTATTAAAACAATTGATAATGAGGTTAAAAAAGCAAAAGGAGTCAAAAAACCTGTAACTAAAAAGTTAAAATTTTCTGATTACGTAAATGTTCTTTCAACAGGAACAGATCTTAAAGGTAAAAACGTTCTATTCAAAACCATAAAGCATCAAATTTTTACAAGAGAACAGTATAAAGTGGCATTGTCGAGAAAAGATGATAAACGTTTTATTTTAGGTGATAACGTGTCAACGATATCGTGGGGACATTATTCTATTACAATATAATATACTATCCTGCAATAGATAGTTTTTACCATAGGTGATAATAATGTATGATGGTTTATATCAAGATTAAATCACTAAAACTTTAACGTTTTATACTATCAATTTAATGTTTTACTGTCATCGATAAATTTAAAATATAAACATAGATTTTTAAGATTAATTTTAATCTGATAGGTAGTTTTAAAAAAAGTTAAATAATCTAAGACATTTAATCAGCTATATAATATGTTAAGTTAATTAATTGGTGTTAAGTTTGTTTTAAATTTAAAAATAAATATTTGTTTACAATCAATTTGATGTATAATTTTCATTTTTGTGTGGATTACACTTTATATTGTTGAAACTAAAACTGTAAATAACAATAAAGTGCATTTTTGTATGTTTTATTTAAGTTTATGTCTAATAATTGTTTTTCTTAAGTTACTAAATAAATGTTGTTGTAATATAATATACAAAAAAAAGTTTTGTATTGTCTACAACCAATTTGATGTGTTACTTTCATTTTAGTATGTACCTATCCATACACTCTTTATAAAAACTGTTGTTACTTAATTCGTGAATAAACAATAAAGTGAATTTTTATGTTTTATTTATACTTAGCCCGAGTATTTTTTTCCTTAACTATTACAAAGCACAATTATTATACAAACTAAAAGTACTTACCTACTTGTTTAGTTTATTACTAATTACTTTTATTACTTTGAATTAATGGTTTTATTTGATGATGTGCCTAAAATTACTATTTTATACAATTACATTACATTACATTATTACATTATTTCATAATTAGGTGTAATAAATATGAAAGCTGAGTAAAATTTCAATTAAAGAATTATCATATAATGTAAACTCTACGAGGACTAGGTATACAAAAGCATAAGACTTTTTTAAACCAATTTTAACCGCACCATATTTTATATTTGTTAAGTTGTTATCAAATTCTAAAAAAGATTGTACCGAACTGTATGATTTAAACAAGTCATTACATGTCGACAATATAATGCTGATTATGATGGGAAGTCATTTGATGCTATTCGCACACGTTTCACAATAATTACGTGTCATGTTGTTGAAAATAACACCTAGTCAGCGGTTAGTTTTTTGCATGTTTAAACATGCAACGAAGCAACTTACACCGACGCACACATATTATCGGTCGTAGTAAACTAGATAAATAAAGCGTGGTTTGTCATGTAATTCATTTACATTAATAGACAGAACGTTGTCAGCAGCAGTTGCATTGTCTCAATTGTTTTTATTTTTTTGTTCTAAATAAAAAGTTATTATCATGGTAAGTGGAATTATGTATTTAAAAATGATGGACATAATTTATATTTGTAAGTGTTTTATATTATTTTATTTTATTTCAGGAAACTCCACCCACTTCACCGGTCTACATTCTGCCTGACGAGGAACACCAAGATCGAGTACTGAATCAATACACACAAGGCCAACATGAGGGAATTGACGAAGCGGGTCCCTTTCACTATGGATTCAGACCTCAGAACCCGGAGCCGGAGATAAAGAATTTGAAACATAGACATCAAAAGAAAAGATGTTTTCTAAGACACTTTCACAACAAACAAAATTCCTTTGTATTGAAAAGCGCGCCGAAAAAGGGTCGCTATTTAATCAAAATTCAAGTTATTGACTTACAATCAAGAGTGCCTGTTCCAGAGAAGCTGTTGTGCGCACAATATGTTGTGGAGGATGATGTTGATCCAATTATGGATCAGACAGAAGGAGTTATTAGTAACATTTCAAAAAAATTGTGCGGCTATAGCTATAACTTCTATTGAGGCTATATGGCGCAGATTTATTTGTAAATTAAAGTTCTCAAAAGGTTTCAAGCGTAATTTCCATATTTACGTGTAAACCTCCAGAGACACATTTAAATATATAAAATATTTTGATTGTATAAAATCTTATTTTGAGGGGTACAATACTTAGTTACACAATTTTCTTTTTAGTATATAAATAAATTTAACGTATATATTTTTAAATGTTATTGAAACTTGTTAAATTTTTTGTAAATTTAGTAATAAGCTTTATAATAAACTTAAATAAAATTAAATAATAGTAATAACGTTTTTTTCATTTTATTGCTCTCGGTTATATTGATTATACTCGTAGTTTAATAAAGAAAACACAGCATTCAATTTAAATTTATGTTTATTAAAAAATAACTAATAGGTATTAAAGCACATACTTACATTATAAAAACAAAAAAAAAAAACTTTTAACAGTCACATAAAAATAAAAAGTTCTATTCTAATGCCTAGTTCTATTAAATTCAATGATTAAAACCTAAATAAAACTATAATTATTACAAAATTATAAGATCACTTTATTTTGTAAACACCATTTTTTAATACACAGTACATTTTTTAATGCACATGTTTTCCTATGAGTAAAACAGTTATATACGAAAACATCTTTACAATACAATTCAGAAAGAGTTTGTAAATTAGGAAGCCCTAAATTACTTATGTCTAACACGTTGTTATGATCACATAATTCTTGTATCCATGTAATCTTTTCTTTACCTTTAACTAAAATTGTACGATCTTTTAAATACGGTTTGATAATTCTTCGAAATTCCCTATAATCTATGTACCCTTCGCTCCATCGAAATCCTCTGTTTCGTTCAATCCACCAAACACTTTGCTTTTCTTTATCAGTAAGAGCGGTAAACGGGTAAGGTGGTTTTATTAAAAAAATATGGGTATATTCTTCAGTGGCTATAGCTAATTCCTTTACCAGAAACTTATTGTTTAGGTTTTTAAATCCTTGTACATCCACGATAATTGTATTACTTTTCATGATAACTTTTTCACAATGTTGCTTAAAGGCTTGTACTCGAATATACAGTCGTTTAATATAAGACAATATGCAGCTGTCTGATCAGGTATCTCTTTTTCAGTTTCAATTTCAACTCTTACATCTATTGACCCCTTTAATGCCTCGTGTTGTCGAGAACAATCAATTACGAATAATGGAGCGATATCTTTAAATTCTTTTAAAGTCACCAACGGTTCTGCTCGGCGTCCGTGATAAGTCTGTTGAAATCTAGCATATTGCTCATATAATAAGTAATACTTGTTTTCCGTAAAGCTGACGTTCAAATTTTCGTAAGGGTAATATGAAGAATTCAAAAAAACTTTTACGTCACTAACATTGCAGTGGTCAAATTCAGCCATTGACATGTCCGCCTGATTTTTACGATTGGTTTGAAATACAATAATTACATAACGTGGTTTTTCTATTTGCGTTGAAGTTTTAATTGACCATGTATGTTTGCGTGTTTTTGGTAATAACGGGTATTCATATAAATCCCAATTTCGGAACGCTAAGGTAACAGAACGATCTTTTTCTAAATGTTTTAACAAAGTAATCCTTTCACGATCTGATACTTTTACATGCGGAACTCTCCAAACTATTTTACTTATTTCAAGGTTATCGATAATTTCATTTTTATTTAACTTTAATGCATTAATATTAGTGCTGCTTCTTAATAAAACTAATTCGTGTTTACAGTTAATAATTATTTTTTCATAGTCTTCTGCAAACCCCAGTATTTTGTTTAAAGGTATTGAAGCGGAAAAAACTCCATTATTGGTCGTACCAATAGTAGACCAACCCCAAACATTTGCAGATTTTGATTCGTTTTCGTTTAGCGAAAGATATGATTTTAAGGTGGTCGTGAGGCCAACATTTTTTATTTTGTCTATTTCAACACCATTTAGTTCGTATCGTATATCTTGAAATAGAAATAATGCTGCGTTATTTATAAAATGCACACTGGATACTTTTGCTTTAGTAGTGCTATCATGAACATGTACTTTGCCCTCAATATACAAAGTGCTGAGGGAAGGCAACACATACAAATCTTGTTGGTTAATAGGTATACGTATTTCATCATTCTTGTTGAAACTTGTCACGTATGGTTTATATGAATGATATTCGAAACTTTCAATGCTATTATCGTGTGACGATGGTTGAGATATATTTAAAATATTCATTTTATTAAGCCTATTAACTTTAGAAACTCTTTATTTTCTTTGGTTAACTTCTTTTTGAATTTAAGAGGTGCTACTTTTAAAAGTGCTCTTTTTGAACTGACTTGAGTCCCGGATGGTAAATGGGTTTTATTAAAATTTAGCATCTTTTTCTAAAGTGCAAATATAGTTGTACTTCTTCGCCACGTAAATTGATTTGCTTATTTTCAGCGTCTAACAATCTTATGTTTAATGAACTGATTGAGTTTTGGTTAACTGGAAAATATATTATATTCTTAGGTATTTCAATAATTCGATAACCAGGTGGTACGTTAGGCACAAATTCGTAGATTATGTGACTTGCTTTTCCGTTTACAAATGATCCGCTTACTGCGTCGCATTCGATGCGGACGATGGTTGTTGATAAAATACTAACAGGATACTGTGACTTGCTACTTATATTAGCCTTCACCGTTTCCATACCAAAACCCAAAGTTTTTCCAAGCGAATTATCATTTTCAAAGTGCACATCCTTTGTACAGAAAATATTGGTCTTAAGTGTGTTATTATTACAAGTTAAATTAAAAACACAATTTTTTATATTTGCTTTTAAATAATCACAGATGTCTTGAAGTTCATATGAACCTTCAGGAATTTCAACAACTTCGTTGGTACCATAATAAAACTTATTATTTCTCTCGTCTACATTTGGGATTGAATTAAACGTAGAAAAGTAAAGTAGTCCACATTCATATTCTCCACATAAGTCTAAGGTTGGGGAATAGCTAGTTGCCATAAAGGCTCCTCGACCAGTTATCGACACAGTGAAAGACATTTTTATACTGAGAAATATATTTACTATTCTGTATTTAAATGGTGTTTCCAATATTCCTTTAAAAATTTTAAGCAAAGATGTCCACAATTTAATGTGCCAAAAGTTTGATGTTGTGTATAATTATAATTTATAGGAATATTTTTTAAATATTTTTGTAATTCTAGCGGAGGTTTTAAATTACCAAAACTATCAAAATATTCAGAGTTATTGTTTTTCTTAACGTAGGCTACCCAATGAGTTCCAGGATTCACAGAAGTGTCCAAATTAATTATAGCACACTCATTTTTTCTTGGTTTTGAAGGTAAAGTATCTCTCATAAAAACACCACGGAAATACGGAATGTCACATGCGTGTTCTAAAATATCCAAATTTGTTAATGCTCGCCTGGGTAGCCGTTCCACTAGTTTTTTGAATTATTTAAATATAAACCTGCCCCTTTTTTATGAGGTCTAATATACAATCCTTTCCCAAGAGCAACCGCTTCCATCATCTTGTTATGGCGTTCAGACTCTTGAAGACTTCTCTGAGCAGCTTTGGCATCATTCACGGCCTTTGCTATACCTGCCGCACCTCCTGCTAATGAACCCAAAGCTGACAATCCAGCGAAGATTGGTATCAAAGGTAAAAACCCACCACTTTTAGGAATGGGAATACAGCGTGGCAGGCGTATACCTCTTTTGTTCATAAATAGTTTTTTGGCGGCAGCATATGCATACTTAATAGCTGAATTATTGCTTTTGGATTTCAATTTCTTTACTTGAGATTGTAGTTTTTTCACGATAGACATGAAAGAACGTGCTCCACCACCAGCTTTAAGCTTTGCCTTCATTGCATTTTTAACTATCCACGAGGCAACCTTTTCTCCTTTCCCAGCGTCTTTTGATTTCAATCTTTTCTTAGCCATATTCAAAAGATCTAAATCAGCTTTATGACGTACATCCAAATCACTATTGATGTATGCAATGTCGTGGTGCATACAAGCTTCATCCAATTTGTTTACACCTCGATTGCCTTTTTGTAACCGTTTTTGAAGTTTAGTTCCAGGACCGCAAAATTGATAACCAGGTAAATGTAATTCAAAAGGTAAATTATTAATTAAACTGTTAATGATACCACTTCCTTCCTTCATTGATACTCACAAAATGATTGAGCGGGTATTGCGTTCTTTATTTATATTACATCACTAATGCATTTTTTTCTACCCAACTGTTTTCTTCATTACTTAGGCCTAACCATTTCACAAAAAGCCTGTTCCCTTTTCTTTTTAAAACTTTTTCTATGAGATATAAGTCTGGAAACATAGTTCTTTGTAATTCATATTCATAAAATGAACCTAAAATACTGTGGTTTTTTCTGTCTTCTATGTGATAAGTTGGTGGGTTTGTATGATTGATTTTTGTGATAGTAAATATTTCAGTAGACCAGTTAGGGGTATAACCTTTGTAAAAATCGCCTTTATATTTACTAATACGAACATGATCACCAACACGAAACTTAGGTCTTTTCAAAGTATTGTGCTTTTGGGATTTAATTATGTTGGTTCTTACCAACATCTGGTTTCTGTTGTTAACATCGACTGGTTTAAATTTGGTTATGCGATGAATGGTATTATTATAGCATTGTACTACTGAGTTTAAATTTTTCCCTAACCATTCATATCGACCACATAAACTAAAAAGTTTAAAAAGACGACTTTTTAGAGTTCTTATCACACGTTCAACAATAGCTGCTTTCTTTACAGAGTAGGTTGAATAATGATTAATTTTATATTTCTTCATCAGTTGTTTAAAGCTATCATTGTAAAACTCCTTACCTAAATCAGTTTGCAAATTTTTTGGTGTTTGAGTAGACTCTGCTAGTATATGTTGCATCGCAAAAGTAACACAGACTTTCTCTTTTGATTTTAAGGGCTTTACCCAAACATACTTAGATAAAGTGTCAATAACAACTAATATGTACTTATAACCTTTATTAAAGGATGCATATTTTTGTACATCTATAAGATCTGCTTGCCATAAATCATATATTCCTTTTATTATCGTGCATCGTCGTGGAAAATTTCTTCTAGCAGATCTATGAAGCTCATCTACTATGTTTTGTTTACTCATTTTTGGTTGTCTTAGTATTAATCAGAAAATCGATTTCCGTTTTTGTATAATACAAAGTACTCATATTATTAGAAGTAACTTTTTCTAAGTTTTTAAGATAAACTCTAACGTCGTTAAGAACTTTTTTCAATTCTTTTTTCAAGTCTTCAATTTCTTTATCTAAATGAGCTTTATTTACAGCTTCATCATCATTTTGTGGAGGTAACAAACCTTTTAATCTTGAGGATTGCAAATCGTAATCTCCAGTCTCTGATTTTGCTAACGTGTAGTCAAGAGTATTCATAAATTCAGAATATCTTAAACGCTTATGAACGTGATGTCCAAATTTATCTATATTCATTGCAGTCTTTATGGGTTGTTCACTGCTATTAAACTGCTTAATTTTCTCAATACATGCCTTTTATATTTCACGTTTATAATACCAGCTTCAAACAGTTCTTCGATGATTGCTATAATCTCATTGTTTAGGCCAGTGTTGCCTGCTTCGCGTGATGCAAGCAGTAATTTTAGTCGTTCCACTAATTCATTTGGATCATCCCAATAAACCAAATCGGTATTCTTTTTAACTTTTTTAAAAATATTTATACCTTCCCCTTTTGGGATGCTTTCAGTACTTGTAGTTACTTTTCTAGTAAATTTGAATAAGGGTTTAATAATACTCATGTATTTGAAGCCTTTGTTACTGTTTATAGGTTTATTTGGATCAAAATTACGTCTGTGTGCGTTGGTATCAATTAGAATTACTTTATAATTTTGCATATCCTCGTCTGTGATTATATCTATATTTGGTGTTTTTTTAAATAATAATTCCATAATACCAGGCGTCTTCTTCAGAGTGCGATTTCCAATCTTTAAGATACGACCCTGATCATAAACGCGGGCTTTCCCCAACATTAACTTATCCCGTTCAGTTCTTATTCCAAAAGGCACATCTTTAAATACTTCAGATGATAGTGACCATGATAAAGATCGATTTTTCATGCTTGGCGATGATTCGGGTGATTTAAACGAGTCATCACTGATATTATGTTCATCAGGTGGTGAAACAGTAAGAGTTTGATCAGTTTTGTCATAAAAATCATCAGCTGAGTTTTCTTCTTCACTAAAACTTTCTTGAATGGTATCGTTAGACGAATACGATACTTCAGCATCACTGTACTTTATTTTCTTTTTCATTGGGGTTTGAACTGATTCTTCGTTGTGAAAAATTGTATCACTTTTGTTTGCCAATTGATTTAGAGGATCCACAATGGGTTTAAATATTGTACCCAGAGCCATATTATTCGAATTTTTTAGATCTTTTATCATTTTAACCTTTCTTTTCACAGCTGCTGCAGATTTTACAATTTGTTCTTTTAAATTTCTTTCCATTTTAGTATGTAAGTATTCCGTTCCAAATCAAAAGTGAAAATGATTCAGATATATTAGAACATTCACTTATGTATATTAGTTAATAACTATAAAAGTGTCAAACCTCATTCTATAGCAACCTTTATTTCGCTCACAGTCCTTATTAATTACAACATAACTGAAGGGTTTACTCCAAACTATTGAGCACATTTCGCGGAATTGAGGCCATGTCATATCAGACCCAACATGTTCGTCATAAACATGCTTTAAGTTGATGTCATCTTGCTTAAATAATATAATAAGGTTTGAGTTATCTCTCACGAGCTGTTTTGGGATCTTGGTATATGTTTGATTTATGTAGAAACAGTCTATGTTTTTATGACGCCCCATAGCAAAATAATCACGAATGTTGTTTTGATTTTCACAAGCAACATCATCGAAAACAATGATTGAGTTTGGTAAAGCTTCATGCGGACTTAGAATTTCACTATTATAATTATATTTGTTGTACGACGTACCTGCTACCAAATTCAAAGTTTTTTCTAGGTATATATACTTAGGTTGGTATAATGATTTTGAATAAACGTACAAGTTACGGAAACGTGGACCATCTTTATGAAGCAATAAACTAATCACTAAGTTGGTCTTTCCGCAATTCGACGGTCCGCAAACAATACAGCGAATAGTATTTGGTAATAAGGTACCATGTCGTTTTGGAGCGTTTGATGACGTAGGACAGATGCATTCCAATTTCAATGATTTTTTTTGTTTAACAAATCTCATAATAAAATTGACTGCATTGTTTCAAAGGTTACAACAAAATGACTAAAAAATTATAACGGTTCTATATTTAATACTTTTGTTTGTTATCTACGACAGTAGTAAAAATTGGGCGTTCTGGCGCACAATAGTTGTGTGCGAACGTCGTCGCGGAGCGATGACGAAGCGAGCACGGCGAGCGGTGAGGACACAACTTTGTGAGCCAGAATGCCCAATTTATTTACTACTATTATCTCAACTCGAAGCTTGTCTTAACTCGCGGCCTCTCTGTGCAATCACAGAAGATCCCAATGACATCAATTATTTGACACCATCCCATTTCTTAGCAAGCGGCCCCGTACTTACCATCTATGAAACGGAAAAAGACGAAAGGACCCGCTGGAAACTGACACAGAAGGTTTTCCAAGATATATGGGCAAGATGGCGCGTTGAATATTTAGCTCAATTGTCAGCACGGACAAAGTGGCAACAAAAACAATCCAATATAAAGCTAAATGATATTGTTGTTATCCATGACGCCAATTTACCACCTGGAAAATGGGCGCTCGGACGAGTAGTCGACGTACACCCAGGGAAGGACGGACACGTTAGAGTTGTCACCATCAAGACAAAAAACGGTGTCCTGAAAAGACCTATAGTCAAGGTGTCACTACTGCCCGTAAACAACAATAATACATACAACAGTGATAGCAATCAAAGGTCGTCAAATGAAACTCCAGCCACCAAACAAAACAGTGCACCTGCCATAGTTAGAAAAAATAAGTTCGTGACGTCATGCATAAACTTTATGACGACATTACTCATTTTATTTATGCTATGTGGATCAATAACAGCACAAAGCACATATGATATTATATCATTAAATAGTAATAACAGCATCTATTTTGACAAGTTATCAGATCTACGAATCATACAAGACAAATGGAAGCTCATAGTTTACTATAATTTGAATCCGTATTGGCAAGGGGCAAAACTAACAAGCAAGTACTACAAACATTTGGAATCATTATGCGAAAACATTGAACGAAAATCCCATTGTGACACAATAAAACTACAGTTACGTCATAGCTTCTCGGAACTCGAGTACTATAACCTCATGTTGCAAAGTCAGCGCTTTGATAAGCATACGCGCACTCGACGCGGGCTAATCAATGGCGTGGGGAATATCGCTAGTAGCCTCTTCGGAGTACTGGATGACAAATTCGCATTAAAATACGAAAGCGACATTACCAACATTAGGAGCAACCAAAAACATTTAGTAAATCTCTGGAAGAACCAAACTTCAGTCATCGAGGCGGAAAACAATTTACTTCAACGCATTGAAAACACAATGGAAAGCCAAAACAAGATTTTTAAAGAGCATTTGAATATTTTGGAACAAGCAACAGATGGCTTAACAAAGGAAGTAAAACAAATGGATTTAGCGGAGGAATTCATTTTATCGAGTATTATTGCAAACAATATCATCAGCAATCTAAAAAGTATACAAGATACTCTATTGGATACCATCACCAATACTCACCATTTTAATTTCCACATTTTGTCACCAGAACAACTTCGGAGCGAACTGAATATCATTTCAGGGCAGCTGTCAAAAGACTCGGCACTTCCCATTGACGACATCCTAACGGACCTACCAAAGATGTATGAACTCCTCAAAGTAAACACTCGTATGACATCACAATATTTTATTTTTGAGATTCAAATACCTCTAGTAAACAGAGATAGGTACGAATTATTTAAAACCTATTCCATCCCACAGCGAAAAGATAACTCGGTCATTAATATCTCACCGATAGCAGACTACTTAGCTATCAATTTACAAAAGGATACTTATCTACCAATATCCGAAACAGAATTATTAAAATGCATCCAATTCGACAAAACTACTACCTTATGTGAATTGCAAAAGCCAGTGTATCATAGAGATTCCGATGAAAATTTTTGTATCAGAGGAGAACAGAATAGGGCTTGCGTAACATCTGTCAGCACGTGCCGTGATAAATGGTCAGAACTTATCAATGTAAATAAATTTCTCGTCACCTGTTGCGACAAATGCAACTTGAGATTTATATGCGGGGGTCGGGTTTCAACCGAACAATTAAAAGGCTCCAATATAATTGCACTCGGAAATGATTGCATAATCAAAGGCGAGACATTCAACATTATCGCACATAAACAAAATACAAATAATTTGAATATGACACCAGACATAGTTTTAGCAGAAATCGCGCCCGTCAATAAAATTATCAACTTGACGATACCGATGACGTCAGTGAAAGAAGTTGATTTTAAAGACTCATTTAAAAGCGTCGGCGAACAGATAACTCAATTGAGGTCAGAAGGAGACAAGCTGGAAAGATTAGACGAATTGTCATCACATGACGTCCATCAGTATGCTGCTATTTATACGCTAGCGGCAATAGCGATAGCGTGTGCTGCGTTCGTGTGGTGGCGATTGCGCCGCAACACCTCTCCAGGATCCCCCGAGGCCCCGAGGCAGGCCGCGCCGCCCGGGCCCGGCGCCGCAGACCCTTCGCGGCCGCCGCCCGGCCCTGCAACAGCGAGCATTCAGCTCGCGCGCCCGGCGTCAGCGCTCCGCACGAGGGCGTCGTCCGAGGTCAGTGTTTGTGAACAGTGTGAAGTGCAAGTGAGTGCGAGTGCGAGTGATCAGTGCAATAAAAATGTAAGTGGATTTTACAGTGCACCGGACACTAAATGCGTCTCAAACGGCACATCGCCCGTTTATAGTAAAATAAGTTTTCGGCGAGATTGATTGTCGGTTTCAGTTTGTATTATCATTACTAACGACACAAAATTGTTTGATCATCTTGTTTCATTTCATCAACTAACACCAGTTCACTCCCATCATCTCGCGCCCCGGAACATGTACGGTACAGCAGACCGCACATTAACTCGCACAATTGCAGCGTTGCATCTTTACGCCAGTGTGCCAAATCTAGGGCACGGTGCGACAGTCCGTCATCCAACCGCGACTCATAACCATCGTTCATTTAGTACCATTTATTCATAAGTATTTTGTGTGACAATAAACTGTATCTTAGTAAAACATTATCTTCGTTTCTTTGGTGTACCATCAACCCGTACAGAGAGAAACGACGTGGTTTGTCTTTTTGGACAGAATATCGCTGCGAAACAAGATGACGGAAGTAGAAACTGATAAAATTATTAATTAAATTCGAGATTATTTTATATTAAGACAGGAAATCTTATAAAAAAGAAGCAGCATGGCGAAACATTACTTCTTCCTTTTTTGATTAATTTCAAGAACCCATATTCTGTCTTTTTCTTAATGTCGATACAAGAAGTAATAGTTCTTCTTCTTGAGATTCGGAAAGAAACCAGTCTGGCTCAGAGGATTTATTATTATTGCATTCGAATGAGTTGAAAATAACAAATTTATACAAGCGATATTCGAGTAGGTGTGAAAACGACCGCTAGAATAACGCTTATTTTCCGCATTTTCATGTTCGCTAAGTTTTCGCTATCGCGGTTCGCGGCGTCGGTGTGCTAGCCGCGAACCGCGATAGCGAAAACTTAGCAAACACGAAAATGCGGAAAATAAGCGTAATTCTAGCGGTCGTTTTCACACCTACTCGAATATCGCTTGTATAAATTGGTTATTGTCAACTCACTAGAATGCAATAATAATAATTCGTCTGAGCCAGACTGGTTACTTTCTGAATCTGAAGAAGAAGAACTATTACTTCTTGTATCGACATTAAGAAAAAGACGAAGAATACGGGTTCTTGAAATTAATCAAAAAAGAAAGAAGCTATTTTTCGCCTTGCTACTTATTTTTTATAAGATTTCCTATAATCTATATGCCCTTCAAGATATATTTCTGGATAATCTCGAATTTCATTAATAATTTTCTCAGTTCTGTTTCCGCAGCGATATTTTGTCCAAAAAGACAAACCACGTCGTTTCTCTCCGAGTGGCGAAACGAAAGTGGCGGTACACCGGCGTCCGTGTGAAACAAGTATCGCGAGTATCAGCGATACTATACAAACTGAGACGCAATTATAGGTAGTCACAGACGATAGAGCGAGACGCAACATACGCAATACATTTTGATGTATCTAAACAGATTTACCGCAATTTCGATACCACGGTTCGCGGCGTCGGTGTGCTAAAGGCGTTAGAGTTCTTGGTGCGTGCGTTCATCCTCGCGGTCAAAGCGACGGCGCGCTATCATTGGTGTACAGGGTGAATAATAGCGGTCACGCGCATGCGCTTTAATAACCGCGATAGGACGCGCTTTAAGTGACAATAATTTTAATTTTCTTAAGGAAAATACGAGACAAAAATGTAAAAAAAAAATATGTTTTTCATTATTTGGTAGTACACTCATGATTACAATTCAAAACGAACGGCCGATAATCGAATCCTGTGATTTGTGGGTGTCAAAATACTGCTGCTACAGGATGACGTAAAAAATTTGGCAGGAGGTCCAAAATTAACCCTGTATTATTTTTTTTTACGACAGGTATGTACTTGGCCTCCATCTCAGCTGATGGTAAGACGTTATAGCCGAAGGTGAAAGCACACTTCACCCGGAATCATTAACCACTGAGGAGTGGCTCGCCACCTATGATGCTGAGCACATGTGCAGTTTGGTAAAACATGGACTATGGCGTGCTATGGGAGAGAACTGATTTTGTGGTCCTTATTGCCAGTCTCTGACTAACACTTAGGGGGATGATATGTGTCTAAACACAAAGAAGTAATATCAAAAAGTTACCTTCAAGTGCTTTAAATATGAGATGTCAGTGATGAATGAGATTTGGTTGTTGGACAGGTCTAGATGTTCCAAATGCATATTGTTGCTCAGTTGTTCGATTGACTTGATGTTGTTACCTAAAATTCAAACAATAACATTTTAAAAATACTAATTTTTACAAAAACTTCTTATTTAACTATAAATGGGGTACTCTTGATAATAGCTAATATTTGACTATATCCTTACACAGTGTCATAAAATAAAGAACCGATAATAAAGCAGTCCCTGTTCAAAAAGTTTTTAAACTTTTTAAAAGAAATACTTATACACTTTTGTTTTCTTACCCTAACAAAGTAAAAAAGAGAAAAGCACTTTTAACACAAGTTATTAGGATAATAAAAAGATATACCCCATTTTATCTTGGGAAAAATAGGTATACAAAGAGAATATGCAAGTCTAAACATAGCTAATACATCTTTATTCATTCCAATGTTATTGAGAATGTTATGCCTGACCTGATTGTGTCAATTTCTATATGTTCATTGTGCAACTCAAGCGGAAACAATAGTGTTTCTTTCAACAGTTTTTGCAGCTTCCTCTGAATCTTAACTATACATGATTACACGCTAGATTAAATGCTAGACAAATAATAAGCTTTTCCTATGATATGACAACACACTTAATAGCCTTGTTTAAAGAAGTTTTTATTTACTTTAGTTTACACACTAAAAAACAAATAGGACAAACATTTGTCTATTTTGCCACCTTTAAGTGTAACAAATATTTGTCAAAAATGGTTGTACGGTTTTTATTTACTTTACAGCTGAATAGTTGGAAATACATTACAAAGAAGGTGAATAGAACTGATAAACTAGATAAAAAGTTACAACAACAAGATGCACTATGATGATAGGTTTATTTCTAGATTTATGCTTATTTGTCTTTATTGATGGTTCAATATTAATACTTATTAGTTAATTTTTTTTTTTAATCTTTGTTCTCTTCTTCAGTAGTAAAAAGTTAATGATTACAACTGAGAACATTGTTTTTGAACTACGAGACAGCGTCCTAATATTCATTCCAATTATCTACTTGTACAAAGTAGGTATAGATAGGTTGTATCACGAAACGTCAACTAAAAAGCTGAAAAATAATGATTTATGAATACCCGGATACAACAATATACCTATACATTAAAGTAAAAAAAAACCATATAACTATTTTTGACATATATTTCTTACATACCCTTAAACTTACATACCTGTAACATGATCAAAATAAAGGGATAACTAAGACATCCTGACAAACTTGTATTTACCTCATTCCTAAATCCTAAAGCAAAGGACATTGGCAAACTCCCATACAAACTTTTGTCAACTCTTTTTTAAGCATCTTTAAATGAAAAAAATATGTTGGTATAGAGTTTGTAATCCTGAACAAGATGGTCTTGGTTTTACTTCTCTAGTAAGTCTATAATTAAAGATATTCCAATTCAAAGTTTTGGAGGTTACGTCCATCATAATTGGATAAAACAATAAGCACTTATTGAAATGAAACACTTTTTACGGATTAACTCGCGTTTAATTTACTATTTACATAGTTTTTATATTATCCTGACGCTTCGAACCCTTTGCAGGGTCCGTGGTCACAGGGAGACCACGGACCCTGCAAAGTGTTCGGTAATGGACTTGATTGGCTCACCACCTGACACTGTGAGTACATGTGAAGACATTACTTGGTGAAAAGTGGACTAAGGTAGAGGACTGCTTTTGCTGTCCTCATTGCCTAGCCTCTGACTAACCCTTCAGGGATAATAGTCATGATTAATGTATGTATGTATGTACCTGCTAACTTGAGCACTTTCAGATATATCAACTCCTTAGTTCCTTCAATCTGAATCAGACCATTGTTATTCAAGGCTAATACTCGGAGGTTTTGCAGGCGGGACACTCCATGCATTCGAAGAAGGAAGTTGTTGCATATTGATAGCTACAATCAGAGTTTTATAATACATTACATTACATATTTCCGAAATTATAGGTAAATATTATAGTTAAGTAGTGAGTATGCTTAGAAAGTTAGGAAGTATTTTAAATAGAATTGCTGAATACATTGATAATGTACATAGAACATATTAGGGCAAAGGCGAGAAGGTAAACATACGGCTAAATTAATCTTAAAAGATTACCAAGTTAAACTGTCTTATTAACTAATTGAATGAGACAAGAGTACTAGGCGTTTCAAGCTTACATTTTCAACACGACTGTATGTTTCGATGTTGTCAAGCCTCTGTAACTCATTCTGATCGAGGATTAATTTAATAATCGTCTTAGATTCGTCTGTAGGCGCTTTCTCTATTTTCTTCAACCCACGCTTTGAGAGGTCTAGTGTTTCATTTTTAGACTCTTCTGTAAATAAATAACAAGAGTGAGTACAAGATCTTCAAAAGCTTAACAATTTAAAAACAGCTACACACCCATATTTGTATTAATACTGCATTTTTTTTAATTAAGCAGCGAGAAAAACTAAACTAAACACTTCAAAAATCAACATTCATTTGTGAATACGACGTTCTAAAACATTAACTCTCTCTGATGATTAGTACTTACACCCACAGACAATAAATAATCAAAATTGATTGATTTTTTTTTTCACGAGAAGCTATTGCCATGCTTGATTGCTATTTAAATTTGACTTCATTAACAGATCAAACTAAATTTCAATGAATTGTGTATTAAAATGGTACTGTAGAAACTAGTTTTCTTACTACTTTACTACACGCAAAGTAGAGAATATTACAAGATTTTAAACGTCTCTCATCATCAAGTGACATCAGATTGGTAGTGATTTCACTAAAATCAAACTATTGAAATACATCAATTGAACTTGTTCAGTCGTATCGAGTTTATAAAACTTTTTTTTAATTTTAAGTCATCTAATGTGAAGTTTTATTGTCAGCTTTATTTATTTAATTAGCCTAGTCACATTGCCTATATTAAGTTTTATATGATAAAAGTTGAAAAAGAAAATACGAGATTTGATACTACATTTCAAAATATTTGTTTTTTAAGTACTAAATCAAACGAATAACTTTTATCTAACAACATCTAAAAAATCCGCCCTTAGTAAAATGTTACAAACGTCCTAATTTTGTTTAAAAATTAAAAAAAAATTAATAACTGCCCACTTTGAAGATAGTTCGACATTTTTATTGTACTCGTCATTAAAAAAGGAACAAGCGCAAGTTACCAAACAAACAGGTCAACAAAATACTGAGGCAACTTCCATTAATTTTAGTTGCTTTGCTGTATTAATGCAGTGAATTTTCGTTAGCGGTAATTTTTCGATCGAGATCTTAGAACCGTCTCAAGGCTCTGCCTATCTGTGCAAAAAATCATCAAATTAGCTATTGCAAAAAAGCTATTGGGTTTCAACGTGAAAGCATAATAAACAAACAAACTCATTTATTATTAAAGTTTTAAACGTAATTATTAAATGTATTTAAAATAAATTAAATCGATGTATCACTTGTATTGTAGTATCGATTTTTCAATTGGTCGCAACACTACTTCGCGGTGGCGGGCGGCGCTTTGTTTGAGGTTAGTACTTTTTTAACGTAAATTTTGTTTTTGTCTGTTTACTAAGGTTGAATATCATTAGAAACCTAATGCATGTTACAAAGAAACCTTCCTAAACACTATTAATCCAATAAAAGAATGTTGTTCATTCATTTCTAGCAATAACTGAAAGGACGCGTTAGTTGACACTTTGGGTAAATCGCTTCATACATTACACTCGTCAACTTTACTTTAGTCTTTACTTACTAATTAGAATGCTATTTTGTCAATATATTCCAACCGTCACTTTGGGTTTTAACTACTAAATTATCGTTAGTAATTTACTATAGGCGAGCACATTATAGTTTTCTATTTATAGCCAGTTCACATGTAACCTCTTTTATTTAGGCGGGAGAATGGCATTGGCAAAGGGTCTGAGGCCTCTTCAGGTGTTCTCAGTGATTCTGTTCGTGAGGATCGTGTCAGTATTCGTGGTGCAAACGTGGTATGTGCCCGATGAGTATTGGCAGACACTGGAAGTGGCCCATAATCAAGTGTTTGGCTATGGAGCATTGACCTGGGAGTGGCAGAAAGGCATCAGAAGCTACCTTTACCCTGGAATAGTGTCTGTGCTATATACCATCTTGAAACTTACTGGACTGGATTACCCTGAAGCCTTGGTGAGTGCCGTTACATTATTAACTTTTCCTATGTGCATTTATAGAAACTGCATCTAAACATCATAGTTAACAAAAGCTGAATAAGTAAAAAAGGATATTCTCAAAAAAAATATCACTATTCTCAGTTTGTAAATGTGTTGTAAATATTGAAGAAAAACAGAATCAAAGTTCAAGGAAAACCATTATATTTAAATAATCAGGACCCAGATAATTAATTAACCAAGCATTGTTTATTTTTTTTTCCTCTTATCTGCATGATACAGCAATTGTAGGAAGAATCATATTGTTTTCTGCATTATTCTATTAACTTCTCAACTGCGGCCATACATTGCTTAATGCATAAAATTTCTATTGTGTCCTTTGGCACCTTGTTCTGAATGTAAAATGTCTCATTATTAGGTTCTCCTGCCTCGCATCCTCCAAGCAGCAGTTAGTGCGTATGCTGACTACAGTTTCTACAAGTGGACGGGTAACCGCAAATGGGCACTGTTCTTGGTGCTCACCTCATGGTTTTGGTTCTACACCGGCAGCAGAACCCTCCTGCAGACTGTTGAGACAGCTCTAGTGGCAGTTGCATTGTCCAAGTTCCCTTTCAAGGATGGAAAGCAGAGTTATTATGACAAAGGTGGGATATTGTTACACAAAGAACTTGTTTTAAACTTATCTCCATTTTGCCCTATTATGTCGACCCATAGGGGTCTATGGTACAAAAACTTAAATTATACTTATCAAAATGAAATTTTTGTATTTTTTTAAACAGATCATATTTTGACCCCATTAGGTCGCAAAGAAACTAAATAAATAAACAATGTTATACACAAACTCTTAATACTTAAGTAGGATTTTAAATAAATAACCATTTATAACTTTACCTTAATAACTTAACATAAAAATACCTTAAAATATTCATTTTATATGAAATATATGTTTTTTCAGAGAGTACTGTTTGGATCTGGTTAGCAGTTGTTAGTGTTTTTATACGTCCCACCTCAGCTACACTGTGGGCTGTGCTGGGAATCTACAATCTGTTGACAACTAACGAAGGAAGGCTGAGACTGTTGGTTAGGACGTACGTGCCTATCGCGTAAGTAAACTCACAAATTGCACTGACTAACAAATATCATATACACATACATAATAAGAAATGTTGCAAGTGTCCATGAGCTGCATTGGCTGCTTTCTATAACAAACATGCATGTGAGGATATGCATGTTTGTTGGCATAAACATGCATCTTTTTTGAAATGCAGTACAATTTCATAGACAAAGAGGCTTTATAGTCCTTTTATTAGAAGAAAGCTACAAGGTTTGAACCTAATTAGGAATTCTCTTATATAACTAATTATATTGTTATTGTTCTAATAAATCTTCATTAACAATATTTGTTGCACAGAGTGTTAACTGGTGGTGCTCTGGTTGCCTTGGACTCGTATTTCCATGGAAGCTTGATCGTCACACCTTGGGAGTTCTTCAGGTTCAACGTGCTAAATGATGTTGCTTCGTTCTATGGCCAACATCCTTGGTAAGACATTTTAATGTTTGATCAATAGTTGGAAAAACTACGAAACATCACCAGGGGGGAGGGAGGAGTAGTGAGATAATCATGCGTCTGAATTTATTTGTTGAATGTGCATGATTTCTCTGAAAAGCGGTGTGTGTCTTTATTTGTTAGTGTTGAAGAAGGTCTTAAGGCGAGTCACCAAGGATATGCAGTAAAAACTGTTTTGCTAAATCAAACGGTTCAGGTGTTTACTATTAAATAACGCTCTTATAAAAAATATATAATACACTAAAGGATATTGCCTAAAAAAATGTGCTAATTTGTTACGTGATTAGATCTGATGTACTTTACTCGATTATAAAAAAATCCTGAAAACAGGCCAAAATAAAAGTCTAGAACGGTTGATTTCTTGCATTTTTTTTTCATCATAATTTTTACATTTAAATATTTATTTTGAAGTACTACAGAGAACCTGCTAATTCATTAAATCCTATAAAGTCTCTATAGGCAAAAACCTATTTGCGCCGCTTCGCTGTTACACCCGTCCCATACCGTCGTACCATCGAGAGAGCGAGAGAAAAGTGCTCGAAAGGACTCGCCTTAAGAGGGTGCCGCGCGATCGCAAAAACTGACATAAGTCTTAATGAACTTCAAAACAAAATCAATCATTTTGATATTTATTATTAGAACAATTCTGCTTTGAAGTTTCAGACCTAGAAATTCAATTAGAGCAATGTTTTTATTCTGCGAAATGTGCAAAACCATCACGCGCTTGTGTTAACAATAAAAATTAACTTTTTAATGAAGGGGGTGCCCTGCGGTATATCAATACAATATTTTTATGTAAGAATTATTGTTTCATGTGTAAAATTAAGAAAGTTTTAGAAAAAATGTTTTAAGATGTTATTACATTTTGTATTGTTTGTTATTGTTTAAAGAATTTGTTTTAAATTTTAACAAGGCGTTGTGCAATGATCAAGCTAACTTACATAAGTTCTTTTAATGTTTTTAACTAATTCAGCGCGTAGTACAAGTGACTTAAAAATACGTAAATTGTTATAATTTCATGCAGGAATCTTAAACCTCACCACGTATCACCAGGGGAGAAGTTGCATAAAAAGTTGCTAAAAATCTTTAAAATCATATGTAGCATACAGTATTCCATCGTACTAGGTACTGGTACCTATCGCAAGGCATCCCCGCGGTGCTCGGCATCAATGTCCTGCCGGTGGTGGGCGCGGCGGCCGTGATCGCGCGCCGGCCTAAAGAGAATACACTCGGACTGCTGCTGCTGACCGCGATCGCTGTGCACGTGGCTCTTCACAGGTTAGTGCTTTTATATATGTGATCATATCTTAATTAATGTAATCGCAGGTTACGCATCAATCAATCAAAAGCATCAAACTTAAAGCCAATTTCGAGATGTATATTTTTAATGGTCGACTGGATGCCCGCGTGAACACCCCATATCCTGTAACACATTTGCAAAAATTTATAATTTTATGCTAGGAAATAATTATAAAAATAACCATATATTAAGCGTTTCTGAACGTGCATCGATTTATAAAGATAAAATTATTGGTCTATGAATGCTAATTTCACCAATTGGCTACTTGACAGTTCTCGGAAAAGTATATAAAAATTAGAAACGCTTTTTTATACCACTTAGAGCTGATTTTTCCATCCTCGAATAAAACTTATCCGTCTGATAAAGTATTACACGATAAACCTAAAATGTCGCCTGGTAAGAAAGAAAAGACATGATAATTGACAATACATTTTCAAAATGATTGTATAATACTTTAACAGACAAATAACTTTTATCTGACAATTGAAAAATCAGCCCTTACAATATTATTTTTTCGATAAAGCTTTATTGAAAAAAAAACATTTTTCTTCATTAATTTCCAACTTCGTGCGAAAACGGTTAGTCACGTGACATTTGCCCTGTGACGTCACACCTCAATAAACAAACCAATTCTTGAAAACTGACAGATAGTTTTGGTTTATTTTGCGAGATGTGACGTCACACGAAGCGCAATCATGGCCGCTCGTATTTCGGGTCTTGTAATCCACAGATAAAAATTCGCAAATTTATTTTGTAAAAATAAAATATTTACATATTAAAATATCTTAGTAAAAAAAAGTATTGGATAATTATTGTTAAATTATAAACTACCTTAACCAACATATTTCATATTTTATTGTAATCCACAGATAAAAATTCGCAAATTTATTTTGTAAAAATAAAATATTTACAAATTAAAATATCTTAGTAAAAAAAAGTATTGGATAATTATTGTTAAATTATAAACTACCTTAACCAACATATTTCATATTTTATTGTTACAACTGTCAAATAGCCAATTGTATCGTAAATGTCATATTGTATCATTTTGTCCTAATTAGTTTCTTTTATTCATATGCAAATTTGCTTCATACTTTGTATTTGTTACAGCTTCATTCCACACAAGGAATTCCGATTCATTCTGCCTCTGCTGCCGTTATTCTTATATCTGGCACAAGATTTCATTGTACCGTGGAGTAGGAAGGCACAAAAGTGAGTATTGTTTCTTTTCTTTTATCTTAACCCTTTATAGGGCTCTGTCGATATAATAGACACCATATTTTAAACTTTATGCGATTGAGATAAGGTCGAAAACCAATGAAAAATTTCAACATGCTATGCCCGTTAAAGGGTTAATGCTACTGCCCGCTGCGCCCCCCACACGCATTCGATTTTGTAACACATATTAATTCAATCCGTATTCACAGTCAATATTCAAGGCATATTTTAATGTGTGTTCTGACAGAAAGTACTTACTACTACTGGGTAGATGAAATTTTACGATTAAGTAAAAACATCACAAGTAATCAATCAATCAATGAATCTTTATTATGGCCGATATTGGCGTACGCTTTCGGTTGTCGATTATAGCTGACTGTGGAGGTCAGCTGGTACAATTACAATTGGTAAAGTAAATTGATATCACTAACTGATGGTAAGTGACGATAAGGTCAAAGGTGGAAGCGCACTTCACCCGGAATCCTCAACCCCTGAGGATCTGGCTATCTTATCTCTAAATTATTGGAATGCAACAATGCTAATTAACATTGTTGTTATTGCTTCAAATTAGATAAGACGGTGGTGGCTAGCCGGACGGACCTAACAAGCCCTGCCACCAACCAAACTGAGTACACAAAGGTGTACTCCCCGCTGGGAATCGAATCCGGAACCTCTGAATCTCACACCGGTGGCTTAGCCACTGGACCACAGAGGCGGTTACTTCATCAGCCAAAAACGTTTCGGGAGGTTGGGCCATAACCGACCACGTTGGCCCAATGCGGGTTGGTGGGTTTAAGGCTAAGATTCCCGAGCGCAGAAACTAGTAGGGGACTGATTGATTGCACATCGCGATTCGCGACCGTCAACTTAGCAAAATAGGTAGGTAATTTTGAAAATAAAGAATTATTTTTAAATTTTTTAACTTATAACGGCCGGAATGCCTCACCTATTCAAAGACAATTATTTTCGTATATTTTTCATTAACTAAAACCAAGTATAATGCAAGTAATACGATATTTGAATTTCGATTAAACGGATGTTTGAAATTTTATTTGATGCAGTAAAGTATCATTAATAGAGTATTTAATGGCTGGAATGACTAGATAAAGAACCGTGGAATAACATATATTTTTTCCAAATTTTGTGTACTTGTAATTTGCGAGTAATCCATAATTTGAAAAACCCTATTTTCGGGAATCCCAGCCTTAACGAATGTCATCTTTCACCGACAAGTACAGAGGAGCGCGAAATGTTTTTAATTTGGTCATCCATCCAGCATGTCGAAAGTTGCATAGCGGGCAAGATCGCAAACCGAACGCGCTAGCCGCTGCGCCATCGAGCTCCTCAGGCGGTTACTTCCCCACGTTTTTATTCGTTTTCTCCTCCACAGATGGCAGTTGTATCTCCTAGCCGGTACAGTGTTGGTCGGTAACTTGGTCCCGTCCTTATACTTCGGCGTGATCCACCAGAGCGGCACCCTCAAGGTGATGCCTTTGCTGCGCGAGGCTGCTGATAACAAATCGTCCATACTGTTCCTGATGCCGTGCCACTCCACACCGTTGTACAGGTATGTACATATATAAATAGTTTTTTTTTAATGAAAAAGGAGGCAAACAAGCAGTCGGGTCGCCTGATGGAGAGTAATCACCGCCGCCCATGGACACCCGCGAAACCAGAGGAATCGCAGACGTCGTTTAAGGAAGGAATAGGATTTGTCTGTGGGGGGGGGGGGGGGGGGGGCATGGATCTCCGGAACGTCACTAGCCGGAAAAGATTCAAAGAGTATTATCCCCAAAGGGTTAGACAGAGTCTTGGCAATGAAGACCGTAATGTACAGTCACGAGCACCAATATACACTTTGACTCTTATTCCATTGTATTAAGAGTTACAATTGTTTACAAATTTTTGCTCGTGACTGTACATACATGACTGATCACTTTAACCAAAAAAACGAGCAACGAAACGCTTACTACAGATGCCTTTTGTCACTTTCTAACTAGACAAGAGAAAGAGAAAAAAGAAAAGCCTCTTGAGTTTCTTGCCAGCTTCTTCTCAGTCGAAGGCTCTCCCAAAATCCGAACTGGCGGTAGATTAGTTAGGTAGGTAGAGCAGAATAGTTAGTTAAATTAGTTGGTTAAGTCTTAACTATAAGTTAGTTAACTGTTTTTTTTTATTAGTATTGACGTCAATAAGTGCCTGTAAAGGTTTATATTGAATAAATAATTTGACTTTGAATAAATTTATATTTACCATGGACAATGAAAAATATTATACGTTATTGAGGTCGATTAATACTGAGTTTACTGGATTCAAATAAAGCAAATATAAATGCATACATAAATTCACGGCTATTATCCCCCAAGGGTTAGTCAGAATCTAGGCGATGTGGACAACAAAAGCAGTTCATTGCCGTAGTCCACATTTTACCAAATTATAACTGCACATGTGCTCAGCGTGATAGGTGGTGAGCCCATCGCCGCTCTATGCTGTTGGATGTTTATGCAGTGTTTTTTTAAATTTATTTATTTGAAGTTTATTGCCAAAAATACAGCAAACGGCGGACTTAATGCCATAAGGCATTTTCTAACAGTCAACCAGTGAAGATGTACATAAATTTTTGTAGGCGGTGACATTGAAATTTAGAGAATAACAATTTAAATAAGGAAAAAAAAAGAAACACTTAACTTAACTAGCCCAAATATGCATACATACATTATACACAAAATATATATAACTACACAAATACATATTATACTATATAAAATAAATAAAAACACTAGTAACTTATGCTGTAGTGTTTAGTCCGTTAGTCGCCTTTTACGACACCCAAGGGAAGAGAGGGGTTGGTAGTATCCTTTTAGTGAGCCGCTGTATCCACACGGTTGGACATAATTAGTTAGCATCTTATTTAAGTGTGATGAACAACTATTTTATTTTTGGCAACGCTGGTTTTGCGGGTGTCTGTGGGCGGCGGTGATTATTTTCAATAAAGTGATCAGCCAGCACGTTTGCTGTTCCATACATTCAAGTCGAATAGTAGTAATAATGTTTGTTTGTTCCCCCAGCCACCTTCACTTGAACGTCTATATATGGTCTAATAATATCAATAAGCGAACGTGTAAGGGGAGCATCTATACATCACTCTGAGCATGCTCACCAAAATTGGTCCAAAACTACAGGCTCGTTACCGAGATAATCAACAAAACATTATCATAATTCATTAAACAATACACCTTTTCCAAACCCTGTACTACACGCACACAAAGATAGCCGAACATGCACACTAAACTTGGAGCTAAAGATGGAACAAATCATTGATAGCAGAGAATAATCATATTATTTAGTTTTTCATATGACATCCCTGCTATGGTCATTTGCAATCACAGCGATTATGATTTCTTATTGGTGCGTGTATGAATGATCGAATGAAATCGCGCGGCGCGACCGCGGCGATCATGCACGACAATCATACGAGCGAGCATCGAGGAGTGAGCGGGACGCATCTATTCAAGCAATCCATGCGTGCGAGTAGTGCGTCCGATTGACCTGTGACCCGCCCGCGTCGCAATCATATGATTTTTATCGAAACTAACGAAATGAAATGGCATTTGACATGTCATTTCATTTCAATATTTTCGATGATAAATAGTAGAAAAATCACTCTCAATGAAAAATAGCAGGTGTAAAAATAGCAGGTGATTTCACTGTGATTAAAAAAAATATATGATCATATGATTATGATTTCTAAATACCAATCATTTCCATCTCTACTTGGAGCACACTGAGCTATCTTTTTATTGACGCTTGCGTGCGTGTTAGTAAAGATACAGCATACAGCAGCACACGCTTAAGAAGATTAGTTTTATAAATATTTGATTGTCCTCCTAGCCACCTTCACCTGAACATATCGACCCGCTACTTGAGCTGCGACCCGCCCAACCAACCAGGCGAGACCTACGAAGCCGAGGCTTTCTTCAACAACCCGCAGCGCTGGTGGCGGAACGAGTATCTGAATCGGGCCACGCCTTCATTTGTAGTGTTGTTTGATACGCTCAAAGGACGCGTCGAGAATCAACTGCAAGGTTATAAGCAACTGTACGAGCTTCCTCATACGCAGGTTAGTCAATCATTTTATTATTGTTTTTACCAATGTATCGGAGTTTTTTTATATATTTATACCTATGAAGCAGAGGCATTCTTCAACAACCCGCAGCGCTGGTGGCGGAAACTCGCCACGCCTTCCTTTGTAGTGCTGTTTGACACACGAAAGGACGCGTGGAGAACCACCTGCTAGGGTATATCAGATGAACACCTACTCGTTTTTTTTTCACAAAAAAAGTAGAATATAATAGAATATTTCTTTTTGAACAACAATGAAAAATGATACATAAAAAAGGTAAAGGGGTCTACCTCATACAGCCTAGTGTTTGGTTATCATTTTTTCAGTTTTGTAGCTGCTTGTACTACGTAACGTAAAAAGTAGCTCCACGAGCTTCCGCATACGTAGGTGACACGAATTTCTTCGTATAAGGCGCCAGAATATCTATCACATAGGTAATCGTAATTAAATAAAATTCATATCATCATTTTCTTTTATACTCCTGCCAAATTCGAGAAAGAATGTTTACCAATATAGCGTTGCCTAGCAACCAATGTCATGCACACATTAACAACCTTTTTCAATTTGGACAACGCAAAATTTTTTGCATAAAAAAAATATTTAATAAACATTGTATGAAAAATTTAAAAACAAAGTAACGTAAAAGGTTTAAATTAATTTTAATGGTTTATTTTATATACTTTGTGTTGAATTAGTAAACAGTATAGATTTAAAATATGTTTTTGTTTTTCGTAATGTAACGGAACATTGTTCATTCATATATTCATACATACATACATGGTCGGCTTATAATGCACAATATATGCTGCAGATTTCAGAGCTAGATAGAAAAATATAAGTATTATCTTCATTTGGAATGCTGGTATAAAATAGCGAAATTGTTTTAAATAACTGTATTTTATTAATGTCATTTGCATAATACGGTTATCAAGTAAAAATAGTTTTACATTTTTTTTACGTTTTTCGTATTGTTACGTTTTTAAAGACGCTTGAGTGAGATGTGTAGTGAGAATAATTAGTCATATAATATTGTTATATAAAATTCAGTAAGTAATTAAGGAAATAATACAAAAAGTACATATACATTTTTGGGCAGATTTGTGATGACCCTAATTTGGTTGGTTTACATAAATTCTTTCTCGAGTTTGGCTTAAGTATAGTGTATGATGAATAATCCATGGCTTCGAGGGATAACAAAGTTATCAAAATGATAAGACTAAACTATCGCCTTGCATTGCATTAAAACTGTTTAAACGGGGCTGAACACGATTAATTTTGTAAGTAAGTTCATATCTACTGCCTGCGCCGTGGTTACAAGCGAACTGCAACAACACGAACAGTTCGCTTGTGACCACGGCGCAGTAAGTAGATATGTACTTACTTACAAAATTAATCGTGTTCAGTCCCGTTTAAACAGTTTTAGCAAAATGACTTCAAATTAAATAGAATCTATGTTTTTTTGCCAGTTCCCCGAAGGCGAGGTCGGCGAAAAGGTACTGGTGTACAAGAAGATTGTGAGCCAACCAAAGCCGGCGATCGACGACGCGGTCTAACGACGGACTCTTTACACTGGACGGAAACGAGGTACCATTCTACAGCTGACTATTTGTGGTACATCGCCGAGATTAGGTCTGACATATTAGAACTTTATAGGGTTATCCAGCTTATAGTAGAACTCGTATGGTTTTCTTATTGGTTTTTAATCTTATCACAATCACAAAGTTGAAAATATTGTGGAAATATTTATTCCTTTGATTGGTAAAGGGTTGAAACTTTTGGTAAGCCAGTGGCGAATAAGAAATCACACTCTCGTCTGTGAGTAACCGATATCGGTTTACAAATTAATGAATTTTTATTGCCTGGTTTCTCACAGACGAGATGTTAAATTGAACCTTATTTATTCTTAATAAGATTGAAAATCAACAATAACATACAACTTGTTCTGCAACCAACCCAGGTTAAGGATGATCGTAGCGGTTTAAGACCTATTAGTCTATGATCCGAGTATAGAACGACCTTCACCGGGCCGGTTAATGGATGAAAAGTATTTTATATAAAATTTCAATGTTAAAAAATATATCGCGAGTGGGTTGGCTGAGAAATTTCAGTCCAGTACCTATAATGATGATTTAAATATATATATTTTTTAACATTGCGCTGGTTTGGTGTGTGTATGTTTGTAATGAGATTATCTTTTTTTATATAAACATAAATTTTATTTATTTAACCAGACGGTTGTAAATTACTAATTACTTACCTGTTTACACCTGCCTATCCAATGTTATGATGGGAAAAAAATAGTCAACCAAACGTTTGCATATTCTATAGGCTTCATACTTTCGATTGGTACATATGTAATTTATCTATTATTCAAACCAGTGCAATGTTTAAAAAAAATAATTTTAAATATTTAATTAATCATATTATACTTTACTAAAATTTTCCAGCCAACCCACTCGCATTATACTTTTTAACTTATAAATTTGATTTAAAATACTTTCCATCCATTAACCAGCCCGGTGAAGGTTGTTGTATACTCGGATCCTCTACTATATTAGTATTATCACACTAAGGGTGGATTCGACCAAAATGGAATAAGACTTACTCCGAGATTAGTCTATACAAATTCGGAGTTTAATCTAGGTATAATACCTTATTCCAGTGGTCGAACCCACCCTAAGAGTCTTAATAATTATCTAAATAGAAATCTTTAAAAATCACATGAGCGTTATTATAATGTACTAACATTGTCATGAAAATATCAAGTTTCCCTCCAATTTACAGAGAAGGCTTACCCATTGGTTAACGCTAAGCGCATTTCTTTTGCAAACGCCTCGAATGAGTGATTTTCATGAACGACTAAATTCGAAATTATTTTATCGAGGGTTTTTACAGACTTAGTAAAAACAAATTAATGACTTTATCGTCTTGAAGGAAGCAATATCATGTCATGTCCAAAGTAAAAATGCCTATATCAATTATGAGAAATAGTGTAACATTTAACTAGCTTTTTAGCTCCTATGCATTTTATTGCAAAGGTTAAAAATATGACGAAATGTTGGGAGGATAGTAATAGTTTGACTGGCCAACAGATTGTATTTTGTAAACTGAAATCAGTAATTTGTATTAGATGTAAATTAATTATTAAGAGCGACTTGGGACTGTCCGCCCCGTAACTAAATGTGGTTCAAATGAAATTACATATTATTGTATGTAATGTACCTATTTATAATATAAAATAATTGATACATTTACTATATAAGTTTCACTGTGTTTGTACCTCCAACGAAGTCTCGATTTTTACCTTATATGACTTACACGACAGGAATATAATAATATAATTATACTAAGATAAGTTCGCGTTCAATTCATTTTCATTGTAAGGATGTGTTCAAAGTTGTAGATTAGTTATAACTTAACCTTAAAGCGATCGTGCGCTACCCAATCTACTCTATTTTAATAAATCAATCAATCATCCTTTATAGAAACAATCTGGTAAGCTACATATTTTGCTGTAAAGAAAATGCAGAATTGTTATTTTTAATACAACTAAGTAAACCTAACACCAATCAAAATAAAATAAAATGCGGTTGGTTAGACGCCGCGCTGTGCGACTTGAAGGTTAAGTTAAAATGTTTGTTCCTTGCAATAAACATAAAGGTAATACAATTAATTTAGAAGTTGGGTAGTAAGGTTGAAAAGTATTTTTGGAAAATATTAATTTATGTATGTAGTTATATTGTATTGGTTAAATGGGATATATAAGTAGCTATGTACTTTAAAAACAAATGTTTGCCATTCATCTTAATTTCACGCAGTGTTGTTTTATGACTGAGATTTAATCCAAGTACAAATAATATCTTATTACTTACATAATTTATATAACACTTGCCAAAGTTAGTTATTTATTACTTAAATACTAACGTATTATATAACATTATCTATTGTTATGTATTACACTACAGGCTATTAGTGAAGGCTGATTGCTATTTAATTGTATGCTAATGATATAGTTATCGCGAATGTGCTACCACCGACATTTAAAGTATATTATGTATAGTAATTATATAGTTATTCAATAGTAGTCTTGTTTTATGGTGTTGTTCAATAACGATAAATTAATAATTCAATAAATGATCAGATTAATTGCTGCAAATAATCTTAAAATACGAGTATGGGACAAAGTAATGCAATGCGCAATTGATTTTATCTTATTGAGCTTAGAAATATTGTGACCTATATTTTATTTTGGTGGATGGACCCATTCAATATTATTATCATCAATTCAAATTAAAGTTATTAAGAAGTATCATATAAGATTCATTGAAACTTTCAATAATCTAACAAATGTTAAAAATAAGTGAAAATGGTATTAAAAGAAAATAAAGTTTGTTTGTTTTTTACATATTTACAACTTTGTAACAAATGTGTGAATTGGTCCATTAGCCACAGATATCGGTAGGAATATTCTATACATATAGGTAATTGCAATTTTAAATGATGCGTAGTTATTTTACTCAACATTTAACTAAATAAATTCTTTGGCACCAATGTTCGCACGCCAAGTTAGTGCGTACGCACTAAATAGCCAATCACAGGGTACGGCGTTGATCAGCGAGCCAATCAGAATATAGCTTTAACTTGTAGAACCAATAGCACAGAATAAGTAATAGTACTGCCGTACAGAAGGTTCATTATATAACTAAAGTCAAGTTTAGGTATAAAAAATTGCCTACTCTTATGATTTCACGCGAAATTGAAACTTATCGTGTGACCCGAGCGTTCATATTCCGTTAAGCAACGCTAACTCGATATCGATTTGACGTCAGTAGCGCAGGGTTTCCACTCATGGATATATTTAAGTATATATATATAACAAGCGGCCGCTCGCGGTTTCACCCGCGTGGTTCCCGTTCCCGTGGGAATATCGAGATAAAAAGTATCCTATGTGTTAATCCAGGTTATAAACTATCTGTCTGCCGAATTTCATCCAAATCCATTCGGTAGTTTTTACGTTAAAGAGTAACAAACATCTATCCATACGTTCCCGTGGGAATATCGGGATAAAAAGTATCCTATGTGTTAATCCAGGTTATAAACTACCTGAATGCCGAATATCATCTAAATTCATTAAGTAGTTTTTACGTGGAAGAGTAAAAATATCCATACATACAAACTTTCGCGTTTATAATATTAGTAGGATTAGTGGCAACCTACATACGCCTGCCCAGGAGGCGAGCCAGCCGAACGTACCTAAACTACGGAGTGACACCCCCTTGACAATAGTTTGCGCTTGTGACTTGGCTGTTGTTTGTGCATTCAGAATTGTGCCGGGACCTGACCCGTGCATTAATTTTAAATGATATTGTATTTCCATTGCAATAATTTAATTAAAATACGTAATTTTTCTATGTATGCTAACTTAGATTTAAACAAAAAGGGAAGATACGGCATGCTCCTACTTGTAGTCATTCAAAATATAGTCCTACTCAACTACTTAACCCGTGGCGCGCCAGCCACCCTAAAGCATTAAATGCTTTACGTGTCAGGCATTTTGCGATACATCACTTTTTTATTGTTTGATTAGGGAAAAATATTTATTGCGTAATAACTATACGAGATGATCGCGTGAATGAGGTGTCATTCTTTTCTGTATGAGTTTTTGTACGTAGTTAACTACTTAGAATGAACAATAAAGACTTACTTGTAGTGGCACTGGAACGGTTTTCTTTTGTTTTCAATATTTCATAAAGGTAACCTTTGGTTTTACTGTTTGTTATAATCATTACCAAACGACACACAACTTAATTGACATAATAACTTTTTAGTTAACATTACTATGCACCGGTCACATGAATCATAAACACTTTGGCACTAAACTTCACTCACAAAACAATTTTTAACTTAGGAACCAAAATAAATAACCGCCGCCATAACGTGGCCGGCCCGCGTAAATAGTGACCTAAAAATATATTATGTCTAACTGTAAATAAAAAAAGATTACTGATGAAATAATCTACAAATTGATTAATGTTTATAATCACTTTTATCAAAAAAATCAAAATATGAAGAAAATTACAGCACTTTATAACACACAATGTTAGCTGTAGTTGTTAACAAAATCAAAATATCATAATTATACTTCTAGCTCTTCGTTTAATCTAAATTGCCACTACATCACACAACTATTGCATTGTACAAAAACTGTATTAAGTTTCCAGTAAATATAGATAAGAATCATACGAAAACTTATATTTTACGTCGAGAAAACATCATGTAAACAAATCACAACAACACAACTTTGTACTAATATGGCTGACGTCCGTTCATAACTTCAGACACTCTTTTTAAATTTTTTTTTAGATAATGTTTTGTTCGGTCCGAATCCTACTATGTTAATTTCTTCTATACGGACCATAGAAAATTCACAGACGGCTAAAACTTGTATACTACGACTCGGACCGGCTAAAATAAAACAACCAATCTGAGCCAAGTCTTTTGTACACCGGTAAGTACAAGAGACACGCATGCCTCTCAACTATTTTGTACACCGGTAAGTACATATGACGCTCGAGGGGTTAAGCAAACACTCACGCACGCACACCTTTATAGTGTAAATCGAGCGAGCGAGACAAAGCGGTAAGTTTCAACGTCAGCGCGAGGGAGTCAGCGAGTAGCGCGTTGACGTCTCGGTCGCTTCGCAACAGACGAGTACGTACGACCGATTCCGACGCCACTGCGGAGTAGCGTCTTTCTCTTTTTCACACAGTAGAATATCCGCGATAGTGCGATGTAGCCTGTTCGCTCGGCAAATTGTGACTGAAGTGAGATTGTGCCTTTAGGCCTAATTTTGGCGGCTCACTCACGAGACGCTAATGCCGTATCTTCCCTTTTTCTTTTAATCTAAGTATGCAAATAATTTTCTTTTTTTTTAAATTAAATTATTTTATTAAGTAGAATAGATTTGACCATTGACTTGCTCAAGTAGTAAAGACACAAGTATTTTAAGATCTTATTGACTAACGTTGTCTTCGTTTATTAATAAATAAGAACTTTTTTCAGCGCATTGTTTACATAGGGTTGTCTCACAACAACATCTATTAAGTAATAGTATAATAGTATGCATCAATGAATTTGTATCTAAAATATGTCTGATTATTAGTAGAAATATTTAAATTATAATAGCAACATTAGAAAATTCTTTACAGATTTTACAGGGACAACCGTAAACATGTATTGTGAACTTCGAGCAATTAATAGGTAAAATGTTGTTTTTTTTGTGTAAGTAAATGTCTTCTATTAAGATGTCAAGCGTGAATTTTATTAATAAAGATTTTATTTTTAATATGCCTTTCAATTGATTCTTGTCAATTTTATTATAAGTTACCCTTCTTTCTTCTTAGGGGGCCTCTCCAACTAGTGAAGGCTAACAGTCAGCTCTGCATATTTGGACTTGTTTCTGGTAAGGCGAAAGAGTTCAGCGGCATTCGCCATTCCCGTCTACTCTCGAATGTTACCTTACCTCGACTTTCTTCTGCGATCAGGTGTCCGTTTTCCAGCAACATTTCCCATCATTATCAGTTGCAAGAACGATAAAGTAATTAAAAATTGATTGAGTAAATAATTATGACATAGGGATGGGAGGGGACTGTTAATTATTTTCTGTAATAATGTTTCTGTTTGAAAATATAGGGCATCGCACGGCTATGCCACACGGAAGGAAAGTATTCTTAACCTTTTCACCGCCAACGACTTCTATAGAAGTTCGAGATTTTCGTGCCCTCCACGCCAGGACTTCTATAGAAGTTCTTCATTATACCTACTTTGATAAAATACATTTACGATACATAAAACATTTGTTTCTTTTGTAATTTTGTAAGATGGACACAGCTGAAGCCCTATTTTTTATTTTCCTAGGCAAAACAGGCTTTTTTGAGTCTTAAAATGGATAAAAACAAAAACGTCTCAAATATTTTGATGTCCCGCACGCCAACGACTTCATATCAAGTAGGCCAGTGATGTGACGCGAAAGTTGCATTCACTACAATCCTCCATATTTACTATGTTTTATTCCATCCAAATGTTCATAAATTCTATGATTTAAAATAAATCCCGGTCAGGAAATAACGTATTACATAATACATTTTAAAATTAATGTACGTATCAAATCACTTTATTAAAATTAGTTAAGTTTACTGAGGATTTTCGATATTGCAACACCCATCTCTACGTAATGGCAAGATGTCAGTGCTACCTGCGCCACCGACTATATTTCAAGTTAGCTCGTGACGTCGTAAGCGCACAGGTGTCAAGGTCATCGTGTCATAGTGCTGGGCGTTACAAACAAAACAAACGTGTGCCGTGTTTTTTGCCCGGTTCGGGAAAAGTGCAAATGATGAGTGACAGTGAATGTTCTAATGAGTTGTTACGGATTTTACAAGGTGTGGAACCTGATTCAGAATTTGATTGCGAAACGGAAAATAGTAGTACTTCGGAAGAGGACGATAATGAGGTAAGTTTTAATCAGTAAATATTATCTTGTTTTATTGTTAGCTAATTATTAAAGTGCAAAGAAAACACAAGTTATCTTGATATGTGGATATAGTTATGTGCTAATTAAACTTAGGAAGATAATTAATTAAGTTGCGAATCGCGAATCACTTACAATACAATCTCGTTCACAAATTCATAAATACAGTAACTAACACAATACCTACTCAACTAAGTTCAATCAATATTGCACTGAATATCACTCGAATTTATTTAAACAGTTTCGATACGCTTGAGTTTTTAAATACCATATTATTTTATGTAGTACTGGTAGGTACCTATTACCTACTTACATGTTCTTTTTGAAAATAACTTTTTTTTTACGGAGTGCGGCATTTACCTACGAATGCTCAAAAATCGACCGTCGCTGTATGATCAGAGGTAAGTTTTAGCTAGGAGGGCTGATTAGTTTGTGAGCTAACTGGACCGGACTTTAGACAACCCTTTTCCTTAAGAAATTTATCGTGCTACGAGCGCCAAAGACTTGATATGAAGTCAACGGACGACGTTATGAAATGAATAGTGAAGTGCCTATTATAATATATCTCTAGCAAGTATATGCATGTCTTTTTGTCTCTGATAATGGATTTTCATTTTTCTTACTAAAATTGTTCATAAAATAAAACCAACTACCATTATAATGTATCAGTGTTTATTTATATTTGTAAATTTAGATACAAACTTAAATTTACACGTAATTTTTTTTATTATCGATATGACGTTACCGCCATCCTTGCTTTCGTACTATAGAATTTGTTATACATATATACGTTGGCGTACAGCGGGACATCGCGTGCAGGATAGTTGGGCGGTGAAAAGGTTAAATATGTAGATACAATATTTAATTGAAAGAAGACTTCATTTTGATTTTAAAAATTATTTAAACTGCATAATTTTTTAGCCGTGCGTGAGGCCCTGTATATCGTTCGTCAGAGGGAAAAATACGATTTTGCTTTTAAGAAATACATTCATGAAGTAAGGTACTTAGATCAAGCTTTCGTAAATGGCATTATATTTTTGTTACCCACCAACCCGCATAGGGCCAGCGTGGTGGGTTATGGTCCAATATCCCCACGTACTATTGTCCACGTGGGAGGCCTGTGCCCAGTAGTGGGACGTTAATAGGCTGACGATGATGATGATGATTTTTGTTGTACTGGGACAAAGTTGAATGTTTATTTGACAGGGCGTTATTGAAGAACTTCCCAGATCTTTGACGAAACGCCGAGCTTCTGGCCCCCACGGCCCCAGCGTCTCAACCCCAAACGGCACAAATACATAGCTCTCACCAAGTGCTTCGTATTTGCGCCGCTTGAGGCGCAAAGGTTTTAGACGAATTGATTGTTAAGTTCACGATGTATTTTGTTAATGTTAATTTGCATGCCCGATCATGGGCAAACTGTTGATACTATTTAATTATTTTAAGAACTTTTAAACACTAAAGAACTTCTATTCTATTCTACATATTTTAGGAATTTTGCCAATTCGCCTTGAGAGCCAAGTATGCAACGATCGCCTTGTAACCCACATTGATTGCCAGTTCATGGGTCACAGATAAGGTTACTTACGCTACATACGGAACAAGATTAGCCGTTCAATGCGTAACATGAGTATCACGATTTAGTATTGAAAATGTATCAACGCGTGTTGTGTGTTTTAGCAGTGTTGTATTGTGTTGTTACCGTTCGAGGAGTGGATTCGTCGATAGTTTCAAAGCTTGGGGGCAAAGACGATGGCAAGAGTAGCTTGGTGTTTGTGTTCGACACGACCGGATCTATGTACAACGATCTGCGGCAACTGAGGGAGAGTGCCGAGATGATACTAAACACGGCGTTGGAGGAGAGTCATATCATAGCGGACTTTGTGTTCGTGCCGTTCCATGACCCAGGTAAGAAAGAAATTGGCTACATGACAGTTCTCGGAAAAGTATTTAAAAAATTACAAAAAGCTTTATTTAATAGAAGAAAAAACATATTTTTCTAGAATAAAGCATTTCTTCATTAATTTCAAATTTCGCGCGAAAACGGTTGGTCACGTGACATTTTTGCCATGTGACGTCACACTTCAATAAACAAACAAATATCTTGAAACCCTGTTACTTGACAATAGTTTTGTTTATTTTGTGAAATGTGACGTCACACGAAGCTCATCATGGCCGCCCGTGTTTCGTAAAAATAAAATATTTACAAATTATCTTAATAAAAGAAAACTATTGGATAATTATTGTTATTTTAAACTACCCTATCCGACATATTTCATATTTTATTGTTACAACTGTCAAATAGCCAATTGTTGTCATGTCCCCTTCCGGATGTAGAAGAAGGGTTTCTGCTATAACTTTATTATTATTTGACGTAACACCTTCGATCACATAACTAGATGCCCTATCTACGCTCTCAAAACGTCCGCACATAAGTACCTAGCGAGATGTTCAGGTACGCATTTCGTTTGGTATTGCGCTAACGACCAATGATAACTAATAGTAGGCTACGTACAGAAAAGGTTCACTCTCTAACGACTTTCACGCGAAATTGAAACTTATCGTGTGACCCGAGCGTTCATATTCCGTTAAGCAACGCTGACTCGATATCGATTTGACGTCATGACGTCACAGTGCGTAGGGTTTACGCACGCGCGCAGGGATTACGAGTTAAGCGAATCGGCGTGCGTCGCGAGCGGCAACCTTTACTGCCATACGCCTGCGGCCTGCCTGGGAGGCGCGCCAAACGAACGTACCTAAACTACGGAGTGGCACCCCCCTGATGTTAGGGCACATTTTCATTGGTCGTTAGCGCCCGCATGCGGGTGCTGAAAGATTTTTGAAACGCATGCCACAGGGCTCAAAGTTTAATATTAACATACGAAAAGGTCTTCTCTTTATTTCTGAATCCCCTTAAAAATCCATCGCCAGTTGTAAACCATGAAAGCTTCTGTTAGTCCGATTGCGGGGCCTCCCCGCATTCGGTCTAACGACCGACTTATCGACCAATGAAAATGCGCTCTAAGTGTCAACATGACGAAGTCCTTCTAAAATAGCTATTGTGCCAAAACACATGTATAAAAATATATATGTTAAAGCTGTCACTTTATGCTATGATTTAATATGGTATTGTGTACATAATTATTACTATGATCGAAGGGTAAAACACTAGCAGCTCAATGAAAACAATTTATCCAGCCTGTTCTTAAATTAATTTATAGTCGGAGTGATTATGACTTCCTTCAGGTAGCTTATTCCACTCCGCGACAACCCGGTTATAGAAGAAAAACTTCTTAGGATATTGATTTGTCGTATATCGGTATAGCATTAGATGTTTGATCTCAAAGAATAAAGAGCTTTCACATCGGTCTAAGGAGCCCGAATAAAACCAATAGTCTATTCAATGTTTCACCTTTCCTAGAGTGTATATTTTTACGCATTATTATTGTAGCTTAAATTAGCCAATAAAAATTTCACTGTAGCGGCGTCCCAGGCCACAATAGTGGCAAGCGAGGGGATCTACTTAAGTTTTTATTGGGTTAGTTCCATTCTCCCGGATCCCTGTCGACGCCTTCGGACCTGGATAGGAGGCGGGACCTGGCAGCAGGGACTAAAATATCGATAAAAAAATATATCGATATTAAAATTTACAGGTTAAAAATATTGATTTTTCTATTATCGATTATTATATCGAAAAAATAACGATAATTAATTATCGATAAGGCTTTGTCGCGTCATGCATTGTTGCCAAATTTACGTTTTCATATTGTCTGGTGGCTAGGCTCGCGCGCCGCGCCGTTGCTGTTATTTATCGTTTATTTATTATTTATCGTATCGTTCTTTTTGCGCAATACCGTTTCGTAAGGAAAGATTTGATTGTTTGTTTTTATTGAATAGGCTCCGAAACTACAAAACCGATTTAAAAAATTCTTTCACCGTTGGAAAACTACACATCTCCGGGTAACATAGGCAATATTATATTTTCAAAAAATTAGGAATCCTTACCAAGGACGATACTTATTTGTCTATGATCCTTACTAAAACTCTAATAAATTTCTTACATTGCGTGCGCTACGAAAACTATTAATGATAGAACAAATGCGATGTAGGCGTCGTCACTGGGGTACGGGAGGGGTCGTTTTGAAAATTCGTCACGGGGTACGGGGTCCACGCGAACGAAGTCGTCGGCGGTCTGCTACTAATTAAGTATATTAATGTTGTTTTATAATAAGTGATTGGCATAAGTTAGAAAATGAATCCTTATAACCTAATAAAAGCTTTACCGGATAGTAAACCATTTTCCACTGAAGCTGGTGCAAATTTTGATACAGAGGAAAATTGCTGTACCGTGTACTATCTGTGGATTCCAGATAACGAAGAGTCACAGTCATTGATATCACCACCTAAGAAGCGTCAAAGCAATAAAATTTTAGTTTTAGAAGCCAACTCTAGCCTACTATGCGCTGAATTAGTTAAATACGTTAAAAGAACTTATGTAAGTTAGCCTGATCATTGCACAAGGTCGTGGCCTTGTTGAAATTTGAAACAAATTCTTTAAAGATTATCAATAATTAAACAATACATAAATCTATGACTACTAAAAACATTTTTTTTGACAACTTTCTTAATTTTACGCATGAAACAATAATAATTATTGATTTTATATTGATTGTATTTGTATTGATATTCCGCAGGGCAGCCCCTTCTTTAAAAAGTAAATTTTAATTTTTAACACAAGCGCATGATGGTTTTGCACATTTCGCAGAATAAAAACATTGCTCTAACTAATTTACTAGGTCTGAAACTTCAAAGCAGAATTGTTCTTATTATAAATTCCAATAAGAATGATTTTGCTTTGAAGTTCATTAAGAGACTTATGTCAGTTTTTTCGATCGAGCGGCACCCCCTTAAAATCGATATTCGTTACATCATTAATATCTACATACCTAAGTACTTAAGTTTTCGTGTAGTAGGTAATGTAGGTAGGTACTTTCTATTGATTTTCTATAAACTAATTAAACGAAACATGACATCAGGATTCAGGTGACGGAAACTTGCCCATAATGAAGTGTAAAACACAGTTCTTTTATTTTTGTAGGCGAGTTTTCAACAGTTTAAAGCGTTTTATTTGGGTCTTAAAACGGCCACATTTTATTTTAAACGTTTTAAATCCGTTGTTTTACATTTATCTATACACTCCACATACTACATACCTAACTAGGTAATTCTCCCCAATTCATAATTCAACTAACAATAACAAACAACAACATAATATGAATGTGAATAGGTAAGTAAGTATGTAGGTAGAAGTAGGTATTTACTTTTAAAATCTTGAAATTAATCAGTTTTTTACGGATTAACTCGCGTTTAATTTACTATTTACATAGTTTTTTATACTATCCTGACGTTTCGAACCCTTTACAGGGTCCGTGGTCACAGGGAGTCCGTCAAAGAAAGAAGAGAAACGTCAGGATAATATAAAAAACTATGTAAATAGTAAATTAAACGCGAGTTAATCCGTAAAAAAGTGTTTCATTTCAATGTGTAGTGCTCGTTTTAAAATCTTATTGCACATCGTACATCTTTCTTGATGTACCATCATCGTGCAGGTTATATCTTCTGTATACACTGTTAGTTTTTCTTCTTCCCATTTTGCACCACAAATAAATAGGAAAAATTACTAAAATATGCAAAGAACGTACAACTGCCGCTTGCCAAAATGCAAAATAAAATTATAAGTAAAAAAACCTTTTTAACAAACAAGCTTTTATTTAAATGCGCTAAAAAGAAAAAATAAACTTTCACTTAGGTGCCCTACAAATAAACAGAGAATAAGGTCGGATGGTCGGAATAGTAATTCCGTGTTTTGTCTTTTTTACTCTTATTTAAAATTACGTTTGCATGACAGGAATAAAACACGGAATAACTATTTGTAGCTTATTCTTTGTTTATTTGTAAGGCACCTAAGTGAAAGTTTATTTTTTCTTTTTAGCGCATTTAAATAAAAGCTTGTTTGTTAAAAAGATTTTTTGCTTATAATTTTGTATTGCATTTTGGCAAGCGGCAGTTGTACGTTCCTTGCATATTTTAATAATTTTTCCTATTTATTTGTGGTGCAAAATGGAAATTAAAACTTTTACTATCAACTTATAACGTCATTACACAATTTATATGATATAAAAGGTTGTCGCGAGATTTAAGTAAGTAAGTAAGTACTCGTATTTTTTTAGGTTTTAATAGTTAAAATCAATCACATCAGGTTATTTAATTTACTTGTTTGTTTATACATATACTCAAAGACTATCCAATTAAAATTCACAAAATGAATTATTTCATTAAAAATGAAAAAAACACGAATTCCTTTTTTGTAATTTTTGTTATGTTTAAAACACTTGATCTGACCAGCCCTTGAAGTTGCTAGAAACCGCAAGACGGTTTCTAGCAGTCACCTTATATAGTAAATCTCGCGACAACCTTTTATATCATATAAATTGTGTAATGACGTTATAAGTTGATAGTAAAAGTTATAAAGTAATTTTCTTTTTAGCGCATGTAAATAAAAGCTTTGTTTTTTGAAAAGGTTTTTTACTTTTAATTTATTTTTTACTTTTTAGTTATTCCTAGACACCTGTTTCATATGTTCATCTCACTATACAAAAATATTTATATAACTGAACAAAATTTATTCACGTTTACCAAACCACCACCACTCACCACCCATAAAGACGAATCAAACTCGACGCGATTGTGTCGCCTAATTACTGAGTTCCTATGGCCACCTTTCAGCTCCATCATCAGACCCTGGTAACCATCTAGCACCAAAGTACTCGTCAAGACCAATCAAACGAGCCCATATACTCGATGGGGATATGTCGTTTAATTACTGAGTTCCTATGGCCATCATCCAGCTCCATCATCAGAACCTGGTTACCATCTAGCACCAAAGTACCCTCAAGACGAATCAAACGAACCGAGACTCGATGGGGTTGCGTCGTTTCTTTACTGATTTCCTAGAACCACCTTCCAGCTTTATCATCAGATCAGACCCTGGTAATCATCTATAAACAAAGTACTCGTAAAGACGAATAAAACGAGCCGAAACTCGATGGGGTTGCGTCGTTTCATTACAGAGTTAATATGACCACCTTCCAGCTCCATCATCAGACCCTGGTTACCATTGAAAGACAAACTACTCATCAAGACGATTCAAACGAGCCCTAACTCGATGAGGTTGTGTTGTTTCATTGTGAAGTTTCTATGGCCACCTTTCAGCTCCATCATTAGATCAGCACCATGTCATCATAATATTGCTTTGTCACGCGATTTACACATGTATGCAAAATTTCAGCTCAATCGGTAATCGGGAAGTGGATCAAAATTAAGTTGCAAAATTTCGTTTGAACAAACATACATTGCAAGATGAATACCTACAAGCTAAAAAGCTTGTAAAAAAACAAACACTTGTCGGTGTCGCGTCGCTCCGCCGGCAATCCCAAACATCTACGCCTGTTAAAGTTGGCAACGTCGCACTCGTCAGTTTTCAATATCGATATTAAAATATCGATAAAATTATCGATATTTTTAACGCTTTTTCGTATCGATATCCAACTATCGAAATTTTATTGAAATATCGATATTTATAAAATATCGATTAAAGTCCCTGCCTGGCAGGAGGACCCCCCCCCCCCCCCATAAACAAATATACACATATTGTGTAATCCCAAGTAAAAAATGTCACAGCATGGCTGTCAAAACAGAAGATGAGATGAAGATTATTGTGGTGTGGTAACACTTTACTCGTGGTCCTGGCTGCTATGGCTAATAAATAACGGATGTAAATGCATTTATCATAATAATATCTATCAGTTGCGATGGAGATGCATGCGGAAGTAACTTGGTTTATATTTTATATCATCTGAAAGTTTATCATAGTCATCCAATGAACTTTGAGGACACGAGAGTAACCTTCTATATGAATAAACATATCAACAGCGTAATATCTTTAATTTATTTACACAAACAATCAAATAATGAAAATTAATTCAAGAAATGCTAATGTTGAAATGTTTAATATACTTACCTTCTCATATATTTGGTATGGCACGACCTTGACGACCTCAGCGGTTATACGATAGATATTTTTCTATATAATAACACTAACATCTGTTCGCGACTTATATAATAAACAGCTATAAATTCTTAGGTAGGTAAGTGACCATTGTCTTAATAGTAATAAAGGTATTTAAACTGAACGCAGTCGAATAGTAATATAAACTTTCGCCTCTCAGTACACTGATGAGATAAATAAGAACAAACAATTCCCCTTCTAAAAGAAATCATTTAACATTTCCAGGTGTAGGTCCACCAACTGTCACCAAGCACAAAGCAGTATTCAAAGCGGCTCTCAACATTGTCCGCGTGTACGGCGGCGGAGATTGCCCCGAGAAGAGTTTGAGCGGAATTCTGATGGCGCTGGACGTCAGCAGGCCGCGCTCCTTTGTCTATGTGTTCACGGACGCTACTGCGGGGGACCATAGACTAGTCGGAAAAGTCCTTGATAGTGTGCAGAGGAAGCAGAGTCAGGTGGGTGAGGCAGACGATCATTTTGTATATTCACAAGCCACGGTGCGTTCCAGCACGAATTAGGCCGGCTCGCCCGGCGTAATACCATGGAATATCGGCGTGAAACAATGGCACTCGTTTGCTGTTCTGTTTCGTCCGGTGAGTGAAAGTATCGGACACCCATTTCTCAGACCCATTTCTCCCCCCTCCCTTCTCACAATGGACTTGGGAAAAAAGAAAAAAAAGTTCATTTTTACTTTATACCATTCTAGAAGTCGTTATTCTAAAACCAATACTTTTTATTTCACTTTGATACGAGAAGTATATACAAAGTTATTGTACATAAATAATTGCATAAAACACTACTACCTCGCTTAGTTCGCTGGCACTCGACTGACGTGATGTGACGTCATCGTATCCGATAGCCCCCGCCGCCGCTCTCGCTGCCCGCACCCGGCGGGCGTCCGATTACATTACTTAACTATTTACACAATTAATTATTAAGTAATCTGTGGCACAACTGCAATGGTTCAAATGGACATATTAATAAAACGCCACCCGTGCGAGAGAATGGTATCCGATGACGTCACGCCGCGGGTTTCGCGTGTATTTTGATTGACACAAAAACAATAGCGCGAGGTCATTTTTATGAATCTTAAAAAAAATATTGAGAAGTATTTTGAAGGGCTATAGAAAAAATTTTAATGTCATATTTTAAGTTAAAATGTGAATATTTAAAAAATTAATAAATAAAAATACTTTTCCCAAGCTCATTCCTAATCCCTCGCCCTCAAAGATCCTACTGATTCATCAAGGTCGTCATCGCACCTGCGACTCCTCTCGTTTTGCGGGTGTCCATGGGCGGCGGTGATTACTTTCCATCAGGTGCCTGGACGACGACAACCGCCTCTGTGGTCTAGTGGCTAAGCCACCGGTCTCAGACCCATAGGTCCCGGGTTCGATTCCCAGCGGAGGGTACGTCTTTGTGTGCTCGGTTTGGTTGATGGTAGGGCTGTAAAGTCCGCCTGGCTAGCTACCAGCATCCTATCTATCTAAGTCTGTCGCCATAACAAGGATGTTTATAGCATTGTTGTGTATCGACAGTTAGAGATAAGAAGTTCCTCAGTGGTGGAGGATTCCGGGTGAAGCGCGCTTCCACCTTCGGCCTTATCGTCACTTACCATCAGGTGAGATGAGGGCCAAGCGCTTACCCGTTGTAGAATAAAAAAATAAAAATAAAACAGGACCCGCCTGCTTGTTTGCCTCCTTTTCACATAAAAAAAACCTTGACTACATTCTTGCGGCAATCGACGGCCTCGTTCTTCGTATAGGTGTTCACGGACGCTCGAGATAGTCCAGAAGGAGCAGTCAGATTGGTTTTGCGGACGATCATATTGTAATTTAAGAAAGAACTTAGACTACATTCTGGAACTTTCTCATGGCATTGGAAGGCAGCAGGCCGGGCTGCTTTGTCTATGTATTCACAGATGTTATCGCGGGGGACTATAGACTAGTTGGGAAAGTCCTCGACTTTGTACAGAAAATGCAGTGGCACTCGTTTGCTGTTCTATTTCGTCCGGTGAGTGAAAGTATCGGAGACCCATTTCCCCCCCTCCCTTCTCACAATGGACTTGGGAAAAATGAAAAAAAAGTTCATTTTTACTTTATACCATTAAAGAAGTTGTTATTCTAAAACCAATACTTTTTATTTCACTTCGATACGAGAAGTATATACAAAGTTATTGTACATAAATAATTGCATAAAACACTACTACCTCGCTTAGTTCGCTGGCACTCGACTGACGTGACGTCATCGTATCCGATAGCCCCCGACGCCGCTCTCGTTGCCCGCACCCGGCGGGCGTCCGATTACATTACTTAACTATTTGCACAATTAATTAATAAGTAATCTGTGGCAGTATTCACAGATTACAGTATTCACAGATGTTCCTGCGGGGGACTATAGACTAGTTGGTAAAGTCCTCGACTTTGTACAGAAAATGCAGTCAGGTGAGTGAGGCAGACTACAATTTTTTATGTGAGAAACCTTGACTACATTTTCCTGATAACGCTGAACGTCAGCCGGCCGCGCTTCCTTGTTTGTGTGTTCACGGATGCGAAGGGAATAGAACCCCACTTAAGTCGAGGTCGCCCCCGGCCTCGGTGTGCGAGAGTACGCGTAAAACAGCATTTTACCTAAAAAAAACCGGCGAAGTGCGAGTCGGACTCGCCCATGAAGGGTTCCGTAGCAGCAAGTAACATCATATAAAAGTTCTTGTATTTCGTTGTAACTTTGATCGATATTTTTTTTAGTTTTATCATTCTCTTATTTTAGAAGTTACAGGGGGGGGGGGGGGGGGGCACACACATTTTACCTCTTTGGAAGTGTCTCTCGGGTTAGGTGAAAAAAAAATAATTGAGTTTCAGTTCTAAGTACCCCTACAATTTATTGTTTTTTCTATTTTTGTGTGAAAATCTTAATGCGGTTCGCAGAATACATCTACTTACCAAGTTTCAACAGTATATTTCTTAAAGTTTCGGAAAAAAGTGGCTGTGACATACGGACGGACAGACACACATGACGAATCTATAAGGGTTCCATTTTTTGCCATTTGGCTACGGAACCCTAAAAACATATTTTGCTGAGTTTTAACTCAGATATGATTGGTTATTTGTAGGTGGTGTTTGTGCTAACTGGCCATTGCAACGACCTGCAGAAGCCGAGCTACCAAGTTTACGAGCAAATCGCGGCCGCCAGTTCTGGACAAGTGTTCAACCTCAACAAAACGAATGTGCACAAGGTTTGGTAACTTTATTGTTAATAAGCATATTACTCGTAGAATTCCCTTCCTTTGTTTTTGTTTATAACATGGTCTATCTAACAGAGGTCTATCTTAAAAGTACCTATATTTAGAGCAGATCCGTGTGCGTCCACACGTATAGGCCACTATGCTCTAATTCCAACACATTTTTTTTTGTTTTTAACCTACATTAAGAATGTATTCTGTATGTTTGGCAACTGTTTCTTTATCATCCTCATCAGCCTATACATATGCTTCTCTAAAAGCACGCCACATGAGCACGTTTCTTATTTTCTTTAAACTTTTTTAAATCTCTTTAAACACGTGATATCTCCTCCAGGTGTTAGAGATGGTGAGGACTACGATCAGCGGAAGAAATGTGAACCTTGGATCAAGTATTCGACCGGCGGGCTACAACCACACACAGGGGGTGCGATATGTTTTGTGAAATGTTTTCAAGCTTTTAAATGTTTCAAAGTCGGTAACGCATAAGCAGTTCTTCTGCACCTCCTATCAGGAGGAAAATAATATTAGCTTAATAATTTTACCTTACCGACTCAGATAATTAAAAAATTGTATATCTCTTCGGCTTCGATATAGATAAACACAAACATTCATATTATACTGAAGAATATATCGATAATTTCGTGCCATAACGTAAATGCGCCTGAGCGGCTCGACTCACGCTGTCTGCGTCCGTACGTAACTGCGGCGCAGTCGCTGGTCGCGACTGTTGTGTACCGAAGTACACCGACATTTCGCAGCGCGTGATTTCGCCCGATTTGTATGAAGACGTAATACTGTATACCCTTTATAGTGTGCTGTTACTTACTTACTTATTTATTTTTAGGCTGATTTTTTTCATGAACAAAAGAGCGTAACATATTAACCCCTTGAGCACCGTGAAACCAGACACAATTGAAAATCTATTGTTTTGCGACCGCCGGCGGTCTTATGATCCTTGACCTATTAATTAAAGATTTTTTTTATCGAAATGTTAGATTCCAGTAGACAGCACCGTCGGTGAAGTGACCGTGTCTGTGTCGGGATCCAAGCCGCAGATCCGAGTGGTGGACCCCGAAGGCGAAGAGCTGACCGGGCCGCCCAAGCTCATCACCACGCTAGATCTATCTGAAATTATGGTAAGCGTTAAATTTTTTTTACCGATTTCTCAATTATTTATGCTATTTAGGCGCACTTATGAAAGTAGTTACACCATTGGTTCCTAAGCTCCTTCACTGACTGTGGTAGCTTATTATACATTTTTATGCAGTTTAGATAACAGTTCATTTTAAAATATTGTGTGTGCATATTGGGCAACTTCAGTTTGCCATGGTGTCTCACTAATCTGCAGGTATCCGTAATTTTAAATTGGAAAAGCAGAGGATGCGCCTTAACAAAGGTACAACATTCTAATACATATATACATAGAAGCAAGTGTAAGAATATTCAGTTTGGGAAATAACTGTCTACATGATGTCATTGGCCGGACGTCACATATAGCTCGGATGCATTGTTTCTGCGATATAAAAGCTTTATTTACGTCTATCGAGTTTCCCCACAGGAGTATACCATATTTGAGATTGGATGCGACATATCCGTGATAGGCCATTAAAGCTACGTTTTGGTTTACTTGGACATTTAATCTCCACAATGCATAAGCAAATCTATTAATCCTGTTACAATTTTTTTTAATGTGATATTTCCATGAGCATTGATTGTCGATCTCCATTCCTAAAAAAGTAAGTGACTTTGATTCCGTTATAGGCTCATCATTTATTAGCACAGTTAAATTATTTGATTTAGGTTTGATATTAAAAAAGTTTATGTATTTAGTTTTATTTATGTTTAAGTACAAATTATTGTCTTTGAGCCAATTTGAAATATTATTTATAGTTATATTAATTTCATCATTATAATTTAAGTTAATTTTTTAGTAATAACTACTGATATATCGTCAGCAAATAAATTAAACTGGTAAGTAGTAACATTGGGTAAATCATTAATGTAGATTATAAAAAGCAGAGGACCCAGGATTGTATCTTGTGGGACCCCTACATTATTTACAGCAAGTGTCGAACTAAATGATATTTCTTCTTTATTTTCATTTACGTTTTTAATTTCTACATATTGACGTCGATTCCGAAAATATGATTTTAACCAATCCAATGTTACTCCCCTCAAGTTATACCTCTCGCATTTTGATAGAAGAATGTCATGTGAGACAAAGTCAAATGCTTTGCTCATGTCAAAGAGCCTACTAGCCATCTCTTCCCCTGGGGGTCGCGAAAGGCGACTAAGGGTGGATTCGACCAAAGTGGAATAAGGCCTTATACCTAGATTAGGCGCCGAATTTGTATAGACTAATCTCGGAGTAAGTCTTATTCCAGTTTGGTCGAATCTACCCTCCGAATCTCCGGATCCGCCGAAATCCGCGCCGCATCCTTTCTGTGTAATTTACGATGCATCTCTTTCATACATTTTCTACGAACAAGATTTGAAGGGACAACGAATCCGATCCACATCCGCATCGCATCCGAATCTTACATCGCTTCTGTGTATTTCGCGCCTAACGGACCAAAGATTCTATAATTCAACAGCATAGAGTAAATTAAGTTTTTAAGTTAATTAAGTTAAAAAGTAAATTTTATTTTTTTTTATTTTATTATTCTCTCTGTTCTGTTGGTTTTTTTTTCATGGTCTGGCAGTTTGAGTAATTTAAGTGGCCTACCCAAATGTCCTTTCTTTGGTATTGTTCGTCGAATCGTTTAGCTCCTTAAGTCTTGAGTTGAGCTGAACGATTTCTGACAAATGCGTGCACTGACTGGACAGGTCCTCTCAATCTGTGTGGTTCTTTCCTCTGTGTGATGTATGTAGGTATCTCGGCATTAATTGTTATTGTGTATGTAAGGTAGATGTAAAAGTGTGTATGTCGGCCCCTTGTCTCGCATTATATGGTTGTTACGTGAAGACGTGTTTTATTGCTCCGTACACCTAAATCTAGATTTCTCAGTGGCGACGAGTTTGATACGAACCATAGTGAAATAAGTGCATTATAGGTGTGATAACAAGTGCGTGAAAATGTCGATAGGTAGAATTTCAGAGTTTAACGTGCGCTCGGACAATTGGATGATGTATGTGGAAAGGTTAGAACAATACTTCGTAGTAAACGAAATTCAAACCGAAAGACAAGTGCCGACGCTTATCACAGTAATGGGAGCAGAATGCTACGAGTTACTGGTAAATCTATGCACACCAGACAAGCCATCAAATAAATCGTTCAAACAGTTAACGGACATTTTAGAAAAGTATTTGCAACCGAAACCTAGCATATTATCAGAAAGGTACAAATTTCGCCATAGGAAGCAATGTAACAACGAAACGATCTCGGAACATGTAGCTGTTTTAAAGAAAATGACGAAAACTTGCGAATTTGGCAGTTGGTTAGAAGAAAGTTTGCGTGACCAATTAGTATGCGGCATCAGCAGCGAGACCATACGGCAACGCCTGTTCACCGAAGACAGGATAGATTTTGGGAAGGCGTTTACTCTCGCCGTGAGCATGGAAGCGGCGGAGAAGGATGCGGCGGCGGTGGAGGGCCGAGCTAACTCTTCGAGCGGCGTCATCGCGGCGTGCCAGGCGGTGGCGGGCACGTGGCGTGGCGGCGGCGGCAGTAGCGGCGGCGGCGGCAGCAGCGGCGGCGGCGGCAGTAGCGGCGGCGGCGGCAGCAGCGGCGGCGGCGGCAGTAGCGGCGGCGGCGGCAGCAGCGGCGGCGGCGGCTGTAGCGGCGGCGGCGGCAGCAGCGGCGGCGGCGGCAGTAGCGGCGGCGGCGGCAGCAGCGGCGGCGGCGGCAGTAGCGGCGGCGGCGGCAGCAGCGGCGGCGGCGGCTGTAGCGGCGGCGGCGGCAGCAGCGGCGGCGGCGGCAGTAGCGGCGGCGGCGGCAGCAGCGGAGGCCGGCCGCGGTACCCGCCAGCGCGCGGGCGCGGCGCGTGGCGCGGGCAGCGTGCGGGCAGCGCGGGCGGTGCGGGCAGCCAGCCGCGCCCTGCCACCGCGCACAACCAGCAGCAGCAGTGCCGTGCGTGTGGCGCCAATCACGACGTGGCCCACTGTCACTTTGCTCGTTACGTGTGCAGAGTGTGCAACCAGCAGGGGCATTTAAGACGGGCCTGTCCTTACCTGGCTGGTCAACACAAAGTCGACGTAGCGGCCTCGACGCAAGAAAACGGCGCAAACAGTGAGGATAGCGATGAGGTATTAGCAAAAGCTGTTAATCAGTTGTCTATCACGCAATGTAGTCCTTTAATGATAACACTCAAGGTGGATGGTAAGGAGATCGCTATGGAGTGTGACACGGGCAGTGCAGTGTCTTGTATAAGTTCGGAACTTTATTATAAATTATTTAATAACTTGGAAATAAAAAAATGCAATTTAAAGTTGAGGTACTACACGGGGGAGTTAGTGCGGCCCGTGGGAGTTATAAAACCTTTAGTTATGTTTAATGATAGCAAAAAATATTTAAACTTGTATGTTATAGAGGACGCTAAAACGTCGTTACTGGGCAGACAATGGTTAATGGAACTAAACGTACAACTACCTAAATTCAAATGTGTAAATAACTTAATTGGTAATGATTTTAACATAAACGATTTTAGTTCCAGATACTCTGAAGTGTTCGCTGACGGGTTGGGGCGATTCACGGGCGGCCAGGTTAGCATTCACGTGCGCTCGGGCGCGCGGCCCGTGTTCATGCGCGCGCGGCCGCTGGCGTACCGCCGGTGGAGCGCGCGCTCGACCAGATGGTGCGCGACGGCATCCTCACCCCCGTTGACCGCTCCGACTGGGCGACGCCCATCGTGCCGGTAGTCAAGAAGGACGGTAACATCAGAATTTGCGCTGATTATAAGTTAACTTTAAATAAGGTTATTGAAGTCGATCGTTATCCGCTACCCAAAGTAGAAGATTTACTAGCACGCTTGCACGGTGGACAAAAATTTAGTAAAATTGATTTGTCTCAGGCTTACGCGCAATTTGAATTAGACGAGTCAAAAAAATACACGGTTATAAACACGCATAAAGGTTTATTCATGTATAACCGTTTAGTCTTTGGTCTGTCATCGAGCCCGGGAGTATTCCAAAAGCGTCTGGAGCAATTGTTCGCTGATATACCCTATGTAGGAGTGTTTCTCGACGATATCATAATATCCGGGATTGAGGACCAGGATCACATTAGTAATTTACATAAGGTGTTTGAACGTCTTCGTTTACATGGGCTTCGAGTTAAGAAAGACAAATGCGCTTTCTTTGAGGACAGTATAAAATATCTAGGTCATATTATTGATAAAAATGGGGTTAAAACTTGTCAGGATAAGGTGGCGGCCATTTTTAACACCCCAGCCCCCACGAATATTTCAGAACTACGCGCATTTATAGGTATGGTTATGTATTATTCAAAATTTATTAAAAATATAAGTACAATATTAGCGCCTTTGTATAATTTACTTCGCGCCAATGTCAGGTTTGTATGGAGTGAGGAATGTCAGAGGGCGTTTACGCTGATCAAACAGCGCTTAGGGTCAAGCGAAGTGCTGGTGCACTACTCGCTGGAGCAGCCGCTGGTGCTGACGGCGGACGCGAGCGGCGTGGGGGTCGGCGCGCTCATCTCGCACCTCACGCGCGACGGCGAGCGCCCGGTGGCGTTTGCCTCTCGCTCACTCACTAGCGCCGAGCGGGGGTACGCGCAGATAGATAAGGAGGCTTTGGCTATTGTGTATGGCATTAGGAAATTTCACCAATATTTATATGGTCGTAAATTTACGCTCAGAACCGACCACAAACCTTTGACTTACATATTTGGCAATAAAGTGGGCATTCCTGTTATGGCGGCATCTCGGCTACAAAGGTGGGCCGTCTTGTTATCGGGATACAATTACGAAATAGAATATGTTGCATCGAGTAAAAATTGTGCTGATGCGTTATCACGGCTGCCTCAAACCGGGTCCGAGCGTATAGTAACCGAAGGGGTAACTTATATTAATTTTGTCGAACAATTTTTACCGATAACAAATGATGACGTCAGGCTAGCTTCGTCTAAAGATTCTTTACTAAGCCGTGTTATGTTGTACGTTCAATCGGGCTGGCAAAGTAAGTGTAATGACGAGACGATTAGAACTTTTTATAGCAAACGAAACGAATTGTATTTAGATCGGGGGTGCCTTATGTGGGGTTACAGGTTAATTATACCTCAAAGTTTAAGGGAAAAGGTGTTGATGCAGTTACATACAAGCCATATGGGCATAGTAAAGACCAAGTCGTTAGCTCGAAGCTACGTATGGTGGCCAAATATAGACGCGGACTTGGAGGCGGTCTGTAGGCAGTGCGAGACGCGCGCGGCGGAGGCGCCCCCGCAGCCGTGGCCCTATCACGCGCGGCCGTGGAGTAGGATTCATATAGATTTCCTCGGGCCATTAAACGGAAAAACTTATCTCATAATCGTCGACGCTAGTTCGAAATGGTTAGAAGTTTTTGATATGCCTAGAACAAATGCGGTGACCGTTATAAAGGTATTATGGGCCACGTTTGCTCGGTTCGGACTGCCCATGGAAGTGGTATCAGATCAGGGACCTCCATTCACGAGCTGTGAATTTCAGAACTTTTTAACGAATAATGGTATTCGCCAATCTTTTTCGCCCATTTATCATCCGGCTTCGAACGGAGCGGCCGAAAACGCGGTCAAACTGTGCAAGCGGGCTATTAAAAAAGCCAATAGGGACACATTGGACACAGATGCCGCTTTGCAAACATTTTCGATGAGCTATAGGAATAGTATCCAAAGTAGCGCCGGCCGCTGCGCTCGCGGCTCGACCTGCTGCGCAGCGCCAGCGCGCGCGAGCAGAGCGTGAGCCGCGCGCGCAGCCGGCAGCTGCGGCACGCGGGCGGCGTGCTGCGCGCGCTGCAGCCCGGCGACCCCGTTTGGGCGAGAGGCTTTCGTCACGCAGACAAATGGCTAAAGGGCCCAGTGGTAGGTACGCAGGGCTCTCGTAGGTACGTAGTGGATAGCGGTAGCGATCGACTGATGCATAGACATATTGATCAAATCAAGCGCAGGGCGAGAATGTCTGATGTTCCTTGTCCTTCAGGGGAGACTAGTGAGAATACGGAGGGTGTAAATGGGGTTGAGGATGACGTAGCAGTGCGATCAGAGAACGGAGATGTGGTGAGTGAGAGCGAAGAGGGACTATTTACCACTCCTTCGAGTGATAGTCACGTTCCCGTGGATTATTCACCGAACACCACCCGCAGTGAGTCGAGCTCACCGCAGCCGCCCTCGCTTAGTTCGCCGCGCACGCCCGTGAATCGTCCCAATCGAGTGCGCAAGCCCGTACTGCGTTACGGCATAGATTATTAAGCTAAGTAATTAATTAGTTATAAGTTTTTATTGTTTGTATTTTATAAGTACTCTTTTATGTAAGTATATGTTAGTGATTTAAGTTGGGAGGTGTGATGTATGAAGGTATCTCGGCATTAATTGTTATTGTGTATTTAAGGTAGATGTAAAAGTGTGTATGTCGGCCCCTTGTCTCGCATTATATGGTTGTTACGTGAAGACGTGTTTTATTGCTCCGTACACCTAAATCTAGATTTCTCAAAAAGACCATCTCAGACGTCGATCTACATGGTCTTCATATAACCTGACCAAGATTATGTCTGGACTTTAGAAGAGACTGTGACCTCTGAGTTTGTTAAGGTCTTTCTTCTCAGAGTAGTCAGATAGGAAACGCCGACCTCATCTAGTTTTAAAAAAAACATGATTGACGTGTAAAAGTGTTTGTACAAACCCACTTACAAAATAAAATCATTTATCATTTATCATTTATCATAAGCACGGTCTGTCTCGTACATTTTTTATAGCAGCAGTGGCATCTTGCATTTTAGGTAATCTGCTTCTTAGTCAATTAGCGTTTTAGGTATTATAGCAGCAGTGGCATCTTGCGTTTTAGGCAATCTGCTTCTTAGTCAATTAGCGTTTTAGGTATTATAGCAGCAGTGGCATCTTGCATTTTAGGCACTGTGCTCATAGTCGGTTAGAAATATAAGTTAAGAAAAATTGTATAGATATAAGAAAGCCATAAAAGTTGTAATAGAAATCGAAAAGTGTATAAGTTAATAAGTAAAAATAGAATAATTTAGCAATAAATGGAAAGGGCTCTAGAGAGAGAGAGCATTGAAAATGGAACGTATTATATACGAACTTTAGTAATAAAGTATAAGAATAAGGTAATTAGAGCAGTAGGGCATATAAATATGCTATGAAAATGTTAAAAGCTATAGTTAATCAGAAAATAAATAGTAATAGAATGAGTAGATAGGGCACCGAGCGTGCAGTAAAAATGGAAAATGAGTATTAAGTGTAGTGATTGTATAGTTTACCATAGAATTAGGAAGAAAAGTAAATAGGGCACAATCGTGCGGTAAAAATGTGAGCACTACGCCATTACAGTAGAATAGGAGAGCCGCAGTAGCGCGGCCTAGATTTGGTTTAGTACGACCTGTAAATAAAATCCCCGACTTGACCTACGTTGGAGGATCAGAATTTAAAAAAAAAAACAGCATAGAGCGGCGATAGATAGGCTCAACACCTGTCACGCTGGGCACATATGGAGTTGTAATTTAGTGAATCGTGGACTACTTCTGCGGTCCTCATTGCCTAAGTCTCTGACTAACCTTTTTGGGCTAATAGTCGTGAATCTATTGTACGTGTACCAAAAGCGTGGTAGCCAAATGTCGAAACTTCAGCAACTAGTGCTGGGCTGGGGTACGGTCAGGGGGATGTCACTCCGCAGTTTAGATACGTTCGTTTGGCGCGCCTCCCAGGCAGGCCGCCTAGGCGCAGTGTATTCCAGTAGTCCCTTCTAGCCTTTCCCCCTTGGGGGAACAATTGGGATTTTTTATAAAAACCTCCCAGTTGTCACTCGTGTTGTTTGTAGAGGGGACAATTTCAGTTTTAGATGTCCCAGTCTACCCCACTTGAGATGTTGCCGTATAATTTTTTAAGTGGGGGAGACTGGGATATTTAAAAATGTAAGTCCCAATTGTCCCCTCCACCGGTGACACGGAGGACAACTGGGAGGTTTTTATTAAAAAATCCCAGTTATCCCCCAAGGGAACAAACGCCAGAGGGGACTACTAGGATACACTACCTAGGCGTATGACAGTAAAGGTTGCCGCGAGCCATAGCTCCGAACACCGAGCGCCGAGTCGCTAACTCGTAATCCCTGCGCGCGCGCGTAAATCCTACGCTATGTGACGTCATGACGTCAAATCGATATCGAGTTAGCGTTGCTTAACGGAATATGAACGCTCGGGTCGCACGATAAGTTTCAACTTCGCGTGAAAGTCGTTAGAGAGTTAACCTTCTGTACGTAGTACTATTAGTTATTCTGTGGTACGGTGACATAAGCGATGTATGTACTCGATTGATCAAATTCTCGCGTAACAGTGTATGGATGTACACCAGGTCGTAAAAGTGCTGGAGCCAGCGCCGGGCAACTGGACGGTGACGGTGGGCAGCGCGCGCGACTACTCCGTGCGGGTGGCGGGGCTGTCCAACCTCACGTTCAGCCACGGCTTCTCGGTGGCGCCGCCCGCTACCATGGATGAGACTAGTCACCGCCCCTTGAAAGGTTAGCTTATCCTTTAATTATATTATCATCATTATCCTTACATATTAAGTGACCAGCTGCTACCGTCCCTTGAAAAGTTTGCATATAATACTGTATATTATTCTTCTATATCTGTATAAGCACGTCGATCGGGATCTTTTGTAAAATCCCTTCCTATCACTCTACTTCCGCGGTATAATAGACTGCCATAAGACGGGAGAGACCAGCCACCGCCCCTTGGAAAATTTGAATTTACCTAATCCTGTATGTTATTCTTCAAAATCAAAATATCTTTATTCAGTAAGCATAAAATAAGCATTTTGAATCGTCTAAATTTATTTTTTTATGGATGGATGGATAGGCATAGGAACCCACCCACCCACCCCACCCATTCAGGAAGTCTTTTAGCTGTGGAGAGGAACGGGTACAAGAAACTCCACAGCTTTATAATAATATAGAAGTAACGACATTTACAAAACAATATGTCGTTACCAAATTATACAATCAATAATCATAAAACAAATATAAAAATAATATAGAAGTCGACATTTACAAAACAACATGTCGTTACCAAATTATACAATCAGTTATAAAGATAATGGATTAAGAAAAAAACAATGTAAATATATTATTATAACCAGGCTGTTTTGTCTTCTAAATATTCCTTGACTGTGTACTGTAACCTTTCCTAAGTAAACAAGATTTTACATGATTCTTAAACTTATCTAAAGGTAAATCTAGTAAAGTACTTGGTATTTTATTATAATACTGTATACCTTGCCCCAAGAAAGAGCCGAGAACCTTTTGTAACCTAAACAGTGGCATTACTAGTTTTGACTTATTTCTAGTATTGAAATTGTGTACATCACCGTGTTCAGAAAAAGTGTTAATATTGCAACACACAAAAACTATACAATTATAAATATACTGCGATGCTATACTGCAGTAAGAACACCAACTTCCTTAAAAATATTTCTCAAAGAAGTTCGCGATCCCAGTCTATAAATGGTTCTTATTGCTCGTTTCTGTAGTGTGTCTTCTATATCTTTATAAGGTCTGGAAGCTTGATAGCACGGCTCAGGCATTCGGTTAGCGACCTTGCTAGTTAAGCAACCTTCTCAATGCTGGGTCACTGGATGGTAGACCAAATTAAAGAGTATCTCGAGCTTTTCCGTGCTTCGAAAGGCAGTAAAGCTGTTGTCACGCTTGTTGTGGTAAGATGGCAGTCGTTAAAACCGGCGCGGTAGGTTTTGGTCTAATTTCTTAATGTGCAGTTGTCTATGTGGAAAGGCTTGTGCCCAGTAGTGGGACGTTTATAGGCTGATGATGATGGTGATGATCTTTGTAAGCTGTGTGGTGGGTATACCGTGACTACTCCGTGCGCGTGGCGAGGCTGTCCAACCTCACATTCAGCCATGGCTTCTTAATGGCACCACCGGCTACCATGTAGGATATTAGTCACCGTCCCTTGAAAAGTTTGCATATAATCCTGTATATTATTCTTCTAGATATTTATTAGGTCTAGGAGCTCGATTGCACAGCTAGGCCATTCAGTTTGCGACCTTGTTAAAACGCAATGCTGGGTCACTGCATGCGAAAAGATGTCGTTAAAACTACTAACCCTCATAAGGCCAACGCCAGCATGTGCAGTTGTCTATGATGATGATGGTGATGATATTTATAAGCTGTGTGGTGGGTATACCGTGGCTAGTGGCGGGGCTGTCCAACCTCACGTTCAGCCACGGCTTCTCGGTGGCGCCACCGGCTACCATGGATGAGACCAGCCACCGACCCTTGAAAAGTTTGATTATAATCCAGTATATTATTCTTTTGAAACTCTAGAAGCACTTCGACCCTTCATGATCTTTGTACAATCCCATCCTATCACTCTACTTCCGCAGTGAATATGACTGCCATAAGATGGGGGAGACCAGACACCGCCTTTTGAAAAGTTGGATTATAATCCCGTATATTATTCTTCTACATCTTTATAAGGTCTAAAAGCTCGATGACACATCTAAGGCGTTCTACTTTTGCAATACTGGATGATTCCACATGCTCCTCCGTGCTTCGAAAGGTCGTAAAGCCGTTGTCCTGGTTGTCGTAAAATGGCAGTCTTTAAAACCTACCAACCCGCATTGAGCCAGCACGGTAGGTTATGACCCAATCTTTCCATGTGTATATGTGGGAAGGCCTGGTACTTTTTTTTTCCCTTTAATAATGGCTTCGTTCGGTCAGCACATTTAGTCAGTGTCAAGTAAGATATTAAAGTGAATAATTTCTTTGGATAAAGTAGATGATAATATGAGTGATAATTAACGTTTAATAGTAAATGATATTCCCCAAACCCCTTGAGACTCAATAAAGCTGTGGGACTTTATTGAGATCTCACACGGACTTTTTGAGAGAATTTAAAAAGTGATGTTACACTGTTTTGTTTTATTTGCCAACACTCATGCACGTTCACGAACACTTAGCAGTAAATAATCCACCATTATTTCACATTAATATTCGACAAAACACAAATTATAGAAAATAATACAAATCTGCATGACGCTTCACTTTCCCGCCAAGAAGTCCCCTGGTACTTTTTAGGCTGATAACGATGATAATGATCTTTATAAGCTGTGTGATGAACTGTGATGATGATTTGTGATGTATTGAAAGCATGGTATAAGTTTACCTAATCTGTGGCAAGCACGGTATACTTGCCCTGTGGCTGCAGACGCGACCCCCCGCTGAGATTGTCACCGCGTCAGTAATAAACGAGCTGCTTAAGTTGATAATTGGTTGTTTCATTTATGCACTCCAATTATACTTCATGATTCCAGTGTAATCCTGTCTGTACGCTTACGTGTGGTAACTTCCAGGCACGTACAACCACATGATGATATCCCTGAGCGAGACAGACGCCCCCGTGACCATAGACTACGCGGAGATATTGACCCTGTCTGGGCAGACGCTGTTCGAGATGCCTTTAAAGGAGTTAGACAGAGACAACAAGACATATCTGGCTGAGGCGTTCGTACCACCTGATGATTTTTTTTATGTCGCGGTAAGATGACTGTTCTGTGAATCTTCTAAGTTAAAGCCATTCAGGTATTTTAACTAGAGCTGATATTCCATACAAAAAATGTGCTCAGCTAGAAGATGACAGCGGGCAACACGTGGGGCGTAAGGGGCGGGGCTTTGTTGTCAGGCGTTTGGCCGCAACTCAATGCGCATACAAACTTGCTTCGTAGTGTCGCCTCTAATTATAATACCTCATTGGTTAAAGCTATAAAATTACAAAACTTTCCCAATACTTCTTAATCTTAGAATATAAGTATTTATTATATACATGTCGTAATTGTTTCTTTATTACATTTTAACGTAAAGCTTAACGTATTTTTTGTTCACTTATTTGTAGTTGTTTTGCTAAAGACGCGCATACGTTTTCAGATAAACGGTCATGATTCGGGGAACCATTCGCTGCGACGAGTAGGAACAACCGCGGTGCAAGCTAAACTACCCGGTAATTATATTGTAAAGAGGCTAGTATATAATGAAATTTTGATTGTTAAACTCTCAAAGAAGCTTTTAATCTTAATTAATATTATAAATGCGAAAGTGCGTTTTTTGTTTGTTTGATACCGCTTTCACGCTTAACTGAACCATTTTTTATAAATTTCGGTATAAGTAGAGATAGAAGGGACCCTAAAGGCTTCTTTATCCCGCGACATTAAATAATGATGTCCAACAATAACATTGTAGTAACAACTACATCCTCGACATACTTACTCTTAATATACGCAAGCTATAATACAATTAATATTTAATCTTAGTATAATATCGTCCTTGGTATAATCGAACATTGCATTTTTCCAGATATCCCGTACTTAACAGTGCCACATCAAGTAAGTTCAAAACTTTGAAATAAAATAAAATTAAAGTTTACGCTCACACCAATTATCTAGTCCAAGATAAGTATTCTTTTAAAACTACGCCTCCCACCAGGCCTGTAACTGTGACAGAGAGAGGCGCTGTCCTATTCCCAAACATTGCACGGCGGGCAGCGAGTGTTTGACAATACTATTATTTTCAAACACTCGCTGCCCACACTTTTAAGAAAAAACGAGATTTTGACCATGTTTTTATGATGGTTTAGAGTCCCCGTTATTGCAGTGACCAAGAAAATTTAAAATGTTTTTACCATTATTATAATAGCAAACATCCTTCAGATAGAGGCTCGTGCCCACTCGCTCGTGCGCCTCTCATGCGGCGTGGAGAGTTTGGTGCCAGTGAGCGCGGGCTGGGCCAACGGCACCGCGCGGCTGCAGCCGCAGCTCACCAGCTTGTGAGTCACATATACAGTTAACGGTTCCCTATTTTTTTGCATTAAATTTTATGTCATAATTTAAGGCTGGGATTCCCGAAATTCCCGAAAATAGGGTATTTTAAATTATGGATTACTCGCAAATCACAAGTACTCGAAATTTGGATAAAATATATGTTATTACACAGTCTTTTATCTAGTCATTCCATTAAATACTCTATTGCTGATACTTTACTGCATCAAATAAAATTTCAAACATCCGTCTAATCATAATTCAAATATCGTATTACTTGCATTATACTTGGTTTTAGTTAATGAAAAATATACGAAAATAATTGTCTTTGAATAGGTGAGGCATTCCGGCCGTTATAAGTTTAAAAATTTAAAAAGAAATCTTGATTTTCAAAATTACCTACCTATTTTGCTAAGTTGACGGTCGCGAATCGCGATGTGCAATTAATCAGTCCCCTACTAGTTTCTGCGCTCGGGAATCCTAGCCTTAACATAGCATACTTTTACTTATCCTAATAATAGTTACGCACAATATTAATTTGGCATAACGTTTTAGGCACATTTTTTAATTTTGCAGTAAGACACGTTGCAAATTTAATTCGTTTTGTGGGTTTTAATTACAAAATAATTACCAAAGACTATAAAGTTTATTCTCATTGACACATATACAATGTTGGTAAGGTTGGTTTTCTTTGCGCTATTTCATATCAAAACTATAACAATTCCAGACTTATACTTAGACAATCTTGTGTATAAATAATTTGCCGAAATGTTTGTCCACACATCACTTCAGAACGACTAGTTACATACATAATATATTCACGACTACCTACGAGTATTATCCCCGAAGTGTAGTAAGAACAAATTAGCAGTACCTTATACTAGGCTTCATAAAATAAATAATTCTGTTAAGGGTCTGCGTGTACGATTTTACAACAAAGTACCAATTGATATTCAGAAATTAGATCTTGATAAATTTAAAATCCATATCAAAGAAAAGCTTTATAAAAAAGCTTATTATGAATTGTCAGATTACACAGAAGACAAAACAGCTTGGCTCTGAACTGAAATGCTCCAAGTACTCCAAAAGCTATTTCTAATTGTATATATTTAATTTATAGTACCGTATATTTTACATCCAAATTATTATTTTGTATTTTATGACCTGGTAACGACATATCTTTTTTTTTTGTAAATGTCGTTGCTTCTGTGCGCTGTGGTTTCTTGCGGCCGTTCTTTGCCGCAGTTAAAAAATAACGTCCTGAATGGGTGGTAGGTTAAATATTTGGACGATTCAAAGTACTTAATAATTGAGTTTATTGAATAAATATATTTTGAATTTTGGGTTAGCCAGAGACTAGGAATTGAGGACCGCAAAAGCCGTCCACGGCACACCTAATTATAACGGCACGTGGTTTCAACTTTAAAGTTTGTAGAGATAATCCTATATTGACATGTAATTTTTTCTTTATACAATGTGATAGGAGTGGTACTTCTAACCTGTTACTACATCTAAATTCATCGACAAAAAAATAATATGGACTTAAAAAAAAGTAATTTTCAATCACAAAATAATTAAGTAATGATTTGTTTTCTGATCAAAATAATCTCAAACATACGAAACAAAGTAATTTATTAGTTAACCAGTGACTATGGCTACTGTTTGCCATTTTTTTTTATGTTTCTCCGACGTATGAAACCTTTGATATCGTATAAAGTAAAAATGGTCATAAATTATAGGGGGAGGGGGTTGGACCCCCCATATTATTTTTTTTGTCGATGAATTTAGATGTAGTACTTAGCCTTAACGCGTTAGAAGTATCACCCCTATCACATTGTATATAGTCCTCCTCATCGATTTCGACGACGGCGACCCTGACTATAATAATTATTATATTAATTAACCTAAATTGGTATCAAAATAACATGTAAGAATAATTTATTTTCTCATGTGAGCTCTAATGTGGCTCGCTAGACCAAACTTTGTCTTAAAGACTCTGTCGCAAGATATACAATAGAGTTGCCCTTGTGAGTTATATGTATATGTATAGGAGGGATTTTGTCTCTCTTTGCGGATTTGGCGTTTTAGGTCGAGTGAGTTAAGACGATTTCCCTCAAAAGTTTTTATATTTTTAAAGATGGTAGAGCGCCATGAAGACCTCTTAGAAGCGAGCTCTTCCCAACCTGTAGAGTCAATAGCGCAGGCGTTTAGGTGTCTTTTGAAAACGTCTTTATAACGCAGATGCTGACCGCCGTGTTTCCGTTTACCCTCTGTGATCTCAGAATAAAAGACAACTTTGGGTAACCGGCGGTCATCCATGCGAAAGACGTGTCCACACCACCCGAGCTGACGCTGCATGAGAAGAGCTTCCATGCCATAAATTCCGGAGCGACGCAGAACCTCAGTATTTGGCACACGGTCCTGCCATTTGATATTAAGGATGGATCTAAGACATCTAAGGTGGTATGTGTCGAGTTTCTTAATGTCCTTTCTGTAAAGGCACCATGTCTCTGAACCATATAGTAGGACAGGTAAGATTAGCGCTTTGTATACGCTAATCTTCGTCTCCAGCTTGAGATCATGAGACTTCCAGCAACGATCCATGAGTCGTCCGAAACTAGCAGCAGCGTTTGCGATGCGCGAAGGTATCTCCGAAGCTAAGGTGTTATCGTGCCGGATATTGCTACCTAGATATTTAAAGTGTGATACCTCCTCTAGTGGTTTCCCATCCAGATTTAGTATCGCTTTATCAGCTTCACAGCCTCTGGGTGGCTGTTTTAGAATTTGGGTCTTAGTAACACTGATAACCAAGCCGAACCTTTGACAGGATATATGTAGTGCGTCAACATAGCTTTGGAGCTGCACCATATTGTTAGACATAAGACATACGTCGTCAGCATAAAGTACCTCCAGTACCGAGATCTGCTGCACTTTGGATTTCGCTCTAAATCTTGAAATGTCAAACACGCCTTTTTCAGTTCGGAAAAAAAGCTGGATTTGGTTACTACAACATTGCAGCGCATCTCTCATGACAACTGCAAAGTAAATGGCAAAGAGTGTAGGCGCCATCACGCAACCCTGTTTTACTCCACTTGTGATTTGGATATCCTCAGAAAGTTCGTTTTCATGTTGAACCTGCGCTTTCATACCAACATGAAATTGGCGTATAAGATTGACGAACTTCTTCGGGTACCCAAATTTTAGGAGAACAAGCCAAAGGGCCTCGCGTGGAACTCTGTCAAATGCTTTCTCAAGATCGACAAAGCACATGTAGAGTGGCTGTTGATGTTCAAGGCTCTTCTCCTGGAGTTGCCTTACGACACTTATTGCGTCGATAGTACCCCTACTCGGACGGAAGCCACATTGGCTTTCAGGTAGGTACATCTCAGCTATTTCGCTAAGGCGGGTGTTAACAATGTGCGCGAAAACCTTACCGGCACTAGCAAGGAGCGATATACCGCGGTAAGAGCTGCAATCGGAGACATGTCCTTTCCCTTTGTACAGCTTACAAATCACCGCATCCCGCCAGCCTTGTGGAATTTGCTCTTCAACCCACACTCTTTTGACCAGATTGTAGAGCCCCGTCATGATGTTATTCCCGGTATACTTGTATACTTCGGCGGGAAGTTGATCCATACCAGGTGTTTTCAAGTTTTTAAGACGTTTGACTGCCTTCACGAACTCTTCAAATGATGGTGGATCGTCTAATATTTGGCAAACTGGTAGTTCTTCAAGCGAGTCCACGTAAGACAGATCAACGCCGAGTGCGCCGGGATTTAGAACATCATTAAAATGCTCCGCCCAGCGCATCAGCACGTCAGTCCTATTCGTAACTCGGTGCTGTCCGTCCCTCGAGTACATGGGTGCGGTTTTTCTCATACGCGGGCCAAAAATCGCTTGTATGCCTTCGAAGAACCTACCAGTCTGGTGAGTATCAGCGCAGTGCTGTAATTCAGCAGCTTTCTCCTTCCACCACTTATCCTTCAGCTCGCGAACCTTTGATCTCAGTTTTTGTTGAGCTCCTCTTTTACTGTGTGCATCCGCATTTTTTGTGTTCAGTTCGCGTTTATGTGCTTCAACTAGAGTCATGATCTCTTTATTGGATGAGTCAAACCAATCTTGGTTCTTCTTTTTAGTTCTTCCTATGGTATCGAGAGCACATCCGTGAAGATGTTTAGCGAACGAACTCCAGTCTTCATCCACGGATAAAGAATCATTATGCGGAGCACTAGCAGCAAACAAAGTATCCAACGTGTTTCCAAGTTCTGGTGAGGTAATTAACCTTGAGAAGGCTAATTTAGATGGTATTTTGTGGGATGCTCGTGGTGATGCTTTAAGCTCTAATAGCATCTTCGACCGTATAAGACGGTGGTCAGTCCAGCCTATCGCTCCGCGCATTGCTCTCGTTATGAGAACGTCACGCAGATCTTTGCGGCGGACAATGACATAGTCAAGGAGATGCCAGTGCTTGGATCTAGGGTGCATCCACGAGGTCTTGTATTTATCAGGTAGTCGGAAAAATGTATTTGTGATGCCAAGATCGAATTCGGCGCACAACGACAGGAGGCGCAATCCATTGTCGTTACATTTACCGACACCATGTTTACCAAGGACACCATTCCATAATTCATGTTCGGTGCCAACTCGAGCATTAAAATCCCCCATCAATATAATTTTATCATGTCTTGGGATGCATTCAAGGATTTGGCGTAGATGTTGATAAAATACCTCTTTATCCTCATCCGGCGAGGGCAATGTAGGAGCGTATGCACACATCACATTGTATAAGCACCATATTGACATGTATAACAATTAATAGAATTAGCACATCTGACTTTATGCATAATTAATGAAAACCTCAATGGCGAAATAGAAATTGTAAAGACAAATAGAAACACATTTTTTTAAAATTTTATTTTGCGTTTAGAGTTTAGAGGCGACAATATAATTTAAATATTTGCACACCTACGTTAATAAGGTAAAAATATTGTAGATCTATTAACCAATGTAACATCTTGATTGTACACAATATTTAAGCAAATAAATTATTTGATTTGTGATACTAAAATGTGAGGAGCTCGATGACGCAGCGGCAAGCGCGTTCGGCTTGCGATCTTGCTCGCTAAGAAACTTTCGCAATGCCGGGTCGTTGGATGGGTGACCAAATTAAAAACATCTCGAGATGCTTGTGCTTCGGAAGGCACGTTAAGCCGTTGGTCTAGGTTGTTGTCGTAAGATGACAGTTGTTAAAACCCACCAACCCGCACTGGGCCAGCGTGGTGGGTTATGGCCCAATATCCCCACGTGCTATTGTCCACGTGGGAGGCCTGTGCCCAGCAGTGGGACGTTTATAGGCTGATGATGATGATGATGATAACAAGTGTTTCGGTCCAGACAGAGCACTACGGTGGAGTACGTGATAGCAGACATGGTTGCCCACCACGCGGGCAACTACCGCTGCGTCGCTACCAACGCCGCTGGAACCGCTGAGCGCAAAACAAGGCTGACAATGATAGGTAACAAAGGCGATCAATTTTTCTCTTCTTGTTCGACGTAAGGCGGTGTAATGTAGGAATTCAATAGTAGTTTATAGTTTAATAGTTTATTCGTCATCTAAAAAACATTACAAGGTTTATAATAAAAATAACTATCTATCTATCTAGCGTTTTAATTACAGAACGCACGAAGTTAAATTAGTTATGTATGTGTTGTAAAAAAGCCGAAGCTTTATTACAATTATAATTACGTAGTAAAGGAAAAATTCCTAAAGATAGGACATAGGGGATACCAAAGGCAGGTTAGAAGCAGTGACACCAAGACCTCGTGGAGGGCAGCTACGGATATCAATCTCCTCTTTTCGTCGTTTGGTTTTTGTGACCTTTGATTGTATTAATCAAAGTTTGTGACATGACAATGCACCCCAAGTATTTCCGGACATTTAACGATTAATATATACTCTACGATTATTTCACGTTAATATTTAACAAAAACACTTTAAAACCAAAATTAATTTGAAAACACTAGCGAAGAAGTCTTTATCATAAAGGCTGGCAATTTCATTTGTCCATTGAAAGTTCCCTCAGGCTGAGAACGTCAACTTCCTTAAATGACAAGTCCCGAAACGACAACTTCCTGAAATGACAACATTTTAGAATGAGTACATCCAAAAACGACAACATTGTCATTATTACAAACACAAAGTAAGTAATTCAAAGTTACAACACAAACATCCAGTCAAATATTACTTGCTACTACGGAACACTTATGACCATACGCTACGATCTATTACGTATAAATTTGACATTTCAAAACTGAGGGTCGAAATTCACACCCAATAATAAGTACCCCCCCCCCCCTTATTAGTAAGTTGTCATTTTCGGAATTTGTCATTCTCGGAATTTGACATTTTTGGAATTTGATATTTTCGAAATTTGTCATTTTCGGAAATTGACTATTTTGGAATAGACGTTTTAGGAAGTTGTCGTTTTCAGAACTTGTCATTTTAGGAAGTTGACGTTCTCAGCCTGAGGGGAAAGTTCCATGCGCTGGGGGAAAGGGAGACGGATCGTGGCGAAGCCACGTAAACGTCAGTTGTGTGAATGTACGGATTTGCCAGGCTAGAATTCGCACTGTTATTAAAATATCGACCTAACTCAAATGTTTTATGTTTAAACCAAGCTGTAAACTCCTGTCTTTAGAGTCGATATTTCAGTAAATGAAAATGTTGAGTTCGCTCTAAGTTTTACTAAGAATGCGAATTGTTCGTGTGGCAGTGGACCCACCGGACGTGATATTGCGTCCCGGTGATGCGGCGGTGCTGTGGGGCGAGCCGCTGCCTATCTCCTGCGAAGTGTTCAGTGAGGACGCGCTCCAGATGATGCAGTTGGTGTTCAAGGGCGCGAAACGTGTGGACGACGACGGTGAGTAGCAAACAATTAATGAGCGATAGCAAATTTAACATACACACATAATATACATGCACATAGCATTTAGAACTCGCTCCTCATCATCATTAGTCAATCAACGTCCCACTGCTGGGCACAGGCCTCCCACGTGAACAATAGCACGTGGGGATATTGGGCCATAACCCACCACGCTGGCCCAATGCGGGTTGGTGGGTTTTAACGACTGCCATCTTAAGAACAACCGGGACCAATGTCTTAACGAGATTTCCCAAGCACGGAGGAGCTCGAGATGTTTTTAATTGGTCACCCATCAGGCGACCCAGCATTGCGAAAGTTGCTTAGCGGGCAAGATCGCAAGCCGAACGCGCTAGCCGCTACGCCATTGAGCTCCTCAATATGTTAAGCTAGTAATAAGCGTAACATATTCATCCCGAGTGAACACCGAGCTACGCTCAAGTTACTTATATCGCCTTGAATCGAAGAATGAATCTCCTGGGATCGCCCTACCCGAAACCAGAAGATTATAGGCTCTTCGCACTCAAAGATATTGCCAAGCTTATTGCAGTCATTTCCACTGAGGAGGCAGAGTGATAGGACGGGGTTGCACAAAAGATCCCAATGGGTCGACGTGCTGCTGCGAGTGAGACCTATGCAGGCCCCACTAAAATAAGATAAGATAGAGATACCAAAAAGAACTTTTTTTATCAATGTTTTTATCCCTTTTTGTTACGGGTAAGCACTTGTCGTTCATATCACTTAATGGTAATTGACGATAAGGCCGAAAGTGGAAGCTTTTTACTAGAAATCCGCAACCACTGAGGAACTGGCTATCTTACCTCCAGACTCGCAACAATGTTGTTATGGCGTCTGACTTAAATAAGATGGTGGTAGCTAGCCATGCGGACTTAACAAGCCACCAACCTAATCAAGAATCGATCCCGGTACCTCTAGGTCTAAGACCTTTGGCTTTGCTACTAAACCACAGGGGTGGTTAAAAGTGTAATACGTATTCGTACGGCTTTCTACATGAGTAGGTACATACAAATCATCACGACTAATATCCCCGAAGGGTTAATCAGAGACTAGGCATTACGGACAGCAAAACCTGCCCTCTACAATATTAGGTCAAGGATCATAAGATCACTGGCGGCGGTCGCGAAACAATTTTTCAATTGTGTCTGGTTTTACGGTGCTCAGAGGGATATTCCACTTTTCACCAAATAGCGACTGCACAATGACATGTGCTCAGCGTGACAGGTGGTGAGCCCATCGCCGCTCTATGCTGTTGGATGTATGTGCAGTCTTTAGTCCGTTAGCCGCCTTTTACGACACCTAAGGGAAGAGAGGGGGTGGTAGTATTCTTTCACCGCTACCCGACACGGCTTTCTAAATGTTTCCTATTACAAAGCTTGTGCGGGAGGCGGGAGCGTTCGAGCTACGTAATGCGAAAACTTTAGCGCGGTGCTCTAGGACGACTGGCGAACGGCGCGCGGTTTTGCTACGCAACGAAAACGGTGCAAGCGTGTTTCGAATTCGAATTAAAATGTTGCCGTGTTACAAACGTAAACGTTATTTTTATAAGCTCATTATATATATAAGGTGACTGCTAGATACCGCAAGAAACTTCAAGGGCTGGTCAAGTCAAGTGTTTAAAACATGACAAAAATGACAAAGAGGAATTCGTGTTTTTGTTTAATATCATATCATATTCAATAGCAATATCATAAGAATTATTTACTACGCGCGGCCGGCCGGCCGTTGCCCGCGCGTAGTAAATTATCGTTATTTTTGATTGCTTGCATTTTATTTTTCTCATTTTATTGCTTTAAAATAAGTTAGATACTTATTCAAAGACTATCATGAATTATTTAATTATAAATGAAAAAAACACAAATTCATTTTTGATCATTTTTGCCATGTTTAAAACACTTGACCTGGTCAGCTCTTGAAGTTTCTTGCGGTTTCTAGCAGTCATCTTATATTTGAAAAACACTGTTTAACTTTTTAATAGAAGTAATTGATTAATGATGAAAAATGATGTCTCATCAGTCATTTGGTTGGATTTTTCAATACTCATGTTTTTATGCTCATTTGATTGATTTTCAGTGACAGATGTGCCAATAAGTTCAACGGAAGATAATTTGTATGTTTATAACAAGACTATTCCTCATGTAAATGAGAGCGACAGCGGGCTCTACACATGTGTAGCCATCAATAAGGGTAAGACACATTCCATTTCAATTAACTTTATAATTTCTACTATGTTCTTTATGGATTTCGCGATCTAACGTCACGATTCCAATAATAATTATACACTTACATATCTAATGTATGTACTATTTGTATAAAATTTATGTGTTATTGTATGTGTACATATAATAATATGTGTAGCGTGCAGATATGTAGCATTTACAAATAAGTTTAGTATTTTCAAAATGTAATTTTACTCAAAAAGATATAACGTTAGAAAACCACGTTTGCATTTAAGGGTAGATTTAAAATACATTTTGAAATTGGAGATTTTTAGAAAGGATTAATGTTTTACGGGAATTAATAACAGTAATATTAAAAATTAATCCTTTTCATTTTTAGCTGGTCGTGTAGTAAAATCGATCAACGTTACAGTACAAACGCAGCCCAGCGTTCAAATCCTCGGTCCCCACAGCATGAGCAAGCTCATCCACTCGGATGTCCAGCTCGTTTGCCATGTAGAGAACGCTCACAGAGTGCAGTGGGTGGCCCCAAACGGCTCTGTTGCCATGGAGACGGCGGTTAATAGCACTTACGATGGGATGTTTGAAGTTAAGAACGTCACGGAAGGCGGACGGTGGACTTGCGTTGGCTGGAGGGGGTCCTATAGAGGTATAGTATAGTATATGACTCGACCCGTGCATCGACCCGCATTGAGCCAACATGGTGGGTTATAGCCCAACCTTCCCATGTGGGACGTTTATAGGCTGATGATCATAATCTGGCTAGAAGGACGTATTTAAAAAAGTATTGTTTTCTTTTAACGAAGATTATAATAATTAAAACTGTGTCCGCGTCGAAGGACCAAAGTTTTAGTTATTTTTATTTTTATGACAGTGTTAAATTTTAACAAGGGGTTCCACATAAAATTATATTTTACCGCAATTTCTGAGATACTATCATTAGCAGATTTAATTAATTAATTTACAGCCAGCGACGCTATAGACGTAGACCTCCTCATAAAGCCGACTGTGCACATAGAAGGCGATAAGAACATCACGCTAGTGAACGGCACGAGCCGTGACGTCACGTGCATCGTCACCGCCAGACCCTCCCCCAGGGTCATATGGCACAGGGAAACGGAGAGTTTCCTCAATCATGCTGTAAGTTTTTTTGCCTTATCTGTTACGTACGAATAACTGTTATAAATTAACCGTGTCGCATAGAGGTGAAAGTATACTACCACCCCCTCTCTTCCCTTGGGTGTCGTAAAAGGCGACTAACGGACTAAAGACTGCCCATACGTCCAACAGCATAGAGTGGCGATGGACTCACCGCCTGTCACGCTGAACACATGTGCAGTTTCTATTTGGTGAAATGTTGACTATGGTAGTGGAATGCTTTTGCTGGGCTTATGCTTCGCTCGTCCCACTGAGATTCGTCCCTCATAATATAATCCTGTTTCGTCCCAAACAATATGCTTCCTTCTACCCAAAATATTATTTTTCACTCCTCTTGCTCAAAAAGACCGTCATTGTAGCGTTCTAGAGCGGGGCTAAAATAGCTTTTCTTGCCCTAGGGGAAAAAGTTTTTTTTTTTTAAATTTTTGTCTGTCACGTGACAAGGAGCCTACAAAAACGAAAAATTATTTAGTCTTTTGTAGAATAATCACGAATAAAGGCTCAACTTATTACTATTTACTTAGATCAACAACTTTTTGAGATAGTTATTATTAAAGTTTATGGTAAAATTAGTAATCATTTGAATCTATGGACAACACAGACCACGCTTCAGCAAGAGTGCACGCTGCACAGTCTGCACATGTGCTTAGGTGGTGAGCCTTTAGCCCGTTAGTCGCTTTTACGACACCCAAGGGAAGAGAGGAGTTGGTAGTATTATTTTGATGAGCCCATCGCCGCTCTATGCTGTTGTATGTATGTGCAGTCTTTAGTCCATTAGTCGCCTTTTACGAGACCCAAGGGAAGGGAGGGGTTGGTAGTATTATTTTGATGAGCCCATCGCCGCTCTATGCTGTTGGATGTATGTGAAGTCTTTAGTCCATTAGTCGCCTTTTACGACACCGAAGAAAAGTGAGGGGTTGGTAGTATTATTTTGATGAGCCTATCGTCGCTCTATACTGTTGGATGTATGTGCAGTCTTTAGTCCGTTAGTCCCCTTTTACGACACCAGAGGGAAGAGAGGGGTTGGTAGTATTATTTTGATGAGCCCATCGCCGCTCTATGCTGTTGGATGTATGTGCAGTCTTTAGTCCGTTAGTCGCCTTTTACGACACCCAAGGGAAGAAAGGGGTTGGTAGTATTATTTTGATGAGCCCATCGCCGCTCTATGCTGTAGGATGTATGTGCAGTCATTAGTCCGTTAGTCGCCTTTTACAAAACCCAACATACCTACTATCCAACAGAATAGAGCGGCGATGGGCTCATCAAAATAATACTACCAACCCTTCTCTTCCCTTGGGTGTCGTTAAAGCAACTAACGGGTTAATTTTTAATAAAATAAACCAATTCACATTGCATTAGATTGTTTTATTTTCTCGCATTCGTAGTGAAAAGCAGAGTGTAACACACGGCGCTAAAAACCCATTAAAACTCGGTTTCTATTTACTCCCTCGCTAAAGCTCGGGAGTAAAACTACCTTGTATATAATGGGTCATTTTAGCCCCTTGTATAACAATCTACTATTAATTATTTCATTCTCGCTTTGTCCATTTTATATTCCTTTTACGGCCTATATTTTTTTTATATGCCAAATTTACTTTAATTTTATTGTATGTATACTCAGCAATTTTTTTTTACTTTACTTTTAACTATCTACTTGTAATTTGGGACGAAGCACAACTTCAATAGTGATATGGGACAAACTAAGAATTTTTTGGAATGTGGGATAAAACTTCGGGACGAACAAAGCATAAATATTTTGCGGTCCTCATTGCCTAGTGTCTGACTAACCCTTCGGGGATAATAGTCGTGATTATATGTATCTGTTACTAATACTCCTAGAAGTTGCTAACAATTGTTCTTTTTTATTGTGTCTGGTATTACGACAGTTGTGCAAGTGCTCTTTGGGTCACAACATTTACCGTTCTCGTATTCTTATACGAAAACGGTAAATGTTGTTACGTGCATGGTAGCTGCTAGTCAATCCCCAAGGTTCATATGGCACAAAGAACAGAGAGCTTTCTAAGTTTGAAGATGACACCTACCGACCTACATACTAATGTCTGACTGACTGACATATCATATTAACCGTGTCGCGCAGCGGTGAAAGAATACTACCACCCCGTCTCTTCCCTTGGGTGTCGTGAAAGGCGACTTACGGACTAAAGACTGCACATACATCCTACAGCATAGAGCGATGGCGATGGGCTCACCACCTGTCACGCCGAGTACATGTGTAGTCGCTATTTGGTGAAAAGTGGACTATGACAGAGGACTGCTTTTGCTGTCCTCATTGCTTATATAGTCTCTGACAAATCCTTCGGGGATAATAGTCGTGATTATATGTATCTATATGATCGAAGTGAAGAGTGGAGTTGTAGTATTCTTTTGGTGGGCCATGATGAACAACAAGATGTATAGAACTTACTTCTTTTTTCAGATAACACAGCTAGAAAACGACGTGTACCGAAGTGTGTTGACCCTGAACAGCTCCAAGGAGCTCGTGGAGGCGACGTACTTCTGCATCGGGGAGAACGCCGAGGGCATCGCTGAAGATAGCGTTGTAGTCAACGTCAGACGCAAGATGACCTTGGTCGAAGGGTTTACAGGTGAACAAATAAACAATATACACCCTTAATTTTTAGTCGTTTTAATGAAATTAATGGTGAGTTCCACCCATGAAACTGAACAACTTTCTCTAAGAAACCTAAGTGCAAAAATGACCAAAAAAATTCGACCTCCCGTACTGTTGTCGACGACCTCCTTGGTCGAGTGGTTTGTACACCGGTTTTCATGGTTTCGCCATCTCTGAGGTTCCGGGTTCGATCCCCGGTCAGGTCAATTTAGAAATTATTGTTTTTTTAAATTGTCTCGGGTCTGAGTGTTATCTATGTATAATAAGTATGTATTTAAGTATTTTAAGTATGTTTATCCGTTGTCTAGTAACCATTTAACGAGTTTCATAACGAAGCTTCTTTTCGGCTAGATAATTGGTGTGAGTGTAGGAAAATTTATTTATTGTCGTCAGCTGATCGGACAGTATTTTATGGGTGGAACTCACCATTATTTTCATTAAAACGAATAAAACTTCCTCGCCTGTATACACAGGCAAGGAAGTTCCCGGTCGACCACTTAGCGGTGATATTCGCTTGCGCTCTATTCCGACCGCGCGTACCACAGATATAAATTACATTATACAACGCAAATGCACGTACTTCGCGTGTCCGAAAAGCCCGACCAAGCGTTGGGGTTAGTCGACGCTAACTTCAGTCCGCGTGCGTCCGTTAAACTCTTCGATCAACAATACCAACTAGATAATTACGGGTCACGTACAAAATCAAAGCTAAATTCCGTCCACGTGAATAAATACTTTTTCAAAGCAATAAATTACTCATGTCACTTAAATAAGAAAAGACGTCAATAACATTTAGTGGTGAAAGCAACCTTAAGGAGCAACAAATAAAGTACTTTTTCCTGTTATGTCTTGCGAGAAAATAAGAGCTCACTTCTCATGTGCGCTCTTATTTACCGAGACACATTTTTAGCGCCGACCTGACATCTAGTTGTGTTGTTGATCGAAGGTTAAACTGAAATAAAATAAAACTAAATTTAAAAAATGTCTCATTGCGTGTTAATAAACTGCAATAGCCCAAAAATTTCGAGCACTCAAAGGCAGGAACGTAACGTCGGCTGTGACGTATTTTGCCCCCCTTTTTACCCCTCAAACGGCCACCGGGTAGCCAATTACCCAAATTAATTTTTATTTATTACACGTGGCCGGTTGAGGGGATAATGTATTTTGGCAGAATTGCAATTTTTTAAGGAGCCCTTTTCGCTCGCATGTTGACACTTAGCTCGCAAACTACTAAACGAAATGAGTACGACCTAAACGTATCGCTAGGTACACGTTTTTTTGCAGACGTTATAAAAGCGTGGATTGTGCGTCTAGTTTTTACATGTGTTTGAAGATTGCAGTAGATATTCGCACTATGTTTGCAGATAAATCAGTGGAACTATACTCGCAAGTGGACCTCCACTGCCTTGTGGACAGTTACCCCCCTCCTTCCGTGTCGTGGCTCCACAACGGCACATCTCTCTCGAGCCGCGGCGACGTGCAAGTATCCGGCGACGGTGGCGCCGTGTACGTGCCCATGGTGGAGTTCCGTAACTTGGGCACGTACGTATGCGTAGCGGATAATGGATATGAAAGTATCGTTGTTAATGGGACCTTAACTGTTGTGGGACTGGGTGAGTTTTTAAATAAAAGAAAATAATTAAAACTTAAATTTTTATTGTAAAATTTTAAACACTGAAAAAAGACGACAACCTCAGGCGGGAATCGAACCACGCACCTTCCGCATTCCGGGCGGCTGCCTTAACCACTTGGCTACCGAGGTCTGGCTTTCAACCGTCGAAATTTGTCAGTGCTTGATGCTTATGTTTTTAGTCAACATTGCTTCATCAAATCTTAGAAGTTTTCACCTCTGAGATCCGAAAGAAATATTTTTACAAATATTTGAACATTCGGTTAAGATGAAGCTGCGTTTATAGATTAATGTTTTGTATTTTAGCGTTTTATTAACGCTTAAATATACTTAAGTAAAATTTTAAACACTGAAAAAAGACGTTTAATACGTTTAATTTTACTTAAGTATATTTAAGCGTTAATAAAACGTTAAAATATAAAACATTAAATCTTTATTGATTAACTTATTTTTTAATTTAGTTTGGAATACTAAACATACTAAAAATTTAAAATATACACAAGTGCCTGAACTGGTGTTATCCTGTCTTCCAGGCAAAAATAAATGACTTTCTTAATAGGAACATACCAGAAAACGAATATCAACGATAATCAACTTATTACAACTATTTATTGAGAGAATAGTTGGAAGATATACCTTTTAGTAATAAGACTGGGCAATTACAATTTGTGTTTAGCTGTCAAAATTGTTTTTGTAGTTTAAATTATATTTAACTTAATAATATACTTAATGCTTATCTTATTTAAAGACAGGGAAACGTTAAAGTAAATTACTACATCAGATGGGAAGCGAACCCAGCTCCTCAGGATGACAAAAAAACATGAAAATCGTCCGCGCCGAAACTTACAACATGTACTTTCGGGTCGCGTTTGGCCAACGTCGGGTGCGCTCGGCATTGCTGGCAATATGGCGTTTGGCGTCGCTCGCCTCGCCTAACTCCACCGGCCACTGAATCAGTGCTCTTTGCTTGTGTAGTGAAAATTAAAAAGTAAAACTGAAAGAAAATACATCATAATATAGTTATCATAATATTTTAATACTAAACTTGTTTTATTTTATACCATCTACAATTTATTATTAACAAGTCGTTGCCTCAGTATTACAGTTAAGTGATATAACATTTTAAATTTATCACTTTTTAGGGTAGGTAAATTTTGACCCAGTGTCACTATAACAATGTTAAAATTTCAATTGGATAAAATTTGGTCGGCGAGATGTTTCATTAATCAAATATCTGGAAAGAATAGTTGATTCGGCTTGATTGAAACGGCCCACTGACATTTTTATTCAACATTTTAATCGCGTTTATAAAAGGTTCGGCTTCGGCCGAAACTATAATCAAACCGAACCTTCGGTTTCGGTTTCGGCAAAAAACATGTTTCGGCCGGACACTAATTTTTATACATATTTTTTTAGAACCACCTATCTTGTCTAAAGAGCCAGCAAAACTCACAGCGCGGAAAGGCGAGCCGACTAAACTAACATGTAGGTGAGATTGTGTATTGCAAAATTATAAAGGTTTTTCTTTCATTATTTTTTACTTTCTAGTTTCATTTTTTATAATATTCTTTATACTCGCTCGTCGTACTTAGATAAAAATTATGGCAAACGTTATTATAATATAATTTAAAATTTACAGAGTTGTGAAAGGCAAACCAGACCCGTCAGTAACGTGGCAGTACAGGAACCAGTCATCGGACTTCGCCTCCTTACCATTTGGTGTTTTGCTGAATAACGATGGGTCGGAGCTGTCGATACCAGCTGTAGACTTGCACCATGACGGCGTGTACCGGTGTGGCGCTGAAAACGTTGTGGATACAGACACTTATGACGTGGAACTTGTTGTGCAGTGTAAGTATATTTTTTTCTATGTAGCCCGTAGTTGGAAATGTAACAATGACATTAGCTTATCAGAGGTTCCGAAAAAAATTTAAGCCCTTCATCTGCAAAATTATTTCAAATGTATTCAAATATAAATTACAACATTATTTCTTACGTTCACGTGCGTTTTGATAGAGTTTCTTTGAATGCATACTTTGGACCCCCCGCCAATTTTTTTACGTGATCCTACAGCAGCAGTACAACCAAATAATAAAATAAAAAAACATGTTTTTTTTACATTTTTGTCTTAACTTTCCGTAAGATAATTAAAATTATTGTCACCTAGCGCGCGGCCTATCGCGGTTATCAAAGCGCATGCGCGTGACCGCTATTATTCCCCCCGCGCACCAATCACAGCGCGCCGTCGCTTTGACCGCGAGGGTGAGCGCACGCACATAGAACTATAGAATATAAAAAGCAGGCAAAAAATTGTATTTAAAAAAAGAAAACATTAATTATTTTTACGTCAAATATTTTATTACTTATTACTGTTTTACCTCATATTTACTTTTGGCGGGGGGTCCAAAATTAATACTGTATTTACTTGGTAATTCACCTGTATATTTTCCCAAATCCCCAAACAGATCCTCCTCAAGTGTTGGGTTCCACGAATGCATTGGGTAACCAAGAAGGCTCGGTTGAGGTGGAGGCGGGCGGGGCCACCCGCTTCTCGTGTAACGCTACCGGCGCGCCCGCGCCTATCGTGGTCTGGACGAAAGATTCGCGCCCAGTGGCGTATTCTAGTAGCGTGTAAGTTTATTTCGTTTTCTTATGTAACCTGTTGAAACAATACCCTTTTGTTTTAGCATTATTTATAATAGGGTTTACGCATTTTTCCATACTGAGTTACTAACATGTAAAAAAATTAAAATCCAAAGAGCCAATTTTTACGAAATTTTGCATTCTAAAGTAAAATACAGAGATCAAAAAAAACGGTTCTTTAGTTGAGTTATTTTGATTTTAAACACTACTTTGTAATTGAAAGTTGAATTTTTTTTTTTTTTCAATAATGTAAATTTTTCTATAAATGTTGTACACTGTTTTAGATACCTCACGGACGGCAATGACCTGGTGATAGCGAAAGCGAATGAGTACGACTCGGGGCAGTACACGTGTAGCGCCATCAACGCTTTAGGCACCGCGCAGAAGAACTTCACTCTATTTGTTTATGGTGAGCTATGTGATGGTCAGGGTATAAAAAGGCATGCGTAGAATGCCTTTACTAATTCGTTTTGCGTTATAAACCCTTTACAAATGTTTATGTGCTGTACCCGGCATGCATTGCAACGCCACAGTCTTTATCGATTTAGTTTCAAAATTGATCGAGTTTCATATAAACTGAATTTACAAAAATCCTTTCTTAGTGCTCACCTACACTATAGGAAGCCTGGTGCACAATTGGCTATTTGACAGTTGTAACAATAAAATATGAAAAATGTCGGAAATGGTAGATTTAACGACAATTATCCAATATATTTTTTTATTAAGATAATTTGTAAATAGGTACATATTTTATTTATACAAAATAAATTTTCGATTTTTTTGTCTGTGGATTACAAGACCCGAAACACGGGCGGTCATGGTTGAGCTTCCTGTGACGTCACATTTCACAAAATTATCAAAAAGTATCTGTCAGGTTTCAAGATAAATTTCTATATTTAATGAAATGTGACGTCACAGAGCAATATGTTACGTGACCAACCGTTCTCGCACAAAATTTGAAATTAATAAAGACAAATATGTTTTTTTTTTCAATTAAATAAAGCTTTTTCGAGAATGAAAATATTGTAGGGGGTATAAAATAAGCGTTTGCAATTTTTCAAATACTATTTCGAAAACTGTCAAGTAGCCAATTTCAAGTTTCTAATCCTAGCAGTTTGAGCTACACGTAGGTGATACGCGTAAGTTTAAAAGTGTAAACATATATATTTCTTTTGTTCCTCAGTACTTCCACACATTTCTTCCTCTCCACCTGAGCTACAAGTGCTGGAAGGTCAGCTGGCGCAGCTGCCGTGCGCCGCCGCGGGCGTGCCCAAGCCCCGGGGGACATGGGCGAAGGACGGGGCACCGCTGCTGGGAAACAAACATATCGACGATGCGGGGCTCAGGTAATAGCATAAAGTTACTATACCTAGCGGAATAGAGAAACAAAGGGCTGAGCGAGCAGGATGTCACTAGCAACAACACTGTGGGCTAGAAAGAGATGCCTGATGCGACGTCACAGAACTGTTTTTGGCTACTGTTTGTCAGCACTTATCAGCACGCTGAGAATTTGGGTTTTGCGAATTTTTCGGATTTTACGTGAAATCGTGGATATTTTCCCATCCCATCCTATTTAAGTTCTATTAATACTATTATTGTTAGTAATTAATATAATCGATATCGATGTTAATGTGAAAAGCGACATGACGTAAAATCACTGAACGCATTCTTTACACACACAAATGCCATCATATTTCGGTTTCGTTTGACAGCTCATGTTTGTTGCTCTATTCCGCTAGGTATAGTAACTTTATGGGACTTCTTGGCGGGAAAGTGAAGCGTCATGTCTGCAGTTTTGTTTTATTTTCTAAAATTCGTGTTTTTTAGAAAATTAATGTGAAATAATAGTGGATTATTAACCGTTAAGTGTTTGTGAACGTGCATGAGTGTTGGCAAATGTAACAAAACAGTGCAACATCACTTTTCAAATTCTCTCAAGAAGTCCGTGTGAGACCTCAGTAAAGTCCCACATCTTTACTGAGGGCTCAAGGGGTTTCGGGAACATCATTTATCATTCATCATCTTAATCACCACTCATTATCATCAAGGGGGAAAAAAATAAATAAAAATACTAATGACTAGGCAGTATGGTCTCTGATCTTAGCCTGTTCCTTCACGGAACAAATATTTTAAAAAAAAGTAACTTTATGGGTAATAGCAATACATACACATACATACAGCCCAGCGGGCCTAGCATGCGCAACACGAGATATGTCGCGGACGATATTCTCTATTCCTTCGATGGCGGGAACGACAAACTATCTCGGTTACAGTTGTCAAAACTCGACAAAATTATGCATGTTAGGGTTTGTCATGGGTTTGTAGACAAAAATACTACAGACAAGCAAATACTACTATTAGGTATGTCTATTTTTGACATAATCGTGTATAGACATAACACGAGAAAATTTTCTCGTGTTACGCATGCTAGGCCCGCAAAGTGATGTGGGCAAAGAACGAGAAACCGCTTCTGGCAAACAAACATATAGACGACGCCGGAGTCAGGTAATAGCAACTACATAATTATATACATACAGCCCCGACTGACAGGCAGTAGAACGGTTTTTTTTAATTCATTTATTTCAGGCTACAATGGCCCATAGCAACATAAATACCGTATAGACTAACATACATACAATTACAACATAAAACTAAAAAATAAACTAATTTGCACGTAAACACGGCGCCGTGCGACGCAGCGTGGTGTCCGGTAGCCGGCCACGGAATCGTCGGAACATGACACCCTTCGGCATTGATATATATACACTAGATTAGCAATTACCGCGCAAAAGCGTTGCCACCTCACATATGGCCACAGCCATATGCCTAGCTAATGTCAGTTCAGTCCTCAGTGTGACGCCGGCCAGGTTGAACCGGACGGAAAATGGGTAAATGCATAGTGAAAGAGTGCGATTAAAGGTCACAGAACCATCATAACTCAAGCGGAATTACTTTCCATAAGTATGTACGAGGGGCGTTCAAAATATTCTCGGTATGTGGATAAAAACAAACAAGTACGAAAAGTTTGATATTTTTATTTTTCAATATACTCCCCCCCTATGTTCATACACTTATAAGATCGATCAATTATTTTTTTTAATCCCTCATAAAAATATTTTTTATCTTTGGTGTAAAAATGCTCCTCCATGGCCGTCTTCAACGCTTCATCGTCAGAAAATTTATTTCCACGCAGATCCTTTTTAAGATTGGGGAACAAAAAGAAGTCGCTTGGGGCTAAGTCCGGACTATAGGGTGGATGAGTAACAGTTTCAAACCCACATTCAACAATAGCTGCCTTGGCAATATGAGCAGTATGGACAGGGGCGTTGTCATGCAGAAGCAGAACACCTTTGGTTAACTTTCCTCGCCTCTTTTCTTTGATCGCATCTCTTAATTGACGTATAACGTTAGCGTAGTACTGCCCTGTGATATTTACACCTTTTTCTTTATAAACGATAAGCAAAACTCCTTCACAATCCCAAAATATTGTGGCCATGACCTTGCCAGCTGACGGGATTACCTTGAACTTCTTGGGATGAGCTGAACCCTTAATGTGCCACTGCATGGACTCCTGTTTGCTCTCTGGGTCATAATGATGAACCCAGGTTTCATCTCCAGTAACTATTTTTTGCAGCACCTCATCGGGATTTTCACCACACAGGTCGATAAAATCTGAACAGCAAGCCACACGCATATCCTTTTGAAGAAGCGTCAGCATTCGCGGAACCCATCTTGCACTTACTTTTGACATATTAAGATGGTCATGTATAATGTCATGTACGGTACCAATAGAGAGATTGGTTACTTGAGCTATAGATTTTACCTTCACTCGGCCGTCTTCCAATATAAGTTTTTCCACTTTATCAATATTTTCTTGTGAGGTAGCCACTACAGGCCGGCCAGGTCTAGGGTCATCTTCAATACTCTCCCTTCCACGCTTAAATTCGCTTGACCATTTTTGAATAGTAGATAAAGAAGGAGCAGACTCACGGTAAACACAATCCATTTCCTCTTTTATGGTTTTTTGATTTTCACCCTGTTTTGTCAAGAATTTTATGACGGATCGGTGCTCTAATTTCGTTAAAATTGTTAATTCGCTCATGGTGTTCATGTTTGTTTGGCAATTGCAGAAAAACAAAAGAACATCTCGGTTCCAATTTTACTTTTTTTTAATGTCAATGGATGAATCTTAGCGGCCAGTAACAAATATATATATAAAAGAGGTTGTAACGTATCAATACCGAGAATATTTTGAACGCCCCTCGTACATTGTAAATGTATTGATATTGACGTAAAAACACACAAAAAAAAATCATTAAATAACAAATATTGTGATTTATGTTCAGTGTTGCCATTAAAAACCTCGTTTTGGTTTCCCACTTTAATGGGAGAAACAAATTAATCAATGGATGAAGTAGTAACCTCCGATTTTAAATAATAATATGTAATTATATTTTAAGTTTCGTTCAAAAGATTAATGCAATCTTATTAATTTGTAGTATATTTAATCAATTAATAATCTAATAATCATATTAAAATTAGGGTGCCTAAAGATGCAGGACGCCGTGAGAAGAAATATTTAAAACAAGATTATAGCATGAAAACATACAAAAAAGAGACTAAACACAAAATTGATGTTTCATAGCGGAGTTTGATTACTGTTTGTATAAATAAACTACCATTATGGCCAGTGATGGGTTTACGCCCGGTCGTTTTGGGTGCATTGGATAAATGCCCGATAAATGCCTGTATATACCGAATAAATGTCCATTCACTGGGCAAAAACTATAAGAGAACATTTATAATTTTTTTTTCATTAAAATGTGACATTTTTTCATGCAGCATGAGTAAATACCTACATAAAATTAGATTATGACTATATTATTGACATATAAATTACTTAACTTCTCAAAATGAAAAAATGGAATTATGTTTAGTAATTCAGAACACATTTAACTACTTCTTACTAGCGAAAACGATAGAATTTCGGGGGCAGGAGGATTATTTCATTACTTATTCTTACTTTTATGTATCTAGTAAGCAAGACATGTTATTTAAATAATACTAGCTCTTCCTCGCAACTTTATATTCGTAAAGTAAATAATAAATAAATAAATATATTTCAACAATCACACCAATGAGCTAGCCCCAAACTAAGCCGAAGCTTGTACTATGGCGGCTAGTTAACGGATATCCATATTTAAATACATATAAACATCATATTAAAACTATGTCAACGGGATAAATTGCGACACACATTGCAAGCAAATGCCTACTTAGTACTGCTTGACATTTCGGCCGCAGCACCGCAAGCAGTAAGTAAGCATTCACTCAGAAAACGCATCGCGTCCTGGGGGGCTATCACGCTAAATAATCTCAACCGAACCACAACTGAAATGTAGTCGTTAGACGTACTTTTAAAGTGCTATCTCGTTTGACACATGCGATAGCGCTATACAAATTCGGCTGAACGGTAAAGGTATAGTTTTGGTAATATCGTTGGTGCTTATTGTGATTGAGGCCCTGTCCTGCTAACATGGTTTCAATTATGTTAAAATAGTAGCATATTAATAGTCAAAAATAATATTAAAATCGATTCAGTAGTTCCCGAGTTTATCGGCTACATGCAAACAAACAAACAAATCATTCCTCTTTATAATAATAGTATTATTTAAATTCATGTATTTTATAAAACAATTGCTTTCAAAAATATTCAATTTTTTTTTCTTATTTTGAGGTAAAATTCATATGGCAGGCAACACTGGCCCGCCAGCGCATGACTATGTATCTGTCTTTGTCTAATTTTAGTGACAGCATGGTTCTTGCGACTTGTGTAGATGAAGACAGTTATATGTTTACATTAAAATGTTTATTGGTTTCAAAGCTACGTCGTCGCCGTTAAATAGTGGTTACATTTTTTAGGACGCGCGGTAATGAGGTTTGCTTCTTTATTAGTTTAACTCAATGCCCTTCCGCCAAAATTATGTTGTTGATGATAATAATTAATTATTCTTTTGCAGATTCGTAGCCAACCTAACAGACTTCGGTAATTACACGTGCTTTGCGGAGAACGACTATGGCAATGCGTCCGTCTCCTTCTTTCTATACGTATGGAGTGAGTTTAGGTTTTTACACTATTAATTACTAAGATAAAACTTCAAAACATTTATTAAACATTATTGCTTAAAGTTATTATTATCCGCGTCGCGTTGCGGTGAAATAATGCTACCACCCCTCTCTTCCCCTGGGTGTCGTAAAAGGTGAGTAACAGACTAAAGACTGCACATACTTCCAACAGCATAGACGGCGATAGGCTTACCACCTGTCACGCTGAGAACATGTATAGTCGCTATTTGGTGAAAAGTGGACTATGGTAGAGGTTTGCTTTTGCTGTCCTCATTGCCTAGTCTCTGACTAACCCTTCGGGGATAATAGTCGTGATTATATGTATGTATGTTTTAATCGGCGAGTTTTATGGCCTTTCAACCTGCTTTTGCTATCCCTTATATCCTTATTAACCTTTATTAATGTTTCATTAGTTAATTTTTTATATTTTAGCGCTTTATGAACGCTTAAATATACTTAAGTAAAATTTTAAACACTGAAAAAAAGACGACAACCTCAGGCGGGAATCGAACCACGCACCTTCCGCATTCCGGGCGGCTGCTTTAACCACTTGGCTACCGAGATCTGGCTTTCAACCGTCGAAATTTGTCAGTGCTTGATGCTTATGTTTTTAGTCAACATTGCTTCATCAAATCTTAGAAGTTTTCACCTCTGAGATCCGAAAGAAATATTTTTACAATATTTGAACATTCGGTTAAGATGAAGCTGCGTTTATAGATTAATGTTTTATATTTTAGCGCTTTATGAACGCTTAAATATACTTAAGCAATGTTGACTAACAACATAAGCATCAAGCACTGACAAATTTCGACGGTTGAAAGCCAGATCTCGGTAGCCAAGTGGTTAAGGCAGCCGCCCGGAATGCGGAAGGTGCGTGGTTCGATTCCCGCCTGAGGTTGTCGTTTAATTAGTTGTTTGGTATTTCCGCCATAGTTTGAGACTACTGAGCTGTGTGGTATCAGCTCATTATTTAAAGAATACTTCCAACCCATCTCTTTCCTTGGGTGTCGTAAAAGGTGGCTAACGGACTGAAGACTGCCCATACATCCAACGGCATAAAGCGGCGATGTCACCACCTATCACGCTGAGCACTTAAGCAGTTTAATGTTTTTATATATTTTATCGTTGTATTAACGCAACCTCTCAGCTGCCGAAGCGCGTATCAGCGCATTGGCCTTATGTGCATAAGCGCGGATCAGCGCTCTTCCGACTAGGGACACTTTTCGTTCAATTTTCATTCATAAATGCATCACAATAAAGTTCTAAATATTTTATTTAAATACTCCGATGAATGACCGAACCCAAAATCAACATCTGACAGTTTTAAATTTTCGTACCGGTCGCGTGGTGTCAAAGTGACGTGAATTGTGATTTTCAAAATAGTATTTAGAAGTGAATTATCTTTAGAAAAGTTGTATTTTTCATATGAGTAGGTGGCTCTGTTATTGAACTAAGGGGGATAATAAATAAAACCATAAATAACACAAAGGTTCCAAATATTTATGAGTGTATATTTGATGGTTAAACAAACTTACCTGAAGTGAAGTTTGACCGTAATTGTACGAGACATTGCATCCGAAGAGATTTATATTCACAAGGTAGTCCACTCTTCAATGTACCAGGCATCCAACACATATTAAGAGCTATCTAAAAGAAATTTTATTAAAAAAAACATAAAACGTTACCCATAGTATAGACACAGGCGCCATCTAGTGAATACCAACCGAGTGCACGAGTTAGTCACCCGCGCTGTCATCGTCATTCACTTTTAGAGCTTTTTTGCAAAATTAATTAATATGGGGCCAGCATGTAAGGGAAGGGAGGGATCTTCATATAAATCTCTTCGGATGCAACGTCTCGTATAATTACGGCCAAACTTCACTGCAGGTAAGTTTGTTTAACCATCAATTGTACTTCGACGTTGCATCCTCGAGATTTATATTCACAAGGTAGATGTTTAGCACACAAATTTTGCGAAATAATTTAAGTACCTATATGATTTAATTCAACTATTATAATTGAGTATTTACGAGTATAACCGATTAAATATAATTAGGTACCATATTAGTACAAACCAGTATGATATATTATAATATTATAATGAATGATAAGCTAGAAATTAATCAATGTAAATAGCCGCTGCAAAGCATTATCGTCATTCTCAATGGTAAGGGGTCGATTGTAAAACAGTGCAAACACCAGAGAATTACCAGTCCATCCTGCAGTTATTGAAAGGCCTTTTCTGTTTGCTGCCGAGGTGGACGTGGACGCGTGTCTTACACGTGTGTGCTGAGAATAAAGAAGTGTCAATGCCGCTGTTAAATAGGGTGTTTTTAAACTAACGACTTAATGTAGAACTAGTTACATTATGAATATGCTTCAGGTGAGCAATAACCTTTCCGTTCTAGGTTTATCTCTGTAAACTTTAGTCGTATCTAAGTAGGACATTAATGTTTTTGCACGGCAGATCTCAATCTTATTTAGAAAAAATGGTATAAATAAACAAGGCGGTCGTCGCCCTGGAGCAGATGTCTTAATTAAATCATCCACAATAAAGATAACGTCTGTACTCGTTGTGCGGTTGACAATGCGAGCAGAGTTACTAATTTTTTAGTAATCAACTCCAGAGCAAGTTCCTCATTTGGATATAAATTACTGAGGTGATCGATTACAATCTTTGGATCTCACGTCTCCGAATATTTCGGATAACTAGGTTTAGTCCTGTAAATACCTTTAAAAAATCGAACAACTAAATCAGCTTCACTATAACGTTTGCCCTAAATAGCTAGAGCAGAACGATGCATATTTAATGAACTACAACCAATTTTTGCTGTTAACAGTTAACCGTAAGGAATTTTGATATAATTGGAAGTGGGGAGTTATAGAAATCAACTTTATAAATATCACAATAACTCCACCATTTCGTAAAAGCGACATTGTATTGTTTTAGTGAGGATGTAGACAATGAGGAAATCATCACCTCGATGGTTTCATTACATAACGATTGTCTTTGAAATGCTTTTCTGATAATTTGTATGCTACCAGGATAAGTTTCTTGCAAAGGGGGTGCTGGGTCCTGAAAGGTGATAATAACATATCGTCACTTGGGCCGAAGTATATTGGTGGTATGCTACTGAGGTAAGTAGGGGATACCAGGGTTGACTCGGCCAATACGATACGACTAGTACACCAGTAGCTTCGTCGTTAATTATTTTCCTGAAGCATTTTAATATGAGCGAGAAAGGGGGAAAAGCATAAAAATAAAATATATTCCAATTTAAGGTGAATGCATCTATGTCAAAGGCGTAGGGGTCTCGTTGCTATGAGACGTATTTATTGCATTTATAATTTTGGTAAGTAGCAAAGAGATCTTTAAGAGGTGTCCCAAACGATTGAATAATTTTTTCGAACACAGGTGCCGACATTTGCCATTCTGTATCGATATTCATACGCCGTGACTCCTTATCCGCCTCGAAGTTATCTTTAGATTTTATGTAGGATGCAAAGACAAATATTTTGCGTTTCTCGCACCATTGCCATAGACGACAAGTGATATTATTTAAAGGAACTTATTGTATTCTATTGATATTTATTTGTTCAAGAATGCGTTTTCGTTTTCCTATTATCAATTGCAAACACATATTTTCTGAATTAAATCAAAACCGAGAAATTTTCTAGTCTTTTGTGGTTCCAAGTTACTCTTTTTGAAGTTTTTATCAAAGCCTAGATTTAGTATAAAACAAACAGTTTCGAGAACAAAACTTTTACATTCTTCATAAGAATGGCCATGGCACAAGATCTAAATATATTAGAATTAAAAAAACCTCTGTTTCTAAGATAAATCCGGTGGATAGATCGGTTTCATGAGTTTCGTAAAGACATACTCGTAATAAGGTGCTGAACTAAGTCCAAACGGTAGGCACTAAAATTCATACGTATTACTTTTGTGTCCCAAAAATTTGAACCTTAAATACTTTTTGTAGTTTTCATTAATAGGAACTAAAGAAAAAATACGCGTCTTTGATATCAACATTGGCCATATAACTGTCTTGGAACAATAATTTGCTTGCTGTCCGTATGTCCTCCATTTTAAAGTGGTATGAGGCGACAGCTTTATTCTATGATTTTAGGTTCAAGATAAATCTGGACGATCCATCACTTTTAGGTGTTAAGAATATGGGAGAAATAAATTGGTCTTTGACATACTCTCATATGCATATTACTCCTGACTGGCACAAGTCAGATATAGCTGTGATTAACTTACTTATTTCAGCCGAAGAAAAGTTAGGAGTGATCGGTTCAGTAGCTTGCTTTACAGTATTATTAAATGGTATTTTGTTACCCGACACGTACTGTCAGACTACCGGGTCATTTGCGATTGAACACCATGTGTCAACAAAAAAAAAATTTATACGACCAGCGTGTAAGGTTACCTTGGTTGTTATTTACGCAACATCGGTCTGTATGACGGTCTCACTGCTGTCGTGGTGTGATAGCGGGCGGACGTCGGTGCTTGCGCTGATCGCCTCCGAGGTGGATACGGGAATCTTTGCTTGCTCCCACCCGGCCTGGCAACCCATGACCTTGTTGCTTGGATGGGTCTTGCCACTTTCCCTGCTGGGCGACGTAGTTCTTAGTGAAGTTGACGGTTCAATGTTGTTAGTATTCCGTATTTGCAAACCAGATTTTTCAGCGGCCTTAGCAGCTTCTATCTTTTCTCCCAAATTTTCTCCAAAAGAGTGTGCGTCTCTTTTAACATCTTGTGTCATTGACAAGAATTTTTTATCAAGAGTAGGCAGGTAGTGTAAGCATTTTCCTATTCATGGTATTTTCATAATGTATGTGCAGTATAATTTGGCCAACTTCAAACAGGTATCAAAGTTGTTGCTAACAGTTCTTTTTTATTATCCTTGTTCATACCATCTATGAGGATTTCCCTAGCGTTTAGAGACCTCTTCTGGTATTTTGGGTCCCAATGGTACCTCCTTCACTTTAGAAACTCCAAGAACGTCAAGAAAATCCGACGATATTGGATTTACAACTGGCAACTCCTCTGCTGCGCTTGGATTATTACGACTAGGTATCCCTAGCGTCCTGGATGGTCTGGGTAAGATCCGGACTGTGTACTTGTGCTACGGTCATGACAGATCGTAAGTCTTTTTCAATATTAGATTTATATACGTCCGTTATTTACGGTTCTTTATTGAAATCGGAGTCACTAAGCCTTGTGGTAGGCGAGAGGCCTCGCGCAAACGAAGTCATTTGAAAGGAATGATCAAAGATTAGAATTGCCGTAATCGCGTCACAGCATAGGGTAGGTACCCGTAATATCGATCGTAGTCGCGTCACGATACTAGATTTCATATTAGCACTGACCGTAATCACGTCACGGTACTACATAAGGGTAGGTACCCGTAATATCGGTCGTAATCGCGTCACGATACTAGAATTCATATTATCACTGACCGTCATCACGTCACGGTACTACATAAGGGTAGGTACCCGTAATATCGATCGTAATCGCGTCTCGATACTAGATATCATATTAGCACTGACCGTAACACGTCACGGTACTACATAAGTGTGCAGTATGTAAGGCGGAACTGTAAAATTTTGTAGAAATCACTTGCACACAAAAAAACACTTCAATAAAAAGATTAGTAAAAAATAAAATAGAATGTAGGTACTGCCTCGCGCAAACGAAGCGTCATTTGAAAGGAATAACCGAGGAATATAATTGCCGTAATCGCGTCACAGCATAGGGTAGGTACCCGTAATATCGATCGTAATCTCGTCACGATACTATATTTCATATTAGCATTGACCGTAATCACATCATAGTAATACATAAATGTGCAGTATGTAAGGCGGCACTGTAGGATTTTGTAGAAAACACTTGCATATGAAAAAACGCTCCAATAATAAGATTAGTAAAAAAATAAAATAGAATGTAGGTAACTACTGCCTCGCGCAAACAAAGAGTCATTTGGAAGGAATGACCGAAGAATAGAATTACCGTAATCGCATCACAGCATAGGGTATGTACCCCTAATATCGATCGTAATCTCGCCACGATACTAGATTTCATACTAGCACTGACCGTAATCACTTCACGGTACTACTTATGTGTTTTTACTTTTTATTATTATTTACAAAAGCTAAACGTCTTATGTATTTTTGAAAATCGATAAATAGTGAAAAAGTCAAAAAATGTGGGTAACCACAAAGGCACTAGCGAAAGTATTAATCGAAATTAAGAAGGAAACGTACTATGAAATATATTTCAATAACGTTTCTACTTTGAATGTCTCACTAAGAGGTTCTGAGTCGTATATTCGCTAACGAATCTCATAGTTTTTAAAAAATCGTTTGTCTTTGTAATTTAATCATAACATCGACAAAATGTAATATTTAAAACACTGACTGACCTGATTTACTTGGCGATCGTCGTTTACGCAGTTTTTCCACATGCGTATATAATGATTATCCATGCTTCCTTTTGCACATAGTTTTTTGCTACACAAACACTTTTAGGGTAACGATGTGCGGATGCCCGAACACGAAAAGCGAATGACGATGACAGCGCGGGTGACTAACTCGTGCACTCGGTTGGTATTCACTAGATGGCGCCTGTGTCTATACTATGGGTAACGTTTTATGTTTTTTTTAATAAAATTTCTTTTAGCTAGCTCTTATTAAACACTTGACCGTCATTAGAAGCTTATAATATTGAGATAGGCATATCCGTTTCCCGTCGTATTTTCCTTCTCTTTTTTCCGGTATATCGCTGTCTCTCTCGCTCATCCCACTCAGTGGCGTCACCAGGTGGCGCGGTGGGGGAACCAGGAGATTTCACACCCGTGCCCATTTGTTCATCATTGGCGTGAAATTTCCCGTCGGCGTAACTTGTGCACTACATAGTGATCAAGTGACAAAGAAATAGAATTATTTTTATTTAAACTGCAACACAGTTCTCGTGAGTTTCTACAATACACGTGAGTACTTAGAATAGTTTCTTAACTTAACGGTGTTACCGTTCGCTGAATTTATAATTTAAACTTATCTGGTATATCAAACTTTTTATTTTACCCGCCAGAGATGTAGATACACCTTTTCTTTTAAGATAAGAAAGCATTCGAGTAAAGATAGTATTTTTAAAAGTGTTTTTTGTGTTTAATACGTGGTATCTACCCTCCAGGCACTTTTTCTTTTTATTTTAGATAAGAAACCGAAAATTAGTGCTTACATTAGATAATGAGAAAAATGAATTGTAGCTAAGCGGCTAAAGCTAGTCCTTCTAACAATCCCGACCGCATCGGCGAAGGTTGAGTTCGAGTTAGTCGTCATCGTTCAAAGAAGCATGGTCATCGTACCTACCCGCCTTTCATGACGATAACGACAATGTGTCTGCTTTATCGGGCGTTAGAGGAAATCTTACAACGATTGTTGCACCTCGCAAGTGTTACCAATACTGACTAAAACAGTTAACAATTTATATATTCCGTGTAGTTTGATTTTTGATTTTAAAAGTAAACTAAAAGAGCCAGCTAGGCCTTAAGCACCAATATTGATAAATTGGTGCACAACCAATAAGTTTTGGTATTTTAAAACTAAAAAGATATTTTTAATAATTGTCTGCGCAGTTTACTAGTTGGTCGCAAACATCTGATGCCTCTCATAAAGGTCTTATTTTCAGTGGTGATTAGGTTGTAGACTGAAACTATAAATATACGAAAAGAGGATAGGTACTCATAAAAATGTAAAAGACCCTCTAATGCTTGCTACTTTGAATAAGATTCTACCTTCAAACACACATTTGTTTAATTCTGAACAGATTACAGTTGCATTAAAAAAAAAAAATAGTCCTGTTAGAAAACTTTTTGGCCAGTTATTAAATACTAGTACTGGGAATGCCTCGCAAGTAAAACCTGTACTAACAACAAACTGTTACCTTTCGCAAGGGCAAACTTCTTATAGTGTACTATCGCGTTGTTCTTCTGGTTCATGGGACAGACACACACACAGCATGCTGTGAACCGCCCTCGCAGGGCGCTTACCAAAATTAATGTCCTCCGCAAGGACATACTTATGGCAGCCACGAACCATATCGTGGCTATATATGCCCGCCCTCGCAGGGCGCTTACCAAAATCAATGTCCTTCGCAAGGACATACTTATGGCAGCCACGAACCATATCGTGGCAATAATCTGCCCGCCCTCGCAGGGCGCTTACCAAAATCAATGGTTATTACATGAGTGTTCGCGGTTTTGCGAGAAGATGCATATATGTTAATATAATGCTAAATGTACCTTATTTAATTTAATTTGATTTTGAATAATATTTTTAATTATTGTAATTGGTATTTAACCGTTTTTATAAAATTTAATAAATAAATGTCCTCCGCAAGGGCATGCTTATGCGGTTATGCCAGCACGAACCATATCGTAGCTATAAACCGCCCTCGCAGGGCGCTTACCAAAATCAATGGTAATATTACTTGAGTGTTTGCGGTTTTTGCGAGATGATGCATGTATGTTAATGTTATGCTAAATGTCCCTTATTTTATTTGAATAAAATAATAATAAAAAAAATAAAATAATACGTTTAATTGTTGTAAATGGTTATGTAACCGTTTTTAATTAAATTAAATAATAAATGTCCTCCGCAAGGACAGGCTTATGCCAGCCACAAACCACATTGTGGCTATGAACCGCTCTCGCAGGCGCTTACCAAAAACAATGTCCTCCGTAAGGACATGCTTATGCCAGCCACGAACCACATTGTGGCTATGGACCGCCCTCGCAGGGCGCTTACCAAAAACAATGTATTCCGCAAGGACATGCTTATGCCAGCCACAAACCACATCGTGGCTATGAACCGCCCTCGCAGGGCGCTTACCAAAATCAATGTCCTCCGTAAGGACATGCTTATGCCAGCCACGAACCACATCATGGCTATGAACCGCCCTCGCAGGGCGCTTAACAAAAACAATGTCCTCAGCAAGGACATACTTATGCCAGCCACGAACCACATCGTAGCTGCAATATAAACAACGGAGGCTGTTCTTACTTTCTATCCCCAGGATCATAGGCTTGGCAGCTTTATCAATCAGGACAAAAACGTCCATCTTCTCTGCTAACAGAGGTAACAAAAGACGTAGACAATGACGCTCCGAAATTTCGAGCCGGTCAATTTGCACTTTATCAACACCGTTGGGACTAAATATGTGCTCCAAGTTTTCTATCATAACACAAAGGTATCGAATACCGTTTTATCTGAAGCCATCGCTCAAGGTTCCATACGTTACAATCGACAGTTGTTACACGCTTGTATCGAACAAAATGTCTGCAATGCTGACACAGATGAAGGAACAGGTTTCTAGAAACAGTAAGTTTTATTTTCCAAACTTCGTTTTAACCCAGTTCTTAGTACCAAAGAGCACTCAAGAAAGGTCACTCCGTCCAAATTTTTAACCTGAAGTCGTTAAATTATTATATGAATTCCGGACTGTGTACGGCCAAGAGACGAGATGTACAAATTACTTTTCTCAGACCTAGGTACTACCATCTGACTATAGCCAAATCCCACAATGGTTTCTTCGTCTGTTCTACAAAGGCGAATTACTAAAAATTATATGCCTTCCATTTGAGATGAGCACGGCAATGTTTTCTTAGACTATTATCTTATAGACATAAAGACCAGATGGTTCTGTCCAGACATGCCAACATTGTAATAGAAACACTTACTTATTTTGGTGTCCACATAAACTTCAAAAAGTCTGTTTGACCGCCCTCGCAGGGCGCTTACCAAAATCAATGTCTTCCGCAAGGACATACTAGGATACATGGAGGAATCACAAGCGTCCATATATACCTACATATACTCACGACTGTTATCCCCGAAGGGTTAGTCAGAGACCAAACAATGAGGACCGCAAAAGCAGTCCTCTGCCATAGTCTACGTTTCACCAAATGATAACTGCACATGTACGTGACAAGTGATGAGCCTATCGCCGCTCTATACTGTTGGATGTATGTGCAATCTATGGTCCGTTAGTCGCCTTTTACGATACCTAAGAGAAGAAATTGGGCGGCAAAATAGACTCTACCTTACGATGTAGTTAAATATATTGGTAGCTAAAAATTATCAGAAACACCAATACATATACCTCCACCAACATTCTTTTTGACAACCGTTGCTTCAGGATTGGGGGGTCACAACTCAACAATTCTGCCCTATCGGGAAGGTGGAGTGCATCCGAACAAAAGCTGCACTGCAATCAAAAAGAAAAGCGGGCTGTTCTAAGTCTTAGAATTACAAGCATCGAACACGAAACCTGCGACAATTTTATTTTAATCCTCCAAATTGCCAACCAACAAATGACCACCAACCAAATTGTGGTCAAAATTCATTACATTCCAGGGAAATTGAACAGCCATGCAGATGAACTGTCTCGACATAGCCAAGCTCTAGAGTGGCATCTACTGCCAGAATTCACACAAACGATATTCGCGAAGTGGGCCTGGCCAGTAATTCACCTGTTTGTATCCAAGAACTCTCGAGTAGTGGGTAAACTATGCAGATTTATCTCAATGATTACGAAGCGATGTTTCACAATGCTTTCAGCCTGAAGTAGAACGCTTCCCTCTGCCTTGGAAATTCGCACCACCTTCCCTCATCCCCCGGGTGCTAGCACACCTCAACAGGAATTTATCTGATTGTGGTACCCATTGCTGCCTCATTCACAGTATGGAATTCGAAACGTAGACGCCTGGTAGACATAACCACAGGCCTGCCAACCCCCAAGGTTCAAGACATGACGTTGAAATTTGGTGTGCTTAAATGATATATCGTTATGGAACCACAAGCAAATTTCCCTACTCAAGCGTCCGGTTATTATAAAACCATATGAGCACTTGTGCTTGGTCCAGTAGTACAGGAAGGGCGTTAGCAGCAGCAGCGGCGCCATCCACACGCGGAACGCGTACCAAATGGGTCTAGTCAGTCCAGTTTTTGGCAGATTTACACTTAATATTTTAAATCTTTCTTACAATACTATACACTACCATAAATTGTCGTTTCTACTTTTTGCAGCGCACAATTGTATGGAAATCTTAGTGACGAGGTAATAGTTAAACATGTTTTAAAATCAATCTCAATTAAACATTTAAAAACAACGAAACCTCCTTTTTCCAGGTTTTAGTAATATTAGTCTGTAGACCTTTGTAATGTATTTCAAACCTAGAATCAACTAGATTTCAAACAGTTCGTAACACTGCAATATTATTGTCGCATTGCTCCTTTGTTACCTTGCTGTGGACACCAAACATTATTTTGTTCAGGACAATGCAGTAATATTATGGCGACAGTTTGGGTCAAAAACTGTCTGTAGGGACTACAGACAAACAAGCTAGAAATTGCTACTGGTTAAAAGGATCAATAAATATTGTACAAAATGGCTAAACTAATTTATTTAAAACTTCGAGTGGTTCACCTGTCACCTGTTTCATGCACTGTGGTAGCTAGATGTATATTACAGCCACACCTGGTTGTGTTTTGCTCCGCTGTAGCATCTACAAACTAGATTGATTAGATTTACCCATTGAGGATATACTAACTATTGGTAATTGGAGATTAGTTACTTAATACTTTTCACAAAGTTTATTGTCGTGAAATATTGATTCAGGCGTCACTAAGTTTTTCATTTTTTATTTTTACCCTGTAAAGTGATTGAAATCAAATAGTAAACAATATTTATTTCCCAATAATAATGTTCGTTTACATGGTTTACAAGCTAAATTATTTGATTTTTCATCAATGACTGGCCAATTATTTTCCTACATGACTTAAATTGTAAATAATTAGTACTTAATTTATAACTTTTTGTTTAAACCATAATCATATGATTAACTCTCTCGCACTTATAGTTTAATTTATTTCTCACATTGGCGTTTTCACCAGGCGATAACAAACAGGTCTCAATATTATAAGCTTCTAATGACGGTCAAGTGTTTAATAGACGCGTTTTACCTGAAATAAAACGCATATTAAATACTTACCTCATTAGAAGCTTAGTTTTTATTTCCGCCTGGTGCTTATTGCATATTTCGACGCAATGATGAACAAATGGGCACGGGTGTGAAATCTCCTGGTTCCCCCACCGCGCCACCTGGTGACGCCACTGAGTGGGATGAGCGAGAGAGACAGCGATATACCGGAAAAAAGAGAAGGAAAATACGACGGGAAACGGATATGCCTATCTCAATATTATAAGCTTCTAATGAGGTAAGTATTTAATATGCGTTTTATTTCAGGTAAAACGCGTCTAATATGTGTTGGATGCCTGGTACATTGAAGAGTGGACTACCTTGTGAATATAAATCTCGAGGATGCAACGTCGAAGTACAATTAGTAGTGATAATTGCATGAATGCTTCGATTACCAGTGAGAAATAATAGTATAATAAATGTTAAAGCAGTAAAAAATAATGCAAGAAGATACAGTATCTATCTAACTTTCAAATAAGATCGTTAGTTATATGTCCACCATACATTTTTATTTAAATATACAGTTATTTCGAGCCCTATCCAGAAAGCGCTGTAATCATAAAATGTCGCGGCAGACATTTGTGCCAATCAGCGAGCTCTCTCGGCAGCTGAGAGGAAATATACTTAAGTAAATTTTTTAAACACTGAAAAAAAGACGACAACCTCGGGCAGGAATCGAACCACGCACGTTCCGTATTCCGGGCAGCTGCCTTAACACTTAGCTACCGAGGTTTGGTTTTCACCCGTCGAAATTTGTCAGTGCTTGATGCTTATGTTTTATTAATGATTTGATTCCACCTGAGGTTGTCGTTTTTTTTCAGTGTTTAAAAATTTTAAGAGGGTTTACGCAATTCGGTTTCCCATACAAACTGCCAAGTTGAAATTTTTAAAAAGCATTAAGCCAATATTATTGAAACTTTGCATGCTAAAGTAAAATACAGGGATCTAAATAGTTTGTTGAAAACATTTTTAAAAAAGGTCTATTTAGCTGAGTTATTGCGATTTAAAGTCCACTATGGAAAGTTTAAAATCGCATTTACTCAGTTATTTAAACGTTTTTAAAAAATGTATTCAACAAACTATTTAGATCTCTGTATGTTACTTTAGCTTGCAAAGTTTCATTGAAATTGGCTTAATGGTTTTGGAAATTTCAACTTGGAAGTTTGTATGGGAAACCGAAATGCGTAAACCCTCTTTACCAGTTGTTAATTTTTGTGCAGTGAAGTGTTTGTGCACTGCTTTTCGGTCTTCATTGCCTAGTCTCTGACTTTTGGGGAAATAACCCTTTGGGGAATAGTCGTCAGTGTATGTATGTCCGCCAACTGGCATTGAGCCAGCGTGGTAGGTTGAAGTCCAAGCTTCTTATGTGGTAAGGCCTGTGCCCAACAGTGGGCGTTTAAAAAAAGATGAGGTACTTACAGTCGCGAAAGTTCCCGGTCGACCATTTTTCGGCGATATTCGCGTACCACAGATATAGATTTACATAGATAACGCAAATGCATGTACTTCGCGTGTTCGAAAACCCCGACCAAGCGTCGGGGTTGGTCGACGCTAACTTCTGTTCGCGTGCGTCTGTTAAACTAAAATAAAATAAAACAAAAAAAATGTCTCGTTGCGTCATAATTTACTGCAATAGCCCAAAAATTTTAAGCACCCAAAGGTAGGAACGTAATGTTGGCTGTGACGTCACTGTAGGTGTTAAAAAGTCGGCACGCTTGGTTTCAATACAAACCGTGATTCTTGCGTTATAAATCTATATCTGTGGCGCGTACGTACAGTAGCGTGCGCGTACGTACAATAGCGTGTGCGTACGTACAGTAGCGTGCGCGTAAGTACAATAGCTTGTGCGTACGTACAGTAGCGTGTGCGGAGATCGTGTCCAAGCGAATATCGCCGAAATAGCTCAACCGGGAACTTCCACGGCTGTATGTCCACCAACTGCGATTGTGGGACTTCTTGGCGGGAAAGTGAGACGTCATGTCTGCAGTTTTGTTTTATTTGTGTTTTGTCGAATATCAATGTGAAATATTAGTGGATTATTTACTGTTAAGTGTTCGTGAAGGTGCATGAGCGTGCAAAACAAAACAGTGCAACATCACTTTTCAAATTCTCTCAATAAAGTCCTACAGCTTTATTGAGTCTCACGGGTTTAGGGGAACATCATTTACTGTTAAACGTTCATTATCACTCATTATCATCTACTATGTGCAAAGAAAAAAAAAATTCACTATTATATCTTACTTACTTAATTGACACTGGCTAGCACGAAGCCATTATTTGAGAGAGAAAAAACTGATTGAGCCAGCGTGGTGAATTCACCACGCTGGCTCAATATATCAAATCGGATATGGCCCAAGCTTATCCCACATCCCACATGGGAAAACCTGTTCCCAACGGTGGGACGGCTATAGGCTGATGATGTATCTGTATCCACTACAGTACCGCCCACCGTCACACCCTTTGATACATCGTTGAGCGCGGTGGCTGGCAGCAACGCGAGCTTGCGGTGCGACGCCGTGGGATTCCCCATACCTACCATATTGTGGGAGTTCCGCGGTCACATTTTGACGGCTAACACATCTGTTTTAAGGTACCCTTTTTATTCCCTTATTTACTGTATTAAAAAAACTTACATAATGGGCGATTTTCTGACAGCCCAAATTAAAAAGTAAAAATTAGTTCAAAAACACTCGATAGATGTCGTTTTATGAAAGCCGACCCGTACCTACCTAAGGGCTGTAATAAATTCTACACTTTTACTTGTCTACCAAAAAAATAAAAAAATAGTACTTACCTATTTTTATTCAGGACATCCAGGACCTATTTCTATTTTGGAATAGAATAAATATTACGCAGCCATACAAGTGCTGTTCATGAACTCGCCTTTTACTAAGCGCCATACTAATCTATGCTAAGCGCCATCTATGAAGTCATTTACGAAACAATTTCTTTTTTTTTAGATCTACGAAAAATCGCCCATTACAAAGGAATTTCTAATCACATTTTTAAACTACTAAGGTTTGTCTATGCGACTGCATTCACAATTCTGAATTATCGACTTATCTCAAGTATAAAGTTACTATACCTATACGTAATAGCATTTTGTAACTACTACCCGTCGGTTTGCTTCTGTTTTTAGCAGAATTATTGTATAGACGCCAGCAATTCGAGCTACCACAAAATGTCAAATTTCTTTAATACATTTTGAATGTTGTCACTACGGTATAAGGATCAATGTCGATTGGGGAAATTCGTCACTTTTGGATAGGTTTATCTGCATTTGTTTGTACAAGGCTTCCTAGATGCCTTGCCATTAACGAAAAATATCAATTTTTAAATTTTATTTTAATAAACGTACTCAATAAAATTTAATTCAAACTCATTTACAGTGTGACCTCAGACTTGTAGTATTTTTATTTACTTTCCAGTTTCAACGACTATGGCAATCTATTCATAAGCAACATTAGTTTGGAACACGAAGGGACGTACGCTTGCATAGCGGTTAATATGGCTGGAGAAGATAAGAAATACATCGATATTAATGTTAACGGTAATTAGCAGAACACGTATATTTGGCATTCTATTAATCATTTTAATGCATTATCTAAACAAATAGATCAGTTTCAACACGAGCGTTGCATTGCTGAAGCGTCTCATGAGCTAGTTGTTGTTTAAAGATTACATTAATGAACTTTAATAATGACTATAGTAGTATGCGACTAAGTTTCGTGTAAAAGCGTATCACAATAATAATTTTAGTTACCCTATTTTTATTAGTGAGATGACCTGTGAACAGCTTTCTGATGTTATTTTTCGATACAAAACCCAGGTTTATGATCGCCCGCCAGCATTTTCTGACGTGGTGGTTTAAACCAATGCTCATCATTTGTAGCGATAACTGAATTTAAATGGAATGGATATATTATGTCTTAACTCAACTTAGACTTATAATTTATAGCTATATAAATATATAAATTGCAGAACCACCCAAGATAGCACGACAAGAAGCCATGACTTACTTGGCGACGAACGTCGATAAGGAACTGATGCTAACATGCAACGCCACGGGGAAACCTCGGCCATTTATAACGTGGAGCAAAGATGGCCAATATCTGCATAATGGTAACTACTCATAAGTTTGTTTTTAGGTTCCATACCTCAAAATGAAAAAACGGAACCCTTATAGGATCACTTTGTTGTCCGTCTGTCTGTCTGTCAAGACCCTTTATCGCGGGAACGCGTGGAGGTATCCAGTTTAAATTAAAACGATATACTTAGGTCTACAGTCTCTTGAAGCTATAAAAAAAATCAAACTCCTAAGTTGAGTTGAGTTGGTAAAACGAGCATACAGCCGGATTTTTTTTATTTACTACGGGTAAGCAATTGGCCTTCATCACACCTGATGGTAAGTAACGATAAGGCCGGAGGTAGAAGCGCGCTTCACCCGGAATCCTCAATCACTGAGGAACTGGTTATCTGGAAGAGTGGAAAGTGGTAGGGAGGTCTTTGCCCAGCAACGCATTGGGCCGGCTCGCCCGGCGTAATACCACTCTCTCACGAATATCCGGCGTGAAATAATGGCACTTGGTGCTGTTGTGTTTCGTCGGACCAGTCTTCCCAATTCCTATTCCTTCCTTAAACCTATCCCTCCCTTAAAGGCCGGCAACGCGTCTGCGATTCCTCTCATTTTGCGGGTGTCCAGGGGCGGTGGTGATTACTCTCCATCAGGTAACCCGCCTGCTCGTTTGCCTCCCTCTTTTATATAAAAAAACGGGACAAGCCAGGCCGAATCATTGTAATTATCATTAAATATTAGGTATAACAAAGTCGCCCTTTTTTCTGTCTGGGACTCCGCTTTCTCCTTTTAAATCACTCAATAAATTTTTACGTGGTTTTTATTGATAAAAGGTCAGTAAATTGCGATGGTTTTTTTAAATACAATTATTATGTTTCTAAGTTACCGTGGACGAAGGAGAGCGCGGACCGCTAAGCCTAAGCCACACTTGACGGAAATTCCGACGCTGAACTTCCGTTGCGGTAAAAAAACCAATACCATCGGAGCGACCGACCTTCCGCGTAGTGTGTCCGTTATTATTCATTTATATGCAATAACATGTATTTGCGCAACGGAAGGTCGGCGTCGGAATTTTTGTGAAGTGTGGCTTAGGCCCTAAGTCTATATAAATAAACATGAATCGCCAAATGTGTTGCTAAGCTCAAAACTTGAGAACGCGCGAATGTCGCGGGCGGGCCGCTAGTATATAATTAGTCTGTGTGACTGTTTTGTGTTATTCAGACGCGTCGTTCTCGCTGGAATACGAGGGGCTGTTGATCAAATCGCCTTCTTCGGCGCTCAGCGGCCGCTACACGTGCCGCGCGCGCAACGCCGCGGGCGAAGACTCACTCACGCTGCCCGTGGAGATATACTGTAAGCTCTTGGGATACTAACTGAATCAATTAATAACTTTTAAAATAATACATACACATATCTAATATCAGTTGGATGCTAAATAAAAAAAGTTTGCAAACGCACGCACAGAGGTTATTATAAAGTCGAAGATTGTGTTAATGACAAATATGTATAGACATTGTTATACTTACAGTAAGATGTATTTTTATAGTTTATTTATTTACTTATAATTGTATATTGTATTAATTGTAAATATCGTTACTTCCTTATAAAGCTGTAGAGTATTAACGCTCATTCTTCTTCACAGCTAAAAAACACATCGTGAATTGGTAGTAGACTGAAAAAAAAATATGGAGGATTCGAAAGTGCTTATCAGTGAAACTCAATCTACTTGAATAAAAGATTTTTACACACACGCTCGAAAACACACGTCCACGCAAAAAAATACATATATTTACAAACACACACGCACACGCACATACAAACGCACACACATAAACTGACACAGAGGCACGCGAACGCACGCACACGCATCAGATACAAGCGATCGCACGCAGACCAAAGTAAGCCCTTCGATCACAAAATAAAAACTAGATTTACAATCCCATAGGGTGTTACCAGACCAATCAATCGACGACGGTCGGTCGACGTTGATCGATAGGTGTGGTAGCTTTAATCGATCGACGGATATCGATCGACGGTCGGTCGACGTTGATCGATTAACCCTGGCTATATTCCATCAGTTTCTTTCGAAATATATTTAGAAGAGGACTCGTTGTTCTTGGCCAGTACGAATAGTACGATGTTGCTCTTACTATTATTATTATGGGGTACGGTAATGGGGACTTAGTAGAATATTTGTTTTTTTTTCTTAAAATAACCTAAATAAATAATCTATTATAACCTAAAAATATCTTGAAAACTATGCATTTCCGCACTTTGGCTCCCCCTCCCCCTCCCCTTCCTCCCTTTTCCGGTGTTGCTTATTCTAAAATGCTTCCCAAGGGGTTTGGGGGAAAATCATTTAGCATTTAAACGTGTATATTATCATCACTCCTTATCATCTCATCAATGAACTCATTTATTACTACCAGTTAGACATGGGCGCCGAGTAAAAAAAATCCAGCGGCGGCGCGCCTTAAAAATATGCTCGGCGGCGGCGTGAAGCCGGCGGCGTGGGATTTTTGAAGTCATTTTTGGTTATGTAATTAAAGATAGAAATAAGAGTGATAAATAAAACCAACACTTCACAAAGATTTCAACAACAAAACATTATATCGTCGCCGTAGAGCGAAAAGTCACTAAGTAATTAAAATTGATAATGGAGTTCCTCCATGCGTCGTGTTCCTCAATGCTGAGTTGTAACGTCCCTTCTGCATCACTTTCTCTCTTATGGTTTTCCTCCATCTGTTTCTGTATCTGGCGGTCTGGAGGGCGCTGTGAACTGAAGAGTTAAGAGTGGTGCGGATCTGGTCAGACCAACGTATTGGGCTGCGTCCTCGAGGCCGTTTCCCATCTTTGCCGATCGCTATGAGCTTCTCGAGTTTGTCACCGTCTTTCCTTGCAATGTGACCGAATTATTCGAGAATTTTGCGTAGACATCCGAGGATGACAGCCGCGAGGAGATTTTGAGTTCTCGCAATATAGAGACGTTAGTCCGAAATGCTGTCCAAGGAATACGGAGCATCTTTCTCCAGCACCACATCTCAAAAGCGTCAATGCGTTTGCGGTCTGCAGCTTTTAGTGTCCAAGTCTCAGCGCCGTATAAAAGATCGAGAAGACACGAGTCCGTACCAGTCTGGTTTTGGTTTTTACGGAAATATTGCGATCTCTCCAGATTTTTGCAAGCTGAGACATGGCGCTCTTAGCCATGCCAATTCTCCTGCGCACTTCCTTCTCGCACGAACCATCGTTACTGATGGAACCCAGGTATATAAAGTTTTCCATTATTTCTAGGTCCAATGCGCCAGTGAGTTCCAACTTCTCAGATCTATAATAGGCGAAATCCGAACTGGTAGTCACTGAGGAGATCATTGGTCTCAAGGTATGCCAGCAGCCGAGAGTTCAGTACACGTTCCGTATTCTTGCAGAGTATGGGCTTGACTGAAATCGTCTTACAGTAAGATGGATCGGCACGGCTACCTTTTTTGGGCGCAGGCTGCACATTAGTCAGCTTCCACGACTGAGGAACTAGACCAGTCTCAAGTGAGAGGCGATACAGGTGTGTTAGAACAGTAGACAAGTTAGGTGCACACTTACGTGGGACTATGGCCGGGATTCTATCAGGACCACTAGCCTTATTCACGTTAGAGTACGGAGAGCTTTGAGTACCTCTTTGCTGCTGATATGAGGTTCTCCCATGGAGAGGTCGGCTATATGCAACTTAGGTGGAACCTTGCTCGCGTCTGCCAGACGTGAGTTCTTTGCAAAAAGAGTGGAATTACCTTCTCAGCTGCAGGTAAGCCGTCAGGCTTTATCACCGGTGGAAATAAAGATATTTCTAAATTTTTCGCACCCGTTTGTATTACCTATAGCTCAGGCTAAGAAAGCTGACGGGGTTCCGGTTACAGTTACAGCAGTGTGCCATACGCCCCAACATTTCTAAGATACTATGTCAACGCGTTGGTGTGGACGTCTTAACGTTAGGCACGTTTGCGAAGTCCCCAAACAAAGGGCGTTCTTCTGATTCTTCTCCCTCTTGATCGGAAATAGGGTCGTCTTCGTCCTCATCGAGCACTTGAGCTGACGCCCCGCGCGGCGCCTGCACGGCCCGTATGAGTAAAGAATAAACTGAGATTATTGTTACAAGCCAGCCAGTTAACCCACCAACCCGCATTGGGCCAGCGTGGTGGGTTATGGCCCAATATACCCACGTGCTATTGTTCACGTGGAAGGCCTGAATGATAATTGTTACAGAGCCTACACATTGGAACAGTCTAGTCGGCGCGAAATTTTGAACAGTCGGCGGCGGCGGCGGCGCGCCATACCTAAACGGCGGCGGCGAGCCACGGCGGCGCCCATGTCTACTACCAGTACCTATCCATAGTCACGAAATAAATTTATAAAAAAAGAGAAGCGGCCGGCGCGTCTAATCAAACAGCTCGATCTAACACCCATACTAAACCGTAGCGGAATAGTGGCCGTAATACATTTGACGTAAATGTGTTTTAGAAGGAAAGCAACTTCTGAAGGAGCTCTTTGTCATTTTGACACTTCGCCCGCACACTACCAAATAAAATGCGTACCTACCATAGACTAATAACTAAAGCATAGTAGGAGTCCAAATGAGCTCCGTATAGTTGTCCTATTTTTTCAAATGGACCATAAACATTGAACGAAAAGAGACAAAATAAGTTGCTAAAAACGTTAAATGACTAGCGCAAAAAAAACCGTCAACATTTATGATACCGAATTCAAAAACGATCTATACAATACATTTAATGTAATTCGAATGGCGATCAAACGGAGTGCCCACTCAAGTGTCATAGCACTCCTTCTATGCTTTAGTTATTATTCTAAGGTACCTTCGATCAACAATACAACTAGATGTCAGGTCGGCGCTAAAAATATGTCTCGGTAAATAACAGCCCACTTGAGAAGTGAGCTCTTATTTTCTCTGCGAGGCAATAACAGGAAAAGTACTTTATTTGTTGCCTCTTAAGGTTTACCACTAAATGTTATTGACGTCTTTTCATTTTTAAGTGACAGGGAGTAATCATTGCTTTGCTCGTTTTTTGTGACGAATGATCGTAAGTACAAGATAATACTTAAAAGATTTGTGACTTTATAACTATGTGCCATGGTTGTAATTAGGTTGAACTTAAAACTGTTTTATAACTTTTGTCTCATTTCGTTAGTGAAGAAAAAGTATTTATTCACGTGGACAGAATTTAGCTTGGATTTTGTACGTGACGCGTTATCTAGTTGGTATTGTTGATCGAAGGTAGGTACCTACCTAAAAACATATTACTAGGTAGGTACCCCTTCTTGTGCGGACGTTTTGAGATCGCTAATTGTGCATCTAGTATTTAAATATGATCGAAGATTAAATCGCTATAGAATAATGATAATGAAGTGACCAGTGGTATGCATCAGCCGTGCCGACGCGGCTGCAATCCGACGAGCCCCGCAGCCAAGTGGTCGGTGTAGAATACGCCGCCGCTAGCATTACGTGCCCCGTACGCGCCGAGCCAGGGGATCGCGTCCAGTGGTTTAAGGTTCGATGATTTTGCTCATACGTGATTCACGACTATTTATCCCCACAGGGTTAGACAGAGACCAGGCAATGAGGACAGCGGAAGCAGTCTTTTGCCATAGTCCACCAAATAGCAACTGTACATGAGTCCATCACCGCTCTATGCTGTTGTGTAGTATTTTGTCCGTTAGTCGCCTTTTGCGACATTCAAAGGAAGAGAGGGTTATCAGCGTCATGGGGTCTGGGGTCAGTGAAGGCCCTTTGGTACCTCTATGTTTTATGTTAAGTTTTATAAATTGTTAATTGTTCTGTGTTTTGTTATGGTTGTTCTTTGTTTGTTATTTTTGTGTTATATTGTATATTCTTTTTAAATTGTACCAATGAACGTTTTTCTATTATATTCTATTCAGTATTATTTTAGTAAGCCGCTACACACAACGGTCCTTTTATAAAAATATTTTTTGATTTTAATCATTTATATTTAGACTCTTATGCTCTTATTCTAAAACCAAACTCACACTCTAATCTTTGATTGAATACAGTTAGAAAGGGATGGTGCCATTCATCGCATATATCGCCGTCCCTTTATAACTTTTACGGTTTTAGAATACGAGCCTTATGATAGTTTACATATTCGGTGTCATATAAATACTTTCTTCGTATAATATTTTATAAATTTTATAATTATATAAATTATTCATAAAAAACATTCTAATATCCAGGACGCCAAGCTGGTATCGTCCGGCGTTTTACAAATAGCCAACGTAACTCGCGCCGATGCATCTTCATACGCGTGCGTGGTCACAAACATGGCGGGGACGGCTGTGGCACAAGTAGACCTAGCGGTGGAATGGCCGCCTGCATTGGACGAAGGAACAGCTGATGTGGAGGCTATAGCGGGGAACGATGTGTACTTGGACTGTGTGGCTGATGCTAATCCGAAGGCGAAGGTAAGTCTATTTGCCTGTCAGAAAGAGCATTAAGGCCGCCTTTTGTCATAATATCTATCATTTTGTATGTACAGGGTTAATTTTGGACCCCCCGTCAAATTTATTTACGTGATCCCATACTTGCAGTACAACCAAACAATGAAATAAAAAAACCATATTTTTTTATATTTTTGTCTCAACTTTTCCTTATGAAAATTAAAATTATTGTCACCTAGCGCGCGGCCTATCGCGGTTATCAAAGCGCATGCGCGTAACCGCTATTATTCCCCCCGCGCACTAATCACAGCGCGCCGTCGCTTTGACCGCGAGGGTGAGCGCACGCGCATAGAACTATAGGATATAAAAAGCAGGCAAAAATTTGGAATTAAAAGTTAAAAAAAGAAAAACTCATTATTTTTACGTGAAATATTTTATTATTACTTTTTTTTATCCCATATTTACTTTTAGCGGGGGGTCCAAAATTAACCCTGTATTTAGTTTAAAAGGTAATCAGTTTACAATTTATGCATTGAACAGTATTCTTAGTTACTTAATTCTTTTCATTCCTCATACTCGGAAAGTAGGTCTGAAATTGCCTGAGGAGCGGGTGGAAAGTAATAATTTTCCGCCCTAGGGAGATCCTTTTTCTGACATGTGTAATTGTGACTTATTATTAAGTGTCGTAAAAAGCACCATACATCCTACAGCATAGAGCGGCGATGGGCTCATCAAAATAATACTACAAACCCCTCTCTTTCCTTAGGTGTCGGTAAAAGGCGACTAACGGACTAAAGACATTCATGTTTTTGTTTTTACTTTCCTTATATTCGTAATAAAAAGCACAGTGTTAATGCCCGCCTTCCACCAAGAGCGGAGCGGGCTCCTTACGGACTCCGTTTAACTCGCAACGGCAATCTTCATAGAGGTGCTTCCACTGGGAACTGGGAAACTTCTATGAAGATTGCCGTTGCGAGTTTAACGGAGTCCGTACGGAGCCCGCTCTGCTCTTGGTGCAAGGCGATCATTAACCTCGGGTGAAAGACTTATTTACTCCTTCGAACTATTGGCACAGAATAATATTACTATTGGCGCCCTCGCTACTTTCACCCCTAGGGTAACAATAGTAGATTGTTATACAAGGGGCTAAAATGACCCATTATATACGAGGTAGTAGGTAGGTAGTAAATAGAAACCGAGTTTTAATGGGTTTTTAGCGCCGTGTGTTACACTCTGATTTTCACAACGAATGCGAGAAAATAAAACAATCCAATACAATATGAATTGGTTTATTTTATTAAAAATTAACCCGTTAGTTGCTTTAACGACACCCAAGGGAAGAGAATGGTTGGTAGTATTATTTTGATGAGCCCATCGCCGCTCTATGATGTTGGATAGTAGGTATGTGCAGTCTTTCCATCTCTTCCCTTCGGTGTCGTAAAAGGCGACTAACGGACTAAAGACTGCGTATACATCCAACAGCTTAGAGCGGCGATGGGCTCATCAAAATAATACTACCAGCCCCTTTCTTCCCTTGGGTGTCGTAAAAGGCGACTAACGGACTAAAGACTGCACATACATCCAACAGCATAGAGTGGCGATGGGCTCATCAAAATAATATTACCAATCCTTCACTTTTCTTTGATGTCGTAAAAGAGGACTAACGGACTATTGACTGCTGATACATCCAACAGCATAGAGCGGCGATGGGCTCACCAAAATAATACTACCAACCCCTCCCTTCACTTGGGTCTCGTAAAAGGCGACTAATGGACTAAAGACTGCACATACATACAACAGCAAAGAGCGGCGATGGGCTCAAAAAAATAATACTACCAACCCCTCTCTTCCCTTGGGTGTCGTAAAAACGACTAACGGGCTAAAGGCTCACCACCACCTAAGCACATGTGCAGACTGTGCAGTTTTTTCTTGCTGAACGTGGTCTGTTTTACCATAAATTACCATAAACTTTAACAATAACTATCTCAAAAAAGTTGTTGATCTAAGTTAACAGTAATAAGTCGAGTCTTTATTCATGATTATTCTACATAAGCCTAAATACTTTTTCGTTTTTGTAGGCTGGTTGTAATGTGACAGAAATTTTTAAAAAAAAAATTACTTTTTCCCCTAGGGCGAGAAAAGCTATTTTAGCCCCGCTCTAGAACGCTACAATGACGGTCTTTTTGAGCAAGAGGAGTGAAAAACAATGTACTATTGTTTTGTGTTGTATAGTTTGTAAAGTGCCATAAAGTGTTATTTATTAATAATTCATTTTTAGATATTTTGACAGAAGAATGTAAATAAACATTAGGTACTTTGAAAATAAAATGTATTTACATGATTATGAAACAATAAGTTTTGACGTGACAACGTCTTATAAATTGGTTTGCCGGGTGACACTTCAAGAAACTGCGTTACGCTCCGCTCACGTTATGCGCTCACAATGAGAGCGAGTGAGAGGCACGCGTCCCTTCCACTCGGGCATGGTTAGCCCGCCTAAGAGCGAGAGAGACAGACATAAAAAGTGAAAGGCACGCGTCCCTTCCATATTATTTCATCCTTCTTCCTACTATACGAATGAATATTCACATTAAAATTATTTTACCACTCAAAGTCGTTGTCACGTAAAACTTTCGCCCGTATACCGACTTTACAGGCAACCAATTTTTTTTTTTACTTTTTTTATTTTAGATAAAATGGCTGTTCGACTCCAAACCGCTAGTGTTTGAAGACAAAGAGCGACTGAAGCTTCTAAGCGTACACACGCGCCACGCCGGACGCTACGAATGCGTAGTCAGCAACTCACACGGCACCGCGCGGAAGCAGTTCACTCTGATTGTGATAGGTAAGGCGTTAATGGCGGGACACAACAGTGGTAGAGCCGTGTGGGATAGCATACATACATAATAATCAAGACTATTAAGGTACTGATAGACATGCTACTAAATAAGTATGCTTAATAGCATGCTTATTACAAGCGTATACGTAATAAGCATGCTAAATACTAGCAACGCTATGACACACATATTACTAAGTAGCAATTGCTCAATAGTGGCATGCTTTCGTGCTAGTAATGAGCATGTCTAACAGTATCTTTATTCCCGAAAGATTTGCCAGAGACTACGAAATAGGGACAGCTAATGCAGTCCTCTATCATAGTCCACTTTTCACCAAATAGCGACTACACATGTGCACAGCGTGACAAGTGGTAAGCCTATCTCTGCTCTACGCTGTTGGATGTATGTGTAGTCTTTAGTCCGTTAGTCGCCTTTTATGACACCCAAGGGAAGAGAGGTTGTGGTAGTATTATTTATAGAGCCGCCCCGTGACTCGGCTCTGTGTGTGGTATAGCGGCTCACTAAAACAATACTAAGAATACTACTTCACTGTTTGCACTAAAAATCCTAATGAGTCGACATGCTACTACGAGAGGGTGCATAGGTCCAGGCCCCACTAATTAGATAAGAAAAGAATACTACCACCCCCCCTCTGCCTTTGGGTGTAGTAAAAGGTGACTAAAGGACTAAAGACTGCACATACATACATCAGCAAAGAGCGGCAATAGGCTCACCGCCTTTCACGCTGATCACACATGCAGTTGTTATTCATGTGTGCCGTGCACTATGGCAGTGGATAGCTTCTGCGGTCCCCATTCTTCAAGTCTCCAAGCTTCATAACCAAGGCATTTTATCACCAAACAATGATATAGTAGGGCTATAATATTAATCATTGTGACTGCTTGTACTATACAGGTTTTTGACAGAGCGTTTTGCTTCTATAAAATTAATGAGCATTTTCGTTCTATAATTTTGCTCTAAGAACACTTTCAGGACTACAGAAAAGAATCATTAAAGTGTTGCACTGTAATAGATATGGTAAAAGCACGGTACTATTTAGTACTATAGACGACCTTATTGACAGTTTTGTGTATCTATGTTGCAATAATAATGCGTGAAAATAACTTTTATAGTACTAGTATTGTAGGAGTGTCGAAAACACTATTACAGGATCAATTTGCACTATAAAAGTACCTTGCACAACCATTACGTAACGTTATATCTTCTTACAAGCTCCTTCAACATCGCTATGGAGCTAGTTCTGTAAAAATCATGATAACTCTTCTACAGTTCTTAACAGTACCATAGCGAGTCCTGGTGCAGCTGCTAAATAATTTCAATTCTAATTAGCTCTATAGGTTAGGTTATAGTTTACCCCGTGTGGTGCCGGGTTAGAGTTGCACCACCCCCTCCCCTGTATCTTAGCGGGTGTCGTAAGAGGCGACTAAAGGGATTTTGCTGGTGGGAGAGCTTTGCTCGTCCGGCGCTACCACCATGCGGACTCGTAAAACCCGCCAAGTGTTCGGTGCTCGACACAGGACGCGTTCCGGGTTCAGAGCCGTAATACCGGAGCTTGGGGAGGTGCGGTGGCGGCAGGGTCAAGGACCGGTGGAAGTCTTTGTGGACGCATTGTTCGGTTGACTTGGGTCGATTCGCCGGCCAGGGAGACCCGTAGAAACGGTGGTGCCGCTGGCCGCCCGCGGCATAGTACAGGAGCCCAACTAGGGCTAACCACCCTAGGAGGCTGCTCCACCAGGTCGCGCATAATCCCGAAGTGGCTCGTCGTGCCGGTTGGTGACCGGATTGGTGGGACCCGGCGACTACTTTCGGGGGGGTACGGGGGCCCTTCCGTCCGGCGGGTCGATTAACGTCTTACCGAACAACTACATGCACCAGTTCATGTTAGTCTCCCACACTTTGTCTTTTCCCCCCTGCCGCCACAGCATCTCCTTTTACTCACGCCCCCATCGAACCACCATGTCAGTGTCTAGAAAAAATGCAGGTCAGACAGCGGCACCCCACTTCCCCACCACCAAGTCGCTTTTTGAGGTGGAGTTCACTAACATCCGTGGACTCCATTCAAACCTCAACGCCGTCCACCAACACCTTGAGACGGCCCGGCCTGCATTGCTCTTTCTGACGGAGACACAGATCCGCCGTCCTGCCGACATTGCATATCTGCACTACCCCGGCTACGTGCTCGAGGAATGCTTCCTCGCGAAAGCCGGAGTATGCCTTTTCATCAGGACGGACGTTTGCTGTCGACCGCTAGATAAGGCTAACCTCTTAGCGAAGCTCTTTGCAGCGAATTCGCGTATCGATGACTGCGGCGCGGAACCACCTACCATCCCTCACTGTGGTTCCTCAATGCCTGACGTCCAAATCAGACAACGTGACGTCCGTGCCGTGCTGCAGTCACTTGATGTGCGGAAGGCTAGCGGTCCTGACGGTATACCGGCAGTCGTCCTTAAGAAATGTGCTCCCGAGTTGTCTCCAGTACTAACACGCCTATACCACCTCTCGTACTCTACTAGAATTGTTCCGGAGGCTTGGAGAAAGGCGAACGTCCAGCCGGTCCCCAAAAAAGGGGATAAGTCTGACCCAGCCAACTATCGACCTATTGCTGTCACCTCTGTCCTTTGCAAGGTTTTTGAGCGAATCATAAACAGACAACTCATTCGCTACCTAGAAGATCACTCCCTGATTCATGATCGACAATACGGGTTCAGACCGAAACGATCAACGGGTGATCTCCTGGCGTTCATAACACACCTGTGGGGTGAAGCAATGGACAAGCATGGAGAGGCACTGGCTGTTAGCCTGGACATCTCCAAGGCATTCGATCGAGTTTGGCATCGTTGGCTTCTCTCCAAGCTTTCGTCATACGGCTTACCACCTCGCCTATGCGATTGGGTCGCCGGGTTCCTGCATGAGCGCAGCATTCGCGTACTCTGCGAAAGCAGTGCCTCACAGTCTCTGCAGGTGAACGCCGGAGTGCCGCAGGGCTCTATAATATCGCCCACGCTGTTCCTTCTGCATATCAATGATATGTTATCCTTGGGTAACATTCATTGCTATGCAGACGACAGTACAGTACATCGGCGTTATTTGGGTCACCCTGCGGCAAAGCAGGCCGATGTAGTGGAGTCGAGACGGAAGATTGTCATTGAACTGGACGAGGAGTTAGACCGCATTTATAAATGGGGCTCTGATAACCTGGTCCAGTTCAATGCCAAAAAAACACAGGTCTGCGCTGTCAGTGCTAAAAGGTCCGCATTTCTCCCCCAACCCTCCTTCCAGAGCAACCTATTACCCATCCAGACTGGTCTCAGTCTCTTAGGTATGGACATACACAGCGACCTCAACCCAAAGAGCTATATTGAGAGCATAATAACCACAGCCTCACGTAAACTCGGAATCCTGAACAAGGTGAAGCGGTTCTTCACGCCGGAGCAACGTTGTCTTTTGTATAAGACTCAGGTGCACTCCTGCGTGGAGTATTGCTCTCATCTTTGGGACGGATCCGCCAAGTACTTGCTCGAAGCTCTTGACAGGTTGCAAAGACGTGCTGTCCGTATTATCGGTAACGATGACGTTACGACCAGTCTGGAGCCGTTACAGCTACGTAGGGACATTGCTTCCCTTAGTGCTTTCTACCGCCTTTACCACGGTGAATGCTCTGAGGAGCTCTTTGACCTCATCCCTCCCTCTCCTTTCCTTTCCAGATCGACGCGTGCAGGTCTTAGAAGCCACCCTCATACCGTGCTGACCATCAAGACACGTACCAAAAAGTTTGGACAATCGTTCTTTTGCCGAACTGCCCGTATGTGGAATGCGCTTCCCGCACACGTGTTTCCTTCCTCTTTCTCTCCCGGGTTATTTAAGCGGGGCGTGAAAAAGCATTTATGCAGGCCGCCATAGTGAGAGCGTTCGGCATAGCGTGGTAGCGCTGTGACGAACGCTTTGACTTCTTGGGCTTCACTGGCTGCTTTTCATCAGGCAGAGTGAAGCCATTATGGCGTGCCACAATAAAAAAAAAAAAAAAAAAAGGTGAGTTTGTTTGTTCTCCTACGACACTAAATCGTGACAAAAAAGTACTAAAAGAGCAGCCATAAATAATTAATCAAATATGGCTGCTGTTTTCTGCCATGATAGCACATTGGCAGCACGGCTGGTGCCATTATGTACTATAGCAGCCATAGTCGGGAAAAGTACTTATTTTATTAATTTAAATTTATTTAAAACAAGATAATTACGAGGGCGCTTTGTCAAATTTGAAATCAGAATTAATGATTTTATCAATACAATTAATTTCGCAAGTGCAAGTTACGACAGAGCTACGTAGTGTCCTTTTCCTTTTTATAACATCGGCGAATGAAATAAAGCATAGATATTTATTTATGTTAATTGTAGATTTTTGTTGGAGAACACACCACACTACCAGAACACGAATAAAGTGATTGAATAAGTGTGATAAAAAAGATCACTTAATTGTTTATAGTGCAAAAAAGCAATTTAAACATGTTTTGGTTACTTTTATAGTGCAAATTTGTGACATAAATGCTGCAGATAGCACTATTTCAGTACCAAAAAGCGTTTCTCGACACTTTTAGGTTTCAACTACAGAGCTGATTTATTACCATGAGAGCCTTAATGTAATGTTTATAGAATAAATCAGTGATAAAACTAGGGCCTATTTGGGGTTCTATAAACGTTCTTAACATCATTATAGTGCTAATCATGTACACTAATTAGCACGCTCCCAAACGTTCTCAGGACTTTTATAGTACCAAATTTTGTTGCTTGGGTAGTTTCCGACTTAGGCTGATTTCATAGTCACGCGTTTGACCAGCTCCGGCCACACGCGCGCTTGCAATCACACTAGATAGTAGTTGCGTTTCATAGTCACGCAGTTCAAACGCGCCGCTCGTGAGACGCGCGCCGCCGGCCTAAGCTGCCGAAGCGCGCGCGGGCCGAGCTCCTCTACCGGCAGTTAGCGTTTCAGAGTGACGCGCGCGAGCACGCGCTGTCGCGTACAGTTGAAATGAGTAACGATTTCATGTTCCTCGATACGGGGCGTCTCACAGTGGGCGAGAATACCTAGTTCCCTTTCATAGGATTTTAGAAAAAACAATTGGTTGCATTATCAGTTTTTGGTAATCAGTTTGATTAGTTACAACAATTTATTGAAAAAAAAGATAGTCTCGGGATTCCCAACTTAATTTTACAACAGGAAACCCGCGCGTAAAGGTTTTAAATGTATGAAAACACAATTGGGTTTGGCCATATCTTCTTTCGGTCTTGAATTGTAAGGCTGGAACTAATAGGGATTATTACTGAGACTGTTACAAAGCCATATGAAAATTGAACTTGGTCCCGAACGACCCCGTTCAAAGGACATGATTTTTTTTAAATTGCTCGTTTGGGTACTTTGTTGTATGGGCTTATGAGGTTGAAATTCAGGTTTTTTTGTGTTTTCTGCACAGTACTTCGTTATTAATACTGAGTAGCTCATTATCTACTATGTAGCTTAGGTAAATAACTACCCCAAACGGAATAAATTCAATCAAAAGTGCCCTAAAAAATAATTATACTCAAGGTTCGAAAGGATAATTATCGTAATAATTCTCGTGATAATAACAGATGGCTAATTATCAATTGATAATAACAAAAAATTGCGCGCGTGAAAGTGAACTGCATTCGAAGTATAAAATATATAACGTAAGTCTTTATTACGTGCTTCAGAAGCCTCTTTTTTATTAGTTCATTCAGAGAGGTTGCCGAATAAAATTGTTATGCTCAATTATATCAGCGCCATGGTTAAGTATTTTATGCACGCTTGAAGGCATATAACACCACGGATAGAGCTCGAGTAATAGTCAAATTATTATTCAAGCAATTAAACAAACTATTCGTCGTCCTTTATCTATTGTAGTTTAGTTAAGAACAGCTATTCAAAATATTTTTACAGGGGTAACTTTGAATGAATTTATTGCGTATGGGGTAGTTATATGTACCTAAGCCACATAGTAGATAATGAGCTACTCAGTATTAATAACGAAGTACTCTGCAGAAAACACAAACAACAGAATTTGAATCCCTTAGACCCATACTACAGAAGTTCCCAAACGAGCAATTTAAAAAAATCATATCTTTTGAACGGGGTCGTTCGGGGCCAAGGTCAAAGGACACATGGCTTTGTAACAGTCTCAGTAATAATCCCTATGAGTTCCAACCTTACAATTCAAGACGGAAAGAAGATATAGCCAAAACAAATTGTGTTTTCATACATTTGAAACCTTTGCTGTTTCCTGTTTTAAAATTAATTTGGGAATCCCGAGACTATATTTTTTTTTCAATAAATTGATGTAACTAATCAAACTGATTACCAAAAACTGATAATGCAAGCAATTGTTTTTTCTAAAATCCTATGAAAGGGAGGTTTTCTCGCCCACTGTGCGTCTGATCGACGAAGTTCGTAAAAGAAGATGTTTGTGGGATGCCTCAGATGACATGTAGAAGGATAGGAATGCGGTAGGTAGCGTACTGCCCAATTTATAGAGTAATTCGTCAAAAGATCTGGACGAGAGGCGAAAATGTTTAAAAAACCTGTAACTATCTTCTCGTAAATCGGAGAACGATGTTACGAAGGCGCCTCTTAGTAACCTTGTGGCATTAAACGGATCAATTTGCAATCTTCTACGACGACGTCGCTAATGCACTCTTTTCCATAAAAAATAATTAGCTAATCCCCTTAATTAGTTTGCCTCCATGATGACGATTTTGCACAACTGTACATTACAAAGAAACGCGCGATACTAAAACTCGTTTCACAGCGGTCCGCCGGTCCGCGCGCGCTGTTGAGACGCGCTGGCCAACGGCGGTACTCTGAAATCCGCCTAACCCTTAGGGGATAATAGTCGTAGATATAATATGTATGTAAGTTATTTTGTCGTCTGCAGTGCCGCCATTCATCTCGGAGTTCGATTACCTGGAGGTGCAGCTGCGGGAGGGTGCCGACGCCGCGCTGGAGTGCAAAGCCACCGGCACGCCGATACCACATGTTAAGTGGACGTTCAAGTTAGTACTGTAACTGTTACTGTAAAGACTACGATGACACACCCAGACACGCACGCACAAACGCACACGCACGCACGAACGCACACGCACGCGGACTACGTACGTACGACAATAAAACATGTATTGTAATCTTTATTATTGAAATTTTGCATTCAGAATGCTATATAGCTAAAGGATAAAATGTTTACTAGAAAAAAAAGCTCGAGTGGGATACGAGCTTCCTGAGACTGGTTGATTTTTTTCTAGTAAACATTTTATCCTATGTATTGTAATTGTCTTTGATTGTAATGTATGATAGGCTAGTCTGGTACAGAAATAAATGATTTTGATATTGTTTTTTAATGTTTACGCGAACACTACACATTTTTTTTTATATACTAAGCCCGGCAAATGACCCCACTCCACCTGATGTTAAGTGGAAATGAGGTCCAGGCGCGAGGACAACTGGTGCAGCGTAAGAGACGTAGCATCAGTCACCCTCACTCTGCCGGCCCACAAAGTGCTTCTTCACGCCTCGTTTGAAGGACCCTATGTCATAACTTACATTGAAATGAAACACATTTTACAGATGAACTCGCGTTTATTGAAGTGCTGCTGTTAATTATGAGGCGACCAACACTGTCCCTGTGTCTATGGACCCTGTAAAGGGTTCGAAGCGTCAGGACTAAAATAAAACTCTAAAATGTAGTTAATAAACGCGAGTTCATCTGTAAAAAGTGTTTTATTTAAATGTTAAAAAAAATAATTTAAATATTGTATTGTAAGCAAGAGTGAAGCCTTGGGATAGGTACTCATGGTTCTGGTACAGAAATAAATGATTTTGATATTGTTTTTTAAGGTTTACGCGAATACTACACATTGAAATGAAACACATTTAACGGAATTCGCTTTTAATTTACTACATTACATAGTTTTTTTTATTCCCGACTGTTCTGATTTTTAACTTGTTCAATAGCAACTCGAACTGGCATACGGATGGGTCGTCACTAGTCTCCCGCAACCTGACTTCGGATGCTGCGGGTGTGTTCCGATGCGTGGCCACGAATAAAGGGGGAACTGCATACTTGGTATACCAAGTAAGGGTAGTAGCGACCGCGAGGGTGGTTGAAATCGTCATTTATGAGGGGGGAGAGGCTAGTACAGTGAGGAATAAGACGCGAGTGGTTGTAAGTAGGAATTATTTTATCTTTTAGGGACTTTACACTATGTCATGTCAGTCCCATCATGAGTTAAGCTTAGCTAACAACATTATTTTATTACCAATCATTGACAACTCACCAAGACCTTATCACAGACAAGTCTGGCTGCGTCTGATGTACGGTAGGAATTATTATTTAAATGCTTTGCACAGGCCTTAGCACATGTGAGTTTAGGCCATAACCCACCACGCTGGCCCAATGTGGGTGCTTTTCGATGCATAGCCCGGGTTTGTCAAAGTCTAAATCATTTATTCAATTTAGGCTACAATAATTGAGCACTATTATGGCCATCAAGAGGCCATAATCGCAAAGATTGGAAAAAGGGAAGGGACGCCTTTGCCCTGCAGTGGGACGACCATGGCTGAAATAATAATAATTATTATTATTATGAATGTCGCTATGCCATCGGTTCATAAGTCCTAACTATGGGACGGGGAACTCTTAAATTTCCTACTTGGAAATAACCCAAAACCACCTAATTGCTAAAATAAGGTTTTTATAAATTATAAATACTATTCCAGAAAAAAAATTTAAATTTCGCCCAAAAACAAAAAAGTCGAAAAAGACTTAAAAAAATTTCGGCCAAAAACTTCAAAATTTAGATTTTTCCAAAACTTAGTATAAACATACTTTGGACCTAAAAATACATAAAATCAAACTTTTCGGAAAAAAAATTCAGACGAAATTCTTCAGAAAATCCACTTTAAAAATTTTCAGCAAACCTAACCTAACCCTAACCTAACTCCAAAAATGTCGACCGCCGATCGTCGACTGTCTCGCGACGGGCCTCCCGAACGTAGCGCAACGCCCATCCTGATCTGTCAGAGGCAGGAGAAGGTGAAAGACGTGCCGTCCTTTATGGAAGTCGTCGGTCACCTTTGCTTCCAGATCAGGAGGGCGGTGACTGCGGGGAAGTCTGTCATCAAAGCTCATAAAGAGCTCATAGTTGATGCTGCTAGCGAGATTGAAAATTGTCTTGAGTTGCTGCCCACATTATGTCTACCTGAACAACAACCCAGCGACCAAAGCATGCGTGAACTTAGCGATAAGCTAGATAATGGTATGGACGCGGTCCTCAGCGTACAAAATGAGATGGCTGCGGAGGTTCGTCGAGAAGTCTCACAGAAGGTTGACGAGCTGTTAAAGCAGGGTGAACGTCTCGAAGACCTCGTGCGCCTCTCCGGCAATATGCTGTCGGCCGCGCTCAAGGAGCAACAGCAGAACCCGTTGGCACATAGCTCGCTGTCCGAAGCCCAATTAGCTCCCAAAATCCCTACCCCTACCTCTATCCCAACCTACGCTAGTATCGCCGCAAAATCTGTGCCCCCTACCCCTGAAACTTTTCCCGCCATGATTGTGTCCTCCTACGATTGCACCCTTAAGCCCCCGGAAGTGATGCCCCTTTGGAAAAAGGAGATGTCCTTCCGGAAGCACAAATATGCTCCCCTAAAAATCCTTCCTATCCCTAATGCTAAACTAAGGGTCGAATTCGAGACCAAGAAGCAGTGCGAAGAGACCATAGCCCGTCATAACGATAGCCTTAACTTCGTTGCCGAACAAGCGAAGCGACGACCACCACTACTTATCCTTAAGGGAATCTCTAAGGACGTCGCCCGCGACGAGTTAGTGGAGGTCCTCGTGACACAAAATGACGTCGAGCTGTCCCGCATCTGCTTCTTGACCTCGAACAAGAACCCGGTGCTGTACAATGCGGTTGTAGAGGTGACCCCCGAGATGCGCAAAGTCATTCTCGCTCTCGGGAAGCTCAACGTGGATCATAGTAGGGTCCACGTTGAGGACTTCTCCCGCTTTGTGCAGTGCCACCAGTGCCTGCAATATGGACACACAAAGGCTAAGTGCAAGTCGGAGAAGAAGCCTTGTGCCCACTGCTCCAGCCCAGGTCACAGAATATCAGAGTGCCCAAACAAAACCGATAAACCAAAATGCTACAACTGTTCAGCACATAACTTGCGCATGGGCACAAAGGTGGATGTTGCTCACAATGCCACAAATAACCGCGAGTGTCCCCGTATCAAATCAATGGTTCTGCGTTTGCAGAACCAGACCGATTACGGAAACTGACAACTAGACTTAAATCCTTTGTACTATTAAATTAAACTTAAAATCTCTAAAATCAACTTAATAACTTAAACTTAACCTAGACAAAGTTCAATTTAACAAATTTAAACTTAAATAAACAAAATTTTAATGACTAAAAACTGAAAATACAAAAACGTCTTAAATAATTAAAATTAACTTAAATAATAAATAACAAGCATTTAACATACAAATTGAAAGTAACTCTAAATTAACATATTAAATTAAAATAAATTAACCTAACTACAAATAAAATTAGAGCCACAAAAATATCTCTTAAATTTAAAACTAATCATCTACACTTTTTTGAAAATAACTCTCTCTTAAACTTAAAGTAACTTTTTTGAAAATAACAAATAACAAAAGAACACCAAATGAACTCAACAAAAATTAAAAACTTTAATAAATTAATTAATATCACTCTTAATCCCAAAATTCCTCTTCCTTTCTTTTCTTACTTCTTCCTTCCCCTTCATTCTTTAACTTCGAATCTAAGCGCCCCGCAATTCACTAGAAGTGGACCTTAAATTTTTTAAACAAATGTAGGACTTCTAAGTCCCCTCATAAAGTTTGGCAATAACAATTCTAAATTCCCGTTTTTCCCAACTGTCCCTAAAAATTCCTTAATATCCCCAAAAATTCCCTTATCCAAAATTGATCCTTAAAATCCCCATTTCATTATAGTTCTGATTATGTTAGAAAAATATCCCAATTTGTCATATTTCTGATTATGTTAGAAAAATACCAAAGTTCCATACTGTACCTCTTAAAGGAAACATTTGCCTCAAAATAACCCGGAGATCCAAGCCAATTACAAAAAAAAAAAAAAAAAAAACTATGGGACGGGAGCCTTGTACTGAAAAGAACCGAAAAGAAACTCAGCAAGGGCATTTCTTTTCTCCCATTCTTTTACAGCGTCAATACAAATTGGAAAATGCCCTCTCCTATCATAAAAGGACATTTTCCATTACAACAGAAAAACATTTAATACGATTACAAGACAACGCAACACATACAAAAGAATATCCAATAAAAAATATGTATTGCTCAAAAATTCAAATTGTGATCAACCAACCCGCCTTTGGCAAAACTGATTAAACCAATTTCAATGATGGGCCCTTTGCCTAGCAATGGCAAATATTTTTATAATCTATTTAAACGGTGTAAAATTATCTTCAGCAAGGCACACACGCCAGACTGTCATGCAAGGCGTCAGGCAAACCTGTGCCTAAAGTACAGTGGATTAAAAGTGGAAATGTGTTGGCCGAGAACTCGCATGAGCTCAGCAATGCGGACTTAGTGCTGGACGAAGTGCGTACCAGTCACGCTGGAGTATACACGTGCGTTGTGGTCAATGATGGCGGCATGGATGAGCAGAAAATGAGGCTGGAAGTCTTAGGTGAGCTGTTGTCCTTGACATTAATTACGTACACTCACGACTTATATCCCTAAAGGGTTAGAGCAGTGAGGCCCTTAAATACATACATACATACTTTATCTTGCGAACTATTTAAGTCTAATAATAAGTAGCATCACAATTTGTGACAACTACTTTCGTATTCTAATATACCTATATTATGTAAATAGTTATGATGCAATAAATATTTTATGGTGTTTTATAAGCTATTGGTGTTTGGTTGCTTTTGCGAATGTTAGTGGAATCTATATTCTTTTACCCTATCTTTTTTCTTTTTTTTTGTCATTGTTCTACTTATTGCACAATGGCACATGATAATAACTTATCCATCTACTATCAAAACGTGAGGGGCTTACGCACAAAGTCGCGCGAGTTTCTGAGGCTTGGCTTAACAGTAATTTCTATGATAGCGAATATTTTGACAGTCGATACGAGGTGTACCGATGTGATCGCAACGCTATGGTAAGTGGGCATGCATTCGGTGGTGGCGTACTTATCACAGTGCGACGCGAGCTATGCCCATCACAGCTCCGTGACGTACTGTTATACCTGTTCCATGTTCCCTAATGTGCTGATCCCTAATCCTTAACCGCTGACGTATCCACAAGCTACCGTGAACCCTAACTGCCTACTCATTTCCATTTAGTCTCCATCCAGCTTCCATATCCGACGGTTGTGTCGCTAAACTAAATATTTTCTTTTTTTAAAAAGCCTACTTCCCCAAGCCTTACAACATTAATGGTGGCAGCGTTAAGGGATTTTGAAAATTAGAAATCCCCGGTACCGTCTCCGTCTCAGCCAGTACAAAATCCAAATTCGACGCGTGTGTATTGCGTTGTGTCTGTGCGTGTGCATCAATAAGTGAGCTACGTGTATCAACCTATGCTGTGCCCTTGATTATTATACTACGTGTGAAATCCTGTTAAGTGGATCAAATCTGACCCGGTTCGTTACGCTTCGTGAGAGGCCCACTGCTGTGCACTGCTAGTGCCATACCCGGACTTCAAGAGGATCATCCAACAAGTGTCTTCACCCGGTGATCTAAACGCAACTCGCACGAAGTGTCGTGCCTTATCAAGAGCGCCCACGTAATAGAACATGTACATTTTCGTCATTGCTATATTCGTTACCAAGTAAGTGACCCTTGGTTATTGCGATTCTCAAACTTTTGTGTTCCATATCCGTGTTACATTTTTATTATCGATATTGTTTTATTATATGTTTGAATCTTAATACACATAGATAGAAGTATACCTATTCACGTTCAATTAATTGTTTCGTAAATTGTCCATTTGTAACATTGTACTGTTTGTAACTTGTGACATAAAATATCATAAAATCTATTACCATGTCGGAAAGCAGAGTACCAAGTCCTAAGCCAGAAATAGCAGTAACCGACGTGGAAGACGATTTCTATCAACCTGCCGCGCCAACTACACGGTCACAGACAAAGAAAAAAGTGACCGCTGTATCAGCAAAAATTGAACTCGATCTTTCTACATTGCTAAAGTTCATTAAGCCGTATGACGGCTGCAGAGAAACTTTAAATTCCTTTTTAGTTAACTGTAATAATGCTTATGAGTTAGCATCAGAGTCCCAACGTGATGTTTTATTTAAATACATACTGTGTCAGTTACAGGACAAGGCACAAAATGCCTGTTCTGTTAAAGAATTCGCTAACTGGATACAACTCAAGGAGTTTCTTAAAACTCAATTTAGTGAACGTAAACACTACGCACACTTACTAACTGATTTACAAGAAAGTAAGCAACAAGCCAATGAACCCATTAGCCAGTATGCTCTAAGAATAGAGACTTGTCTATCGCAGCTTCTAACTGAAATCAGTATCTCTCACGGGCACAAAAATAGAGAGATGATAGGACGCACCGCAGCCATGGAGGAATTAGCACTCCATCACTTTCAAATGGGGCTGACCCCTACAATTTCCAACATTATTAGGTGTAAAAATCCGAAAACGTTAAACGAAGCTGTCAATATAGCAATATCTGAGGAAAAGATACAACAGTTCTTATCTAGACAAAACTCTACTACTCCGCGTTCAGACAGGCCTACTTTTAATAGGCCTAACTTCACTAAACCCAATCCAAATCAATTCAGATCCAATCCAAATCAATTCAGATCCAACCCAAATCAGTTCAGATCCAATCCGAATCAGTCCTACCAAAATCGTCCAAACTTCACAACTAGTTCCGCAATTCCCGTGTGCAGATATTGTAAGTCCCCCGGACATGTATTAGAACAGTGCCGTAAACGTGAATACAATAATAACCGTTTCCGTTTCGAGCAAAACAAACCCAGACCTGTTAACTTCGTCTCTAATGAAAACGAAAATCAAATTGAGGGCGAATATAACGAATATCCCATCCAAACTGATGATACCGTTGACGATAATGTAAAAAACGAGTAAGTGATCCCATTCCGTGTCGTGCGGGACACAACCTTTCTAAAATCGGCACACAAAAATCTGTTCCTACAACCAATGAGACTCCGCTACATGGAAGTCAAACCAAAAATTCAAAAAAAATACGGCAAATATCATTAACTAATGCTTTGCGAAATGTCGCTTTATCCACTGGTGTTGACAAACTCGGTAACCAGCCCCAATCTCACAACACCAATCCTACCAAATCCTCGCCGAATCTTAAATCCTCTGTATCCAAGGTGTTTGAAATCACCAATAATCCCGCGATGATGCTTTTACCACATGTCATTGTCGAATCCTCTGTATCCAATATCCCATTGTCTTTACTCGTAGATTCCGGATCATCCATTAGCCTGTTAAAATATTCATCTTTTAGTAAACAAACTAAACTAGTAAAAGAACAAATTAATTTGAAAGGCATTGACTCGGCTGAAGGAACTATACTCACTCGAGGTCACCTCCAACTTCAATTACGATTACCTAAGTCTATAATATCACATCAATTCCATGTGGTAGATAATATAGAGCTACCATATGATGGAATAATAGGATCCGATATGCTTAATGCGCATAAGTGTAACATAGACTACACTAACGTCTCTCTCCACATCGGAAAATCTTCACTCAAACTGTACTTCCATGAACCTTCATATCTAATTCCAGCTAGAACTGAAACTATTATCGAATGTTCCGTTCAGAACCCTAAACAGAAAGAAGGATTGATTTTAGACCAAAACTTGTCAGAAACATTACTAATCGCTAACTGCGTAGTACGCGTAAAACCAAACAACAGAATTAATATATCAATTGTAAATACATCTGAAAACTCAGTTACACTAAAATCCGACCTTAACTTAAAGATTGTTCCAATTCCTCTTGAATCTAAGGAATATCCTATTAATCTAGTTAACCATAAACATGCCTCAAACAACTGTGCTACAAGAACCGATCAAGTGTTGAGTCAGTTGCGTGTTTCCCATCTCAATAGAGAAGAAACCGAAGCCCTTATCCAGTTGTGTTCCGAATACTCCGATATATTTCATCTCCCTGGCGAAAGCCTATCCCATACTAATGCCCTGAGTCATCAAATAAAGACTACAACTGATATACCTATCCATACTAAAACGTACCGTTTCCCCGAAGTCCACAAAACCGAAGTTCGAACTCAAGTTGAAAAAATGCTGGAACAAAATATTATAGAACCGTCAAACTCACCTTGGTCTTCGCCCATATGGGTTGTCCCTAAAAAGCTAGACGCTTCTAATATTCGAAAATGGCGAGTCGTAATCGACTACCGAAAGCTTAACGATGTCACAATCGGTGACACTTACCCTTTGCCTCAAATCGCAGAAATCCTTGACCAACTGGGTAGCAGTAAATACTTCTCAACACTCGACCTATCCTCAGGCTTCCATCAAATTTTATTAAATGAGACCGATAAACCTAAAACAGCTTTTAATGTTCCCGAAGGGCATTTCCAATTTCTCAGAATGCCGTTCGGACTCAAAAATGCACCTTCTACCTTTCAAAGGCTGATGAACACAGCCCTATCTGGACTTCAAGGACTCCGTTGCTTCGTGTATTTAGACGATATAGTCTGTTATTCCCATGATATCCGTACTCATATCCTCAATCTCAGTTCCATTTTCGAAAGATTACGTGAATTCAACCTCAAACTACAACCCGAAAAGTGTGAGTTCCTCCGGCGAGAGGTTTGTTATCTCGGACACGTAATTACTGAACAAGGTGTCAAACCGAATCCAGACAAAATCAAATCCGTCACCGAATTTCCTACTCCCAAAAATCCGAAAGACGTAAAGTCGTTCCTAGGACTAGTTTCATATTATCGTCGTTTTATTCCCGACTTCTCAAAAACCGCCAAAGCCCTTACCAATCTGCTTAAAAAGGACGTCCCCTTTAAATGGGAAAATCCACAACAGCTTGCCTTCGATGTATTAAAACATAAATTGACTACAGCTCCATTATTAATTTACCCTGACTTCACCAAACAATTCATCCTTACCTGTGACGCTTCAAACTACGCCGTAGGTGCAATACTTTCCCAGGGTATCATAGGCAAGGACCAGCCTGTAGCTTTTGCGTCACGAACACTGAACAAGAGCGAATCCAATTATAGCACGACTGAGAAGGAATTACTAGCTATCCTCTACGGCTGCAAAACATTTCGCCCTTACCTTTATGGTAACAAATTCCAAATCGTGACTGATCATAGGCCGTTAAAGTGGCTCTTTAACCATAAAGACCCAAGCAGTAAACTCCAACGCTGGAGACTGAAGTTAGAGGAATATGAATACGAGATAACCTACCAAAAGGGTAAATTGAACTCAGCAGCTGATGCGCTATCCCGATACCCCGTAAATCCAATTATACCAAATCCGGTTGTAAATACTAATCCTCCTACACCGACTAACCCTACAAATGACTCTGAATCCGATCTTGTGTTCAGTCCCCTAACCTTAGATGACCTAGGACTGACTTTACCTACTACTTCAAATGACGACAGCAGTAGTTTTCCCTGTATTGACCTGTTAGAAGACGACGATGAGTTCCCATTTGATTATAGCCCTAACCTACCTTCGGTGCCAGATGAAAATAAACCTAACGAAGGTCAAGAAGACCATACCGTACCAGGTTCAAAGAGCTCCTCCATTCCAGTTCTAGTTCCAGAAACTCAAAACGACTTACCTGTACCAACTCCACTGAATCCGTTTCCTCCTACATCAGAAACGCAGACTAGTAGAAATCCTGAACTTACCTTTGATCAGCAACCGCCGTCACGTCCCCTTGTATCCAGTTCAGAACATATATCTGCTAATGATGAATACTCCAAGTTCCTGAAAGAGATAATCGACAAAAATATAGATTTTAGTACCAATATCACAGAACATAATGAATACTTGTTAAAAACAGCGCAAAGTCTAATAGTAGTACCTACCACAATTGACATGGACGATTCCATGCCGTACATTCACGAAATCTTGAATAATTGTCCAAGTCCCGAACGCGAAGAATTCCTGAAAAACGAAAGAACATTATGTACCTCGTTACCTCTTTCATATGAAAATAAAACTTACCTTTTGTTATTTACAAAAGTGCATCATTTCGATGATCACTCTTATCCAGATATATTTAAATGCCTAAAGTATGTTCGCGATGAAATAATAATGTCGTACCCAACGGCCAATGATATTGCTATATCCGACTTTAGAAACGCGTTCGATAGACATTCCTACACAAAAATATATAACATGTTGACTTACCTATTTGACGGCACTAATATTAATATACACATTTACCGTAATAATATTATCTATCCCGCACTCAGCGACATTCCTAAAATCCTGAAAGAAAATCACGATATACCTATAGCAGGCCACCTAGGATCTGCAAGAATGATGAACCGAATCAAAGATAGGTATTCCTGGAAAAATATGCGCAGCGACGTCGAAAACTACATTAAGAATTGTTCTTCATGCCAAGTCAATAAGGCCCTCCGTAAAGCAAATCGGGCGCCGATGGTCATTACTTCTACTTCTACTTCCCCGTTCGAAAGACTGGCCCTGGACATAGTTGGTCCTCTCCCCGAAGCTGGTTCAGCCAAACTCAAGTACATACTGACAATGCAGGATGATCTGACTAAATTCTCGCTAGCCTATCCACTTCGCAGTAATACCGCAGCTGAAGCTAGCGATTGCCTCCTCCATTTTGTATCCCTCTTCGGAATTCCCAAACATATTCTGACTGATCAAGGCACAAATTTCACGGCCGACCTCTTTAAGAAAACATGCGATTTCCTAAAAATAAAACAGTTATGGTCGTCACCTTATCACCCGCAGACTCAAGGTGCCTTGGAAAGATCTCATTCTACTCTTAAGGAGTATCTTAAATCCTATGTAAACGAAAGTCAGGACAATTGGCCCCAATACGTGTACACATCTATGCTATCTTATAACACGGCCGTACACTCAACCACACATTACTCCCCGTACGAGTTATTGTTTGGTCATAAGCCTAATATCCCCGACTCAGTGTACGACGATAAGTCCAATGCAACGTATCCCGAATATGTGCGACTCCTACAACACCGCATGAAACATGCGCGTGATAAAGCTTTAGAATATATACAAAAATCAAAAGAAAATTCAAAACAATATTATGACATACGTACTCGTGCAGTCGAATACAAAATAGGCGACTATGTTCTACTAAAAAATCATGTCCGCCTGCAGAAAGCTCTATCACCTATATGGAAGGGCCCATACAAAGTAATAAAAATCCATGGTAACCACACGTTATCTTTATTAATAAATAGAAGGCACGTCAGACACCACTACGATGAGGTCAAGCACGTCGATGTGCCAGATGTGTCTCCCTAAATAAAAAAAAAAAATTAGTTATACATTTTCATTTTTCTTACTATTTCTTATTTTTAGATGTTTATATACATCAATTTAATGAGTATACCTAATTGTTATGTTTAGTTTAGACGTTTAAATATCAATATGTCTATTCAAACTTTGCATACGACATAGTTTTAGAATGTAAGGATAGTGTAATTACCGTAAGTTTTAGTAATTAAATATAGATATGTATCTTCTCTTACAGGATACTGGCTCAAACTCGTCAAGAGTATGTTCGACAAATTTATCCGAGTCCCGGTATATATTTCGACCCGATTGGCGAGCTCAAAATTAACACTGGATATCTAGATATAGTTACCCCTTATGATGTATCTTATATTGGTCCCCATATCGATAATATCAACTCAATCTTAGGCACGATTCGTTACTTATGTGGGCAAGCCCAATTAGAAAGCTCTAGTAAACTAGAGTGTCATAATATATTAGAGCCACTTAGCGTTAGATATCATGACATAACTTCCGAATATTCAACTCTCTCGCATCTTATTAGCAACAATAGATATAAGCGCAGTGCTTGGATTGGTGGTATAGGTACCCTATCCAAAACAATATTTGGTACCCTTAATGAGGATGACGCAATCAGATATGACAACGCCATACAGGATTTACATAACAATGAGAAAAGGATGAGTTCATTAATGAAGGAAAACATTTTAGTCACAACTTCAATTTTTTCTAAATTTAATACAACCTTGCATAAAATTAAAATAAATGAAGCTAGACTCAATGAAGGTATCGACAATCTATCGTTAGAATTAAAAAATGTTTCCATAGCTTTTAACAACTTAAAAATAAAATCAGATATTAACTCGATATTGAACAGTTTGGAAGCCGCTGTACTCGCCTTATCGTTCCAACTAGACGATATAACAAATGCCATACTGTTCAGTAGCCAAAACATCTTGCACCCAGCCGTCTTATCGCCTACGCAATTGTATCAAGAGCTTGTCGATAACTTCATATACTTACCTGCTGATTTAAAACTTCCGATAACTTTAGATTTAAGTAACATGTATGTTTTGACAAATGTATCTAATGTGGTCTGTTACAGCTCAAATAAGAAAATTGTGTTTATATTAAAGATCCCACTTGTGTCCATCAAAGATTATAGTCTATACCATAACTTAGCTCTACCTACACCACATAATGTTGTTAAACCAAATACGTATAGTTTTATAATTCCTAGCAGTAAATATATCGCAATAACCAAGGATAAGTCAGAGTACTGTAATCTCGACTCCCTAAGACAATGTAGAGTGATAAGACCCCGCGAGTATTTGTGTGACGTCATCACTGTATTCCCTACCAGCGCGAATCCCAGTTGCGAAAGTGAACTAATTTCAACAGTGATAAGTGTTTTACCGATACAATGCCATACTGACTTCATTTACGGGAATTTGGATTTATGGAAACCACTTAGTAATAATGACTGGATTTATGTTCAATCCCATAGTAATAAGTTGTATATTGAATGTCCGAATCATAACAGTTTAGAATTTAATATTATTGGAACGGGTATTGTGTCTGTCCCGCTAAACTGTTTAGCCTATTGTAAAAGTACGAAGCTAGTTCCAAGATATCATCATGTAAAAATTAATGTAACAGTAACTCACCCGAATTTTAATATTATAAATGACTCATGCTGCTCTTTAGATAAGTTCAAGGATGTCATAAATAACGATTCTCGTATAAAATTACAAACTTTTGATTTAGATGTTTTCACCCCGGAGACAAAATTAAAATTGCAATCTATATCAGATAAATCTAATGAAATAATTAATCAGCACCCAATATTAAGATACGAAAATCATTATTCAATAACTTTAATTTTAATTATAATTGTAATTAGTATTTTTATTATTTTAAAATTATTTTTATGTATTAAATCGCGCAACCGTTTTACCTACCAGTTCCCTATTGTATTTTCCCGCCAAACTCCCGCAGCTTCACCTGTCAATTTACCTACAACCTCGCCTGTAAACCTACCTGAAGATTTCCCTGTAAAATTACCCGTAAGCTCAACTCTTGAGTCTGCACCGAATCCTAACCCTGTCATCATCAAGCACCCTCACATGAAAGAAGCCCCATCACCAAGTATAAGAACCACTGTATAGTTTCCGATATAACGCTTCCCTAAACTTAGTACTTTAAACCCCTAAGTTTAGTCTAGCCCGGGGAGGTGTTATACCTGTTCCATGTTCCCTAATGTGCTGATCCCTAATCCTTAACCGCTGACGTATCCACAAGCTACCGTGAACCCTAACTGCCTACTCATTTCCATTTAGTCTCCATCCAGCTTCCATATCCGACGGTTGTGTCGCTAAACTAAATATTTTCTTTTTTTAAAAAGCCTACTTCCCCAAGCCTTACAACAGTACGCGGTACGCCCGCCGCCGGCGGCCGAGGAGCTCTGGCTACAGTGTTGCCAGGTCCATTTTTATAAAATCAGAGGATGCGTCTAGAAAAAATCAGGAGATGTATGGGGACATATTTCAAAAATCAGTAGATTTATAGAATAAAAAAATGTTGAGCATTTAAATAATACCTAACATTTTATTAATGTTTATGTATTGTCCTTGAGATACATTTTACTATTATGCTTGCCTAACATTTCAGGGCTTATATTAAAATCGTAACAATTTGAATTTTTCAAAAGAATTTTAGTATACAGAATTCCAGAAATTACTTCGGTGGACATTTTATTATTACTTTAATGCGTTTGACGTAATACGCATAACTTAAATAGAGATGTATCGCTTTCTCCACGACTCCTAATATTTAATTTAGGTTCACGTAATCACTAGCGCGGTGTGTGTAAACCGGTTTATTTTGCTGTCTGTGGAGCAAGATTTAAGTTTCAATATTCAACTATGTGTCTATCACGCTAAGTTCCATTTTATGATGACAATTTTGTAGTGCCAACAAAACTATGATAATTTTGTGTTTTATTTCACGCAGGTTCTTTATTACTTTTCATGTTTTAAAGTGAGTAAAGCGAAGTGAGTAGAGATCTAAAAAATCAGTAGAATTTCAGTTGAAATCAGTAGATCAGTAGAATTCTGGGAAAATCAGTAGATCTGGCATCGCTGCTATCTGTCCCACTACTCCCACTGTTGCGGCTGGGCGCGAGCGCAAGCCGCGTGACGTCATCGTCTGTATCGATCGCCCCCTCTCGGTGGCCGCTTACATATTATATTAACTTACATAGCACACATACCCACGAGTCATAATTAACTTCTTTCTACACCAGAGTTAGCGAGTTTATAATATTAAATCCCGACGATGCCTACCTCATACTTGGCGACTTTAACGTCTCACACGCCAACTGGTCACATGATGTTTTAACTAATAGCATGGAGATACAAACAAACAATAATGGCCTCGCTTGTCTCACTGCCGATTTTATGAGTGTATCTTTGTTATCACAACACAACAATCAGTATAATCAAAATGGTAGATTATTGGATTTAATTTTCAGTAATCAGACCTGTATTGTCACTACGCCCGAATGCCCATTAGTACCTGAGGATCCGCATCATAAATCCCTTCAAGTCGATTTAAATTTAAAATCCCCCGCCACACTCCTCTCTGCCAGCATAAGAAAGAAAATGTTTCATAAAGCAGAGTATGACTTAATTAAAAATGGACTTAACGAAATAAACTGGGTCAACATTTTTAACACTATGCCAGATGTGGAATCGATGACAAGCTATTTTTATAAAGTTTTAAACAATTTGATTGATAAATATGTACCTACACGTAACCTTAGTAATAAAAATAAACGCCCGCCATGGTTCACCACATGTCTAATAAAGTTAGAAAAAGAAAAGCTTAAATATTATAAAAAATGGAAACGTTACAAAATCATAGGAGTCTACCAGACCTTTTCCCTTCTTAGGAAGAGATTTAAGACAATGGAGGTTGAATGTTATAAAAAATCATTGAAAACTCTGAAGAAAATATAAAATCTCATCCAAAATAATTTTGGTCGTTCGTTAAGTCCAAAAACTCTCCTAATTCTATTCCTGAAAGGATGATATACAAAGATAAAGTTCTCGTCAGTGGTAGTAAGATCTGTGAGGCTTTCAATGAATATTTTCACTCAGTTTTCATTCCTACCAGCAGTAGTTCCAATTCCTCAATTTGTGATTCATGTTGCTCAACCGTTGATATCGTTTTTGTTAACATTTATCACGATAACGTTTTGAAGGAATTGAAACATGTAAATACCCATAAAGGTGCGGAACCAGACGGGATTCATCCGATTCTCATATCCCAATGCGCTAAAGAACTCGCATTACCCATGACAATTATTTTTAGTGCCTCCATCCGGACAGGGACGTTCCCCAGTGCATGGAAGAGATCACTGGTTACCCCCATCCCTAAAAATAACAGACGGGACCATATAGACGAATACAGACCGATTTCCAAGCTTTGTATATTTGGAAAGATTCTCGAGAAGATAGTAACTGCCCAAATGTCGTACTCCTTCCGTAACTTCATCTCTGAGGAACAACATGGCTTTTTTAAACACCGCAGCGTTGACACTGACATGCTTACGTTTACTGACTTTTTGCTACAAGCCATGGATGAAAATTTACAGGTGGATGCTGTGTACACCGACTTCTCCAAGGCGTTCGATAAAATTAATAACGATCTGCTCATAAAGAAGCTTGCGAGGGCCGGTGTGCATAGTAACCTATTGAGGTGGATAAAGTCCTACATAAGTAACAGAAGTCAGGCTGTCTTTGTGAAAGGTTACTCTTCACAATTTCTGCCGGTGCCATCGGGCGTGCCACAGGGGTCACATATTGGGCCGTTGCTGTTTTCAGTCTACATAAATGATATTGGTGATATCCTAAAACATAGTCATCATCTCTTATATGCTGACGACACTAAGTTATATCGAATCATTAGATCGGTCGGCGACTTTGTGCGTAAGCCCCTCACGTTTTGATAGTAGATGGATAAGTTATTATCATGTGCCATTGTGCAATAAGTAGAACAATGAAAAAAAAAAGAAAAAAGATACAAACTTCAAGAAGACCTACATAAACTACATGCCTACTGTAAGTTAAATCATCTAATTCTTAACAGTGATAAATGTTACACGATATCGTATACACGTAAAATAAACATAATCACTTACGCCTACCACATAAACGATAATGCATTGCAAAGAGTGACTACAATTAGGGATCTGGGTATAATTATGGACTCAACCCTATCTTTTAATCCACACATTGACCATATACTTCAGCTTTCCGGAACCTAGGTTTTATACTACGGGTTAGTAAACCCTTTAGTCGACCAAGCACATTACAAATATTATATTTCTCTTTTGTTCGATCTTTCTTAGATTTTTGCAGTACTGTTTGGAATCCATTTTATAAAGTTCACACTAGGAGAATTGAGAAGGTGCAGAAAGTGTTTATTAAGTCCTTAAATTATCGCCACAATATTTTAAATGAGTCATACACCGCATCCTTAAAAAGATATAATTTAATATCTCTAAGCAACAGGCGAAACATTTTTGACATAGTGTTTCTCTATAAAATACTTAACAACTTAGTTGATTCCTCGTTTCTACTGAGTAGGATATCCTTAGTATCTCGTGTTTGTCTTCCAGTGCGCTCCTCACGTTCAAAATCACTATTCGTTACTCCGCAATATCGTAAGAATTATACACGTAATTCATTTATATTCCGTTCCACTAACCTTTGCAATAGTAAATGCACCGATATAGATATTTTTAGTACGTCGTTACCTAAGCTTAAATATAACCTTTCTCAAACCTTGGGTTGTGAATAGTTCTTGTTACTGTTCTGTAATCGGTACCTTTTCTTTTTCATTAGTTCATTATTTTTATATAAACACTTTCATAAACACTACAAAAGGTAATTTATAATATTCATACATTTTTATTATTTTAATTTAGTTTACCTACTAATAGTTATTACATAAGTTATTTTCTTATGATTGTTATCTGTCTAATTAGTGGCTCAAGATAAACCAATATCATATTAACTAAGTTATAGGCACTATAGGTCTTTATCTTTACCTACTATGTAAAAAATTACTATTTCATGTACATGACTGTTTGTTGCCTTAAATAAATTTAAAAAAAAACATATAATCACGTCTATTATCCCCGAAGGGTTAGTCAGAGACTAGGCAATGAGGACACCAAAAGCAGTCTTCTGTTCAGTCACTTTTCACCAAATAGTGATCCCGCTGGGTGTAGACACATATCCTGCATGTGTCTACACCCAGCGGGATCACCTATCTGAGAGACTTATGAGTGATGCAGGGAATTAGATCTGGATTTGTTCTACTGAATTATGCTTAAGACAGAATTTGTTCCGTATAAACAACGGCAATATAAGCTTTTCTAACCGACCTCCAGCCAGCGGGATATTTACCAAAGTTACGTCTGATGAAGTATATATGATGTAGTAATTAGTATTCACTTTTAGATCTGTAATTGCTGTTCACCAAAACAAAAAACATTATTCTAACGTCCTCACTTCAGCCACAATCATGCTGCAAAGAAACCTCCAGTCAGCGGACTTTTTCTCTTAAGGCATTATATTTGTAACTTTTACACTAAATTTATCAAATTTAAACTATTTACGACTAACATACATACAAACATACCAATATCCATCCTCACAAACATTCGCATTTATAATATTAATATTAGTAAGATAATGCAGACTGGTGATATTATTTTGTATTCTACCCCAGAATAGGTTTCAAATTCTATACTTTCAATTTTAACACATAATGTACGAATAGGTAATTTAAGTAAAATTATAGTCGTAAATAGTTTAAATTTGATTAATTTAGTGTAGAAGTTACAAAAATAATGCCTTAAGAGAAAAAGTCCGCTGACTGGAGGTTTCTTGGCAGCTTGATTGTGGCTGAAGTAAGGACGTTAGAATAATGTTTTTTGTTTTGGTGAACAGACCAATTACAGATCTAAAAGTGAATACTAATTTCTACATCATATATACTTCATCAGACGTAACTTTGGTAAATATCCCGCTGGCTGGAGGTCGGTTAGAAAAGCTTATATTTCCGTTGTTTATACGGAACAAATTCTGTCTTCAGTATAATTCAGTAGAACAATCCAGATCTAATTCCCTGCATCACTTATAAGTGATCCCGCTGGGTGTAGACACATATCCTGCCAGATGGTAAGCTGCCTATGCAATCCAAAATAATGAGAGCGCTCCCCACCGTGAAACAAGCACGGTAACAAGCGCACCCATTCATGACGGCCTGCATAAATGCCGTTTCACGCCCCGTTTAAAAGACCCAGTGGACGTCCTTCGGCTGTTGATACAAAGATTTGCTTTTTTTAATTATTATTATCATCTGTGCTGGCCATTACAGTTCGCTAAGCTATAGGTCACTTATAGACATAAATGTGAGCTCAGCTGTATTAATACCAGACAAAATAGAAATTAACAACACAATAGAAAGTTGGCAACCTCTAGAAGTCATCGTGACAGACAAGGGGATATAGTGACCATATTTGCTTACTTTTCAGAACCTCCCAAAATATTCCAATCTCTATTCGATAACAAGAGTCCAATTGGCAACACTGTCAATCTAGAAGTATTATCCGGCCAATACTTTTCAATGCATTGCCATCCGTACGGCAACCCAGTACCTGAAGTGTATTGGTTCAGAGATGGTCTTCCATTAAGGCTGTTCGACGATACGATGGTGTCTACTGACTTCGGTGAAGTGATCGTTTCGGATAAGGCGCTCTACGAACAGTCTGGGAACTACACGTGCGTTGCCAGGAATGAGGTTGGGAATACCAGTTTGGTGTACTTGGTTGATGTGTTGGGTGAGTGTGTCTTGTTTTCTATATATTACATAGAACTATAAGTTTTGTTGTTAGCACCTCATCCTACCACAAAATATAAAATTTCTTCAATAGATTTTGAACTTAGTAGCTAGAGTATAAGACTCAATATCGATTGGAGAAATTTGACAGTTTTATACAGGTTTATCTGCTGGTGTGTGCACCTAAACGCCTTGCTACAATAATCTTTTTTGATGACGGGGGTATCTCGGTAAATGTGAGAATGCGAGATTGATATCTCTCTCGCTCTCTCCCTCTCTAATTTGTTGTTAAATTGTACTACGAGTACTAAGTAACGAATATACGTTAAAGAATCAACAGGTCTAAGCAATGCGTCGGTGGCGGAGAGGTCACCCCGCCGCCCGATATACGAAGGGCGTGGGTTCGATTCCCATCTGAAGATATCGTTTATTCTATACTTGGGCTCGGCATGATGTTGGATCAGAATCTCTAAGTATATTTGACCTTTACAGCTGCTTAAGATTCTCAACATTATTATCCGCTTACAGTGCCCCCTCCAACGCCTAAGGAGGGTATAAAAATCTCCACTTTCCGCGAAGGTCGCCAACTAAATCTCACGTGCCCTCTAGAAGGCAGTCCTACGCCGGTGGTGATGTGGGTACGGCATCCTTACGTGGAGCTTACCGAGGAGATTACGAGGGTCGGACTGCTAAATGATAATATTACCCTGGTGAGTCATTTCTTGTAGTTTATATTGTGTCTGTACTGCAGTCTTCGATCAACACTACAACTAGATGTCAGGTCGGCGCTAAAAATATGTCTCTGTAAATAACAGCCCACTTGAGAAGTGAGCTCTTATTTTCTCGCAAGGCAATAACAAGAAAAAGTACTTTATTTGTTGCCTCTTTAGGTTGATTTCACCACTAAATGTTATTGACGTCTTTATAATTTTAAGTGACAGGAGTAATCATTGCTTTGCTCGTTGTTTGTGACGAATGATCGTATGTATATGATAATACCTACTTAGAAAATTTGTGACTTTATAACTGGGTGGCATGGTTGTAATTAGGTTGAACTTAAAACTGTTTTATAACTTTTGTCTCAGTTCGTTAGTAAATAAAAAGTATTTATTCACGTGGACAGAATTTAGCTTTGATTTTGTACGTGAAGCGTTGTAACTTCTCCACCTAACCTTAAATCTACAACCTAGTCTACCTTATAATACATACACACATCTTCGCCGCCTTCACCTTAACTTAACTTATTATCTAATTCTTAAAACTATTTAACCTAATTTATCTACAATCTAATGGTTGTGTCTGGAGTTTTGTAGAGTGTGTAGTGTTTGTATGATGATGGAACCTTAGCATAGCTTAATTCTATTTGCGGTGAATTTCAGTCAAGCATGTAATATTATAATAAATACTATTTTGGCCAGATCGTCTAGTGAACCCTCCGTTGTTAACCGCATTTAAGTAACTCAAGTTCTTTCGTGAAAGTTTAGTAATTGGCTTATCCCTGTGTTAAATTATTTTCTCCTGACCTAATTACCTACCCGTCTATAAATCATATCATAGATATGTGTAGCCTAGCAATGACTCCGTCTGAACTGTGACCTAAATCCTTCACTGCAGCTGCGGGGAAGATTTGTAACCACTCAAAGATAATCAGATGATAGCTTAGCTTGCAGGTATTATTATCTATTAACAGTAGCATGATACATAAGAAGTCTTGTGCAATTTATATAAAGGTCTTGTGGAATTATAAGAGTCTTGTGGAAATATAAAAGTCATGTGGAAATATAAAAGTCTGGTGGAAATATAAGAGTTTTGTGGAAGTTTAAAAGTCTTGTGGAAATATAAAAGTCTGGTGGAAATATAAGAGTCTTGTGCAATTTACGGGCCCCAACCGCCGCCCTATAGCGTGCCTTTCATCTCATTGTTTAACTATGGCTCCGTCACATTGGCTTTAACTTTAATTATTAGCTTGTGCCTTTAATTCCTTAAAACTGAGAATTTACATCTCTCCTCAAAATTTAATTTCATTTTACATTATGAACTATGTGTTAGCAATTTAAATTCTTATTATTCCACATAAATCAACAGAGTTTATCTCAAGGCTTGCTATCATCCAAATATCCTTTTCACATTAAGAACTTAATTATTCAATGCAATAACTTATGTCTTATGATTTCACTTATTGAACAGAGGTGGAAAGCCAGCATTCTACCGGACACACTTATTCCTCTGATTATTGTGTCTATTATAAAGAGATCACAATGTAACAATATTAACTGACTGTCCTTTTGTCTTATTAGAAAATTGATATTCAGTTCTATAAAGGGTGGATAATTTATTCAAACCCCACTTCAGACGGTGGCTAAAATAGAATGCTATTAATACAGGTAAAATTACTTTTATTTACTCTTAGTATTTATTATACAGGTCTTATAAAGTTCCAATATAACTACATTGGAATGGCTGCATTGGCAGATTATCACATCTTAAGTTTATTAAAGGATGTCTGATTTATTCAATATCCTACTCCTTTAGGAAGTGAACTTAAATAGAATACTATCATTTGAAGTAAAATTACTTTGGGTTACTCTTAGTGTTTATTATACAGTACTTACCAATATAACTACATTGGCAGATTATCACATCTTAAATTTATTAGAGGATGTTTGATTTATTCAATATCCTAACTTTTAGGAATTGAACTTCAGTTAATTATTTTCCCATTAACTTCCACCTCTGTCTCTCAGACTGAGTGGTTAATTTGATAGCCTACTAAATCATAGTTAGTATGTTTTTAGTAGGTAGTAAATCAGGTAATTATCCCTGTTAATAATTGAATCAATTACACTTAGGAGTTATCCTTCACTCACTTTAATAGGTATAAATTAGACTGTACTAGGTATTAGTCTGATTGATTTAGATTGTTCCCATCAAATATTTCTATGTTTCATATTATTAGAAGAAAGTACTTACATATCTTAAGAGGTCTTTGACCATTAAGGTGAATTCAAATGGTATTAGTAGACCATTATCAGGCTAATTAGAAGGTATAGGTACAATAAATTATTTCTATGTTTCAGATTATTAGAAGCTCATAGCTTGCAATGTCTTCCTTCAACGAATTATCCTAGGTTCTAAACTGGTTTTAGTTTTTCAGCTTGTATCAGCTTATATTTTACTAATAGGTATCGGATGTATACTTTTAATACTTTGAAGAGTGTAGCAATATAAGGCCGTATCGCACCCCAGGGAAAGCAAAAAATGCCTGTTTGGTCATTTCAGTATTAGAAATCAAACATCACAGTACAGCTATGCTTATTTGCTATAACTTTTAGTATTTTTCTTGTAATAGGAAACCAGTCTAGACCTTTTAGGTATTCCAAAGTAATGATGGTACGATATTATCATACTTCTGTTAATTATTTAAAATGAATAATTAATTGGTAACAACTTTAGGAAAACAATTAGAATTTTATCGGCCTACGGTAACAGATTACATGCCTAGATAGGACCCACATCACTTCATCGTAAATTTTATTTAGCACCGTAACCTAATTATCCCTACCTTATTAGTCTGAATTAATCCCGCCTGGCCCCGCGGCCCGCGTACCCAGCCTATGTACGCACAGCGCGCTCACCCCGTACTGTCCCCTCACTTCCTCACAACAATTATATAGAACCGCCTACCTATAGATTCCTACAGCTTTCCTCACTTGAAATGCCTATATTTTGTCGAACTATCAGTCCCTACTTGTGTACTTTGCAATCTAGGCCCAAGCCACATTTAACTTAATTTCGTGGTGAGTTGTGTAAGCCGAGTCGCCCCTGCAAGCAACAGACTTCTAAATGTACTATCAGTCGAGCCAGTATACTCAGTGTGTTATTCCTATCACTACACTGTGTGTACGGAGGTAGACTCGAAATTGGACTGGGTCATACGGGTCTACCTCCAGCTAAATGGTGTCTGACCTATCTTCAACTTTCACTAGGGAGACAACTGTCTCTCCCCCATTACTCCGTCGAAGATAGTGTATTGTTTAGCGTAATAATAGAAAACGCCGACCTTATTAAATACAGTCAAAGGTCATCCAGACCGAAGTCTGTTGAAAGCTATATTGGTTTCGTTGGCACCGTGATGCGTTTCCGCCAATATATCCCGAAATACATCATTTCGTTAACGGATTCAAGTTGCGATCGCAATAGTTTTACTTTATTAATCACTTTCAATTTCACAACCAATGTTAGTTAAAATCGCAACTCGAATATCACTTAGCGCGCTAAAAATCGCTCGGACGCTCACTTTTCCGTATGAGTATTTACCGCACTCGTAAATCCGACCGCGCCTCCGACGTCTAATAATTGAATGCCCGCCAATTTTCCTCCCTTTTCCCAAGCATCTTAACTTTCGCGCCACGCGTGCTAACATCCCTCTCCCGACTTTCCGCTTTTCCTCCCTTCAACCAATCGCTAGCTGTTTTTCGATGCGCCTCGCCTTCGCGTCGCTTATTATTTGTTATACGCGAACTTCGCGTTGCGCCACGTGGAGATAACATCCTACCTCTCTTTCTATCTTTTTCCCAACCTCTCGCTCGCTCATTGCCGCCCGCCGCGCAATTCTAAAGTTTTTCCATAATCCAACCAAATCTCGTCAGATAGCCAATATTACATCTTTGAATATCTAAATGTAGCCTTCTATTAACAATTCCCTCTCAATAATCATCCACTTAAGCCAATAATCCTGTATTTTGTGAAATTATAAAAAGTTCCGTATTCCGACCATAGGTGGCGCCCGCCCGTATGTGCACCGGCTTGCCAACCTCGCAAGGCCACACGGAGCAGTCCCCGCGAAATTCAAACTAAAGAAGTCAAACTAGCAACCTTACGCGAAGCTCAAGTAAATAACTCACGCTAGACGGCGCCTATGTCGCAAGGGGCACACAGAGCAGTCCCCGCGAAATTCAAACTAAAGAAGTCAAACTAGCAACCTTACGCGAAGCTCAAGTAAATAACTCACGCTAGACGGCGCCTATGTCGCAAGGGGCACACAGAGCAGTCCCCGCGAAATTCAAACTAAAGATAAAGCCCTAGACCACTGACCATTATTCTGAACTAGTTTATTATTCCCTTTTTCATGCTTATTATATTAATGGTGCTACGCATTAATATTTATTTTAGTGCTACTCCCATACATTCCTTACTAACGGACGGATACCATTCATTCTGTACCGTTACAGCGTTATCTAGTTGGTATGGTTGATCGAAGACTGCAGTACTCAGTACTGCTGGGCAATTAAAGGCTCTCCCTCTCTACGATAGCGAAACGTTGAAAAAAATTACTACCATCCGATTCCCATTCATCAATTTCTTCAACGTTTCGTTATCTTCCGGGTTATTTGAACGCAGAAATCAAATATTACGAAGACTACGTTTCGACAAGCGATATTAGCGCAAGGAATCAAATATATGAATCCATTGTGTTACTTATTCACACTACTGGTGGTTTCAGCTTATCAACGACACCAAAGTATCTGACAGCGGCCTATACTCCTGCATAATGACGAACAAGGTCGGCACCACGGAGGTGGTTTACGACGTGACTATAGAAATGCCGCCGTCCATTGCGGGCAATGTTGGCGCTAATATCGCCGAGAGCCACGCGGTGCCCTTGATGCGGAGTATTGTACTGAAGTGTGACGTTAAAGGGCATCCTACGCCTAAAATCACTTGGTTGAAGGTAAGTTGTGCGTTTATGACGTATATTAGGAAATAGTCTCTTGAAGAAGTATTTGTTTTTGTTTATTATGTTAGTATAGTGTTAACCTTTCACTTGGGAGAACCATTAAAGTATCCAAAGACTATAATCATTATCAGTCTACCTATAACAGCTACACCCACCGCTAAACATGCCTTAGGATTCCGAAGCATATTGAAGCTTTGATAATTTATTTTGAATGTAACACGCAAACCTATTTTTCCTTCGTGTCTTCAAACTATAGTAAGTAAGTGTGGTAAGTAACACAAAATTTTGGTGACCAAAATAAAAACATCTCGAGCTCCTCCGTGCTTCGTAAGGCACGTAAGGCTATTGGTCCCGATTGTTGTCGTAAGATGGCAGTCGTTAAAACCCGCCTACCCGCATTGGGCCAACGCGGTGTGGATAAGTTCCAATCTCCCCACGTGCTGTTGTCCATGTGGGGAGGCCTGTGCCCAGCAGCTCAACACGAAGCAAAACCCCTTCTCAACCGTGTCAACAGATGGCGCCACAAACGTATACCAACGACGTCTCCATGCTACGACGGTAAAATAGTATGGGAAGCCTGCATCGCGGTCGCTGTCGGTCACAGATGACCTTTACAGCTTTACCGGGCTTGCTTGGGGCGGCGAGAAACTTACAGGTTCCTCAAGCCGTGAGGTCGAAAACCAGCAGAGGGTTCCCGGCGGGGATGGCATCTTGCCGCAAGCGAGTCTCCGATCCCCCCAGATCCTCTGGGGGTTCGAGTCGGTAGGGAGCGGTAAACCCGAGGGCGCCTCTAAGAGGCACGGTACCTCGGCTCGGGTTTACCGTGTCGTGGGGGCGAAAAATTCACCATCTCCTTCGGTATATGTAGCACCTCCAACTAACATCCGTTGGACTTCGGTCCTCGAGCTATACCTCCCAGCTCGGAGGAATATCGTCCCTTTGGCCTTCATCCATTCTAGAGTCTGACCAACGAAACGTGACTAGAAAGAATGGCGGCAAATTTAAAAATTCTTGGGGTGTCAACACTCATTATACTCTGAAAAAACGACGTTGATACTTGTATTTTTTTTATTTAACTGTAGATCAACCAAACATATAATTTGAAGTATAAATAAATAAGAATAAATCTTAAGAATAATTGAAAAAGCATTTGTGATAATGAAAATACCATAATTAATATTAACCCACCTTACAAAGTAGAATAGAAGAATTTTATTTGTTGGAAAATGGGTCTGTCCTTAACGATATTGTTTCCAAATATTGCGTTTCACTAGATAAAACTTCTTTTTGTTCAAGTGATGTAATATTCTTGACAATATTTTAGTTTTACTAATATCCGTCAGAATGGCGGGTGTGTGACTTCCAAATAGATCAAAAATAAACTATGTAAACGTACGGAAAATGTACGTTTTTGTACCGAAATAAGTATAAATGTAAGCGTAGCGTAAAATGATTGTTTCATTTTAAAGTGAGCCGCCATTATGATGTCAGGTTGGCGGGTGAAATCTTTTACAAATTTAACTTTAGGAAAAAAATGTACGTCAATTGTACTTAAAAGAACACTATTTAAAAACTTCCTAAATGTTGTAAAAGCTCTGATATTGTAAAACGTGCGTGAGCCGCTATACTGACGTCAGAATGGCGGGTTGTTTCTAAACCAATCAAACTATTTTGATCCATTATATAACAAATAAATGTACTTATTATGTTCTTGACAGATTAAAAAACAAAATTGGATGGTAAATTCATAGCATGATTTAATCAATTTTATAACATTTGATCATAGGTACAGGGTGGAAAGATCGAATGCCACATGGATGGCTTGGCACTACCTTAAATATTGGAAATAGCACATTGTGTGTAAAGGAGACTTTCCTTTATTTATAAAAAACAATAAATTCTGCAATTATGGATTTTTGAAAAATCGCTTGTCTCAGCCGGGGCTTGAACTAGTCAAATGCGACAAAAAAAAACATGCCGTATTTTATGATGCAGATAGAGAGGGTTACTGATAAGGCTCATTTTTCTCTAAATAACAATCACAATCAAAATGACGGAAGGTCATGAAAACTAACATTTACCTTTTAATTTTGGTTTCACCCGTCACGTGAAATGCACCGCAACCACTTTAATTAATAAGTATAGGAAATAGGTAGCAAATTGTACGGAATGGAGACTTACTTTTATTTTAGAGAATAATAAATACTTACTGTAAATGTGGATTTTTTAATTATATTGAAAAATTTACTTTTTGTAGCTCTTCGCAGTGAATTGTGTAATAAAAATTCACTGCGAAGAGCCACGAAAAGTCAATAGCCGCGTCCACACCGACCGAGCACGGGTCGCAGCCTCGCGAGCCAATGTCTCAGCCGGTGTGGATGTGGCTCGGGCTGCCTCGGGCGCACGTTGCCTCGGCCGAACGTGCATCGGGGTCGAGCCGTCGGCTATCGGTAAACCGGACGCGCTCAAAGGTGCCACGGGGTGCGCTGTGCGCTCGGTGTGGACGGTAGTTCTCGGGAACTACTGATATCACGGCCTGCTTCGCGAGGCTCGCCTCTGTGTTTCGGTGGTGCATTTCGAGTCTGCCTCGCAAGGCCATGCTCGCGAGCCACTACATCGAGGCTGCCGCGCGCGCCCATACGCCCGGTGTGTACCCGGCTAATTCCTCAATAAAATAAATTTATGCATACGAGAAAATGGAGCTCAATTTGAACAACTGATTTGATTAGTTAGCAAGGCTTTAGTAGTTTATTAAAAGAATACTGCAAGTATGGATTTTTTTAAATGTTTCATTTTTAAATTACTTACCCTATGCAAGCAACTATGATTACTAGTTTTTATGATAATAATTGATGCAATTTTCTTACTTAAGAAGTAGATTACTAAAGAAGTTGCATTAGTAATCGCTACTAAACTGATAGGTAAACATCAGTGTAGCTCATTTAAACATCTTGCATGCCAGAGATTAGAGTGTGTTGTTTTTTCAGTAAGTGTTCGTTACTTAAATGATTAGGTAATGAAATGACAAACCACAATTCCTTATTTTCAAGGTCTTCATTTAATTCATGGTACGTAAGTGTTAACAATCAATATGAAAGACCCTTTCGATCTGCATCATAAAATACGGTATGTTATTTTTACCACATTTCATCGGTTTGATTCCCGGTTAAGACAGACAATTTTTCAAAAATCCATAATTGCAGTATTTATTATTCTCTAAAATAAATATAAGTCTCCATTGCGTACAATTTGCTGTTTTCAATAATTAAAGTAGTTGCAGTGCATTTCACGTGACGGGTGAAAACCAAATTAAAAGGTAATTGTTACTTTTCATGGCCTTCCGTTATTTTGATTGTGTTTTTTATTTGGAGAAAAATGAGCCTTACATATTTTTTCTCTATTTTTCCCTTTTGAAATACGGCATGTTATTTTTATCGCATTTGACTAGTTCGAGTCCCGCCTAAGACAAGCGATTTTTCAAAAATCGATAATGCAGAATTTATTATTTTTATAATAGGCGTTTTTCCGAGATCAAAAAAAAAAAGAAATTGGTTCGTAAATGACTTCATAGATGGCGCTTAGCATAGATTAGTATGGCGCATGGTAAAAGGCGGGTTCATGAAGAGCACGTGTATGGCTGCGTAATATTTATTCTATTCCAAAATAGAAATAGGTTCCGGATGTCCTGAATATAAATAGGTAAGAACTTACTATTTTTTTATTCTTTTGGTAGACAAGTAAAAGTGTAGAATTTATTACAGCCCTTAGGTAGGTACGGCTGGTGGCCGGCTTTTATAAAACGACATCTATCGGGTGTTTTTGAACTAATTTTTACTTTTTAATTTGGGCTGTCAGAAAATCGCCCATTATAGGAAAGTCTCCTTTACACACAATGGGCTATTTCCAATATTTAAGGTAGTAGCCATCCATGTGGCATTCGATCTTTCAAATCTTTCTTTCTTTCTGTATGGTCAAATGTTATAATATTGATTAAATTACGCTATGAATGAATCATCCAATATTTTTTTTTAATCTGTCAAGAACATAATAAGTACATTTATTTGTTATATAATGGATCAAAATAGTTTGATTGGTTTAGGAAACAACCCGCCATTCTGACGTCAGGATAGCGGCTCACGCACGTTTTACAATATCAGAGCTTTTATAACATTTAGGAAGTTTTTAATTAGTGTTCCTTTAAGTACAATAGACGTACATTTTTTTCCTAAAGTTAAATTTGTAAAAAGTTATTTGTAAAAGATTTTACCCGCCAACCTGACATCATAATGGCGGCTCACTTTAAAATGATTGTTGCTACGCTTACAGAAACGTACATTTATACTTATTTCAGTACAAAAACGTACATTTTCCGTACGATTACATAGTTTATTTTTGATCTATTTGGAAGCCACACACCCGCCATTCTGACGGATACTTACTCACTAGTACGTGAAGTTTCTGTAGGTAAGATAAACAAAAATTGGTTGGAGAGTCAACTCATTGCGTTATAATGTACTACGTACTAGAGAAGACGTCACAACTAGATTGTTTGCTACACGCGTTAGAGCCAGCTCGCTCCAACTATATTAGTCTGTGGCAGGCGCTAGACGCAACAAGCAACAATACTTGTGTATTCTGTGTTCTATTTTAAATATGCCTTCATGTGTGCTAAGGTACTTTTAAAGAATTCAGAAAATACAAAGAAAACTAAACGAATCACTTTTTACCTGTAAATATGCACTAAATTATCGATATAACATGCATTTGACTAATTATTTTATGAAATCGCCGAGACATGGCGGCGGCCATGTTTCGGCGCTTTAGACCTTTTGGTCGCGAGAAAAGAAGCGGTCTAGCGCTGTATGTTTGGATTGTTCAGAAAGATGATGTGACGTAGGGGTATATTAAAATGATACCACACTTACGATCATACAAAGTTTATTTTAACTTGGTCTCAGGGCGTGGAGTACGTAAAGGCCTAGCTAGGTAGTTTGCTCTCGTCCCTGACTTAGCTTGGGGAACGCCGAGGTGTTGGGAGGCGCGTCGCTGTACAGGGGCTGCGAGCTACGTGGTGTGTTCACAAAATGGCGACCGCGTCGAAATGCAAAGACGGTCGCGTAGAAATCTTCTAAACTCCGGACGTAGAACTCCGAACGTAGAACGTGGAACTTCAGTCCAAGCGTAGAACACCTAACGGGGAATAAGTAGCACAATTATCGTACAATGACGATAAGGCTGGATACTTTATAAAAATAATTTCTTTGGTCAAATACGTGACCTATTAATTAAAGAAAGTATTTAAAGTAACTTGCTAGCGATGACAAAATAAACGTCTGTGTCGGCTCGCTGGCTCTGAGGCGTGTGAGACGATGTGAGCTGGTTGCGCGCAAGTAATTTTTAACTTACATCAAATATAAAAATACAAAAGGCATTTCAGGGTACCGTGCACGCAATGATTAAACCATATGTAATAAAATACGTTTGTTTGCAGTTATTAAAACTATTAAGACTTTATTTCTTTGTAGTTATTAGATTAGTAATTTAGTTTAAAATAACATTTAGAATTAAGTTAATTAGGATAAGATAATCTACGTTTGTTTATTTATAAATTAAAATTTTATATAAGTATTTAATAGCTATACGTTTATAACGTTACAATGACAAATTATTATTTTAGCGCTGCAGCGCACTTTTGTTTTAACTTTTAAAAAAATAGAACAAGTATTTTGCTTGGGATAGCTCCTCTAGTACGTAGTATATTGTAACTCAATAAGTAAAATTTTAATGAAAGGAAAAAGTAAGTATACAGAATTAACCTAGAATTATTTACGATTGTATTAGTTTTTCAGAGTAAAATGTAAAATAATAGACGAGAACAATAAAAGAAGATAAGTTAAGTATCAAAATGATAAATTCAAGTACACAAAACATACCTTAAGTTTAAAATTATTGCCATTATAAAACTTTTGAAAATAGACCGCGTCACGTTTCGTTGGTCAGACTCTACCTACCATCCGCCACAACACGTTTATAGGCTGTAGATTTGATTTAAAAGCTGCTCATTATTAAACGAATACTACCAACTTTCTCTTCCCTTGGGTGCTGTAAAAGGCGATTAAAAGACCGAAGACTGCACACATCCAACAGCATAAAGCGGCGATGAGCTCACCACCCATCACACTGAACACATGTGCAGTGGTTTTTTGATGTGCCGTAGAATGTAGCAGTGTACCTACTGCTTTCGCACCCCCTTTGGCGATACAGTCGTGAGTATGTACGTATCTATAGATGTGTCTATCAGAAGGTTTCGTGTTCATATCACATCGGGGTCACCAGTTTAGGATTCGCCCTACTTGGAAATAATAAAGCCAATTTGGAATGTTATTTTAATAAACTATTTACTTACCTACTTACTTTACTAATTAATCACTGTAGTTTATTTCACCACACATTTATGACACATCAATTGTACTTATGCAAATTAGTTAATTACGTGTTAGCACACGGAGCCCGGGAGGACGACTAACTCGACGCGCTCGCTCGGCGTCGCGTCGCGTCACATTACAGAAATGCTTACTCAACAATGTTGTGTCCCTACATATGTATGTACAAACTGTTTGTCCAGGACACCCAGCAATTACCCGACTCGTCCAACATCCAGCACATCCTGGGCAGCAGCCTGCTGGGCGTGTGGCGCGCCACGAGCAGCGCCGCGGGGCAGTACGTGTGCGTGGCGGAGAATAACGCGGGCTCAGTGCATCGGCGGTACAACGTGGCTGTGAGAGGTAAAGTTATGAGGCTACATTGACCTAGAAGTATAGATATGGACGTTCATACAAACCATTTGTTCAAATTTTGGAATAAGAGACCTAAAGTTCGCTGCAGCCGTTACAGCGCTTAAACATTTATGTCGTCTAATCAACAGACAGACATCGCAGTGCCGCTGCGACAGATCGGTCAAAGACAACGTAGTGTGATCAAGATGGCGTCCCAAATAGATTGTCAATAACAATAATTGAAAAAATATCTTTTCTATTCTAATAATACGATATAATTACTTAGTAATGACTTGAATAACAATTAATTTCACTTACTTGACAACCGAATTGTTGTAAACGTCTAAATACTTTGAAAATAAATAAAGAATTGTTATCGCCGCTCCGCACGCGCGAATGTCAAAGCCACACTAAAAGCAAGGTGCCGAGTCAACTCCGCAGATGAATGGAACATAGTGCGTGTTCGGAACGGCCTATCTAGTGTAACGTATATATCGCTGTGTGGCTAGTAGCCGCTGTCTGTGAGGCTGGTGTCCATACACAGTGGTTAGCACGCCGGGTCTGACGTAGCGCCATCTCGGAGGTCCCGGGTTCAATTCCCGGTCGGGTCAATTTAGGCAAAAACTGTTTTCCTAAATTGATTTCGGGTCTGGGTGTTTTTTCTATGTTTATGTATTTATCCGTTATCTTACCATATTAACGAGTTTTAAAAGAATACTCATCTTGGTCTAGATAATTGGTGTGAGCGTAAACAAATATATTTAATTTAATGAATGAATAAACTTTATTGGTATCTCAATGTCTTCGCTTCTTACATTTCTTGTACATCATCATCATCATCACCAGCCCGAAGACGTCCACTGCTGAACATAGGCCTCCCCCTTTGACCTCCATCCTGACCGACAACTCGCCACTCGCATCCACCGGTTGCCTGCGACTCTCACGATGTCGTCGGTCCACCTAGTGGGAGGCCTACCAACACTGCGTCTTCCAGTGCGTGGTCTCCACTCGAGAACCTTTCTTCCCCAACGGTTGTCGGTTCGTCGAGCGATGTGGCCTGCCCATTGCCACTTCAGCTTGCAAATCTTACGAGCTATGTCGGCAACTCCGGTTTTTTGGCGAATATCCTCGTTTCGGATTCTATCGCGCAAAGAAACTCCGAGCATAGCTCTCTCCATTGCTCGCTGTGTGACTCTGAGCTTTTCTAAAAGGCCAACAGTTAAGGACCACGTTTCGGTGCCATATGTCATCACCGGCAACACACATTGGTTAAAGACCTTTGTCTTTAGGCACTGCGGAATCTTCGATGCAAAGATATCTCGTAATTTCCCGAACGCTGCCCATCCGAGTTGGATTCTCCGGGCGACCTCTTTGTCGAGGTTGGACCTACCTAACTGGACAATCTGTCCTAAGTAGGTGTAGTGGTCGACAACTTCGATAGTATCGCTCCCAACAATTACCGGTACGGGTTCAACATGGACATTCGACATGATCTTCGTCTTGTCCATGTTCATTTTAAGACCCACCTGTTGGGATACGATATTGAGGTCGCTGAGCATGGTGTTGAGGTTCTCCAGCGACTCCGCCATTATGACTATATCATCGGCAAAACGAAGGTGAGTGATGTATTCGCCATTAATGTTGATGCCGAATCCGTTCCAATTCAAGAGCTTGAAAACGTCCTCCAACGCATTTGTGAACAGTTTCGGAGATATGACGTCTCCCTGTCTCACACCTTTCTGCAATTGGATTGGTTTCGTACTCTCGTCTTGTAATCGGATCGACATAGTAGCGTTTCTATACAAACATTTCAACACTTCGATATACCTATAGTCGATATGGCAACGCTGGAGGGACTGCAACACAGCCCAGGTTTCGATAGAATCGAAGGCTTTCTCGTAGTCCACAAACGCTAAACATAAGGGCCGATTATACTCCTCAGTCTTCTGTATAATCTGGCGGAGCGTATGTATGTGGTCTATGGTACTAAAGCCTTTTCGGAAACCGGCTTGTTCGGGAGGCTGGAAGTCGTCAAACCTGCGTTCGAGACGGTTCGTAATGACTCTCGAAAACAGCTTGTACACATGGCTCAGGAGTGAGATGGGTCTATAATTCTTCAATAAGGTGTTATCGCCTTTCTTGAAGAAGAGCACCACCGCACTCCTGTGCCATGCTTCTGGCGTAGTACCTTCGAGCATGACGGAATTAAACAACTTCTGGAGGACTACGAGTATCGGTTTTCCACCCGCTCGCAGAAGTTCAGTGGTAATTCCGTCATCACCCGGCGCCTTGTTGTTTTTAAGCTGTTTAAGAGCCATACTAATCTCATACAGGCTGATGTCAGGGATATCTTCGGTATAGTGTCGGGTTAACTTAGCTCTGGTGTCCTGAGCTGTACCAACAGCGGGCTCTTGTGTTGAGGTGTACAACTGTCCATAAAACCTCTCGAGCTCTCTCAGAATCTCCGGCTTCGACTTCGAATTTCTTGTACACTGTTTAAGGATTATATCTAGACTTCGTTTATTGTATTTACTATTAGCGTAACGATTAATCTGTCAGGTTGCCTAATTAAATAAATAAATATGTAAACTATCAAAACGCACATTTGCTATTAACACTGTTTTAAGACGAGATCCGACATCGTGTGAGAAGCGCCTAACATAAAATTGTAGTATTCTCAGCCCATATTGTTCCATTGCTGTGCAAAGATCTTTCTCCCCTCTTTTCAATGTTTGCGGTTCTATAAAAGTGTTCTTTGCAGTGCCGGGCAAGTGGAGTGCGTGGTCCGTTTGGAGCTACTGCAACGCCACCTGTGGTCTGGGGTTCCAACAACGCTCCCGGCTGTGCCACTACACAGACGACGACAACGTCACCTATGGTGAGTGATTTGATTGTAGTATTGGGTTGCAATTTTTGTAATATTTTATAAAATAATCATAGAAAAAGCATAAGTATTCTATTTTATTCTAATATAATCTCCCCGCCCGCAATCTGACGTAATGAAAAAATCACAAAATATTTTAATATCAAATGTTATGTCTTATGTTTTAACATAATTTTAATGTTTTAATAATTTCATTTTATTTTTTTTAGATAAAATGACGAAATCTGATAAAATAATACTGGATGAATCAGAGTGCAAGGGCTCGGATAAGGACAAAAGGAGGTGTCACATGCCGCCGTGTGATGTAAGTCTGCGATGCTTCAGCACTGCTGGACTCTTTGATTATATCCTCTTAGAACGCCAAAAAATTTTAGTAGGTAGCGAGTTAATTATTTGTAACTTTTTGAAGTAAGTATATTTTTTTGTTTTTATTCTTTAATTTTTTTATGGCGTAAGTATAATAAGGTAGAAAATTATTGTTAATAATTCTGTTTGTCAACCTACATATCGGGAAATTAGTTTATCTACTCTCCAATAGAGCTGTAAGATTTTCTTTTTAATTTCATTTGATCCATACTGTTGGTGCATTCAGCGTCAAGTTTTGATAATTTACTGTATAGATAGAACGCGATGGTATAAACCTTTCTGTCCTAGCCATATCCAAAACTCGCGGTACTTGAATATTGTGTGCAATGCAGCGCTTATAAGTCGCGCGGTTGTCACACGACTAAAACATGTAAAAGCGCTCTTAAAATTTAGGGCTCAATACCGCTTGTAAGATTGAGATCTTTAAAAATTCTTACAGCACATCTTTAAAACAGTGGAACAGTCAAGACATGATCTGCTAAAAATATTTTATAACACATTTGCTCGGTAAGAAGCTCTTATTACACCGATTTCAGTATCGTAATGTAATAAGTTTCGCACTAGTGCGGTAATAAAATTTAAAAATTAGTTATCATTTGAATCTATGGACAACATACGCCTTTAGCCCGTTAGTAGCTTTTACGACACCCAAGGGAAGAGAGGGGTTGGTAGTATTATTTTGATGAGCCCATCGCCGCTCTATGCTGTTGGATGTATGTGCATTCTTTAGTCCGTTAGTCGCCTTTTACAACACCGAAGGGAAGAGAAAAGTTTGTAGTATTATTTTGATGAGCTTATCGCCGATCTATGCTGTTGGATGTATATGCAGTCTTTAGTCCGTTAGTCGCCTTTTACGACAACCAAGGGAAGAAAGGGGTAGGTAGTATTATTTTGATGAGCCCATCGCCGCTCTATGCTGTTGGATGTATGTGCAGTGTTTAGTCCCTTAGTCGCCTTTTACGACACCTAAGGGAAGAGAGGGGTTGGTGGTATTATTTTGATGAGCCCATCTACGCTCTATGCTGTTGGACAAAGAAAAATATATGTTGGTTTACCAAAGATTCATGCACTAGAAAAAACAACAAAAAACGCAGTCATTTTCGGATTTTTTTTTATCTACACAAATATGTTATAAAACGTCGTATGGCATACGTGCGCTTTGATAATTACAGCCTCTGCTTTCTTGTAGCCCTCGCCTACGGCTCGGTCTAGCAATATCGCCTCGGCTGTAATTTTCATCTTACCGCACTTATATCATAATGTACTATTTCGGAGGCCTAAGCTCTTTTCTTGAAGGAGTGAACCAATAAAAAAAATCGTTTGAGTTTAAGGGGGGTTAGGCGGTCAGCGAAAACTTGTATGTTGCGCGGTGTGGGGTCTGCGGTAATTCGCAAGCGCCATTCACATTTTTATCAAAAGTTAATAAAAATGTTTAGTTTGTTGAAAATCCAAAACAGTCAATCGAAATGGTAAATACCTATGCGTTTATGATTTCATAGGAAGTATTATTGCAAAACACGGTCGTAATGTGAATTTAAATGAAAGTTTAGAGGTAACTTCAGGATTTTTTTTCTATCGAGCAAAATATTTCCAATCTTGTTTTGGCTTCGTTCACGCATATCTTCTCTAATAAACATTGAAAATTTCAATGCGAAATATGTAAAATATTTTTAATACAGTTGCTCAAAAAGTGGCGTATTGCAGGGACGTATAGCGTTCGGGATGTGGGCTATTACATACTCGAGCTTTTTCTTTACCTTTTCCGAACTCGTGTGTTCTCTTTCCCAACTGTCAAAATAATGTCTATTAAAAAGAAAAAACCAACCACAAAGTTTTTAATAAAAAAAAATCATAGAAGTTTTTATGATTCATGCAAATATTTCTAAAAAGAAGCTACTAATTTGTTTCAATATCAGATTTAACTCAATGAGTTAGGTTAGGTTTCATTTACTTTCATCTCATTAAATTTCATTTTTATTTCATATCAATAAAAAAATTCTACTGAAGACTTGGCTGTATGGGCATAGTTCCCTTTGCCTACCCAGAAATATGTGAATTATAACTTTTATAAGAAATAAATAATTAGTTAGTTGAGTTTATTGTGTTTTTATTATTTTATTAAATTGCTTCATTTTTTCGCATCTGTATTAAAAATAGTTGTTCAGTACACATGCGGAACCGTCATTGCAACTTGTTCCGACTGTCAACCCCAGGGGGGGTCAACTTTGTATGGGCGATTGGCGAAATACCTATTGGGGATTGTTCTGTGTTGCTATAAACAAGGGATTTTTGAAATAGAAGTTTTATATTCACTTTTTGTCACTAAAGTTAAATAAATAATCCAAATAATTTGAAAAATGTACGTGAACGACGGAAAATTGAATTTGTTGGTTATAATATTTATATATCCATTAATAATTACATATTTGTATCTGTGTAGTATGATATTTTTGTAAGATGTTGGCAACACTTTAATTTTCTTCAGAGAATTTTAAAAATGGCGTTTGTGTTTGTTGTTGTTAAATTATTTTGCGTTCGATGCGGTGTTTGAAATGTGAAGAAGTCTCAGGCATTAAGTTGTATAGATTCCCAAATCCTACACTAAATAACATGTTGCGGTAAGTACAGCACGCAAAATGCGATAAAAGTTTTTATATTAACTTCGTTAGATATTTTTTTGCAGCTCAGAAGTTAGTTCGATTTTTTTTAATAGTTTCAGTATTACATAAATTAATACACTTTCGAACTAAACTAAACACCTAACTATAACGCCACACTCGTTACTAATAGTACAAAAAGTTCTTGGATTAAATTTTTGTTGTTTTTAGTAATTCCAATTTATCACCACGCAAAAACAACTTGAGCGATCATGCCCTTGTTACTGCCACATTTAATATTAAAACCATAAACCACAGTCATGCTTAATTTATTCTATAAGAGCCAATTTTAGTAAACGCTGAAGCAAAAAGAATAACTGCCCAGTGATGAGATGAACAATTACTATTTTTCAGCAGGTACCTGATCCATCCCAGCACCCTATAGAGCTTATGTCGGGTTCATCAACATCAAGAAATGAATTAATATATACTCAAACAGCCATCACACCTACTACATAAGGCCTTTACAAATATTGTACGAGTTGCCAAGGTAGCTACCTATTTACACATCATAATTAAAACAATGGAACTATTAACGCCTTACTGACCGCAACATGCAGTGTAACCAAACACAACAGAAATTCAATTGTAAGTTAACATCAATAGTTGTTGCAGTTGGTAACGGGTCAAAAACTTAATTTTGTCTGTGAACAAGCGAAATTGATTTAGCCGTTTAGCAATTAATCATTGATTTTTTTTTGTTTTTCAGGAAGTACCAGATCCATCACAATCCCCCATAGAATCTGTGTCGGATCTATCAACATCAAAACATAAACTAATAGAAGCTCAACCAGCTGGCAAGGTACCTATTTACATGTTATAATACATATATACATAATACGTATAAATGTATTATCGTTATTATATTATAATCACGATCACGACTATTATCCCCGAAGGGTTAGTCAGAGACTAGGCAAAGTGGACAGCACAAGTAGTCCTCTACCATAGTCCACTTTTCACCAAATAGCGACTGCACATGTGTTCAGCGTTACAGGTGGTGAGCCCATCGTCTGTTAGTCGCCTTTTACGACACCCAAGGGAAGATTGGTAGTATTCTTTCACCGCTTCGCGACACGGTTAATGTTATAATGGGTTGTAAGCATTATTTAAAACAGTTTTTGCAACACAACATTATATTTTGATGTGGTTCGGAATATTCACCATACCTTCAGTTATGACTGGAATAAGATGAACCATGGCTTAGATTTAACGATGCACCCAAGCTACCAAATTGTAAAAACCTTTTCAAAGTCCGTTTGACAAACATTTATTCTTAAAGAGAGATAAAAGTTCTGTAACAAACGTTTATTTATATAGAGAGATACAAGTAGGTAGTTGGGTTCAAAGCCTTATAAAATAATCAATCATACTTAGTTAGTTTTTCAGAAGTTTAATTTCATACACAGACAAAATTCATAACATTTTCATAATTATGTAAAATGTATCATGTCACCTACTTGTATTATCATTATATTTCATATTTATAATTATTTAAACTCAAATTTTAGTAATAAGGCAATAGTAGTAGTAGTAGTAGTAATAATAATTACTATAAATTCAAAAGCTAAATAACGAATGACTCTGTACACCACATTTTTGAGATCCCTCTAACCTTTCTATTCTTGTGTGTGTGTGTCTGTGTGCGATGGAAGCAATAACAAGACAGTATATCTTAGTATTTTTATTTCAGATTAGTACCAGTAATCAAGCAAAATCAAAAAGAGAAGAAGAAAAATATATATGAAAAGGATCTGGAGTTGTGGTTGTGGGACATTACAACAACATTATTACTGGAAATGAACTTGATACCTACTAAAAATTCTCTAACATTCCCATCATTATATATTTTTGAATTATATAAATTTACCCGAAAAAACCCTAATCTATACACTCATGCACAGGATTTAATACTACAGACTCATAATCTTCGTTATCACACAAATTAGCAAGACCGTTCACCAAGCTGCACTTATATAGTAAGCTAGCAATGCGATTCTTTGTTATAGCACAGAATAAATAATAAAGCCTTGGTAGCACCGGCTGCCGCAGCGCTGAGAATTGACTCTGTCTCTTTCATATTCATAGAATTGGAAAGAGACAGCAGATCACAGCCATGCGCGCAGCGTGTATGTGTCGCAAAGAATCGCATAGCAGGTGCCCAACACATGTCAATAAAAATGTACAACAAGTTACCAAATCATTTAAAAGGTATACAATGTAGCACAGAGTTTTGTAAACGATTATAGGAGTACCTAATAAAATAATGTTTTATAGCCTAAACAAATTTTTAGGCAGAATTATATAAAGTAAAAAAGTTATACCCACTTATACTTAATATAAATAATAAAGATAAATGCTGTTAACTGTTTTTAGTATAGTGTGTAAATATTTTATTTTATTTTCTTTATTTGGTTCTCCAACAATTAGTACATTTGTTTTTAACTATTTTACATTGTAACAAAATAAATAAGTGCTGAAAGTCTCACTACTTATGAACACAACATGCACAGTAAATATAAATATAGATTGTTTAAAAAAGTTAACGTTAAATGTTTGTTGTTTAGTTTTAATTAATAATATAGCTAAGCATAGATCTAATATAGTAAGTATTTAATTTAATATTGTAATGCCCTTTCAGGGCTCATTTGTTGTCATATTACCTAATCTAAGACCTTAATGTATACCAAATGAAGCAATGATGATTTATGATTTAAGAGGCCTATTGCATTTCAAATGTGATTTTTGCGTAAAATGCCCATTTTTACATTTAGTGATTTTGCAGTTGTATTTATCATTCTTATCGAAATGGGATAATAAATTCATGCTTAATATTACAAATCTCCAATCTGCGAGCATAAGCTGAGTTCGAACGGCTGGCGCATCGCATTTTGTAGTAATTTTGCAGTTGTATTTATCGTTTTTATCGAAATAGGATAATAAATTCATTACAAAATCTTTAAGCCTCATGAAGTGGTAACAATTATTCTGGTAAAAATTTTGCTCAATAATATTATCGTAGGAGAAATTCACAGTTAACATAAAACAATTTTTGAAGTTTTTTGGTTTAGAATAAGATTTCTTTTTATATAAAATCAATGTTATCTAAAAATTCCGAGGCCGTTACGCACTATACGACTATGTATAAGAGATAACATTCTATTTTTTTTATTTAATTTGTTTAGAACAGTAGTTCAATCTAGGAGCTCAAAAAAGTGCCTTCGAGCATTTTATGAAGATCTTTCCCTGTAATTTAGGGTTTTATTAAAAAGTTAAGCAAAATTTACAAAAAGCGAGGCCGCTGCGCACTATTCTACACTATTCAATAAGTCAAAATAATGTATTTTTGTTTCTGATCTGTTCTAGATCAAGAACGCCAAAATTAGCCATTCTTAACAAAACTCACAGTCGAGATGTAATAGGCCTCTTAACATCTTCTATGAAAACGATTGATTCCAAAAACTAGTGCAAAGGTTAACTATATCATTTTGCTATACTTTTGCAGTCACAGCTAAGAAATGCAAGCATTTTTACATTTTACAATGAAAATATTAATTATTTTGTAAATAATGTTTTTCATGTGAATGCATTAAAAGATTTTGTTTTAAAAAATCGCCACTTCAAGGAGACATGGACAGTACTTTAAAAAAAATGGACATAATAAAACATAAATAAAATTCATTAGCGATGTTGTCTTTAAACCTTATCTTTAATAAGTTTATTAGTTAATCGTGAACTCTAACATTACTTCGAATTTCAAACGTTTCTTTCATGTACTATTCTTCCGTTGAAGTAGTTTCATAGGAAACTTCTTATGAAACTTCAAACGAAAGAATAGTACATGGAAGAAACGTTTTAAATTTGAAGTAATGGTTTAGTAATTTTGAAAAGTTTCTGTTTCCCGCCTCAAATTTTTAAATCTCCCGCCATACTTCTTCGTTGGTTAGTTCGTTGGGGATTACGACAGAGGCGCTGTAGTCGGGTTTCGTTCGCCACTAATTTTGTATGAAGTTGACATTCTTCTTGTATATGTGTTCTGTGGTCAACCCTCACCTTCGGCTGCGCCTCGGCTCGGGTAGACATTTGTCGGAACTCTTTGCAATGACAGGCTTTCCGCACTCGTAATAAAATATACTATTAAATAACAGACAATTTTTCCGTTTTCACCGCCTAAGCCCCCTTAAGTATATGGTTTTTTACGAGTGCTCAAAATAAGTGTTTGTTTAGGAGCCCGTGGTGGCGCGCTGGTCGCCGTGGTCGGCGTGGGGAGCGTGCTCGGCCACGTGCGGCGGCGGCACGCAAGCACGCACGCGACGGTGCAAGGCCACGCGACCCTGCTACGGGGACAATGTGCAGGTACTACACACGCACGCACGCACACAGCACGCACACACACTCACTCACACCCCCCCCCCCCCCCCACACACACACACAGCACACAAGCGTATTCTTTTTTTTTATACTAAGCCCGGCAAATGACCCCACTCCACCTGATGTTAAGTGGAAATGAAGTCCAGGCGCGAGGACAACTGGTGCAGCGTGAGAGACGTAGCATCAGTCACCCTCACTCTGCCGGCCCACAAAGTGCTTCTTCACGCCTCGTTTGAAGGACCCTATGTCATAGGTAGGAGGGAATACGTGTGCTAGTAGACTTTTCCATCTTTTGGAAGTGCGGCAAAGAAACGATGTCACCTAATTTCTTTGTGCGTGATGGAATATTAGAGACTGTAAATTGGTGACTTCGGAGAGCAGCACGCGTACTCCTATGGAGGATGGGAGACGGAGGGATGAGGTCAAAGAGTTCTTCAGAACACTCGCCATGGTATAACGGTAAAAGACGCTGAGTGACGCAATATCTCTACGCAATTGCAAAGGCTCGAGAGTTTTAGTGACCTCTGCATTGCCGATAATGCGCACAGCGCGGCGCTGCAATCTGTCCAAGGCATCGAGAAGGTACTTTGCGGAGCCGTCCCAAAGGTGAGAGCAATACTCCACGCAAGACCGCACCTGTGTCTTGTATAATAGACACAACTGATCAGGCGTGAAGAATCGCCGCACCTTGTTCAGGACACCGAGTTTACGTGAGGCATTTTTAATCACGGTTTCGATGTAGTCCTTTTGGTTCAGATCGCAGCGGATATCCAAACCGAGCATGTTAATACTGCTCTGCAGGCCTAGAGATGTACCCTCATTTTATACATTCATTCATTCATCACTCCCGTTTTCTGGTGAGGTAGACAGAGATTGCATATACATATAATCACGACTATTATCCCCGAAGGGTTAGCCAGACACTAGGCAATGAAGACCGCAAGAGCAGTCCTCTGTCATAGTCCACTTTTCACCAAATAGCGACTGCACATGTGCTCAGCGTGACAGGTGGTGAGCCCATTGCCGCTCTATGTTGTTGGAAGTATGTGCAGTCTTTAGTCCAGTCGCCTTTTCGACACCTAAAGGGAATGAAGGGGGTGGTAGTATTGTGTGTATATGTACAATAGGGTAGGTAGTATATGTACAATCTAATGCCCCCCCCCCCCTCCTGAAGATTCTAGCACAGTGGTTTTTAACCGCTGGTCCGCGGACACACATTCAGAGTCTCAGAACCAAGGATTCAGAAGTTAGTAAAGAGTAGGTACGCAATAAGTAGGTACTTACCTAAAGTTTAGGTACTTAATCACATTTAAGTATTGGTGGTACACATAACATAGCAACACAAAAAAAATGACAAATGGTCCCTCATGACTAAAAGGTCAAGTTACCACTGACTAGCAGGAGACGGGGATTCTTTGTTCGGTCAGCCAGGTTCAGATTCGCTCATGACGCGTTTATTTCCGAATTGACAGTCCGCTTACTATGACTCGCACTTCCTCGACGCTTCTTGTATCTGGATACGCTGTATCATTTTTGTTGATTAAGCTAAATCTATTCTTAATATTTTATTATTTTTGTATAGGCGGCTATGAGCATTCTCCTCTTATGTTACAGATAAGGAAATGCCCTAACATTCCCAAATGCGGGGCGAGCGCTGACAAACGCGAAACAGACACTTCTTATAGCGGAGAAAGCACCGCGGAGACGGTAAATATAAAATATCTTTACACTAACCTTGTTCTGACAAGAATAATTACTGTAAATCTGGAATATTATTCGCATTTGTCAAAATAAATAACCACCCTTCGGCTATGTTAATATCGGGCAGAAACTGTAGCGACATGCACATATTTATAATTTTACGGCCTTCATGAGTTTCTGCAATTAACAGAGCTTGAAACTAGAGCTAGAACTTGAGCTATTTGAAACTCATACCTCACGTATGACCAAACCAGAACATGACTAAAGCAGAGCATGACTAGAGTAAAATATTACTAGAGCAGATAAAACTTAAAAGGACTATAATCATGACCAAACAAGAACTTGACTAAAACAGAAGATGACTCAAGCAAGAATATGGCTAGAATATGGCTAGAGCAGAATAAAATATGTCCAAACCAGAATATGACCAAAGCGGAACATGACACCCACCTAACAACCCAAAAATTTAATTAGCGGAATAGGTGCAGGTTCCGAAGTGATGGTCGAACACTTAGGGTCGAACATATATACATTACATTAGTGGCCATTGATTTTTATTTATACGGGGTGGAGATGACACTACGACAATAAATGAAAATATTGGCTATACTAGTTCATAGAAATAATTTGAAACTATCAAATTAATCTTAGCACAGTATTTTTTTTTCATTTTTCATACAAAGATAAGTTATTAAATATTTAGTATAGCCAATATTTTCATTTATTGTCGTAGTGTCATCTCCACTTTGTATAAAAAAATGATTGTTAAGGCATCACTTGATATTTATTTTTCTGTTGTGTTTGTAATCGTCAGGACAAAGCCTGTACCAAAGAAACATTTTGGAAATTCGTCACTAGATACGGGTGCTCGTTCACGAGTGAGAAGTCGCGGGTGAGTCGCTAGTTTTATAAACATACTAGCAGCCGCTCGCGGTTTCACCCGCGTGGTTCCCGTTCCCGTGGGAATGTCGGGATAAAAAGTATCATATGTGTTAATCCAGGTATCCATTCAGTAGTTTATACGTGAAAGAGTAACAAATATCCATCCATACTTACAAACTTTCGCGTTTATAATATTAGCAGGATACATACATACATACTCGTATAATCACGACTATTACCGGCGATTATGTCCAATTTTCACCAAATAGCGGCTGCTCGTGCTCAGCGTGACAGGTGGTGAGCCCATCGCCGCTCTATTCTGTTGGATGTATGTGCAGTCTTTAGTCCGTCAGTCGCCTTTTACGACACCCTAGGGAAGAGAGGGGGTGGTAGTATTATTTTAATGAGGTTGGCCCAAATGGTGACACTAAAAATTTTTTTTTGATATCCTTATGTTTAGATGTACCCGGAAATACCACACGTATGTTTCGCGATTTTTTGTAGTTTTCATACTATGATTTTTTTTAATTTTGAGTTTTCGACTTGACCGATTTAAAATTTATTTTTTTTGGAAATTATGCATGCATTTGTAGGTACATGGGGTATTTCCGGTTACACCTTGACGGTCCCCTACGTATAATTCCATATGTGTAAATCGCAAATTTTTAAGGAGAGCGGTTTGAAAGTGTCTTTATCAGTAACTTTAAAAGTATACAAGCTGTGATTACCAAATTAGGCAAGTAAATAGTAGGTTAAGTTAAGAATGTACTGAATATATATTTACTCGATTTATAATATTGTATATATGTTATTATACACTTACTGAACTTTACGTCGGAACATACAAATCATTTAACAAATCAAATGGTGCTTACTGAATTTTACGTGGGGAGTTGCTCAACGTCAAATTTTGTAAGTGGTATTTAATGATTTTGTTTTTGGAAAACTTATTGGTTTAATTTAAGATAGGGTATTAGAAAAATAAAATAATTTGTAATGTAGGTATTTGTTAAAATTAACTTTAATTAATTTACTTACATAATTAGTTCCAAATCACTTAAACATTAAACGCAACTGACACTAGGGTACTTATACGAGGGACCCTCGCGCAGTGACGCTCCGGCGTATCATTCAAGTTGTGGCACTTCAGACATACCTACTACGGCGGAAAATTTAATTTAAATTGCAGTTATAGTATTTGACATACTTCGATATCTATATAATTGTTGAACTTTTTCACTTGTTTGTTTATAGACCGATAGAGTTAAATCAGTAGAAGACAATTAAACAAAAAACTGAAAATCACGGATGGGACCGTCGACCTGGATGTCAGGAATCCAAAAAAAATTTTAGTGTCACCGTTTGGGCCACCCTGTATAAGCAGAGTATATCTTCCTATGACCACGGGCCCGGCAAAATGTCAAAAGGTTCAGCTTTCATTTCAATGTATAGACTTTGTATACCGTTCTAACAGGATCCGTTCATGCCCGAGGAGGTGTATGAAATGCAGCCAGAGGTGATAGACGAGAATGAAGATAAATCGCCGGACGTCGAACAGTTTTATACTAAATCAGGTACTTACATTATTTAAAGCAAAACTAAGCATAAAACGTATGGTACATTTTTTAGGTATTTTTGCGTTGGCCCGTCCGAATATCTGGTTATGATAGAACGTCAAAGTTCAAAAGTGTTAAGTACCTATAGACGTGTGATATCGTCGCGTACCTAAGTCCTAACACCACTTAAGGCAAATTAGTAACTTTATCGTACTCGTATGTCGTAAAAGCCGGATCAATATTTTCATGTTAAACTAGAAGTTATGTCAAGAATAAACTTAATTCTAACTTTACACAAAGTTATAGTCATAGTCATAAACATTTATTGCAACATGTTGGTATGGTACATAGATCTTAGAATAATATTTTAAAACAATGGTAAGTACTTATATTGTTAAAGTTGTGTAGTTATTTTTGCTCTTTTGTTGCTAATATTGATTAGGAGGTGTTAGTACCTTCTTAAGTGACGATATGTCGGTTAAGAGGAGCTCGAAGACGCAGCGGCTAGCGCGTTCGGTTTGCGATCTCTAAGCAACTACAATGCCGGATCGCTGGATGGGTGACCAAGTTAAAAAAAACATTTCGAGCTCCTCCGTGCTTCGGAAGGCACGTTAAGCCGTTGGTCCCGGTTGTTGTCTTAATTTTTTTTATAAAAAAGGGGGCAAACGAGCAAGCGGGTCACCTGATAGAGAGCAATTACCGCCGCCCATGAACACCCGCAAAACCAGAGGAATCGCAGACGCGTTGCCAGCCTTTAAGGAAGGAATAGATTCATTTCTTGAAGATGCCTAAGTCGTAACGGTCCGGAAATACCGCCGCCGAGAGCTTCACAACACTGTAGTGTAAGATGACAGTCGTTAAAACCCACCAACCCGCATTGGGCCAGCGTGGTAGGTTATGGCCCAATATCCCCACGTGCTATTGTTCACGTGGTAGGCCTGTGCCCGGTAGTGGTTTATAGGCTGATGATGATGTTGGTTCCATCGCAGCGCTGCCGTCGTCGCTGATGTTTGACGTCAACGTGACCAGCAACCTGGACTTCAGCGAGCACGGCCCCTGCCGCCCCGGCTACACGCACACCGCCGAAAACTCCTGCGTAGGTCAGTCTGCTCTGCCACTTTTTTTTCTGAAGTAATGGCCTCATGCGATCAGCACATATAGCCAGTGTCAAGTAAGATATCATAGTAATTTCTTTGCATTCAGTAGATGATAATTAGTGATAATTAACGTTTAATGGTAAATGATATTCCCCCAAACCCCTCGAGACTCAATAAAGCTGTGGGACTTATTGAGATCTCACACGGACTTCTTGAGAGAATTTGAAAAGTGAAATTGTACTGTTTTGTTTTATTTGCCGACACTCATGCTTCACGAACACTTAACAGTAAATAATCCAGCATTCTTTCACATTTATATTCGACAATACACAAATTAAAGAAAATAAAACAAAACTGCAGACATGACGCTTCACTTTTTTTCCGCCAAAAGTCCTCTGCCACTTTTACATATATATTTTTTTATTTAGAAATGTACAAAGGTATTAAATCTAACCTTCTGCCAAACTGCAATATGTTGCAAACTATGGTTTGTCGGCAGAGTTCTCGCAGAAAGAAACCAGCATATTTAAAAAATTTAAACCAAAATAATAAAAAAATTTAAAAGTATTTTAACGGGACCTAACACGATAAATTTTTGTAAGTAAGTACATATCTACTTACTGCTTGACGTTTCGGCCGCGATGCTGCGGCCGTGGTCACAAGCGAACTGGCGGTGCGCGGCGTCGTCGGCTCGGCCGGGTATTTGTTTCTTCATCCACCCTCCCATTTTTACTTAAATTAAGTAGATATGTACTTACTTACAAAAATTAATCGTGTTAGGTCCCGTTAAAATAGTTTTCATGCAATGCAACGCGATAGTTTAGTCTTAAAATAAAAAAATGTTAACATAACGTGATATCAAAAGAGATAACATTTATAAAACGACAATGAGACAACATAAAGAGACACCAACACCTAGGGGCCCATTACTAAATAATGCTTACGCAAGATATTTTTTAGTTTATTTTTTTCAACATTATCTGCCTCTAATTGTGTCTGCATCTCCTTAGGGCGTTCATTATACAGTGTGGGTGTCACCTATTAGCGCCTAGCTCGCTTTCCATAGAAGTTCAGTACTTGAGGTACCATCATACTTTTTTTGTTAAAAGCATGTCGGATTGGGTGCTTATCCCCTCGTCTGTGGCAAGGACTCCTAGAGCTCGATAACAATAGAAATTCTATTGTGTCTGGTATTTCAACAGGTAACCTAGCATTCTATTTTCCGCCACTTTCCGCCATGATTCAATCGGTCATTTCTCTCTACCATTTCTAGACTTTCGATTTGTTACATTTTTAATTTTTAAAAGTCAAATCAGCTTCGTTTTCAAATAGTTAGTTTTTTTTAAAATGCTAAATGGATCAGCCTAACAGCCTAACAGTAAGCCGCTACGCGACACGGCTCCATTTTTAAATTATCTTTTTGTTTATGGTCCAACATGGGCTATTGTGGCGGCGCATTATAAGAATACTACCAACTCGAGTGGTCGAGTCGCTCGAGTCATTTGAACACTCGACACATACAGGTAACTCGTTACCTGGGCCCTGATTCTGTATCGCAACCTATAGATTCCACACCCAAACCTTACCGCGCACAAACGTCAAACGCATACGTTTTTGGGAAGATATCGTAACTTTTTAAGGAATTAACGTGGTTTTGAAACAAGGAATCGATACAGAATAAGGGCCCTGTAACAACTTGGAATCTGTTAAAAAAACACAACAAACAACGCACTCTTAACTCGTCGTCGTTACGTACGCCTGCAGTGCAAGTTTAAACCTGTTTGTCTAGGCGAGTGATGAGCGAGTGACTCAAGTCGGAGTGTACTAGAATTGACATTTTTTTCATTCGAATACGATTTTTTCCGATGTCACGGTTACGATTTTTTGCGAGTTACTCAAGTAAAAGTGGGCTCGAGTCGCATCACTATAGCCCACAAGTTCGTGCGCGACCTTTACGTGGATTAATTTTTTCCGTGGTAGCGCCTGGCACTGATTTGTCTGACTACAAACATAAAATTTCTTGTCTTACAAGGTAGGTTAATATTATTGTAACTAATATAAATTTGTAAAGACAAATCAGTGCCAGACGCTACCACGGACGCTACCAATCTTCTCTTGGGTGTTGTCAACTTAAAGTTAATTAATTGTATTTGTATGTTCCCTCTCCGTCAGACATCGACGAGTGCGCCATAGACAACAACCAGTGCCACGCCACGCAGTCGTGCGCCAACACGGCGGGCGGCTACCGCTGCGGCTGCGGCCACGGCTACTCCGCGCGGGCGGCCGGCCAGCGCTGCCTGGGTACTCACACACACCTAATCACACTAGATACCTACGCAATCCCATATAAAATACGTTTGAAGTGGTTCCAACTATTCCATACAATTTTGTTTTCGAATTATCACGACTAATTTTGATACTCGGTCCTATTATCACCACAATAGGTATTAAATTTGGACGGCAATGTCAAATGACAACAATCCAATGCTCACTCTTGGTTGGAGCATTAATCCGAGGAGTCACTTTGAGAGCGTTAATGCTGTATCTAGTGTGTAGATGATTTACTAGAAAAAAAATCAACCAGTCTCAGGAAGCTCGAGTGGAATTCGAACCCACGACCTTTGGATTGCCGGTTTTTTTTTCTAGGAAACATTTTATCCGTTATCTATATAGCATTGTGAATGCAAAATTTCAATAATAAAGATATTTATAAGCAATTACGTCTTTATCGATTGTTAAATACTTACAATAGTATTTCTTATGCTTGCAGCGTAATCAAACTACTAGGAAGAATTCAGCGAGTCATCTGGGGTCTCGGTAGCTCAGCGGTTGGAACAGTGTACCGGCAATCCAAAGGTCGTGGGTTCGAATCCCACTCGAGCTTCCTGAGACTGGTTGATTTTTTTCTAGTAAACATTTTATCCGTTAGACTCTGGTATATTTTTACGTTATTTAAATTGGACTTAAACCATTGAAATGCAATAAATATTACAATCAGTCAGGGACAGTACAATATTTATTATATTTGTACATACATACAGTACAGTAATGACTTGATTTGAATGATGGAGGTCTTTGCTCGCAGTGCGACGGTATAAACAATCAAGAATCATTGTATTTTTTCATTCCTCATACACGGAAACTAGGTCTGAAGTTGCCTGAGGAGCGGGAGGAAAGTAATACTTTTCCTCCCTTTGGAGAATCGTTTTTCTGACATGTGTAATTGTGACTAATTATTAAAATAATACTAACAAACAACACAGCTCCTCCCTTGGATGTCTTAAAAGGCGACTAACGGATCAAAGACTGCACATACATCCTACAGCATAGAGCGGCGATGGGCTCATCAAAATAATACTATACCAACCCCACTCTTCTCATCGGTGTCGCCAAAGGCGACTAACGGACTAAAGACTGCACAGTATACAACCAATAGCATAGAGCGGCGATGGGCTCATCAAAATAATACTCCCAACCCCTCTCTTCCCTTGGGTGTCGTAAAAGGCGACTAACGGACTAAAGACATTCATGTTTTTGTTTTTACTTTCCTTATACTCGTAATGAAGAACACAGTGTTTACCTCGGGTGAAAGATTTATTTACACCCTCAAACTATCGAACTATTTATTGGAAACCCCGTCTCGGGAGTAGATAAGCTACTTTCTCCCCTAGGGTAACAATGTACTATTATTCAGTTTAGGCCATGTTTAGGCTACAACACTTATGAATAAGAATTTAAAAAGAAAAAAAAACTTAATTACAATAAAAACTATAAATAAAAGAATTGCCCCAGATCATCCCCATCAGGCAGAGTACCAAGTACACTCTAGCCGCATTGCCGCGTTGGATGGCGAGGCTTAGGCGTTGACCCAGATAGCTGCTGGCTCTGGGGTCTCGGGTGGCTTCCACCAGCTTTTTTGAAATATCTTTAAAAAACTGGTGGGCACCTAAACCCCATGGTCCCAACGTCTCTACCCCAAACGGCTCAAATATGAGATCTCCAGTCAGATTCCCATACTTGCGCCGTTTGAGGTTCTCCGCAGTATTGGCAGCAGAGCCAGCGTTGATACATGTACTTGAAAGGTGGGACGGGGCAAGCGTGTCAACACATGTAGCATCCCACACAAGTGCCCGTCCCACCCTCCAAGGTACCAGGGTCATGCCGTCTGGCCTGTTGCCATCATCGCGCGCCAGGCCGGCGGGCTCTAGTACTGCTGGCACACCAGCCGTGACTAGAGCCCGACGAATGATGTCATTCAAGGAATGATGGCGGGCCATGCGGCCAGCACTCCGTGCACAGGACAGCCCGTGCTGGCCGAGGGTGTTTACCGGTGCGCCACAACGACATTGATGGGGCACGATACTGGGGGCACCAAGACGCAGGGCAGTTGCTAGGCGAAAAGTACTGCGGTCTAGCAGAGTACCCGTATTCGTTGAGGGTAGTGCCTGCAACCAAAGACCCGACTCCCATTTCCCTACAGCTAAAAGGCGGGCACGCTCTGCGGAACTAGAAGACGTGTTGATAAGGTTATTTCGCAACAGTTCGCAGAGGGGCCCGTCCCAAAGCCTTTGGGAGGAGGTTTTGTTTGGAAGATCAGAATACGGACAAGCTGCTCTCCAGGCGGCCTTGGCCTCGTCCATGTAAGGTGTCAAAAAGGAATTAGATGTTGCTTCTAGTATTTTATTCGTGAGTGGCAGGGAAGCATGGACTGAGGACAAGAACGCCGGGAGGGAGTGTACTGGGTACTCTGCCTGATGGGGATGATCTGGGGCAATTCTTTTATTTATAGTTTTTATTGTAATTAAGTTTTTTTTTCTTTTTAAATTGTAAATATTTTAAAATCTAGCTTAAATTAATGTGTAAGATAACTTTGAAGGATTATTAATTCATGATATACTTATGAATATCATTATACCATATTCCAGGCTATATTTGACTTTTGTCATTCCTCCCCTGTGCAGATATAAACGAGTGTTCCCTGGAGGTGGACGGGTGTGAAGTGGCGTGCGTTAACGTAGCGGGCGGCTACGTGTGCGCCTGCCCCAAGCGCCTGCGCCTGCACGCCGACAGGCACCACTGCGTCGCGTGTGAGTACACGCGCCCATACACACATTCATACATATACACCGAGACATTTTAGTGGTTGTTTTTCCGCGGCAGAACGATTTACCTTTAGTAGTACTGTGTAACCAGAACAAAACGATTCCATATATTACAAAATGAAATCGCTTCGCCACGCTTTCGGTTCGCTGTCTGTTTGACAAGGGCTTTAGTGCGGGAGCTTCTTTTAATTTAAACATTGATTTCGTACGGCAGGCAGTACCCAAACACGTATAAGAAACTATCGTTTCTCACGCTTGATGATTATTTTTTTGATTACTTAGTTGAGAACAAAAATATTTTTACTCTCAAAAAATAACTTGCATGATTCGATAGTAATACTAAAGGTTCTCGGTTTCGGGAAAACAGTTACTAAAATGTGTCGCTGTATACATATTTTTATACATAGGGTTAATTTTGGACGCCCCGCCAAATTTTTACATGTGGTCCTATAGCAGCAGTACAACCAAATAATAAAATATAAAAAAAAACATTAATTTTTTTTACATTTTTGTCTCAACTTCTCCTTAAGAAAATTAAAATTATTGTCACCTAGCGCGCGGCCTATCGCGGTTATCAAAGCGCATGCGCGTGACCGCTATTAATTTATTAATCACCCCGTCCATATATGACGGCTCGCCGTGTCGCTTTAACCGCGAGAGTGAGCACACGCACCTAGAACTATAGGATATAAAAAGCAGGTAAAAAATTGTATTTAAAAAAAGAAAACACTCATTATTTTTACGTCAAATATTTTATTATTACTTTTTTACCCCATATTTACCTTTGGCGGGGGGTCCAAAATTATACCTGTATAACATAATTAACTTAATTTTATGTAACTTTAGGATAAGATGTGTGATTTGTTCTCCATCAGGTGACCCGCCTGCTCGTTTGCCTTCTGCTTATATCCATCGATTCGCACATGCCTAATGTCGTCGTACTTCACTAGTTGCCGAAGTTTGACAGTGGAGACATACATACATAAAATCACGACTATTATCCCCGAAGGGTTAGTCAGAGACTAGGCAATGAGGACCGCAAAAGCTTCCACTGCCGTAATCCACGTTTCACCAAGTTACAACTGCACATGTGCTCAGCGTGACAGGTGGTGAGCACATTGCCGAATTTGCCGATTTGACGACCTCCGAGTTCAATTCCCGGCCGAGCTAATTTAGAGAAAAACTGTTTTTCTAAGCTAATTTCGGGTCTGGGTATTTTTTCTCTGTTTACGTATATTTATCCGTAATCTTACCATATTAACGAGTTTCAAAAGGTAGACAAAGAAAGACAATTTTTATCTTGGTCTAGAATCTAGATAATTGGTGTGTGCGTAAACCTCTATTAATTTTAATTTAATTTAATTTAATTGGGTATTTGACAGTTGTAACAATAAAATATGAAATATGTCGGAAATGTTAGTTTATGATTTAACGAAACTTATCCAATATTTTTTTTATTTCGGTTCGACGCGATTCTATTTCGGCGTGCAGTGGTACTGGGGGTAGCGATGCGCATTTGTCTGGCACAGACTATAGCTCGTTAGATTAGTTGTTAAGTCTTAACTATAAGTTAGTAAACTGTTTTTTTATTATTATTATTATTATTGACGTCAATAAGTGCCTGTAAGGGTTTACATTGAATAAATAATTCGTCTTGACTTGACTTGACTATTAAGTAAATTTGTAAATATTTTATTTTTACAAAATAAATTTGCGATTTTTTTATCTGTGGATTACAAGACCCGAAACACAGGCGGCAAGGGGCGGCCATGATTTAGCTTTATGTGACGTCACATTTCACAAAATTATCAAAAACTGTCTGTCAGGTTTCAAGATAAGTTTCTATATTTATTGAAAAGTGACGTCACAGAGCCACGTCACGTGACCAACCGTTTTCGAACGAAATTTGAAATCAATAAAGAAAAAAATTTTTTTTTTGTTAAATAAGGGTTTTTTCGAGACAGAAAATATTGTACGGGGTATAAAATAAGCGTTTGTAACTTTTTAAATTCTTTTTCGAAAACTGTGAAGTACCTAGCCAATTGCCGCTTGATGCTGTAACGTGTATTTGCAGTCTTCAGTCCATTAGACTCCTTTTACAACACCCAAAAGTTGCTTGCTAGTATTCTTTTAAAAATGAGCCGCCTCCACAGCTCACATTGATTTATAAGCTAACAGAATTGGCTATTTGACACTCGTAATAATAAAATATGAAATATGTCGGATATGGTCGTTTAGAATTTAAAGATAATTATCCAATAGTCTTTTTTAATTAAGATAATTTGCAATTATTTTTTTACTAAATAAAGCGATTATATCTGTGGATTGCAAGACCCGAAACACGGGCGGCCATGATTGAGCTTCGTGTGACGTCATATTTCACAAATTAAACACAACTATCTGTCAGGTTTCAAGATAAAGTTGTCTTTTTAATGTGGTGTGACGTCACATGGTTAAATGTCACGTGACCAACCGTTTTAAAAATATGTTTTTTTTTTCTATTAAATAAAGCTTTATCGAGAAAAAAAACTATAATATGGGGTATGAAATAAGCGTTTGTAATTTTTGAAATACTTTTCCGAAAACTATCAAGTAGCTAATTTCAATACAAAGCGCTTATAAGACTGATAAATAATCTATACAACATTGTGTTATACACATAACCAGCCTGCACACAGGCTTTCCCACATGGACAACTGCACATGACGAATGGGCAGGTTGGGCTATAACCCACCGCGCTGGCCCAATGCGGGTCTGTGGGTTTTAACGACTACCATCTTACTAAGACGACATCTTACCACTTGTTGTCGTTTGTCACTCATATTTCATGTTCTAACGGTGTCGCGTTGCGGTGAAAGAATACTACCCCCCCCTCCCTTCCCTTGGGTGTCGTAATAGGCGACTAACGGACTAAACACTGCACATACATCCAACAGCATAGAGCGGCGATAGGCTCACCACCTGTCACGCTAAGCGCATGCGCAGTCACTATTTGGTAGAAAGTGGACTATGGTAATAGGACTGCTTTTGCGGTCTTCTGACTAACCCTTCGGGGATAATAGTCGTGATTATTATGTATGTTTTCATGTTTTTTTTACTTTTTTATTTGTCTTACACAGCATCCGAATACCAGCAGCCTTACGTGTTCGACGGCGACTCTGGAGACTACCTGAGTGCTTCCATCGACATGCCCAGGGGCGCGAGAAAGGGTCGAAGCTAATAGCTACTTTAAATTGTTAGTACTTACACATTTTATAAATTATTTAACGTAATACAGGAATAAGTATGAGTAATTGAATACAAATTAGTGTAATTAATCGGTTGTTTCTTTTCGCTCGCAAGTCGCAAACCCATAAAATATACCCATTAGTAAAAACGCATAAATTTTGACTTAAGCTGACCGAATCGTTTATTTATTTGTAATTTGTTTTTATTTTTTATGTAGAATTAAAATCAAGAAATCTCATACAGGATTTAGTATTTCATGTAAAAACGAAATCAGAAAATCTACTGTAGAATTTAGGGATCGCCAATAGGTACTGATATGTTGAGAGTTAAATTAGAGACAGTTTAATTATCGTGTCCGTGTGTCCCTCGGCCTACTAATTTTATATCCGTATTAGCGTTCGTAGATATTGATTTTGTTAAGGTTATTCTTTATCTGCTTCACACACTCACTGAAACCCATATATTAGTTATTGTTAAATGTGCCTCAACAGATAACCGTGTCGCATAGCGGTGAAAGAATACTATTACCCCCCTCTTACCTTGGGTGTCGTAAAAGGCGACTAACGGACTAAAGACTGCACATACATCCAACAGCATAGACGGCAATGGGTTCACCATCTGTCACGCTGAGCACAATGTGCAGTCGCTATTTGGTGAAAAGTGGACTGCGGCAGAGGACTGCTCTTTTGCAGTCCTCATTGCCTAGTCTCTGACTTACCCTTCGGGGATAATAGTCGTGATTATATATATGCATTAAGTATGAATCTCAACAGTTAAATTCGGCAGACTTTCAGTCAGTTTTGGTCTTGTCTGAGAATAAAGCCTTTAAATTTAAAGCAAAGTCGCAAACAAAAATTAAACCACATTGTCTACCTAAAAACTATGACACTGGTATATTTTTTACGTTATTAAAAATGGACTCTTAAACCATTGAAATGCAATATTTATTACAGCTGTCAGGGACAGTACAATAAAAAGAAAGGTATATTTGAGACGAAATATATTTTAATGTAATACTTATTACCATATTTCTTAACATAATAAACTTTAAAATGTTACAACCAATCAAGTACAATAAGTTAAGTAAGTATAATATTAATAGTATTGTAATGTGATGGATGATTTGCATGGTGAAGTAAGCGAACGTATCGATAATGTGCTTGTAAAGTTTTAAAGACATTTCTTGCTTTTGTAAGTAGGTATGGTTAGCAACAAAAGTAGGTACCTACCTACCCACACTTTTGACAGCTTTTTTTTTTAATTTTAGAAATAGGAATCATGAACTATCAAATGTCTATCTATTTCTGTTGCTAACTGTACATACTATGGGATAATTAGAATTGCAAACTTTTGTTTCAAATACCGCAGTGGGAAAACTTGGCCATCCTCTCATGTGATTGTAAGTCTAAATAAGACAGAAGGTGTTATATAGAATAAAAAGTTATTTTTTATTCTTCTAGTTTTTGGGGGTTAAAGGTAGTCGCGTCCGTAGGTTTACCCTTGAGACCCTACACGTGACCCCTGGGTGGTGCTAAATGAGTGACACTGACTGAGTGGTAGAGCAACGCTGCGTTGAAAAAGCACGCATTGGGCCGGCTCGCCCGGCGTAATACCACCCTCTCACTAATATCCGGCGTATAATGGCACTTGGTGCTGTTGTGTTTCATCCGGCCAGTAAGTGTTCCGGAGACCCCTGCCCCCCCCCCCCCCCCCCAATCCCTATTCCTTCCTTAACCCTATTCCTTTCTTAAGGCCGGCAACGCATCTGCGCCTCCTCTGGTTTTGCGGGTATCCATGGGCGGGGGTGATTGCTCTCCATCAGGTGATCCGCCTGATCGTTTGCCTCCTTCTTATTATAAAAAAAAAAAAATTGAGTATCGATATTCAATACTGTCGTCGAGCTATCGATTGACACTAAATTCTATTGACACTGACCTACCAAGCGGCGTCGCTACTTCATACATGTGTCCAAAATACAAATGCAATCGGTACACTGAAATGACCGAAAATCTTTGGTTTAACACAATATTGCGAGTTTACCAGGCGTATTACTTCACGCAACGCCTGATGTACTTCTAACAGCAATACCGAAGTTACGCATCGTACTATCACTTAGCCCGTATCAGTTATTGATGCCCTAGAAGTTAAATACGTCTTAATGGTCGGTATTTGTAATTTCCTCTAACAACCCTACATCTCTAAGAACTCTTTGTTCATATCCACTACTCACACTATTCCCCGTGTACCCGTGTATCAGGCCACTGTCATAATTACCAAACATTTTCTATTCGTTTTGCTAATTTTAATTACTCTAAGCATACGGGGTGCAATTGTTGAACCGGTAACCGGTGAACAATTAAGACTCTTCATGATTTTATTTTGCTTGACTTAGATCTTAATTTGTCTATGGTAATAGTCAAATTCATTATCTGATCACATATCAGTAGGTAAGATTGGTTTTTCTTAAATGTTAACATATTTTTGACCTCTTAAGTATATTAATTTTATCGCAAATAAGATTATTATTATTATGATTTTTTTGAGATTCTAATCTCTAACCGTCTTAATAATAAAAATGGCCAAATGTTACACCCGGATTAAAGCGACGCTGTCTCGTTTTTGTTAAAGAAGACAGATAGAGACAGCGTCAATTTAATCCTAAGTGTAACTTAAATCAACGTTTATGACATGCCTGACATGGTAAAACTAAGGCTCGTATTCTAAAACCAAACTCACACTCAAATCTCTGCTTGAGTACAGTTAGAAAGGGATGGTGCTATTCATCGCATATATCGCTATCCCTTTATAACTGTATTCAAGCATGAAACTGCTAAGAACATATGTGATTATATTAACAACATCTCGAGTTCGCCGTGCTTTGGCAAGCAAGTAAAGCTGTTGGTCCCGGTTGTTGTCTTAAGGTGGTAGTCGGTAAAACCCACCAACCCGCATTGGGCCAGGATGATGGGTTATGCCTAATCTCCTCATGTAGGAAGGCGTGTGCCCAGCAGTGGCACGTCTATAGGCGGATGGTGATGATATGAATGTTACGCTATCATTTAGGCAGTTA